>CM033622.1:11942974-12542974 GCA_019453435.1 Rhinogobius similis | reverse complement strand
TCACTCAAGTTGCTGTACAAAGGGGATTATTAAACATGTAAGTAGGACTCACCCAAACTTTAAAGTTGAATGGTTGCAATGAATGCGAAATATCTTGTGTTATTCTGCGTAAAGTCTGCTAATTGTGTTGTTTAGATTTGTGCAGACGTCTTTTGAAATACATAGTTTGTCTTTGTGTCAATTCTCCTGAACTTTGAGATGAATCTGAATATTAAAGTGCGTATGACAGGATTTCATGATTTTCTAATTTGGTCTTTATTCAGTGTATTAATACATGTTATAAATTAAAATATTAGTTTTACACCAATCAAGTAGCCGTTTGTGGAGAAAAGTTGAAAAATCTGCAGAAAGTTACAGGAAGTAAACAGACTGATGACATCACACTGGGGAGACAAAGGTTATGCATAATTTACACAAAATAAACTACTTTTTTTTACCCTTTATACATCAATTCAGCAAAAAAGGGGTTCACATCTATTTTTATGTGTAAAAATGTAATAAATCTGCGACATTAGATGAGTTTTGGCCCAGTTTACAGGATGTTGCTATGGTAATTTCCTAGTGTGATGTCATCATTTACAACCAGGAAGTGAAGTTAAAAGCCTAAAAAATTGCTAAACCACGATAAAATTGGTAAATTATCTTGGAAAAATGTGAAATATATTTATCTAAACTACATTTTTGTGAAATGCGTAGCTCAACCTGTCATAGGCACTTTAAAACACTAATGCAATTCTTACTTTGCAAAAAAAAAGTTACAAAATCTATATTTTTCCTGAATTGCTCTGCTCTACTTTAGCTGTAGGTTTTGGATCTTCAGGCCCAAATAACAATCCTCCTGGTTAGAAAAAAAAGTATAAACCGAGGCACTAAAACTAATATAAAAAGTACTCTTTCTACTACTGAAACACATAGATATTACAAACTTTAAAGGGCCTCTGACAGGTTGAACCACTCATTTAACTAAAATGCAGTTAAGATAAATGTATTTCAGTTTCTGCTAGAATCTTTACAAATTATACCCCAGTTTAGCTGTTTTTTTAGGTTTTTAATTTCACTTCCTGGTCGTAAAGTATGACATCACACTAGGAAATGACCATAGCGACCACACTGTACACTGGGCCAAAACTCCTCTAATGTCACAGATTTTGTTAATTTGACAAAGAAAAATACATGTGAGCGTCTTTATTTTGTTGAATCAATGCTTAAAGGGTCAAAAAGGTAGTTTATTTTGTGTAAATTATGCATAACCTTTGGCTCCCCAGTGTGATGTCATCAGTGTGTTTACTTCCTGTAACAGATTTTTCGACTTTTCTCCACAATTAGTGACCTGATTGGTGCAAAACTACAATTTATATTTACTACAGGTATTAATACACTGAATAAAGTCAAAATTAGAAAATCTTAACAAACCGTCATACGCACTTTAACATCAAAATTGTCTGGATTATATAGAACTACAAAAAGACGTCATGGCAGTTTTTAAGAAAGTACTATTAATGTAAACCACATGGTGAAAATGAAACTGCTTGTGTTGTGCTGAAAAGTTTAGAAATATATGTTTTTTTTAATCACTGTGGTTTTGAAATCAGCATCAACACTTTTTTAGAAACAAAATCGAGTTTGAAACATTGTGACAACACTGTTCATGCTCAGTAGAACTTCACCAAGAACAATCTGGAAGCTCAAAGTTGTTTTCCAATCATTGCTATCGAATATTGAGCCCATATTGAATGTTAATTATCTTTATTTATTTGCTTAGTTCTTAAGGATTCTTTGGCCTTAGCTTTACACTATACTGTGGCTGGCATATGTGCTGCTGTTTAGACCACTCGACTCCCGGGAACTTTATAAAACCTTTTGGTGGAAGGTTATAGTGTTGTCGTGTTGAAATTTGATTCAATTCTAAGAAATATACTTGATTTCAATACCACAAGGATACCTAAAAATGCTCTTTTTCAGGTCAAGGTTTTAGACGATAGACTGACATTTTCATCAATAAATAACAGTACTTTCTCTATTAAACATTGTGGACTTGTACTAGTTCAGATAAAGCTCAACATCATTCTAAAACTGTCTAAAACTCAGAATTTGTCTGATTTGTTTGGTCAATATTTGCTCAAATGAGTCACTAGAGTTAACATCGATTAGTATCTGTTTTTGACACTTTTGATGCAATGAGCAATCTGTTTTGTTTTGGTTTTTTGTTCCTGAAAGTTCATACTTCACTGCGATTGGTTAAATCCACTGTCACTCACTCAGAGCAGGGCCGTGACTGACCAATAGGGGGAGTGGATGGGGGAAAAATGTTATTATAAGCGTTAAACAGAGCATTAGTGAATCGCAACTTGACAATTTAACCAAAATAGCACAAAATCATCCCAAGAATCAGATCACAATTAGATTTTACACATCGCCCAGCCTTGATTTAAAGTACAACTGACCCGTACAAATGACCTACTTTCCTTCTGTTGTTCTTTTAAGCACAGCATCTCTCTGCAAACATCACTTTAAAGGTCCCATATTCTGCTATTTTCCCCTTTACACAGTCTATTCTAAGGGCTTTGTTGATAAAATTTTGCGTTGTGCAATATCCATAACATAACAGTTTCCAAAAAACACCCATTTCTTGGACTGGCCCCCTCCTTGCAAAAGCAAACGGCTCACTCTGAGATCTGACCCCCCCGAACAGAAAGCAGGCTGCCTCCCCCGCCCAACTCGCGCACCCCCCCGCCCAACTCGTGCCAAAGCCTAGAGCGGAGATGGTGCATGCACCGTGTGCTCCGGTAAACAGCGATACACAAACACGGGAATAAACATTTTATCCTCCTGACGGTGCGTCGTGCTGAGTCCTACGTCCTGGATCTGACCTGGAGTTTGACGTGCTCCAGTACCTCGACGACGGACGTTGCCGTTTGGTAAATAACAAGCTAACTCTTCGATCTGTCGTATCCATCGTGTAATTACTGTGTAGCATTAGCATTAGCTGTTTTTATTCTTGCGGCTGCGCGCTTCCTGGAGGCGTGCCTTGAGTGCCGCCTCATCCTGGTGAAGCGCGTCATCTTTGTGAGGAGCCCCCGTCTGCTGCTCAGCCGAGGGGGACGGAAAAGACGGCTCTCTAGCGAAAGCATTCGGGAATCAATCAAAAAACCACTTTGGGCACAACATACGAGGCCCAAATAGCACTGTAGGAAGGTTAAAACCTCTGAAAAGTCCATTTTGCATGTTATGGGACCTTTAAAGTACAACTCACCCGAACAAATGACCTACTTTCCTTCTGTTGTTCTTTTAAGCACAGCATCTCTCTGCAAACATCACTTTAAACAGTTTTATGGCCACAGCAAACACAGACTTCACTGTTGTTTCTCGGGTTGGACCGTAATAAGCCGGACTTTTCATAGAAACAGGCCGAGGGAGTGGGCCGTATGTGGGCTACCTGTATTGATAAGCTGTTTGTGAGCCAACACTTCTCCTGTTACACGGCGGAGCTAAAATTAGGGAACAGAGTCATTTGCTCACGTGGGAAGTGCTGGGAATGGAGTAATCCGTTTGCAAATGTGCTCGACTTAAACAAAAGTGAGTGAAGAGGAGCTTTATCTGTGCCGAGCTGGGATTCTGAGATGATACTTGCTTAAATGTACCAGTTAATTGCAAATATTGTTCGGTGGTTCTTGCATTCTTGGTTCATGTCAGATGCCCTTTTTACCAAATTACGCGTGTTAACCTGCACAAAAAGGACTATTCTGTGGATGGGTGCGATAACTATTGGCCTGTCACTCTAACACATTTTGAAGTACGAAAATATCACAATAAATGATAATATTGAAGCTACTTCATGCCACTGACAGCAAGAGAATCCCAAAAAAGCAGTGTTATATCATTAAAAAACATTAACTTTGATACATGAATGGCACAATGAAATACTTTTTAGTTAGTTGGGGTCAATAATGAGTCATAAAAGTTACTTGTTTCACCCTCAAAAGCTCAAATTGTCACTCTAACACATTTTGAAGTATGAAAATATCACAATAAATGATAATACTGAAGCTAATTCATGCCACTGACAGCAAGAGAATCCCCAAAAAACTGTGTTATATCATTAAAAAACATTAACTTTGATACATAAATGGCACAATGAAATACTTTTTAGTTAGTTGGGGTCAATAATGGGTCATAAAAGTTACTCATTTCACCCTCAAAAGCTCAAATTGTCACTCTAACACATTTTGAAGTATGAAAATATCACAATAAATGATAATACTGAAGCTAATTCATGCCACTGACAGCAAGAGAATCCCCAAAAAACGGTGTTATATCATTAAAAAACATTAACTTTGATACATAAATGGCACAATGAAATACTTTTTAGTTAGTTGGGGTCAATAATGAGTCATAAAAGTTACTCATTTCACCCTCAAAAGCTCAAATTGTGTCAAAAAAAAACAAAGAAATGTTCCCCAAAATGCAAAGAAAACGTGCAAGATAAATATTGCCCCAGATATATTGTTATTTTTATCATATATTGAAAGATCAGTCGATAGCTATGAAAAAGATGTTTTACAAGATCTATATAAGTTAAAACTGTACTAGGGCTGCAACAGTGTATAGAACTAATTGTGAATTGTCAACTATTAAATCAGTTGCAATGATTTTGAAAATTGCACTCGTAATATGAACTGTACACACTCTAAAGCAAATGCCCAAAGAGATTTTACAACACAAACAGTGACATAGTTCAATCAAAATATCAAAAAAGAACAAAGAATTTCAGTAATAATCAAATTACATGTCAGGGCAGTTTGAGGAGAGTAACAGCCCTCAGGACAAAATACTCCCGAGTGTCCAGAAGCGCGGGCGTCACTGAAAGCATTCGGTGTAAACTATTTCTTGCATTTCAGAAGTCCATTTGTAGTTATTCTCTATCCAGAAGACTCACCATTTCAACATTTATGTGGCTAAAGATTGATATTGTAATTGGCATAAAAAAGAAGAAAAAATCATATTTTGACTAAAGTTGAACACTTGAGAAATTCTGGATTCAATTGTCTTAATACTAAATATGCATTAATTATTTTGAGGACATCTTTTTTGTGAAATGTTTTGCCTTTTCTCTCTCTAGTCTTGTTCTGTTCTATTGTTCTATCTTCTAAGTCTTATATATTAAAAAGAAAATTATAAATAGAAAAAATCTCAATGTATAGAAATAACAGTTTTACTTTACTTTACAACGTATCAACTACAAAAACAATCCTTATTTGCAGCCCTAAATACTGTACATACTGTGAGTTATTGATATTTTAATGTACATCTCAAATATATCCACAACTGCTCCCATGAAACCAGGAAGTGTCACAACGCATGAGCAAAGAGCAAACAGGATCCTTTCTAAACCTGATGATGTTTGCTGTGTAAACCTCTCCATCTGTCGGTTTGGGACAATAAAGTACACACTGGAACCTGTTTGTGCCACACACAGTCAAACAAATGAGTGACACAAAACACAGTTAAAAGGACTTGGAAGCAGAATAATTATTTGGTTTGTGTGGATATAACTTGTTAATTGGTTTATTTGACACATTAAAGTGCCTCTGACAGGTTGAAGTACTCATTTCACTAAAACACAGTTAAGATAATTATATTCAAGATTCTGCTAAAAACAAAACAATTTTTATCGCAGTTTGGCAGTTTTTTCATTCATTCATTTTCTACCGCTTATTCCCGTTAGGGGTCGCGGGTGACTGGAGCCTATCCCAGTGACTTTGGGCCTTAGGCAGGGTACACCCTGGACAGTGGCCAACTCGTCACAGGGCTGACACAGAGGACAAGGACATTGACAGACAACCATTCACTCTCACATGCATTCACTAGGGACAATTTAGAGTTGTCAATTAACCTACACAGTCATGTCTTTGGACGGTGGGAGGAGCCGGAGAACCCGGAGAGAACCCACGGTAACACGGGGAGGACATGCAGACTCCACTCAGAGAGATCGTGTGATGTTAGTGTGGTTCGGAATTCGAAACCACGATGTTGGGGTGGTGCGGGATTCGAACCCACGATCTCCTTATTGAGAGGCAGAAGCTCTAACCGCTCTGCCACCGTGCACCCCAGTTTGGCAGTTTTTTAGGTTTAAATTTTGACTTCCTGGTTGTAAATCATGACATCACACCAGGGAATTCTGTAACTGTTGCCTAGAAACCATGTCGTACATTGGTAGAAAACTCCTCAAATGTCACAGAAATTATCATTTGACAAATAAAAACATACAGGAACGCCTTTATTTTGATGAATTAATGTTTAAAGCATCAGAAAAATGTGTTTCTTGGTTGTAAATTGTCCCCGGTGTGTCTCCCTAGTGTGATGTCATCATGTTTTGGAACTCTGCTCTACTTCCTGTAAATTTCAACATATTTTTCAACTTTTCTTCACAAACTGACAACTGATTGGTGTAAAACTTTCATTTATGTTCACAACAGGTTTTATTCTACCAAATAAAGTCAAAACTAGAAAATCATAAAAACCTGTCATACGCACTTTAAGTACATTTGTGTTGCTGTTATGTCGAATAATTTACCTTGACAGGGTTTCTGTGCGGCATTAAAAAGCAAAATAAAGTCTTAAAATGCATTAAAAAGCATTCAATTCAGCCCCTACAGACATTCGATCTAAGAACATTTTGACACAATATTAATCCATCAGAACAATAACTATAAACACAATAATAAGAGCAAATAATTATCGCAGTATCAACCAATCAGAAGTGCCATAAATATATTTGAATCCCAGATGTACTAAATGTATTGAATCTAGATGTTAAAATCTGAGATCAAATCATCTAAAAAGCAAACGCTAGGGTTCAAAACATACATTTCCATGGTTTAACTTTAGCTTTTTGGATATTATAAGTGTTTTTGAACGTTCTGCAGCCCAATGGAATGGTTAGAAATCAGTCGTTGACATGATAAAAGTGTAAATGTCTTCTTTTGACAATGATTATAGCGTTAAAAATCTTGAAATTAAGCATTAAAAAGCATACAATTTGAACCCTGCTTGAAATAAGACTAAATATGATTTATTTTGAACTAAGACAAAATGAAATAAATATAATGGCTTGCAATAAGTAAATAAATATTGAAAACTGTCCTTGAAAGAACAACAGAGCTGCATAAATGAGCTTATACTGGCAAAACAACACATTCTATATCATAACATCTTCTTTTTTTTCTTTTTTTATGGTTTTGCACAAAAAAATTGCCACAAATTAGCCTTTTCCCAACAAAAACACGCGATTGTAGCTCATTTCTTCTTCACAGACACCCTTAACCTTTGACAAAATGGCTCCCGTGAGATCGTTAACGCGGCGGCCTCCAGAGAACACGTGTGTACGAACCGGGATTAATACGAGGCAGATGTCAGACCGAGGTGAACGGGATTGTGGGAGAAGTGAAGATACTCCTGGATCTGGTAATTGGAGGTCTCAGACTTTATGCCCCGGGCTCGGCCTCACTCTGGTCTGGGCTCAGAGCATGAATGAGACACATGTGTGAACTTCAAGATGGTATTTTTATAGATCTGACGTGACTTAAAAGCAGAAAAAAAAAGACTGTTACTCAGGATGTAACCGGGGTGCAAGCAGCTGCACCGTTTGGGCAAAATGTCTAATTGCGGTTTTGCGATTAGATTTGCGATTTATGTTTTAATAATGGGATTCTGTTCAAGGTTTACATTTTAAACACAACCAGGAGGATTGACAAAAAGACGGAAATATGAACTGACGAATCACATGATGCTTTTTGTCATGTTTTTGTTGCGTTTTTGTCACTTGGTGGAGCACTTTTAGTCGCATTTGTGGCACTTTTAGTTCCGTTTGTTTCACTTTAATGTGTGTTTTTGTCACTTTTAGACGTGTTTTTGTCGCTTTGAACTGCTTTTAGTTGCATTTTTGTTACTTGTAGTATCGGTTTTGTTGCTTTTAGTGATGTTTTTGTCACTTTTTGTTGCGTTTTTGTTACTTGGTGGAGCACTTTTACTCGCATTTGTGTCACTTTTAGTTGAGTTTGTTTCACATTTATTTGCGTTTTTGTCACTTTTGTTTACGTTTTTATCGCTTTTAGATGCATTTTGTTGCTTTTAACCACTTTTAGTTGCATTTTTGTCACTTGTAGTATTGCTTTTGTCGCTTTTAGTGATATTTTTGTCACTTTTTGTTGTGTTTTTGTCACTTGGTGGAGCACTTTTGGTCGCATTTGTATCTCTTTTAGTTGAGTTTGTTTCACTTTTATATGCGTTTTTGTCACTTTTGCTTGCCTTTTTGTCGCTTTTAGACATGTTTTGTTACTTTCAACCGCTTTAAGTTGCTTTTTTGTGAGCTGTTTCAGAACAGGTCATAACTAATCAAATGCAGGATTACTAAAACATGCTTGAATCAATCACAAAACAAGTCAGAGTGAGCGGATGAGGGAACACCATTATAACATGGTTAAAATCAGAATCAGAATAGGTTTATTTTATGTTACTTTAACATAAGAACTTGCTTTGGCGTAAGGTGCAACATAAAACAATAAAAAAATATTAGCAAAATATATAAAAGAGGCATGCATAAGATCGAGAATAACATTTTATTTAATTTAAAAAGCTGACAGGTGTAGATTTGGCATAATATAATAATAATAATAATAATACATCAAACTTGTATAGCGCTTTTTTGGACACTCAAAGACGCTTTACATAAACAGACAAAACAACATAAATTTACACAAAAGCCAGTTTGAACAGGTGGGTCTTAAGGAGTGATTTGAATGAATGTCTTCAAGCAACTTAAAACATTACTGCTGAAAACAAACATGTAAAAAAAGTATATATATCCTGCCATGATGGAAAAAATGCAACAAATAGCAGATGAATCTTAAAGTTAATGGTTCTATCTCCAGCACCAATAGAGTGAGAGTTGTCCTGTTTATCCTGTGTTTGATTATTTCCTCCATGAAACCACTGTCAGTTGTGTGATTTAGTAAGATTTTTTTGTTTTTTTTATTACATGTTTTTGGAATATATGAGGAAAGCAGCAAACTAGTCCTGTATGTTCTTGTAAAACATGCCAGCGTGTGGCGTGTGGCGGTCACTCGAGTGGGGAGTGTGGAGCTGTTATCACACGAGTCAAGATGGTCCCATGAGGCAGAGCTGGAGTCAGACACACGTGTAACAGCCACAGTGTGTTTGGTATTAAACGCTGAATATGTTTAGTCCTGTACACGGAACATATGTGACCATCAATCTGCTGTGTCTGGGCACAACGGAAGGTGCTTATGTTGTTTGGTTGTAAAAACATGTTTTCAGTGGTGCAATGTTGTTATATTGTTTATTGGGGAAATAAAACAGTTGAATTCACTCACAAAAGCCTCGGCACCATCGAACTCTGGGATCTGGACAAAGATATCAGATAAGACGGAGCTCGTTTAAGAAAAGACACACTTGTTTTCTAATTGCAGAGTCAGGAAGTAACTAAATACATGTACCAAAAATACTTATTCAGGTAGTGCTGGGTGATATCGTGATAAAAATGGAATCGTGAGCTGGTCCCAGTGACAATCTGCTGTTTTTGTGAAATCGTCATATCGTGATTCACTGTTTGTGTCTTTAATGCAGCTGTCTGTTCAAACACACTTTTTCTCCTGTTGTTTAGCCTCTGAAGCCTCTGAGCAGATGACTTTATTTACCTCTTAAAGGCCAGAGCTGCACAATTAAACCAAATCCACACAAAACACAATTTTAAGGAACACAATTAGCAACTCACAAAGGCTGCAATTTTTGAAGTGCAATAATTTCTTCCACTAACAACAAAATGCGTGACCAAAAGCGATAAAAATGCCTTCAAAAGCGACAAAACATGACTTAATGCACCAAAAATATGACTAAAATACACAAAAATGTGACTAATAAGTGACAAAATTGTGTTTAAAAATTCCCAGAATCTTATTATTAAAATATAAATTGCAAATCTAATCGCAATCATGCTGGTCAGAAAAATCAAAAGTAGATATACAAAGTGAACATGAATCGTGATAAAATCGAAATCATGATCTGGTCCCAAGAAAATCGCGATAATAATTTTTCGCCATATCGCCCAGCCCTATAATCAGGACACTTATTTTGACTAACTGTGTTCCAGTATGTTTTTTATGTTAAATTCAATTCAACATGAGAGTATTATGTCTTCAGAATACAGTTGCATAATAAACTTGAACACAGGTATTGAGTATTCTTTCACTAAATATAGTCTACATTTTCAAACAGTCTTCCTTTCACTTAAAGTGCGTATGACAGGTTTCTATGATTTTCTCATTTGGACTTTATTTAGTGTATTCATATCTGTTGTAAATAGAAATGATAGTTTTACATCAATCAGATCGCTGTTTGTGAAGAAAAGATGAAAAACCTGTTGAAAATTACAGGAAGTAAACAAACTGATGACATCACACTGGGGAGACAAAGGTTACGCATAATTTACACAAAATAAACTACTTTTTTGACCCTTTAAACATTAATTCAACAAAAAAGGTGTTCACGTTTGTTTTTATTTGTCACATCAAAAAAATGTGACATTAGATGAGTTTTGGCCAAGTGCACAGTGTTGTTGCTATGGTAATTTCCTAGTGTGATGTCATAATTTACAACCAGGAAGTCAAATTAAAAAGCTAAAAATTGTGAAACTGGTGTAAAATTTGTAAAGAATTTAAGCTAATTTTGAAATATGTTTATCTGAACTACATTTTGGTTAAATGAGTAGCCCAACCTGTCATGGGCCCTTTAATAGTAACTACATTAATACTTCCTTCACAAAAGCATTTTGTAGTTTCTGATTACACTGTGTCTGGCCCTTTAGACATGGGGCGTTGCTACGGAACATAAATCCCTCTCATATCAAATGTAAAGGCATTTTAAAGACATTTTATGCTTGTCACTCAGTGTGTCATGATTGAACAGTTCCTTCGTTCACAAAAGTATGGGTTTTGTTGTCCACAGACTGCTCTAACGCTGTGGTCTGAACGTTTACATACGACGTTGTTGCTAAGTAACATAAATCACTCTTTTATTAGTTTAAAGGCGTTTTAAAGACATTGTTGTATGCTTGTCACTCAGTGTGTCGTGATCATATTCATTCACAGTTTTGCCGGCGCAGATGTGTCCACAGACTGTTCTAACGCTGTGTCTGGACCTTTACATAAGAAGCGGTTGCTAAGGAACCTAAATAACTCTTATTATATACCATACATATTATTTGAAATGTATTTTTGTGACATTTTATGCTTGTCACTCGGTGTGAAATGATGATATAATTCATTCATTCACAAAAATATGAGTTATGTTCACAGACTGATCTAACGCCGTGGTCTGAACGTTTAGATGTGGTCGTTGCTAAAGAACATAAATCACCTTTTTATTATTTCAAAGACGATTTAAAGACAGTTTATGCTTGTCACTCGGTGTGAAATGAGTATATAATTCATTCATTCACAAAAATATGAGTTATGTTCACAGACTGATCTAACGCTGGTCTGAACGTTTAGATGTGGTCGTTGCTAAAGAACATAAATCACCTTTTTATTATTCCAAAGACGATTTAAAGACATTTTGTGCTTGTGCTGTGGTTTCGTTCTTCCTTCATTCACAAAAATACGAGTTTAGTTGTCCACGGCGCGATCTAACGCTGTGGTCTTTGGATACGAGGGCGTTGCTAAGGAACATAATTCACACTTTACTGTTGGCCTCTCCAGCAGCTGCGCCTCTTCAGAGCAAAGCTAATGCATTCAGCTCAGCCCGGCCCGGACCATTCAAAGCGCCGCTCTCCTGTGGATCAGGCGCAGAAACAAAGGACTGCTCTTCGGCCGGGCCACAGTCGTCAGTGCACACACGGGGCCGAAAAACTGGAAGCCCCATTTAGATAAACAAGGACACAATACACCTGGCAAGGACACAAAGCTCCAGTGCGGCTGTGCGCTCTTATCTGGACTCCACAAGACACCTGCTGCTCGCCGGGTTCGCTTACATCCAGCACAATGAGCTCATCGGGCGACATTACAATAAACATTAAGTCGTAAAGTCAACAAAAGCCGAGGCATATATTTTCTAAAACACAAATATTAAAAAAAAAAGTGGAATAGCCATGCCATTTTCCCCTTGAACAAAACACATCGTCAATATGTCATTTCTACTGGCGGGAATTTCCAAAACAGCTTTACTACAGGGAACATTTTTGATTTAGAAATAAGTCGAAAAAGCTGAGATTTTCCAAGCTTTTAGAAAACAAGATTGGTTCCATAAAGTAGAATGGCATGCTCTATTTTTCCCTTGAGCAAATTAAACTGTGAATAATTTGTCCCAATCGGTACAGATTCATTAAAGTAGTCATTAAATCTAGAAAAAATTGCTTTATTTACTAAATTCAGTGCCAGAATAATCATGATGGTGGTGCAGGATTAGCATTAAGGTGTTTGTTACCAAAGCTTTTACTTTACAAATATTTTTTGGTACAGAATAAATAAAAAACAGCTGAACTGAACTTTAAACTGCAATTTAAAACTAATATTAAAGCTTTGTATTATTTTCCACATATTTTTAAAACATCATATTTAAGACATGCATTTGTATTTAAAGGGCCCATGACAGGTTGGGCTACTCATTTAACCAAAATGTAGCTCAGATAAACATATTTCAAAATTAGCTTAAATTCTTTACAAATTTTACACCAGTTTCACAATTTTTTGCTTTTTAATTGTACTTCCTGGTTGTAAATTATGACATCACACTAGGAAATTACCATAGCAACAACACTGTGCACTTGGCCAAAACTGATCTGTCACATTTTTTTGATTTGACAAGTAAAAACAAATGTGAACACCTTTATCGTTGAATTAATGTTTAAAGGGTCAAAAAAGTAGTTTATTTTGTGTAAATTGTGCATAACCTTTGTCTCCCCAGTGTGATGTCATCAGTCTGTTTACTTCCTGTAATTTTCAACAGGTTTTTCAACTTTTATCCACAAACAGCGACCTGACTGGTGTAAAACTATGATTTCTATTTACAACAGAAATGAATACACTAAATAAAGTCCAAATGAGAAAATCATAGAAACCTGTCATACGCACTTTAATGTACATTTTTACTTGATTGGATGTTCAGTTCATATAATTAAAACACAATAAATCATTTCTAACTGCATAAATTCAGTGTAAAATAAAAGCTTTGTTAATAAAAACACAAAACAAAACCTTCATTCATTTTGCCCGTTGTGGAAAGTACAACTCACTGCTACAAAATGTACAACAGCAGTCGTTTGTGGCTCATTTTATCGATCCCTTTGGATGTTGGTTTGATTTCTTTTCAAATCTGGATGGACTGGATCTGCTCTGGTGGACGAAGTACTCAAGTAAAACTGTCAAATACAACATCTACTCAAGTAAAAGTTTTGAAGCATTCCTATAAAACTTTTACCTTTAGAGTAAAACAAAAGTATTTCAGATTCAAATGCAGTGATCTTGATACAGACTACAACAGCAGCAACTGAATTGATTTCTTTAATGTTTTAGTTATTTTGATTTTACTCAAATACTCAAAAAATCTTAAATACACACTTCTTTGTCATTTCAGGAAGTCTTATATGAAAAAATACCTCTGCTGTGGAACAGAAAGTGGAATAGAAAAGTATAGGTCCCTGCTTTCAAATGAAGTCAAAGTACGTAGTATTCACTGTAGAATTAAATTAAAACTGAGATACTTGAGGTACTTTTCACACGGCAAAACCTGAAGCAGATCATCGCTAACGTTCACAAACCCTTTAGCACATCGTTAATATTCAGAAACATTCATTTTTAGGCGACGCGCGGCTTAAAAACGGCATTTTTCAGGCGGGAAAGTGAAACCGGGGTGGACCACTCAAGCTCAGCCAATCAAAGCGCTGCTTTCAGCTCTTACTTCTGGATTTACGAGACTTTAACTGTTTTGTTGTGAGGTTTGGACAGCGTGCATCGGCCTCATTTTTGCTGATTTTACAAGATACTCTTTGAGGAAAAACGCAGAATTTACTCATTTACAAAAAAAATAGATATTCCAGCTTTAATTACAAGACAAGACAAAAACAAATACAATTTTTCTTACTTTTGTATTAGTTTCTTTGCACCGCTGACAGTTTTCGCAAAGTAACAGTGGCTAAGATCATTGAAGTACAGTGATCCCTCGCTATATCGCGCTTCATCTTTCACGGCTTCGCTGCTTCACGGATTTTTTTCTTCTTTTTTTTACAGTGCGGATATTTTTACAGTGCATTGTGCTCTGAATCCTGATTGGCTCAGGGGCTTTACTGTTGTCTAGAAATAAAATATTGACGCTGTACTGTATTGGTTTTTCACTTTTCACAGTTTTCGTTTCTGTACATTCTGCCAACTTTACGTTTGCATTTTTTTCTCTGTGATAAAACCCACAATGTCGAAGAAACGCTCTGCGCCGACAACGTAGAAACAGAGGCTACAGCGGAGCGGAGTCAGGACCAAGAGGCCCAGACTGTGAAATACGCCAGTGACAATGTTTCCAACCTTGTATTACTATATTAAAAGTATTGTTTTAAACAAATTTGGGGCTTTAAAACAGGTTTTGATTTTTGGTTTCATTCCATAGTTCAGTATTGCATTGTAAAATAATAAAACTACTACTTCACGGATTTCACTTTTCACGTGTTATTTTTGGAACGCAACTCCCGCGATAAACGAGGGGTTACTGTAGTAGAAAGGGTTTCAGGGGTTGTCATCCGGACGCTGTTTGAAGATCGAGACGTTTCGACTTTTATCCCAAAGTCATTGTCAATCATAGAGCTGGTATGGGAACTCAGGCTTATATACTACTCTAAGTAGTGAGAGTCCTGCCCACAGGGAGGAGTCACTGAACGCCTGTCTTTGTTTGGAAAATTGTTTGTCTAGTGTCACCCGAAACTTGATAATTGGCCTGCCTTTGTTAGTTTAATAGTTGGCCCTGCCCAGTTTCACCTGTGGCTCAGGTCTATTATTGTTTTAGATCTATTGTTCTATTAATAGCTGTCTGTTGCTCCCTCATCACTGCTGATGACCTCATTAGGATTTGACTGGTCAAATTGGCAGGCCAATTATCAAGTTTCAGGTGACACTAGATAAACAATTTTCCAAACAAAGACAGGCATTCAGTGACTCCTCCCTGTGGGCAGGACATTCACTACTTAGAGTAGCATATAAGCCAGAGTTCCCAGACCAGCTCTCTGATTGACAATGACTTTTAGATAAAAGTCGAAACGTCTCGATCTTCAAACAGCGTCCGGATGACAACCCCTGAAACCCTTTCTACAATGGACCACACCTGGACGAATGAGGGTTTACATCGACGAATCATTGAAGTAGCTCGTTCTCATCCCAGCTGCATTTACTGCCATCTAGATCTTAACATTTTCGACATTCTGGGAGAAACAAACAGTTCTATAACACGACTCCATGGCTGGATGTTAAAGCGGCGCCCGTGGATATGGTTAGAATCTGAAAGCCCCATCGCACGTCCTCATCTGAATACGTATTTGTTCGCTTCAGCCCGGCGGTTCTGTCTCTCCGCGGGACGTCTGTGGAAATGTTTGGGTTCGTGTTGTTTCCAGTTGCTCAAGTAGCACTCTGAGGCAGAAGCCGTTTAAATGCACTCACTGAAATCAAGTCGAGTATTCTGTGAGCTTCGTTCAGCCTCGGCACGCAGCCACCTCTGGCTCTCTGTAGGAGTTACACTGGAAAAACAGAATATGTGCGAGTCAAAATGACGTAATTTCAGAATATGTGTCTTACTTTTGACTGTAGATATGTTTAAGACTTGTTTAAAGCTAAAAGATGCAAAAAATATATATAAATTATTGAACAGTTTACAGAAATCTAGGCCAACTCAACTGAATCTGACACATTTAAGTAAAATGTAGATATTTCAAATTCTGCAAAAATCTTTGTAAAATTTTACCCCAGTTGGCGTTTTTAATTTTACTTCCTGGTTGTAAATGATGACATCACACTGGGAAATTACCAAGAAAACATCCTACATTGCACCAAACTCCTCAAATGTCACAGATTTTTTTCATTTGACAAAGAAAAACGCATGTGAACACCTTTAGTTTGTTGGATTTGTGTTTAAAGGGTCAAAAAAGTTGTTTATTTTGTGTAAATTATGCATAAACTTTGTCTCCCCAGTGTGATGTCATCAGTTTGTTTACTTCCTGTCATTTTAAACATACTTTCCTCCACAAACAGCGACCTGACTGGTGTAAAACTATAATTTATATCTACAAGAGGTTTTAATACACTGAATAAAGTCAAATTAGAAAATCATAAAAACCTGCCAGCGCACTTTAACTTAATATTGATAATTTGAATTCAAGATGGTTTAAATCGATGTGAACTATTCGTTTTTGCAGTGTAAGGGTTAGAAAATGGATTTGCTTGAGGACAAGTTCTATTCTAGGAAACGGATAAGCAAATTTCAAATGTACAGCGCAATGGTCTTAAGCCACAGTTGTGAGGTGGACACAAAGTTCATGCAAATGTTTGTAAAAGCTTCCTGGCAGGGTTCACATCAGCGGCAGACACGGGGATTATATTGAATCCTTCTGTCTGGGTTCAACTCTAGCTTTTAAAAACTCACTACTTGGACATAAATGGTTTTCTTCCCATTTGTTCAGGAATAATGTACCAATAATCAACTTTTCCCTGCAAATGTTGGAGTTTATGTCACTGATAAAACATGGCCACAAACAGTTTTCACTTTTTTGTTTTGTTTTTTAATGGACATACCTTGGAAATAAACTATAAACTCTGAGTTTTTTTAACCGTGTTGTAACAGTGTTCCCGTATCATTAGATTACTAAAGTTTTATTTTATTTATTATTTATTACTTCTGCAAGTTTGAGTAATCCTGTATTGAGTGGTGGAAGAAGTACTCAGTGTTGTTACTTGAGTAAAAGTACAGATACAGGAGCAAATAAATAAAATAAAATAAAACTCTAAAGCAAAAGTGTGACATGAAATAATATATAAGTACATATTGATTTACTTTTAGAGTGAAATGTATAAAAAGTACTATTGAAGCGTCAAAAGTAGTGATTTGGATTTATTTATTTATTTTTTTTTCCTTTATGTGCAGATTTTTGTTCAACAGAAAGATTTTTTAATTTTGCTGCCTGTTTTTTTGTGTATTTTTTGTTTGATCAAAGATGTGACATTAACTCAAACTATGGAGAAACAAAAACTCTCAAAAGTACTTTTTACTTTTCAGTCATGTACAGATAACTGCTCTCAAATGTAGTGAAGTCAAAGTAAATGTATCCAACGTGAAATGTACTTAAGATACCTTAAAAGTTTACTCAAGTACAATACTTTACTTGTTTTTGTTGTTTATTTGGGGTTAAAGAATAGTCATTTTACATCCATTAAAACATGTAAAAATCATCTGCTTGCTGTGGTGAAATTTTACTATGAAGAGGGGGAGCTTGTTAGTTTTATCAATGGACCAGGAATTCAATGGACCTGTTTCTATTATTATTAAGCAGTTTTAGATTGATATTTTGGTTTACAGTTAACAAAATGTAAAATAATGATCTGTGTAATACAAAATACCCCCAAGAAGCATAAAATGTATTCTATAAAATGACTATATTACATGTTATTTTACTTTCACTTTAGGGTGAATCTCTGCTTTATCTGAAGTGTTTGGTGAGCAGAGATATCCGTGTCATGTGACTGCTGGGATCAGAGCACAAACACAGGATTTAACGCTGAATCAGGCAGAAGTGTTGCTGAGGCTTTTTGATGTTCTGTGCTGACTCTTTCCTTTGACTTCTCTTTGTTGTGAGACAATGTCAAAATGCTTGTTTCAGCAAATGTGTTGCCAAATCACACAGAGCTGAGACGTACTTTAAATATAAGAGCGATCACTCTGGAGCAAATTCAGAAGGAATGTTGTTCTCTTTATCACTTTGTTTTAGACTTAATTAAACTGATTAAAATTAGTGTACCCAAACAAAATATCATATCTTTTGAATGGGCTTAAGTCGTCAAAATAGACTCATGGGTCAAAATTATTATGTCTCTCGAAGTATTAAAACGTGTGTTGTACTTTATAGGGATGGGACAATAAACAATAATATCGTTTATCGTGATAAAAAGGGAAGACAATAATCGTTTGTGCTACATTTTGTGTCATCGTGATAATCGCCAACAAAGATAATCATAGTCATTTTGTCACCAGATTGTGCAGAAAAAAGCAACTTAGTCATTATGTTCTCTTCTAGATCGTTTTTGTTTTCACTTATAATAAAGTACAAATATGTCAGAAGTTATTTATGAGAACGTAATGTCTTTATACGTCACATTTTCAATCTGTCAGCAAATGTAAATATCTAATCTCTTATCTTATCTATTAGCTATTGTGATATTATCGTTAATCACAATTATTTTGGCCGTGATAATTGTGACATAAAATTTGAATATCATCCCATGCCTAGTACTTTACTGTTTATAAATGATCTCCATCAAAAAAGTCAATGCACTTGTAAAGAAACGGGTGTAGAGTGTGGAAGTGATTGTCCTCTTTAGCTCCAGGGTCCACGACAGGGAAGGGCCCTCGAAAGCATGTGATGGTTGGATGTTTCCACACCTTAATCTTATTTTGTTGTAATAAAATACACTGGGGTTGAGTAAAAAAAGAGGGAAGTCCTTGTTCACAAATTTGCCAAGTTGTTAATCATAAATATTTTCATTTTAATTTGCACTTAGTGTTTTTTTCTTATTGTAATAATAATAAGTTTGGAGATGTTTGTGAAAATTATCTGGTAGTTATTGCAAAAAGAAACAGTACCATAATATAAGATGGTAACTACACAAGATGTCAATAAATCCGGGTTCAGACCTGGTTCATTTTTGGTTCAAATCTGGTTGAGTCCTGGTTTAGACCTGGTTTAGTCCTGTGTTAATCCTGGTTTAGTCCTGGGTTAATCCTGGTTGAGTCCTGGTTTAGTCGTGCTTCAGAACTGGTTTAGTCCTGGGTTAGTCCTGGTTTAGTCCTGGTTTAGAACTGGTTTAGTTCTGGTTTTGAAATGGTTTAGTTCTGGTTTAGAACTGGTTTAGTTCTGGTTTAGAACTGGTTTAGTTCTGGTTTAGAGCTGGTTTAATCTTTGTTTAGTTCTGGGTTAGACCTGGTTTAGTCCTGGTTCAGTTCTGCAGATGTTGTCAAACCCTTTCTTATGACATGTCTTTCATATTTCAAAAGCGTTTCTGGCCCTGAGGTCAAACCCATCTGAATAACTGAATATCCCGCTCTAAACCTTGCCTTTCTTCCTCGTCGTTTCAGATTCCTTGGGCGGCCCGTTCCCCTCCACGTCTCACCGATGTCACCACAAGCCCAAGCGCTGTCTGCCCATGCACTGCGGAGGTGTGGGGGGGCCCTTTCCCATCAGCCCCCTGCTCTTCCACCCCAGCGCCAAGGGCTCCCAGATCGTCATGGACCTGTCCCAGAAGACGGTGAAGAGACAGGCCAGCTTCTGCAACGCCATCACCTTCAGCAACCGGCCCATCGCGCTCTACGAACAAGTGCGACTGAAGGTAATCCCTGTTCCTGGCACCGCGGCCCGCTCAAGAGTCTGGGAGCTTTTAATGTGTCAAAACAATCACGGTCGTCCATCATCGAGCGAGACTGTGGGGAAAGATAGAACGGAGACTAATGCCAGACGAGCCCAATGCAAAGCAGACGTGTTGGATATGAGAATGATTTATGATCGTGGCGGATTTATGACAAACAGATCAGAATTTTGATGCGTTTTTACTTGGGATGACTAGTCGTTCTTACAGGTTGTTACTAGGGATGGGAGAATAAACAATAATATCATTTATCGTGATAAAAAGGAAGACAATAATCGTTTGTGCTACATTTTGTGTCATCGTGATAATCGCCAACAAAGATAATCGCCATTTTGTCACCAGATTGTGCAGGAAAGAAAGCAACTTACCCATTGTGTTCTCTTCAAGATCATTTTTATTTTCACTTATAATAAAATACAAATATGTCAGAAGTTATTTATGATGAGAAAGTTATGTCTTTGTATGTCACATTTCGAACTGTCAGCAATTTTAATAACTATCAGGATATTATCGTTAATCACGATTATTTTGGCCGTGATAATCGTGACATAAAATTTCAATATCGTCCCATGTCTAGTTGTTACAAGGGAGCTCACGATATTTTTGTGTCACGGTTACAGTGGAAGGAAACATCACAGCGATTATTGATGCTTTTCTTGCCACGTAACAAAACAAACCTGAAATCCTTAATTTTCTTTCATTCCAATACATCACTGTTCCAATAGTAAGGGCCCTGATTTATGAAATCAAACTTTCTGAATGAAAAAGTAAAGTTATTGTGATATAAACAGCCACGTAAAAGCACTGTATGTTTAGGTGTAGTTTTTAGAAGTACATATTGATTTCTTAATTTTGCTTTTATAATCGTCGCAATAATTCGTTTTTAGTTCTTACGATTATATTGTAGCCTGAACAATCACTCATTGATTAACCAAATAACCTTGATGTCTTTAGTTGTTACAGTGTTTATTGCACTTAATGAGATGTCATGACATTACACGCTCAAGGGTTGGAAAAAAAACTCAAAGAGCACCATACGGCTAAAGCTTTCATGGATAATTAACACAAATACAGGAAGTATTTGTCAAACAAAACTATAGTTTAACTTCAGCTTAGTTGATATGTGCATTTCTCTTTTATGTTTGTACTGCATTTTCACATTGTGTGTCATAAAGATGTTTTATGCCTGTACTTTACCATGTTTACACAAATGCTGCTTTCATGTGGTGTCGGAAAAATCATAAATACAACTTTCCGAGTGGAAGTTTAACACCGCATCAAGTCGTTTGTTCAAGTTGGAGAAATGGGAATTCTAAAATAAGCACAAACAGTACAAGTTGTTTGACTGGAGGAAGTTAAACTGGAGCTCACAACAAATGAGACAGATTGTCAGATATTTTGTACCAAGTGAACATTAAGCTTTGTTAGAACTACTCGACCGTTTCTGCTCAAAATATTGATTCTCAAACTGATGAGAGCTAAGTGTATTCTCTGCCTCCGATCAAAAGCACATGAACGCTCACATGTCGGGTAAACACGCATCGCCTTTGAAGAAATCTCCCATCTGAACCGATACATCTCAACTGACCTCAACCAACACCTTTATGCATACTTTCCTTAAAAGGCCTATCAAAAAATAAGAAAAATAAACTCAAAATAAGACCTTTTTACCCTAATTTAAGTGAAATTATCTGCCAGTGGAATAAGATTATTTTACTTATCAAGTTTACTTAAAACCAGTCAAATAATGTCAATTTGACGTAGTCCTGTCAAGTGAAAAAATCTTAAAATTGGACTTTTAAGATTAATTTGCTTAATTCAAGTAAATGTAACTAAATTAGATAATCCCTTTTTGCAGTGTATATGTGTTAGCCTAATCTTAAACCCAAACCCTTGTGTCTGCAGATCACTAAGAAGCAGTGCTGCTGGAGTGGAGCTCTGCGTCTGGGCTTCACCTGCAAAGACCCCTCCAGGATAAACCCAGACAACCTGCCCAAATACGCCTGCCCCGATCTCGTGTCCCAGAGCGGCTTCTGGGCCAAAGCGCTGCCCGAGGAGTTCGCCAACGAGGGCAACGTCATCGCCTTTTGGGTCGACAAGAAGGGCCGTGTCTTCTACCGGATCAACGAGTCCAGCCCCATGTTGTTCTTCAGCGGCGTGAGGACGTCCGAGTCCCTGTGGGCGCTCATCGACGTGTACGGACTGACGCGAGGGGTGCAGCTGCTGGGTAAGGGGCGAGATTTGGAAATGTGACCGAACAAGACTTTAAAGGGCCTCTAACAGGTTGAAATACACATTTAACTAAAATGCAGTTAAGATAAATATATTCACATTTCTACTAAACTCTTTACAAAGTTTACCCCAGTTTAGCTATATTTTAGGTTTTAAATTTTACTTCCTGATTGTAAAGTATGACATCACACTAGGAAATTACCATAGCAACCACACTGTACACTGGGTCAAAACTCATCTAATGTCACAGCTTTTTTCATTTGACAAAGAAAAACACACCCGAATACCATTATTTTGTTGAATCAAAGTTTAAAAGGTCAAAAAAGTAGTTTATTTTGTGTAAATCGTGTATAAAGTTTGTCTCCCCAGCGTGATGTCATCAGTTTGTTTACTTCCTGTAATTGTCAACAGATTTTTCAATTTTTCTCCACAAACAGCAACCTGATTGGAGTAAAACTATCATTTATATTTACAACTGGTATTAATGCACTGAAGAAAGTCAAAATTAGAAAATCATAAAAACCCGTCATACGCACTTTAAGAGACGCTAGCTATGTTTACATGCACCGCCAAAAATATGATCTGGTTTCTGGAGTTATCGGATTATTGAAAAAAGTTGCGTCTGATGTGAATAATCAGATTTTTTTTAGATTGTGCAGGTTTTCACAAGGAAAATTGGGCCAGAAAGAGCAAATTAATAAGAAATTCATTGTGCTTTTTCTTTCAAATACAAACGTTACTCTAAAAATTCTCAAATTTACTGACATGCGCCGTAAAATGTATCGGATTATTGGCTTTTTCAGATATATATTCATATTCGCAGGCCCTTCAAAAATCTGATCATTGTCTGATTTCTGGAGTGATCAGATTGAAAAAGTGGCCTCTGATGTGAATAATCTGATTTCTTTCCTTGTTCACTCCTCTGCAGGTTTTGATGAGGACAATTGTGCCCAAAATGCCAAATTAATAACACAATTAAAAGAGAAAATATTAAAGACCGAAAGAGTTATTTTAAAATTAATTGCACCTTTCTTTCAAATACCAAAGTTACTCCACAAATCCTTCTGGTGCGTTTGAAGATTGGATTGTTCTTGGGCATGAAAACGCACAGCAACAATCTGATCTAATTATCAGGTTATCTGATTATTCTAGTTTTACAGATTTTTACTCGCCAAGTAAATGCTACCAGGGAGTGAGGTGTGGATAGATTATTTAATTAAAAAACCTTGGCAAATATAAAGATGAGAATGGAAAAGACTTTCAAGGTGTAAAAAAAATGTCTGCACTTTGGGAAAAGAGAATATCAAATCAATATTGTATAGCATTACTGTGTGAGAAACCCATACTTTTTGATGATGGTAACAAAGTCATGGCGGTAATCTAAATACTATGACTTTAGAAATCAATATTAACATTTCTTGCAGGTTAGAAATTGCTTTATTTTTGTATATTTGCCGTGTCTGCAGTTACAACTCTGAGTGAGCTTCGGAAAGCACCTTATCAGGGCTAGATAAACACAGCCATTCCCCAAGAGCCGTCCTGAGAACAACATTTACATTTTACCAAGAGCAATTTACATTCACAATCCTCTTACAAGAATTGTTTTTACTTCCATTTTAAACTAGATCAGCAAGTCATCCGAGCTGCTGTTATTTTCAATTTATACGTGTACACCACCTTTTACCTCGATTTCTTCTCTCTGTTTCACTTTTGGAATGACAAGGCAGGCGCTCTCGTCTGCATTTACTGTAAACAAACCTTACACACCTTCACAGAAACAGATCAACACTGAACAAAGAGCAGCTATAAATAGTATGAATGTCACAACAAAAAACTCACTGTTTTAGAATGAATTACTAACATAATGGAAGTTTCATGCACCTGGTCTAATGGATCGACGTTCCTTTAGTTTTTGACTAGGTTTAAGAATGTCAGGCTGGTACCAATAAAGATGTTATGAGCTTGGGCCAATAACCAATGTTAGGCTGATGTTTTATTGTGTTGTTCATTTTCTACCGCTTATTCCCGTTAGGGGTCACGGGTGACTGGAGCCTTCATTCATTTTCATGATAGCCCTCTCAGACTTTTTCCAAGTGAAGGGCATTATGTGTTTATACATTTTTAAATGAATTCTATGCTGATTTTAGCATACAATTCTATAAATGGATTACTATACAGCAACATTTCTGTCTTCATAGCATACAGAAGTTTGGATTGTTTGGATATTTTATTCAGTTTTGTATTTCTGTTATAAACACTTTTGTATGCTATGAACAAAGAAATGTTGCTGTATAGTAATCCATTTACATAATTTTATGCTAAAATCAGCATAGAATTCATTTAAAAATGTATAAACACATAATGCCCTTCACTTGGAAAAAGTCTGATAGGGCCATCATTTATTTAGCCATATGTTTAGAGACAGGCATGGGCTATAAATATTGATTATACTTTATTAGTGTAAAATTAGCCTTCACACGTCGTCATTCTGTGAATTTCTTCTTTATTTAAGCCTGGTCTCCCCTGCACCTCCAGTCCATGTGTCGTCATCATGTTGTTCTTCAGTGAGAGCAGCGACAGTCTCTCCTCCTCACTCTCTTTTCTCTCTTTAAACCACTTATACTAAAGTTATTGAGAGAAAATGTGTCTGAGCATATTATTTGGCAGAAAAACTAGACAAATAATGTCTGGAAAAAAAACACTGTGAGACGCGAGTGACTTCATCGTGCATTTATTGGACGATGCATAATGTCTCTTTACTTTTACTTTTGGCAGAATAAAGACCGGATTAAAGTTTAAAGTCTGTTCTGTCAGAATAAAGCAGCAGCACGTCTCTGTCCACTGAGCGGCTTCTTGTTAACACTTCCATTAGTAATATCGGGGCTTTTGCCGTGCGATATTCACTCCATTGCGTGAACATCGGCTGATAGAAGAAGAATTTTTTATTTATAGAGCGCTTTTCCACCTAATAGGCACCCAAAGCGCTTTACAAACTGTTGAAACTACAGTTGCCGTTACAACATAACATATACAATTACATTTATAGACAATAAACAATGAGCAGACACAAGTATTGATACCAATACTAGGTCGAAATATTAGCACATTCCTATTTTTTGACATATATCCCACCTCTAATCACGACTATCAATAACTGACTCATGTTGTGGCTAACTTATGTGACCTTATGTTTACATGACGGGCCGATCAGGCATGAGGCGGCCCCTGAAGTGACTTATCAAGGTATGCTGGCTAGTTTAGCCTGCATACCAGCAAAGGTCTAGCGCCGGGTCGCGTGGTTGAGGCTTTTGATGTGCACAGAATGTATACACATATTTCTTGTCCCAGAGCTGCGGTGCTGTCATCTCCTCCGCTGCAGTAAAAATAGGCCGGGGTCACATGTTCTGGAGATAGCACATCTGATTGTAGCTGCATGTTGTTGATTGACACCGGTATCTCGGGGCGAGTGTGGGCGGACGTGTCAAAGTCTGAGGGGAGCAGGAGCCTTTGTCTGTGTCTGTACGGGTTTGCGGCGGTGGAAAGAGCATTGACCAGAGTTTAGCTGTTGTTGGTTTGGAGATGATGTCTGGTTGGTGTTTACTGGTGAGATACACTGCAAAGAGTCACATCCGTAGAAGTTAAAATGACTTCAATTAAGACATTTTATTTTGATTTGACTCATTATCTTTGACGGTATTTAATATGTTTCACTGTATCTAAAGATAACATTTATCTAATCGCAATAATAAGACATTTAAATGAAAGATTCAATTCATAATGAACAAATAGTTTATCAAGAATTATTCAGGTTTAGTAACGCTTTAATTAGTAGCCTAACCCTAACTCTTTCATTTATGAATGAAGTGTTTGTTTATGCTTTTTAAGTAGCTGTTCTCAAGCTTTTTCAGCTGCAGCACCCATAATGACAACTGTTGGTATTCGTCACCCCACACACAAAAATATATGTCTAAAAGAAGTATGTATAATGTTTTTTATTTGAAGATATAGGCCTCGATACAATTTAGTAGACTACAATTAACTAGACTAGTTATTATAATGTTACCAAAATGGACTTTTGTTTTTTAAGTTAAGCAAATATTCCTATTCCATCAACAGATTCTTATTTCCCAAGTTGACATTGTTCATATTTAATTAGTAATTTTAGTAAGTAATAAGTAATGTTTTCATAGTCTAACACCGACTGATTTACTTCACTCCATACCTTTTGTCTTTGCATCATATTGAGCAAATCGCCAAAAGGAGATTCCTCTGGGTTGTCAAACGCAAGTAGAGCAAGTGTCCTTTCCATTTCAGTCAGGCATAGTAATAAGTAATTTTAACATGTCTTTTGAAGGGTATGTGAACGCCTCTTAAATTCTGATACTGTCATGTCACCTTTTCACTCAAAAGCCTTTTGCATGTTGACTTTACAAAGCCTCTTAGATAAGCAGAGACTCCAAAAACAAGTCCAGACGACATTTGTTTAAATAAATTGTTGTTATTGTATTTGCCTGGATTCCTGCTGATCTTTACCAAGAGTGTAATCTTCTCACATTGAACTAACCAGCATTTACTGAACTACAATGCACGATCCTTACTAGATCTTATAAAAGCAATCACCAGTCCTGACCTCTTCTTACACAACATATCGTTAATCCAATCTGGCATCGCTACAGAATCTCTTAAACAGACTTTGTTCCCCCAAAGTGGCATTTACATCCGCCTCTCTTTCAAGTGTCACACAATCGCTCAACGTATCTATGTGTAGGGGGCAGTTTCTGGGTCTTAGTGTGGGGTCTGCAGGCCTTGCTCTCTTTGCTGTTGCCCCATGTATCAAATAAAGGGGAATTCTCAATCAAAACCCTGCTATCCCGTGGCGTGGCCTATAGCTCAACTCACTACCTCTTGGTTTTCCCTTTTCATATACCACTGACCTCGCGGACCGCCCTGGGCTCTGTTCCAGCCACACCGGGCTTCCCCTCGCGCGGCCCGGCTTCACTCGCCCTCGCCGTCTGGTACGGGGGGCTCCTGTTCCCCCCGCCCCACACGCAGGGACCTGTGCAGAGGGGCAGAACGCCAGCCCGAGTCCACGCCGACGTACATCGCCGAGACCAGACACGGGCCTTTGTGACGCTCAATGGCCAATTGTGTCAGCGCGGTGCATCACGTTTCTGTGTGCAGCGTGCCATGAAGCTTCCCCCGTCCACAGAGAAGCCCCCGGGGGTCTGTGCAGCTGAGGTTTTACCCCTGGTTCACCCTCTGGAGCGGAGATGCAGCGATGTTTGATACAATATTAAATCGTTCTATACTTGTGTCACGATTCAGTACACGTGTTTGCTCGATACGCACGTCTTTCCAGGCCGCTGTGTTGTCAGATATTTTGGTTTCCTTCACAAATTCAGGAAGAAAATGGCTCCCTAGTAATGTACAGAGGAGGGCTTTATCTTTAAGTTGCTGTTAATTTAAGGTTGATAGACCCAGGAATGACTAAAACGTATTTAAAGACTCTAAACCAGCTTTTGGCTCAAATGTTTTATTCAGAAAACAGTCCGTTAAGACAGTGGTTCCCAAAGTGGGGGTCGGGACCCCTCGGGGGGTCGCGAGGGGTAAGCTGGGGGTCGCGAGATGATTTCAAGATCTCATTTTAATTAATATGACATTGTATTTACTCAATTTTTTAAATTTAAAACAGTATCTTTTAGTGAAATAGGGTCTAATAAGACAATAAACTATTCAAATAACCAATATTAAACCTGAATTAACACGCTTTGACACTTCAAATTATTGCTACTGTCATTTTCATTTCGCTTTGGGGGTCCCGAGTCAATTGCGTGGCTAATTTGGGGGTCCCGGGCAGAAAAGTTTGGGAATCCCTTGCGTTAAGACACTTCTTCGTAATATTACATAATTCCAGTGATCAGAAAGAAGAGAAGAGAGAGTTTGTTGTGTGTTCAGAGCAGGGGACAGTGGGGAGGAACTTAAAGGCCAATTCATACTTCATAAGAAGTACGAACTTTGTTCGTGCGCCTCGGGTTGTAAGAACAAGAACAAAGTTCGTTTAGGCTCTGGCATTCATACTTCAGCTCAAGCGCCGCAGCCGAACTCATTCAGACCCCGCCCCCTGTGATCCCCAACAACTGTTTCCACGCTGTTGCTATGGAGATTACCATCGCTGACAGCTCAGTTGATATCGTTTTAGCAATGGCAGATATAGTTTTTGAGTGGATGAGAGAGGAGGAGGAAGAAGAGAGAATGATGTTTGAAGATGAAGAGGATGACGACCTGCTTCTCTTACATGCGCTGGCCGAGGCGACAGAACGAAATGGGCGAAAATGGCATGTTCGGCCGCTAAATACGACGCGGATGGTACAGGGCGAATACAGTCTGCTTGTTCAACAAATGCGGGAAATGGATGAGGAGAGGCACTTTTCGTACTTCCGGATGTCAGCCCGTCGGTTTGACCACCTTGTCCTTAGGATAACACTATTTCTCCAACATGCGCCCAAGGAAATTTACACCGCCCCTTTTGAAAAACTGGCCAATCAGAGCCTAGTTGACGCACAGCTCTGCCGAACAAAGTTCTGCTCAGCTGATGTACCAAGAACAGGCTGCGAGAACAGCCGTACAGAGGCTGTAAGAACAAAATGACGTCATTTTGTTCTTACAGCCTGAGGCGCACGAACAAAGTTCGTACTTCTTATGAAGTATGAATTGGCCTTAAGTCTGTCCCTGCTGCAGGACAAGGAAGACCAGCCCAAAAACATGAAAGAGAGTCAGGAGGAAAATCAAAATTAAAATTTGAAATGCACAAAACGGAAAGGTCATTGTGGTGGATTTCTCCCTGCAGCCTGTATTAAAAATATACTATAAAAATTATTTCCAGATACAAAATGTGTGTATGAATCATTGAATCCAACAAATTAAAACGCTCTGGACTCATCACAGATATAGGCTAATTTACAGAATCCATGCTACAATTAATTGAAATATCATGTTTCAAGTTTAACGAATAGGTGTTTTATATTGTTTCTTATTGGGATACAAAATAACATGGGAACATTTTTTAGTTTTTTCTGAGCCAAAGCTTATCGAAATCATATCTAAATCATGAGCCACATGTCGAGATATGAATTGAATCAAGACAAAACTGTATCGTTGCATCCCTGTAATTTAAACACAGAAGGTGATCCCAGCCTCTCGAATTTAACTCTTTTAATCAACTCAACCGCCTGATGACTGACACCATTATAATTTGAATGTTTTTTTGTTTTTTTTTCACTTGACAGGTTTGTCTTGAAACGTTAAATGCATATAGATATTCACCTTATTCCTCCCCACCCACTTTTGTCTCTCTTTGCTGCAGATCCACTTCCAAATTAAAGACACTTCCAGTTTGGCAGGAACTTGATTCACAGAAATAGCACATGAGGGAAAAGTCTCGCCGCTAAAATATTATATAAAGTAGATGGATTTGTGTAAAATGTTATATTTACACATGCAACAACAAGTCAGCAGTGCACCGATTTCCCTGAAAACGACTTTGTATTTGCTCTTTTATTTTAAAACGCTCTAAAAATAGATGCAAAGTGAAAATTGTGGTCTCATTTTCACCCGAAGAGATGCTGGGGCAACACAGATTTTACTTTAATACGTGCAAAACAATCGCGAACATGGACTAATTCTGTTTTTCACGTTTCACAACAGCAAAAATCAGGTACAGGCCCTTTAACTGTTGGTTTAGTCGTACGTTTTGCCCTGTAGTTGCTGCATATATGCGACTTGATTGTCATTTAAAATCAATTGTAGAGGCAGCAACAATTTGAATTTGGCCTTGAAAAATAAAAGATACTCAGCGCTGTTTGCTTACATTGCAATTATATTACGTTAGTTGTTTCCACTTGTGTGCCTATAGCTTCGATATGGTTTACATTTTTCTGCACATTGTCGGCGATGTCTCCCATATGTCTCTGGGACTCATTGCAAACGCTGGGAGTGAGGTCTTTGAGGCTGCTCTGAGGTCAGCGCAGACGTACATGACGCCGGATGTCCCGAGGTGACATTTCCAGTGTCTTTGATGAAGGATGAAGACCGAAGCTGGAGCAGTATCATGTGATGAAGAACCCTGAAGGAAAAACAAGGGGATGCATCATGCGTGACAGGATCATGAGGGGTGTTTTTTCACCACCTTGGATTGGAGTGATTCAGCCGTCCCACATACAGATCGGTGGGACGGTGTGTTATTGGATACAGCTTTAAAATGACACCGTTGACAGCTGTTCCCAGACAGATCAGTCCCAAAAAATGCACGACTAAGACCGTATCAAAGAACGTCGAATGTTTGAAACTAAACTGAAATGTATACTGTCGCTTTTTATGGGAGTATGACTTTACTAAAATAGTCTAGAACAGGGGTGTCCAAACTTTTTCCATCGAGGGCCACATATTGAAATACAGACCAAGCGGAGGGCCACAAATCAATCGTGAAATGTAAAAAAAAGCTGCATTTATCTGATGTTTTAAGCGCCATCACATCTACATTCAGTCTCATTGCCTTAATATCAGGTCTGTATTGCACCAAAATGTTAGTTATTTAGGTTGGAATTGTAGAAAATCTGAAATGTGCTGTAAATAGTACTTATCAGGACAATGTGGGCCAGTTCACCAGGAAGCCTAAGGGCCAAGAAAAATTGGTCTGAGGGCCGCATTTGGCCCCCGGGCCTGAGTTTGGACATGCCTGGTCTAGAAGTAACTGTATAACAACTAATGGTTCCTTCCAACAAATGCTGCTAATATCAGCAACAAGTCAGTCAACATTAAAGCTTAATTTTCTTATAACGGCTAAAATGAAGGCTTAGTAGTGAGTCAAATGATGTGATTATCTTTATATTTTGTTATGCTTTATCACACGCTTATTGTTTTCTTAATCATTAAACAGTCGAATCCTAACCAAATGTATAACAAAACATACAAAAACATCACGTACAATGAATGAAATTTGGACTTGAACTTGAATTTAAACAATGAAAACTCGAACGAGGCGCAGACTTTAAAAACTTGACTTTTTTTTCTCATAATAAGTGCTTTTTGTTTTCCTCAGAGACTATAACAGTAGTATAACAAAGTAAAAACAGAACTTGTAAACCTCTACTCACTGTCTTCATCTAATAATTAAGCATTTTATCTTTTCACTTTACTGTTGTGTCTGAAAAAGCTGTTCTAAAACTGTTAGTGGCAAGAAAATCCATGCACTTAAACTACCAACGAGCCAAAGGGTTTGTGCTTGGAATGAGTTAGAAAGATTTAAATACATACGTTCTTTCTTTCTTTCTTTCTTTCTTTCTTCCTTCCTTCCTTGCTTCCTTGCTTGCTTGCTTGCTTGCTTGCTTGCTTGCTTGCTTGCTTGCTTGCTTGCTTGCTTGCTTGCTTGCTTGCTTGCTTGCTTGCTTGCTTGCTTGCTTGCTTGCTTGCTTGCTTGCTTGCTTGCTTGCTTGCTTGCTTGCTTGCTTCCTTCCTTCCTTCCTTCCTTCCTTCCTTCCTTTCTTTCTTTCTTTCTTTCTTTCTTTCTTTCTTTCTGTCTTTCTTTCTTTCTTTCTTTCTTTCTTTCCTTCCTGTCTTTCTTTCTTTCTTTCTTTCTTTCTTTCTTTCTTTCTCTCACTGTTCAAATTATTTACCCAAGCTTCAACTGCAACCCTAACAACCAATTGTCACACCAACTTTTACTTCTGCTATTTACAACAACAATTCACCTACACCAGGTTGAAATCTCAACATTTTTTGTTCAACCCGACCCCTCGCCTCTCTAACTATTGCTTACGTTCGCAGTATTGTCACCTTTGTCAATTATACTGAGTTGTTTTTGTGTATCTGTATATCTTACTCAAGTCAAAAGTTCCCTGTCCAGTGCTGACTCTGTGTATTTGTCTCGTTGGCGACTAATGACAGGAGAAATAGTGCAGAGCTGATATGTCTGTGGCCCCAGAGGCAGCGGGTGATTGACGACACCCGGGTCACAAATGGACTCGTACAATGGAGCAGAGCCTGGTCCTGTTGTGGACACTGCCGGAGGATCGTCCCAAAGGCCCACGACCAACAAGACACAGAGTTGTTTAAAAGACAGAGCCCAGTCCCGGTCCCTGAGGAACACCCCCGGACGGACTACAGCTCCGGTCCAGACAGTCGTTTCAAATTACTGCGACGAAATAAATGTTTTTGGGGGACAGTTTGGTCTGTAAAGTCCTGTGAGTGAGCCAGAGTCATAATTTGGACATTTGTGATTGGAGGAATGGATATAGATTGATGACATTTACGGAATTGTATTATAGACCACTGCAAATGAGTACTCAAGTAAAAGTAAAGTTACATGACAAAGAACACACTCAATTACAAACGTTAAATTTTTTTTGAAGCTACTAAATACTTTTTAATACAATTTTAGATGCATTTTAGATTACGCTTTTACAAAAACAACTTGATCAATCAACTGAATGTTAATTTCTTGATTAAAAAAAAGGAGCCATGAGACAGCTGTATTAGGATCTTGTTCTCAGTAACTTTTATATTTAAAATGCACCGAAGTACATATACATTTGTACAAGTACACATTTAAAAGTCTACTCAAAATAGTCCAATTACACAAAAAATCTTGTTCTTATTCTAAGCCACAATAAAACAACTTACTTGAAACTTTGGTAACATTCATCTTGTCTTCAATTCTTCAAAATATATTTTAGTCTGACAACTTTCTGTAGTGAGATGGATTTACCTGCCAAAACATGTCAAGGTACGTTGTCTGACTAAAAGAAATAACTTACTTTTAAACTTGTGAGACGGCAGATTGTTGTTTGTCACTTATTACATCAGTATTCTTAGCACAACGTGTATTTTTTCTGAACAATACTTTTACTTGAGAACATACTCTTCCCCCTCGGCTGCTTCAGTGTCTCCAGGACTGAGTGAGTAATTCCAGCTGTTGTGAAGCAGCAGATTGTGTGAGTCGGTCTAATCAAGTGGGACCCCTCAGCGGGACTCAGCGAAGGACAACAGAATAGGGTCTGATTGCAACGCCCGGAGCCTCCTCACACCTCACAAGCTCCGAAGGAATCTGGCTGTCAGCGCAAAACACCAAAGCATTTAATTCCACCCAAAACAAAGGCCCTGGAAGACGGGCTGCGGTGGAAATTGCATTCCCAGTCAGTAGTCGTAAAAATAACATCCAATAGTTTCTGACATCTCGCGTCCGCAGCTTGTCCTCAGGTCACAGATTGAGTTACACAGTAGCTCCACTGGAGGCTGTGGTCCCACGGCGCCGTTAGCCACTGCAGCCACTGTCAGTCCAAATGATTGACAGTGTCACCAGATATTGGTCATTTTGATCAGTTATACCCTTGTGTTATGAAATGGATACGAATTTTTTGCATATTTTTTAATTGAGTCATGCAGGCATTGTTTGTACTGTTATTGGCCTTCAGTTGTGCTCTTGAGTATATTTGCTTTGGCATTTACTGTTTTAGAACTCAAAATGTATTGACCTTATTCTGCCCCGCCCACTTTTGCACTTTTGTTGTAAACGCACTTTCGTTTGACGAGAAAGCTAATGACGAACGAGGGAAAAGTCTCGCCGCTAAAATGTTGCATAAAGTAGATTGATTTGTGTAAAATGTTTAATGAACACGAGCAACAACAAGTCACAACGCACCGATTTCCTGGTCAGTCTGAAAACGGCTTTTTAGTCCATGTAGAACTTATTTTCTGTTGAGCTCGTCTGCTCCATGTAAACTACAACGGAAACAAGACGGCGGTGTGTAAGGCAACTTCAGGAATAAGGTGAACAGAAAAGACACACTAAATTGCATTAGTCTTGCTCCCTCTGGATTTGGTGTTAGCGCAGCATCCTAGTCAATGGCAATAAACCTTCTCTGATCCTGATCTACTGGCAATAGTTGGAATTACCATGAGGAAAAAACAAAAGCTAACATTTTTAAGAATGTAGGCAATCAAAGCATGCAGTTTTAATAGTTTAGTTTAGTCTTTATTTGAAGGGACAATGTACAGAGACATTAAGCTCATAAAAAACAGAGATGTTCCGCACCAGATTAGAGCTAAAGAGCTAGTTTCCATCTGCAGTCCCTGATTTACAAGAATAAATAGTACAGTGCAAACAACAAAAGATTAGTAAGATCAATTCACAAATTCCACTCTGACTCAAGCGCTCTCACAGCATCACACATGAACAGAAAAAAAGTATTTACAACATTTGTCTTATAGAATATACATGACCTACCTTTCACTATTAAATCAGTCCATAAGCCATTTATCTCAGTTACATATACAAATATATGAAAGTGTTTTGAAAGGCTGGCGACAGAAAAGGAGACCTCCGGATCTCGTCTTGTCGACGTCAGAATCCTGGTCAAATTGAAATTGGTTGTGTTCTGAGCGCTCAGATGGAGAGGACCTCATAAACAGGACTAATGAAGGAAGCATGTATGGATTTAGTTAAAGGTGGTATGTTGATAGCATGGTTAAAAACACAAGAAAGTTAATTTTGCATAATGCCCGTCATTTCAGTCAAAATAAGGATTCCTGCTGGATTAAAGTTTTTATTATTTTTTTAATCTAATTCTTCTATATTGTATCAGCACTCTTATCCAAATGCTGTGGCCCACTCCTTAGAAAGCTTAACACATCAAAAATGTCACGATTATTTATTTACTCAAAAGGAAATAACTTCAAATGTATACACTATCAGCTTGCATTATCTATTCTGCTGTCTGTTAGATACAAAGATTATTTTCTATTAATGTTTTGACTACTCCACGTTCCACTGACTCTAAAAAACTTGATTTCAAGTTCAGATTTCTCCAAAAATGTTTTACTAACATTGTTAATTCACATTTCCTCCGCACGACATACTCATCTGTCTAGACGTAAATGCTCGACAAAATCCTCAATCGTCGCACAGAACTTTCTTTTTGACGACAGACACTTGCTTTCGGTCAAAAGACAAGCTAACTCTGTAATGCCACATACTTGGACCGTCACGCTTTGATGGATTGCACATGTGATCGTTCGTCGTTTCGCGTCACAGGAGTAGGATCTTATCTCTGCAGTCGGGGTCATCTCACCTGAACCCGGCGAAGGAGGCCATTTTGGATACATTCCTGCAGGTCACGCCTTTTTCCTTTTCACGTTATGCTCGGCTGACTTCAGACAGAACCGGCGATCAAACGTGTTTCGTCAGGCCGTCACACTGTACTTCATGTTCGACAGCGTTTTGCGAAAGAACGTGCTCGAGGCGAAAGCTATAAACGCAGTCAGTTTTGATTAAATGAACAAAATAAAATGTAATTAAAGTTTAAAATGAATGCTGCCGAAGGATGGATTTGAAAGTCATGCAACTCAGAAATGTTTGGATGTATTTTTAATTAAATGCGGGGAAATCTTATTTACCGTTGCAGGATTTGGCAGGTGCCTTGTCAGATTTACCCTTGAATATAGCATCATGTTCACTCAGTTCCAACCGATGCTTACTTTTGTTGTGTCCGTGAGCAAGACACTTCACGCACTTTGCCTTTGTATTAATGTGATGTGTGGGGTTTTCGATGCAGCAACAATGACTTCTTAAAGTGCCTATGACAGGTTATACCACTCATGTACCTAAAATACAGGTAAGATAAATATATTCAAAGTTTCATCATTTTTAGCTGTTTTTTTAGGTTTGTAACATCACTTCCTGGTTGTAAATGATGACATCACACTGGGAAATTACTCTGTACACTTGGCTAAAACTGCTAATGTCACAGATTTTTTTGTCCGACAAATCAAAATACATGTCAACACCTTTATTTTGTTTAATTCATGTTTTATTGGTAATTTATGTTGTTTATTTTGGGTAAATGATGCATAACCTTTGAATGGAGTGAGTCTCCCTAGTGTGATGTCATCAGTTTTTTACTTTCTGTAATTTCAAACAGATTTTTCAACTTTTCTCCACCAACTACAACTTGACTGGTGTAAAACAGGAATTTTTATGTACAATACGTATTAATACATCAAAATGAGAAAATTGTTAAAACCTGTCATATGCACTTTAAGTGAAGTGAATGAATATTGCAAAGTAAAGTGTCTTAAGGCTCCAAATGAACACAAAACAAATAAAAAGCATATTATTAAATGGTATTAGAATTACTACTGCTGATGATAAATTGTAATAAATCAAAATCATAGTCTGAGTTGGTAAAATTATTCGATTACGAAGATTACAATTATTTAGTTAATAGAATGTTCACCGTAAACAACAAAATATCCTGTTATTGAAATGAAAACTGTGAATCCATTTGTTTTTAGAATGTCCTGAAGTGTGGGATTCTTGTAATAGTTTAACAGTTCACTTTCTTTTATTTTATTATGTGTATATTCTTGTTTTATTCAATTGTAAATGCTGTTTTTATTGCTCTGCTTGATTTTGGCTGTTTTAAATTATCTCTAATAATGCTTTTTTTTAAATGGATTGAACAGAAGAATTCCATTTTAAATTCATAAATCACAACACTTGTCCAAAAAATACCTATTTTGATTTATTTCCTCAAATTGTGCAGCTCTAATACTTCCATTCTCATTCAGGACGTCCTTTATTGTTGGGGCTTACATTTTTACAACATCTTTTACATCTTTAATGTTGCCGAATGTGAGTCATTTTTGTTCCACTTCTTAAAAACGTGGCATTCTAATCAGAAATTAAGTCAAAGGAATCACTGTATTAATGTATTTATGAGAAATTAAATGTGAAATAAACCCGTGAGTATGGCGGGGTCACATGAGAAAGGCGTTTTGGAGTTCAATTTATTGTACCGAGACAATCTACACGGATAAACTAATCACGACGGTTGAAATATTTTCGATGGGTGAATTTCCTTGACGTGGTTCGCTTTGTGATTTGGCTGGACAAAGATTTCATGTTAATAGCCAAACAAATAAGCCGACAAAAGCACATGATTGCGGGAAAAAATGGGACAAGTCTGTTTTTTATTTTCTCATTCAGGAAGTGCAGACTTGTTAAGTGCGTGAAATTTCATGCAAATGCAGAAATGTGATTCTTGGCAGTGTAATTTCAGTGAATTATTGGCTACAGAACTCAAAAAAATGAACTAAATTTGAGTTTTTTGGCTTCGACTGTTCGTTTTCATGTCTGGATCGGGACACGCAGTCATTTCCGTTGATTAAAACTGAGCAGAAACTATAATAAGACACACAGGGACGTTTTAAGGACAAACTTGACATTCCCGTCTAATCTGCGAGTTTGTGTCCGGTTAATCCAAAACTGTTGCCGTTTGCTGGGAAGCCACAGGGAAGCAGACTTTATAGTTTACTGATAGTGATAAAATGACAACATGTTTATGAAGGAGAGGTTTACCAGCAGCAGCCGTCTGATTAAAGTCATGTGCGAGTTTGACGATTGCATCATGGTTTGTCTGATGTCTCATTTATTGGCTTAGCTTTCTCTCCTCCCTCTAAGAAACTGGTAAAATACTGACTTTTTGTGCTCTGTTTACCTTATCTGAGGCTCAAATCTGCTGGTAAAGGGCTTTGGTTTGTCAAAAGTATCGAAAATCTTACACTGATCGATACTAAAATCCTCATTTGAGCAAGTATTGATTTGAGTTTTCCTGATCAGTTTTAAATAGATCTTGAGCTTTATCAGAACAATCAAGAAATTACTATTATTTCAGGTTGAAAATATCTTTAAAAAGAGCGTTTTCTATTATTGTGGCATCAAAATTGTTTTCTGTTTGAAATTGAGTCTAAAATTTTAGTATCATGACAACTCTAATAAATGCTGCAGATGAGACTTGGACATTATTATGATGTTATTAAAAAAAATGAGCTTTTCAGCAGTGTTTTTGCACAAGAGAACTGCAGGGGGCGCTCTGTCGATGAGGTTGCTTAGTTCTGCTTTAAAAAGAAAGAAAAGAGAGTCTGATATTTCAAACAAGGGTGATTTTGTGATAATTCTACAGTTTAATGTTAAATTGTACCGTTTTTTTGCACGATCTTGAACCTTAACTAAGTCATTTACACACCTGTTAAGCACATTTGTGAAGGATTGCCAAATTATGATCAGATTATCATCAGGAAAGTGAAAAAATGCAAATAAAAAATAAATAAAACTGAGGTAAATTTGTCAATATCACCCACCTCTGTTCAATTGTTGTTTAAATTAAAAGCCAGACTCACTTTTGAGCAAAATCTTCCTTCAAATTATTGCATCCTTAACATTTCTTTTATTTTAATCATAAATGGTCCATGTTTGAACAAATTGCATCTCATAAATGTTCTCAAAACAGTACAAAATGTCTGTTGGTTTGTTTGTTTTTTAATCAACATCAATTGCACACTGCAAAAAAGGCCTATCAAAAAATAAGAAAAATAAACTCAAAATAAGACCTTTTTACCCTAATTTAAGTGAAATTATCTGCCAGTGGAATAAGATTATTTTACTTATCAAGTTTACTTAAAACTAGTCAAATAATGTCAATTTGAAGTAGTCCTGTCAAGTGAAAAAATCTTAAAATTGGACTTTTAAGATTAATTTACTTAATTCAAGTAAATTTAACTATGTTAGATAATCCCTTTTTGCAGTGCAACTTCAATAAATTGGCTCAACTATGTCAACTTAACTGTTTTCTCCCCAAAATTTAAATTCAAGACCCAAATGAAACAACTTACACCTTTTAAACTAGAAGACTTAAACCAATCATGTCCAAACTCAGGCCCGGGGGCCAAATGCGGCCCTCAGACCAATTTTTCTTGGCCCTTAGTCTTCCTGGTGAACTGGCCCACATTGTCCTGATAAGTACTATTTACAGCACATTTCGGATTTTCTACAATTCCAACCTAAATAACTAACATTTTGGTGCCACACAGACCTGATATTAAGGCAATGAGACTGAATGTAGATGTGGTGGTGCTTAAAACATCAGATAAATGCTGCTTTTTTAACGTTTCGCGATTGATTTGTGGCCCTCCGCTTGGTCTATATTTCAATATGTGGCCCTCGATGGAAAAAGTTTGGACACCCCTGAGTTAAACCCTCCTCGCTGGACGACTTGCTTCTTGCACAGACCACAGCTGCAGACGTGTTGGGTACGACGGGTCTTTGTGATTTGCGGTGTTTTTATCTCGGCTCTTCGTCCCGTTTGGCGTCGTCTGCTGCTGCTGCTCATAACCCCGAGTTCAGAGCAGCTCGGCACAGATCAGGACGAGCTTAAGTCTAGTTTTGTTTGGTCCTGGCTCTAATCCCGGTATTTTCCTACATTAGATCAGATTTATTTCTCGTCCAGCCCTGGTTTAGTCCTGGTTTAGCTCTTGCACGGCGCTTGTTAAGCCTTTTCAGTTCATATCGGATTTGTATTTAGTAGAAGTAGAGATTCGCCCCTATGTTTTTAGCAATGCCGACAGTGTTTAGAATCCAGAGAAACCCATGGATGATAAGCTCTGGTGATATTTTTGGGTTGATGTATTGGATGGATTGAAGACTTTTCCCCAAATGATGTTTTAAATTATTTAAATCGAGCAACAGTCCTGTTTTGTGTAGTTCCCTCTTTGCTCAGATAAAGATTTATGCACATTCTTTAGGCAGCAGGTCATCCAAAACAACAATATCACAGATTTAAGGCCGAAAAAATGTGCAAATATCAAATTTATATCTGTCTATTACTAGTATTATTATATATATTTTGTTAATGAACTCTGTGCAGCAGCAGTTGGCTAAGATACTAGTTTCTCACATTTACGAGAACATAAAGAAACTATGAATTAAAGTTAGTCAAGTATAGACTATTAGATTATTTTTCTTTACAGATTACGTCAGGTTTTTTTATTATTTTATGTGTATTTTTATTACGCTTTGAGCCACAAACGCCTCCATGTATCAACACGGGGGAAGTATACATCTCATTTGTTTTATCGCTTGAAAACTTTCATCCAAAACATCACCTAAAACACAGTTTATGCTGATTTTTTCCTGATTTGAAAGCGCATATTGCTCTTGGACCACATGTGCATTGCTCAAACAAGGAAAGCACGCGGGTTAAAGTGCGTATGACAGGTTTCTATGATTTTCTAATTTTGACTTTATTCAGTGTATTAATACCTGTAGTAAATAGAAATTATAGTTTTACACCGATCAGGTCGCTGTTTGTGGAGAAAAGATGATAAACAAGTTAAAAAATACAGGAAGTAAACAAACTGATGACATCACACTGGGGAGACAAAGGTTATGCATAATTTACACAAAATAAACTACTTTTTTGACCCTTTAAACATTAATTCAACAAATTAAAGGTGTTCACATTTATTTTTATTTGTCAAATCAAAATAATGTGACATTAGATGAGTTTTGGCCCAGTTTACAGTGTTGTTGCTATGGTAATTTCCTAGCGTGATGTCATCATTTACAACCAGGAAGTAAAATTAAAAAGCTAAAAATTGTGAAAACGGTGTGAAATTTGTAAAGAATTTTAGCTAATTTTGAAATATGTTTATCTGAACTACATTTTGGTTAAATGAGTAGCTCAACCTGCCATGGGCACTTTAAGGATGTATTCATTTTATTGTGACTATGCAAAAACCTCATATAGAATTAGACCGGAAGTAGCCATTTTGAAGATAAAGAGCCAGCTGCCTATTGTTTATTTCTATTTTGTTTGTCCTGGTTTAGTTGTGGGTTAATCGAGCATCAATTATTATAACTGCTTTTTTTTAGATGACCCAGTTTGACCATTTCAATGTGTACTTTCCTCTTTCCGCCTGAAATACCTCCTGTCCAGCGCCTTCTCCTCTCCCGCTCTTATCCCTCAGCTGGATATCCATCTTCCCACATATTCCTCCTCAGCCAGTCCCCCCTGATCTACTCACCGTCCCACATTCTGCCCTCGACGCCTCACCTCATTTTATCTCCTCGCTACTTTCCTCTCCACCATCGCTGAGACCGTCCAGAGACCGGGGATCAAGATAAGCCCAAAGCAATGGGTCTGGTGCGTGATCGGAGTACCAGTAAATCCACCCGGGGCCCGCGCAGGCTCTCACCCCGGAACGTTGACTGCGCTCAGGGTAGAAAAGCCACTAAAGCCGGCCCCGGTGCAGACTGTGGCTAACCTGATTTATGGCTATATGCCCTATAAGGAAAAGCATTTAGAGCGCGTGCCAAGGCGGGTGTGTGCCAGCCAGCAGTGACCGTGTGCAGGAGTGGATTAGCTCAACAGGCGCTTAATTATTTGGATTGAAAAACAGGGCTGGTTTTTGGAAGACACAATTGCACTGGCGTAGTGTCAATCTATGTCCGTGGGCTGTAATTAAATGTGTTTTTGGTGGCATCTATTGGTGTCGTTACAAAGTGCAGTTCCATATTTTACTATGTTTTATTTCTTAAAGTGCGTATGACAGGTTTTTATGATTTTCTAATTTTGACTTTGTTTAGTGTATTAATTCCTCTTGTAAATATAAATTGTAGTTTTGCACCAATTAGGCAGCTGTTTGTGGAGAAAAGTTGAAAAACATGTTGTAAATGACAGGAAGTAAACAAACTGATGACATCACACTGGGGAGACAAAGGTCATGCGTAATTTGCATAAAATAAACTACTTTTTTGACCCTTTTTTGACATTAATTCAGTAAAATAAATGTAATAATGTATTTTTCTTTGTCGAATGAAAAAATCTGTGACATTAGAGGAGTTTTGGCCCAGTGTACAGTCTGGTTGCTATGGTAATTTCCTAGCGTGATGTCATCATTTACAACCAGGAAGTAAAATTAAAAACCTACAAAAACAGCTAAACTGGGGTAAAATTTGTAAATATCTGAGCAGAATTTGAAATATATTTATTTTAACTGCATTTTAGTGAAATGTGTCGTCCAACCTGTCAGAGGCCCTTTAATGTTTCCAATATTTAATAGATTGTTGAAAGAGGGACCCTATCTCTCATGGTTTTAGTGTTGGAGGAAACAAAAGCAGCTGGAGGAAAGTCATTTTTCAATCAGTTTGTCCAGAATGATTGTAGGGGGCGTGGTTTGCTGAGGGGGAAACTCGTTGATTCAATATGAAGCGCATCTTTTCCCCTCATCTAATGGGTTTCCTGGCGAATTATGTTTATTTCAAGCACAACTGTTTCAAGTTGAGTCACAAGTGTTACCCCAGTTAAGTAAACAGATTATTTGGTAGATGTTAAAATATAGCATCGCTGTAGCATTTAGCCCGCAGCTGCCATTAGCATTCTGACTATTCACCTCATTCCTGAAGTTGCCGTACGCGCCGCCGTCTTGTGTCCGTTGTATTAGTTTACATGGAGCAGACCAGAAAATAACAGAAAATAATAATAAGCCCAACAGAAAATAAGTTCTACATGGACTAAAAAGACGTTTTCAGACTGACCAGGAAATCGTTGCGTTGTGACTTGTTGTTGCTCGTGTTCATTAAACATTTTACACAAATCAACCTACTTTATGTAACATTTTAGCGGCGAGACTTTTCCCTCGTTCGTCATTAGCTTTAACGGAGTTCTCGTCAAACGGAAGTGCGTTTACAACAAAAGTGGGCGGGGCAGAGTAAGGTCAATACATTATTATATTATACTATACAAAGTTGGGCCTTTTGTGTCTTCAGCACAATATATATACTAAAAAGTTGGCGTTTGCTCTTGTGGTTATTGAATAGGGGGTGACAGAGCTGCTGTTTTACATTATAATCAATGGATTGTTTACCCCACAGAGGTTCATTTGTGAGGTTTCAGTCTGGTCACAACTCTCTGTCGCGCCTCGAGCCACTTCACACAGAACTGTGCCGTCAGATTTATTTATTTCAGTGACGCATGTGAAATTAATGAGTTCATTGGTCATTCATCATTTTGTACAAAATTAAACAGCGCGTTGTGCTTTGCTCATTGAGTCCAAATAAATCTACAGTTTTTGGTCCCCTTTCATAATTTTTTTCCCACATTCTTTTTTCCTCATAAGCAGCGTTTTTGTCACTTTCATTTGCATTTTTGTAGCTTTTAGCCCCATTTTTGTCACGTTTTTGTTGCTTTTATTCTAGTTTTGTTGCTTTTGTTGCATTTTTCACACATATTTCCGAACATGTGAAACAACAGGGTTAGCTATTTTTATGCAGAATAAAACAAGAAGAAACTATTGCAATTATATCCATTCAAATTGCGATTTCGACCACTACTCATGAACCAAAAAAACGACCCAACAAATCCAAGATTCCAAGATTTTGCACATTGAACACTTTCATCACAATAGTGCAATCAAAAGTGTTTTCTCATGGGCATTAAATCACTCTCCCATGCCATGTGACCTGACATTTTAATTTTAAAACCGTAAACTAAATTGTCATGTACAAAGCCTTGGAATGCTTGTAGTGCAGCTTGGAGTCATTTAAATACTTCCAAATCGTGTTAATTCCCTTCTGAACACGGCAGCTGCATCTGTCCTGCTCACACATTGTTTACGGTCCCTTTTACAAGTGCCAAGCTCAGGCCTCGACCAATCAGAGCCAACGCTTTGGATTCTGTTTGAAACCGACCAATGAGATCCGAGGATTACTGTAATAAAAACACGCAGGTGCACCGTGATGAGCAGCTGCAGACGGAAAAGCTTTATTTAAACTCTAAACAAACACTTTTGACAGACTTTTTCATGGAGTAAAAACAACTTCTGCAGTTCAGCCATGACTCAAATTTAAGACTTTTAAAAAATGCGAAAAGACGAGTCACACAAGCCCGTCTGGTTTAAACTCGAATCCTCCGTTTTTGTGAAGCGTGAGATGAAGACGAACACGGTTTAAAGGGACTATAAAGGCTCAAGGCTGCGTTTGAAAACAGCTAATAAAAGACAGGTTTTTTAAAGAAATCAATTTCCTGTGTGTTTGAGCGAGCGTCAGTCGTACCAGACGGGGAAGTGAGATGGTTTGATTCATTTTGGGGAAGTTTTTGCTTTCATAAATCCACTATTTTTCACACAGACGCCTCCTTCTGTGCTTCTGCTTTACCTTCACTGTGTTGTTGGGTTTGGGCATGTTGTCATAGTGGAATTAAGTTTTGTAAAATCTTATATCAAACAAGAACAAGAACCGTCTTGTACTTGTTTGTCCGAACTGTAATTTGAGTGTAGGTACGTCTGTCACTTTGATTTAGTTTATAGTTAGTGTAGTTAAGGATCCCCATTAGTCTCTACAGCAGCAAAGACTATTCTTCCTGGGGTCCACTTTCACAATTTAAAACACTACAAGACAGTCGTAGAAAGGATTTCAGGGGTTGTCATCCGGATGTTGTTTGAAGATCGAGACATTTCAACTTTTATACACTTTTGGACTTTTGGATAAAAGTCGAAACGTCTCAATCTTCAAACAACATCCGGATGACAACCCCTATAATCCTTTCTACGATGGACCACACCTGGACGAATGAGGGTTTACATCGACACTACAAGACAGTACATTTTAAAATTCAAGCATTAACAATCAAAAAACAGAACACTACATTTGAGTTCAATCATAAGGTTTTATGATAAAACACAAAGATGGTACAGTTTGCCTTAAACATTGAGCATGATTACATTTTCCAACATTGATTTCTTTAAGCTTCTTTTAAAAACATGATGGTTCTCTATTATAATCAGCTTTTGCGGCAGCACATTCCAGTAAGAAATGGCTCTGTATAGAAATGTTTTTTTCAGTGCGTTAGTTCTAGGTTTAGGCCGAGTGAAAGTGTGTGAGGCTCGTCTTTTATTAAAGCCATGTCAGTAAATGTGAAAACAGACTCAAAGGTTTGTGTGTTGTCCATATTTTATGCAAAGACAACATCAGACTGCAGCCAGTCTGTCTTTGACTTTCAACCATGACAGTCTCCTGTGCATATTATTAACATTAGTTCTAAATGGGCAACTTAGAGCGAGTCTTGCAGCTCGATTCTGAGCTCTCTGTAGTTTGTCTAGATCTTTGTTGGCAGCATTAGACCACACAATAGGACAATAGTCCAGGTGAGATAAGACAAGTGATTGAATGACAAGTTTTTTCGCTTCATTTGACATAAAATATGCATTACTTCTGATTAGTGATATATTTCTGCTCATTTTAGTAATGCTATAATTAATATGAGTAGTCCATAACATAGTTTGATCTAATGTGACGCCTAAAAGTTTAACCTCTGTAAGTTGTTGATGGCATCTTTTACTAGTGAATTTACTCTATGTAAAAGTAATTTTCACCTTTTTTTGTTTTCCCAAGTACTTGTGACTTGTCAAAAGTATCAAAAATCAGATACTAATTGGTACTAAAACTATTTGATGAGTGATTAGGTTAAGACCTATTGTGCTTTTGTCTTCTATATCTTTGCCACTCATGAATATTATGCACCATTTTGGACGACTTCTTATTGAACTAAAATGACAAGTTTAAAAAATAAGTCTCAAGCAGCTCGAGCCTGTCATTTCCGACCGCTGCCAGTGAGACAACCGCCTCCAGGATCGGGACAGTGATCAGGGAGGCCATCGAGAACCAAAACAAGCCCCCAGACTGTGAATCGGGACAAGGGGCACGTCAGCTTTCTCACATCTGGGACACAATCAGCTGAGCAGAACCGAAACTTGTGAGGAAGGCAGGAAAGGGCAGCCGAAACATACAGATCTGACTGTAAGAAATCCTAAACGTACCAATTGTAAAACTAGAAACACATTTGAACAAGTATTGATTCAAAAACATGATATAAACAGGGCAAAATGTGACATTTTCTTAAAGTCTGTATGACAACACATTTAACTAAAACGTAGTGAACATGATTAGGTAACACTTTATAATAATTACGCTTATTCATACCTTAATAAAGCATGAACATACACTTAATTCATAATAAAAAAAAAGTGTATTAAGAATAATTCAGGCTTAGTAACTATTTAACTAATTTTCTGACCCTAATTTCTAACCCTAACCCTAATCGTAACCTTAATTAATTTGTTACTAAGCCTGAATCATGTTTAATAAAGTATATATTCATTATTAATAAAGTCTCTGTTAATGCTTTATTAAGACAAAACAAGATGTACTTATTATAAAGTGGTACCCAAGTTTATAATTGTACTTCCTGGTTAGACATGAGCAGCAGATATGACATAGTTAGAGGTAATTTCACAACTGTTACCTAGCAACCATTTTGAAAAGAAGGGCCAAAATCCATTTAAATTACACAATAGTTATGATTTGACAATAATAACACCCGAAGACAACTGTCTTTTGTTGAATAATTGTTTAAACTGTTAAAAATTGTGTCCGTTTCGGATAAATTGCCTTTGTATTTTCAACGTAATGTCGCTTTTTGATGACATCACACATTACTTCCTGTCATTTTAAAGTTTTATTTTTCCAAATTTCTTCATAAACTCCATCTTCGCTGATGTTTAACTATAATAAACAATTGCCACAGGTGCCCTCCCACCAAACTACGTCATAATTAGAACATTTTGAGAACCTGAGATATGGACTTTTTAACAGATTTTGAATTATGTCGAGATTTATCAGAACTATACGAACAAATGGTAACTAATGAAAGTGTTGAAAAGGAAATGTTTTAATAAAAAAATACAGTTTTTGTCATCATTGTGGGATCAAAATTGGAGTATAAAGTATATTCCAAGCGAAAATCCTGTTTGTATTCTTAATATAGTGACAAATCAGCTCTGTGTAGGATTTACTTAACACCCTGCATTCTCTCCACAAATAATTACATTTATTTAGATCTCCATTAGCTGCAAGAGGATTTTCTAATAACACTTTCAGATACTTCTCAGTCGAGTGGTCTAAAGCTCGATTTGTATTCCGTGAACTGCACTTGTTCATTGTGGAACTTGCCTTCTTTGATTTATATCCCTATGAAAAGTCAATTAGCCCCATTACGGAGGCTTAGCAGCATTAAAGATTAATCAGAGAGCGTTGTGATCTGTGAGGGGAAGAGAACAGTAACTGACAGCTAACATGATTTTAAAAGAGCGCAGATAATGTCAGGAGCGGCGGGGTGCTGAGTGTCCCTGCGTGGGGTTCACTCAGACTGACGACTGACACAATGATTTTAGTCACGCTGTCTTCGGAGACTGTTTTTGCCAAGAGTTTGGAGAGACAATTTATCCGAAAAGTTTATTTTGAGTGATAAATAGAAATTCCCCACAGCGGTTTGGATTCTAATTACATAAAGCCATAGAACTATAATAGAACCTGGAAGATGAATCCAAAATGGCCGCCCTGTTTATCCCTATGGAGTGTGCTCATTGGCGCATGACCCCAAAAAAAATTCTTACTTCCGCATTTACTTCCTGATATGGAGGCTGACATCTTTGCTTTACTTCCTGATATGGAGGCTGACATCTTTGCTTTACTTCCTGATATGGAGGCTGACATCTTTGCTTTACTTCCTGATATGGAGGCTGACATCTTTGCTTTACTTCCTGATATGGAGGCTGACATCTTTGCTTTACTTCCTGATACGGAGGCTGCCATCTTTGCTTTACTTCCTGATACGGAGGCTGCCATCTTTGCTTTACTTCCTGATACAGAGGCGGCCATCTTTGTTTTACTTCCTGATACGGAGGCTGACATCTTTGTTTTACTTCCTGATACGGAGGCTGCCATCTTTGCTTTACTTCCTGATACGGAGGCTGCCATCTTTGTTTTACTTCCTGATACGGAGGCTGACATCTTTGTTTTACTTCCTGATACGGAGGCTGCCATCTTTGCTTTACTTCCTGATACGGAGGCTGCCATCTTTGCTTTACTTCCTGATACGGAGGCTGCCATCTTTGTTTTACTTCCTGATACGGAGGCTGACATCTTTGTTTTACTTCCTGATACGGAGGCTGACATCTTTGTTTTACTTCCTGATACGGAGGCTGACATCTTTGCTTTAGGGCGCCACGTGACGACAATCCCCCATGATGCTTTGAGCAACATGAACGACCACGCAGCTGCAAGTTTTTGTGTTAACGTTAGCTTGTGTGATTGTAATTGTGTTCTTCATGTTAGACACGCGTGAAGCGTCTGAAATGAAATAAAATACAACTTACAGGTGTCGCTAGTCGAGCCTTTTCCACGAGCTTCTGTTTGTATCGTCCGACGCTCGTTCACGTGACTCGCACATGTTTGCGGTGACGTCATTTCATATAAAAACGGTAATTTCGGTGATTTTAGAAACGGTAGAAAAGAACATTTACTTCTATTTTATTTAAATACCGATAATAATTCAGTACCGTCTGCAATTATAATGTGCAATTTTAGAAAAAGGCTGGTTCCAAGAGGCTGCAGTACCTCGCACGGCCACTAATCAATCTGGGACCACAGACAGAGGGGGCGTACCTTATCCAGTTCATTTAATACATCCATGCATAAAGCAGACCTCAGAAACTTGGAAAGATGGAGTATGACATTATTATTCTCTCACTCGGCCTCACGCGTTGGTTTTTGGGTTTGAAATAGTACTTGCAAGTTTTGGCATCACAAATCGGTTGTAAACGAAGTGTCATTTAGGCTTTATTTGGCAGAAGTAAGCAGAAAATAAGGATAAAATGTGAGGAGTAAATTGTTAGAGTTTGGAATTGAAACCACAATGTTGAAACTACAATTTCAACTCAAATCTCGACGCTAAGAAACAGCAACAGAATGGTTTTATTTATTTTAATTTTTACTTTTTCCCCACAAAATAATAGTTTTATAGTTCGTACAGCAGTAGCTTATGGTCCATTAAGTTTTGTTTTATGTTCCATTATTACAAAAGAACATTTACTCCTGGTCTTAATTTGATTTCAAGGGGGCGGGGCTCACACAGCACCCCTAGTGGCCGGTGCAAACAGTTAATGTACTGCACTAAAAGTCTCGGCTGGAACCAAATTAAAGGCACCGTATGTAACTTTTTAGCCAAAAATAGACAAAAACAGCATTTTTTCATCGTGGATGGTTTTATGGCACTGAAAATATAAATTGTATTCTTACTACGAGCGGGCTTGCTTTTCCACAAACCCGACTCGACTTACTGTGCCTTTAAGGATAGGGATAGCTTGCTTATTTTTATTCTGTGTATTAAACAAAGACCACGCTCAAACTTGATCTTGTTCTTGTTGATTTGCTGACTGTGACCCGATAATATTTAACACATCATAAACCACAGTTGTGTCCAGCGTTAATGTTTTCACAAGTGAAGGTTGACGAATAATTAATAAAAACTGTTGACGCTGAAGGACATTATAACTTTGCACCAAGTGGTTAAACATTAAAAAATGCAGTTTGATCATCAGTCAAACGCTTTAATGTTTTTGCACACCGATCTGGCTTTTCCTTGGGATGTGTTTTTTGTTTTTAGCTCGTCGTCCCACTGTGGTGCTAATTGAAGCTATTGTTTTGGTTCTTAGTTGTGTATGTATAATTTTGTTGCTTGCAGTCGTGTTTTTGTCGCATTTAGTCACGTTTTTGACAATTGAAGTAATTGTACGTATATGTCGCATATAGTCACATTTGTGTTGCTATTCTATTAGTCGCGTTTATGTTGCTTCTAGTCACGTGTTTGCTGCTTTCAGTAACATTTTTGTCCCATTTAGTCGCGTTTTTGATGCTGTTAGTCGTGTTTTTGATGCTGTTAGTCGTGTTTTTGATGCTGTTAGTCGTGTTTTTGATGCTGTTAATCGTGTTTTTGGCGCTGTTAGTCGTGCTTTTGCCGCTGTTAGTCGTGTTTTTGACGCTGTTAGTCGTGTTTTTGATGCTGTTAGTCGTGTTTTTGACGCTGTTAGTCGTGTTTTTGGCGCTGTTAGTCGTGCTTTTGACGCTGTTAGTCGTGTTTTTGGCGCTGTTAATCGTGTTTTTGATGCTGTTAGTCGTGTTTTTGACGCTGTTAATCGTGTTTTTGACGCTGTTAGTCGTGTTTTTGACGTTTTTGACGCTGTTAGTCGTGTTTTTGACTCTGTTAGTCGTGTTTTTGATGCTGTTAGTCGTGTTTTTGATGCTGTTAGTCGTGTTTTTGATGCTGTTAGTCGTGTTTTTGACGCTGTTAGTCGGGTTTTTGACTCTGTTAGTCGTGTTTTTGATGCTGTTAGTCGTGTTTTTGATGCTGTTAGTCGGGTTTTTGACTCTGTTAGTCGTGTTTTTGACGCTGTTAATCGTGTTTTTGGCGCTGTTAATCGTGTTTTTGACGCTGTTAGTCGTGTTTTTGACGCTGTTAGTCGTGTTTTTGGCGCTGTTAATCGTGTTTTTGACGCTGTTAGTCGTGTTTTTGACACTGTTAGTCGTGTTTTTGACATTTTTGACGCTGTTAGTCGGGTTTTTGACGCTGTTAATCGTGTTTTTGACGATGTTAATCGTGTTTTTGACGCCGTTAGTTGTGTTTTTGACGCTGTTAATCGTGTTTTTGACGCTGTTAGTCGTGTTTTTGACGTTTTTGACGTTGTTAGTCGTGTTTTTGACGCTGTTTGTCGTCTTTTAATCCTGTTTTTGTCACTTTCAGTCACATTTTTGATGCGGTTAGTCGTGTTTTTGACGCTGTTAGTCGTGTTTTTGACGTTTTTGACGTTGTTAGTCGTGTTTTTGACGCTGTTCGTCGTGTTTTAATCCTGTTTTTGTCACTTTCAGTCACATTTTTGATGCGGTTAGTCGTGTTTTTGGCGCTGTTAGTCGTGTTTTTGACGCTGTTAATCGTGTTTTTGACGCTGTTAGTCGTGTTTTTGACGTTTTTGACTCTGTTAGTCGTGTTTTTGACGCTGTTAGTCGTGTTTTTGACGCTGTTCGTCGTCTTTTAATCCTGTTTTTGTCACTTTCAGTCACATTTTTGATGCAGTTAGTCATGTTTTTGTCACTTTTAGTCACGTTTTTGATGCATTTCTGTAGCTTGTTTAGGATTAACAGTTTTAAGCAGAATAAAACAGGATATTTTGTTGCTTGTGGAGGAAATTATTGTACTTCAAAAACTGCAGCCTTTGTGATTTGCTAATTGCGTCCCTTTCTATTCGATTTTGATTCACGGTGCAGCCCTACTCCTGATGCCCTGGTCTAAGGACTTGTGAGAGACGAGGGACGGCTGATCTGTGTCAAAAGTACACCTATAGAACTGAAGAAGCAGGGTCTCTTTAGGGTTAATTTTCTAAGAGCAGAGCGAGGCAGGCTGCTCAGCGAGGTGTTATTTTGAGCAGGCGTAGGATGGAAGAAAGCGTAGGGCGCGTTATCAGAGCTTCTGCTGGAGGGTTTAGTCTGCGCCTGTGCCTGAGCAGAGAAGTATTTCAGGACATGAGGAGCAGTGTCACCACTCATTAGGATCTAATCGCTTCGGACAGACAAAATTGGTTGATGAGAATGTTATTACAGTATTCATTTTGAGATTCGTGCCAACTGATCGCACGCATTTTCTTTTTTACACAGTGTGGTACTAAAATGTCAAACTCGATTTATTCAGGAATAGGTTTGTTATGAAATACTGATTTAGAGACCAATAACAAACGAACAAATTTGTAGATAATAATAAAAGTAGTTTCTTTGTGTGGTCTTTACTGCTTCTGATAATTCTCGTAATCATTCTAATCCTTCAGGAAAGGTTTTGTGTTGTAGTATTGATTTAGATCTTATTTTCAATAATTGACAACTCTTGTATATAGCCTAATGTACAAGGTAAACAAGATCAGCAATATAAGCAGAAAACCTCATAATCTGAACTAGATTCTGTGACTCTATGACTAATATTTTTGTTGTTTATGGGAACAGATTCTGTTTATGCGCCCTTTACTTTCTTCAACAGTCACCCTGATAAAAAAAAGACGTATTGTCTGGATTACTATTGCGCAATGAGTGTGTCCAGATCGTTTGGCTTCTGACACTTTTTATTTTAACATGGCTTGTTTTACATTGATTTATTTATTTTTTACACAGACCTGGTTTAGTTTAATTTTAGACCTGGTTTAGTTTCATTTTGGACCTGGGTTTGTCTCATTTTGGACCTGGGTTTGTCTCATTTTAGACCTGGTTTTGTCTCATTTTAGACCTGGTTTAGTCTCATTTCAGACCTGGTTTTGTTTCATTTTGGACCTGGTTTAGTTTCATTTTAGACCTAGTTTAGTCTCATTCCAGACCTGGTTTAGTTTCACTTTAGACCTAGTTTAGTTTCACTTTAGACCTGGTTTAGTCTCATTTTAGTCGTGGTTTAGTCTCATTTTAGACCAGGTTTAGTGATAAAGTCGGGTTTGGATGTGGTGTGTGGAGCTTTTGAGAATCACTGAACCACAGAAGTGTTTTCATTGTGTTATCCAACTTGTATTGTGTATTTTCCTTAAATGTTTCTTTGAAATTGTTGTTTTGTGACAACACTGCAATCCATTTGAGCTTCGTTCACATTTTGTTAGAGCCTGAGGGACTAAAAAATGTAATAAAACATTAATTTCTCCCAATTTCATACAACCTATTGACTTCTGCTGTTTATTGTTGTGTTGTGTGCTGTTCGTTTCACTGTAAATAACTTCCATTGTGCCATCATTCAAGCTGTGTTACAAATGCACTCAGACACATAATTTCCTCTCAGTCGTGGCATTTTGCGCTGGTTTAAAAGCCGTTGATTCAGCTGAAAAACGATAAGGCGGCAACCCACTGATTTCTTTTAATTTCTGTTTCTCAAAGCACATTTTCTGTCACTTGTGAGTAATTAGAGCTAAGCGCCGCACAACTGAAGGGAAATTGCTTTTTCGTTCTTATCAAGATGGTGTTGTCAGAGCAGCGGCACGTTCATGTTCAGCGCCTGACGATGAGGATTCAACTGTGTGCGTCTGAAGGCAAACTGATTATGAAAGTAGAACACTGTAAGGATCCAGTATGGAATTTAAGACGCAATTATGACGAAACGAAACGAAAAATGTAATGTTTTGTACTGTATTTTAATGCAATTTGATGGGACAATATCAAGCCTGTGCCTGAAAATGTCAACAACCAACTGTTTTTATGATTTTGTGTTTGAAACTGGCAGGTTATTGTAAATACCAATTGTAAATAACCCTTTTTAGTCTAGGGAAAAAAAGAGTAAATCAATTCTGTACCTAATGTAAAATCATGTGTAAAAGATGAGTGAAATTATGAGTTTGACATTTTAAAGGTGTAATTTTTCCACCGTATGTTGGCCAGCATGGAGATGTTATTTCTTTGCTTGGAACAGGGGTGTCTAAACTATGGACCGGGGGCCAAACACAACCCTCATACCTATTTTTTTGGCCCTGAAGCTTCCTGTTTATTGGCCCAAATAACCAAAAGAAGTTGCTACTATCATAATCTAAATTGTGAGTCATCAAATTTAAGTCAAATGCAAAATTTTAATGATTCACTTCATTGACCTGTCGTCTGTGGCTCTGTGTATGCTTCAGAATGTTGCCCTCTGTGGAAAAAAAACCTTGGCTTAGAATGTTCCACAATATGGCATTAAACTTCTTGCATGCATTGAGTTCCATGTGTTATTGCCATGTAACATATGTTGAAAAACCTCATCCATCGAGACAGATATGTGGAACATTCTAGGCAAAGAAATGACATCTCCATGGTAACAAACAGGCAGTGGAAAAGTTAGTTGCACTTTTAGATTGCATGGTCATGATTTAAAATGAGGTACAGAGTTTTTTTTTTTGTTTTTTTATTAGAACATTTTATTTAGAACCTCTGCAATTACAAAGTTCAACCCTCACCAGAAAAGTTACAAAGTGCGCCTTTAACCTAAATAATTAACACATTTAAGATAAATCAAATCATGCATTTTCTTTAGAGTCATGACTGTGAATCTCTCCTTCCCAACCATTAACTGTTTTTGTTTTTTTGTTTTTTGCAATTAACTATTTTTATTCAGCTCTTTGTATCAAATCTTACATTTGTGCCATTTTTTGATACTAGACAGACAAATAACAGAATACAAACAAACAAACAAAAAAGTATACAGATTAGTAATTGAAACATTTTTTTTTAACAATTTAAATTTAAATGACCGTAAAAAATAAACCACTCAATTATAATAGCAAACAAACAAACAAACAAACAAAAAAAAACATACTAGTATGAAAATAATAATGAATAAAATAAAAAAAAATGGACAAAACACTCGACAAGACAACATAAGATAAGACAAGACAAAGTTGGACAATACGAACCAATTCAACAAAGAAAAGACGGGTTTGACAAACAATACAAGACAACACAAAACAGAAATAATACGATCCTTAACGGTTGCCTCTTTCCTCGTGTGTTTTCAGAGAGTGAGATCGTCCCTCCCGACTGCCTGCGGCCACGCTCCTTCACCACGGTGCGCTCCTCGTCCCTGCGCCGCGAAGCCGACGACTCGCGCCTCTCCGTCTCCCTGTGCGACCTCAACCGGCAGCAGGACGAAGGCGGCTCCTCTCACGCCCACCCGCACCGCCACACCCTTCACCTGGCCTCCACCTCGTCCTCGTCCGCCTGCCCCATCCCGCAAAACTCCCTCAACTCCCAACAGTCGTCCCTGCTGCCGTCCTCTCTGGAGAGCGACTTGCACTTCCACCAACTCAGAGGAGCGCACATCAAGACGCTGGACGAACAGACCGTGGCGAGATCGGAGCACGCGAGGGAAGAACGCACGCTGGTTTTCACCAATCGTCCGCTGCGGATCGGCGAAACGGTTTTCATCAAAGTCACGAAGTCGAGCCCGGCGAGATCTGGGTCGCTGTCGTACGGCGTGACGTCGTGCGATCCTGCAGTGTTGCGTCCGAGCGATTTGCCGTACAACCCGGAGGCGCTGGTGGATCGGAAGGAGTTCTGGGCGGTGTGCAGGGTTCCCACGCCCCTCCAGAGCGGGGACATCCTGGGGTTTTTGGTGAACCCGGAGGGAGAGGTGATCCTCAGTCACAACGGGACCAACGTGGGGATGCAGGTGTGCGTGGACAACTCCAGGCCTCTGTGGATGTTCTTCGGGCTGCACGGAGCCGTCACCCAGCTCAAGATTCTAGGTAAAACAGCACCACACAGGCTACTTACGTTATCTAGAGCCTTGATATTCAACCAGTGCGCCGGGGAACACCAGTGTGCCTTGAAGTTTTGCCAGGTGAGCCTTGAAAAAATGTCCAATTTGAGTTAAAAGATTCACAAATGTGGCTGTAATTGACAAAAATTTACTTTTTTGGTAAGTCCTGAGCAACTTCGGCATTAAAAAAGAATCCAAATCCATCACTTTTATAAATTTAAAGAGCTAGACAGTTGCACAGAGTGTATTTCTTCTTACAAACTGGGCAATGTTTTAGTAGTACGTGGTGTGCCGTGGTATTTTTTACACTCAAAAAGGTTGAAAAACACTGATCTAGAGCCTTGATTTGGATTTGTACCGGGGAACATCAGTGTGGCTGAGGTATGGCCAGGTATTACTTGAAAAAATGTCCAATTTGGATTCACAAATGGATTCAATTGAACAATTTGCCATTTTGAAAGATACTGAACATTCTTTGATACCAAAAAAGAAAGCAAAACAATCACCAATGCAAACTTTAAAGAACCAGATAGTGGAAAGGACATTATTTGCCACCTTTTTTGCCATTTTTTTTTTCTTAACTAAAAGGTTTGATTTGGTCATGTTTTAGTAGGTTGTGTGCCATAGTATCCTCTCAACAACAACAAAAAAGTGTGCCCCGCCTCAAAAAAAGTTGAAAAACCCTTATCTAGATTTGGTGGGGTTCTGATGACAGTAAGATCGTATTGTCTTATTGTTATAGATATTTTGTTGAGGTTGGGTAAATATTCTGATTGTTTTCACAACCATAATTGCTTGAAAGACACATATCTTTTAAGCTCTTTTTGAGCTTTTGATCATGTTATACTGTTTCCCTTTCATCAAAAACATACCTAGGTTTGTATTTAGCTTAATTTCTGCTTGTTTCATTTATTCTGTTTACAAGCTCATCTTCTCTGAGTGCTCAAAAAGTACTGCATTTGAATTTTTCCCACTTCTTCTCCTGTGCAGCTTTTATGTCCTTAAACTATCACCGGACTCATTGTGTGCACAACAAAGCCTCATTAGCCTAGCATTCATGTTGCTTAAGGCCTTGGTAGTTATTTATCTATTTTTTCATTGTTCATTCCCACTGCCGACAAAAGGGCACCCAAATACCTCATTGAAACCGGGTTTTAATTTGTTAACCAAATGTAGACATTATTTTAAGTTAGAAAATGTAACATACTTATCCCTCGATGACCAAAAGTAAGTTTAAGAACCGGTTAAAGCCATAAGAATCCGTAATAAGTCCAGTTTAAGTCTGTATTTTTAACCACTATTTGATATGTTTACATCATTACATTATAGTATACTCAAGAAAGATTTAATCAAGAGCGAAAAGAGTGTAGGAAATACAAGCATTTTGAACATACGTGTTGACCAGTAGCACTCAGCTGGTCTTTAGCCAAAAATGTGAATTCAATTCTGTAATTACTGTCACTCACAATTATGAATTTGTTTGTAGTAACCTATGGTAGTATATAGTAGTAGTAGTAGTATAGTATCAGTGGCCTCTCAAACCACCTCCGAGCACTCAAACACAACACTCTGAATATTGAAAATTATTTTTAAAAACACTGTAAAAAGAAACCAAAATATCTAGTGTAATCTCCCAAACAAGGGTACTAAGTGATATTTCTGCACTTTAGTGGTTAATTTTGTGGTCGATCCAAATTTTGTGCTAGACTCGAACCTCATCCAGTACATTCTCAGGCACATTTTAGCACATTCTTTACGTATCGCCTAAATAAACAATATCGAGATGTTCGTTTTTGTCAAGATCGCCACCAAAACCAAGGGCACAACGACAATATGTAGTAGTCAGACGCTGGCCCTACACTGAGCCGCCGTCCACTGATCTGTGCACACTAAATAAATAGTATTGTGTATCCAAAAGACTTAAGAAACATTAAGTAACGCCTCAATCACTTAATCAATCCATGTCTTTTCTGAACTGGATGCAATTAGCTTGGGTTTTGCTAATATACGTCTAATGATTTAAATGCTGCGTAACTCCAATCAAATTAAACTGGAGGTGAAGCTACTTTTTGAACCTCCGTCTTCATATATTTTATTTGGTCGATGGGCTGTAATTGCGCTAAAGAGAGTAATGAGCGCTCTTTGTTCTCGGAGCGATTTGTCTTGTAGAGATAGTCGGAGTTGGGGAGTAATTTACGGTGGAAGTGAGAGCCGCTTTGGCCTCGCGATGTGTCCGGGGTCAGGAACTTACAGATCAGGATATCGATCTCAATCTGCAGCCAACACCAATGAGAGCGAGAAGTAGAGGGGAAAGAGAGCGACAGAAAGGGAGGGAGAGTTTAATTCACTCACCCCCTGGGGCCCGAAAATCCATTTGTACTAAGTGTTGAATGCTCTGACAGTATGCCGATTCAGGCCAAACACTTCCACCGCCTAAAATATTACTGCCTCGAGTCTGGACCACCGCACCGCACAAATTTACTCCAGCAAGTTTCTGGATAAATAGTGCTTGTAAAAAAGATTGTGAAAAGTTTGAACGCAACATACTACAGTTTAGGGCTGCGTGATTTGGGTGTTTTTTCTGACCAGTATTGCGATTGCGATTAGATTTGCGATTCCTGTTTTAACAATAGGATTCTGTTCAGAGTTTTCATTTTTAGATACAGTATATAAAATGGAACAATAAACATCAAAAGACATCCAAAGACAATGAAGGCATATTGTGCAAAGTAAGCGTCCAATTTTGGTCCAGAGTCTGTCAAATTTGTCAAAATCAATCCAGTTCAGTTAAACACGTCCAGGAGGATTGACAAAAAGACTGAAATAGTCCTGTATGAACTGACAAACGTACAACTCCCGCAGTGTTAAAAGCCGGTAAAAGTGGATTTTCAGACAAGACTTAAGACTTAGTCGTGGTTAAGGCAGTGCGCAATGTAAGGATACTAAGTTTAAAAGAATTGTGATGAAAATAGAGATTGTGATCTAGGCTCTAGGGTTATTAAAAGTATTGTAACGTGAGGGTCCGTGGTGATAATTTGATTTATCTCTAAAACAGAAAAGGATGGAGCTGGATGATTTTGTTCACCTTATTCTGCCCCGCTTGCTTTTGCAGCTTTTTGCCACAGATACGCACTTTTGTTGTAAACGCACTTCTGTTTGACGAGAACTCCGTTTAAGCTAATGATGAACGAGGGAAAAGTCTCGCCGCTAAAATGTTACATAAAGTAGATTGATTTGTGTAAAATGTTTAATGAACACGAGCAACAACAAGTCAACAACGCACCGATTTCCTGGTCAGTCTGAAAACGGCTTTTTAGTCCATGTAGAACTTATTTTCTGTTGAGCTCGTCTGCTCCATGTAAACTAATACAATGGAAACAAGACGGCGGCGTGTACGGCAACTTCTGGAATAAGGTGAATTAGCAGCAAAAACTTCACACTTCCTGTCCATGACCATGTCACATGACATTCTCCACCAATCACATCAGTTCTACACTTTTACTCTGTTTTACACTGCTTTTGAAAACACATTCAAACAATGAACTTACAAAATAATAGTGAAGTAAATGGGTATAACTCTTACAGTACGAAAAATCAGTCGCTAATCTATACTAAAACTAGGAACTAGATACTTATTTGAACAAGTATCGATAGTAAAACAGTCTGATAAAACGTGTCCTTTCCAGTTTCAAAATGATCTTGAGCTTTATTAGAACTAGTTCAAGACCACATGGTAACACATAAAGTACTGTTATTTTGTGTTCAAAATTATATTCTTTTGTCTAAAAAAAGAAGCATATTTAGTTTGAAATTGTATCTTGACAACAACACTGGGAGGAAAACAAATTGTGATACGAACTTATTAGCATGTCACCTTCTTCTACAGTAAATTACAGTCGTGGAAGTGACTTTAATGGTGATTTGCTTTGACTCGATTAGTATTCAACGTTATTTGAGCTGTGTTTTGAGCTCCCCGCATCCACGCACCCTTCCGACCGACCACTTAATCCACTAACAGCAACATAAGGAAGTCCACATTGTTACTCTGTTTACGGCAGATGTCTTGGCACGGCGCTGTAGTGTACAGAAGTTCAGCGAGACGAGTTGATTGGTCGTGACCCGGTGAAATGAAAACAGGAAGTGCATGAGCAGATTCGAGCAGCAGGGAGACGCAGCTCTGACCCTTTATCAGCGGGACAACAAACTCATCTCCCAGCGGGCGAACGCTTTAGCTGCCGGTGAAGCGCACGGGCACCTGAGGCGACTTTGGCCTTTTTAAACGCTGGTAATGACCGAGAAGTGTGAAGCATGTGGCACCTTTTGGCCTGGCATTTCCAAAGTGCAATGTGTCGCCCTCTTCCACAAGAAAAATCAAAAGTTTTAGGAGTAATGGTCTTCTCTGGTGTGTCCGAAATACAAAATCCATCAGTGAGATCAGTGACTCTCCTGTTGAAAATTGCTTATTGGACTGTCCTGAACTAAATCTAAACTGGATAAAAAAGAACAACACTTTTATGGATAGTGCAGAGAAATGTTTTTGTAAAATAAGGACTACACTTCTCTTTAACTAAATTGGGCTGTTGACCGTTTGTTGTTTAGTCGAGTAATTGGTCTTGATTGATGGTGTCTTTGTCGACCAAAATGTGTATTAGTTGACGTAATTTTACAGTAATTATATTCAACAGCAGAAAAGAGAAGGCATGCAGTGAGATATTTTGAGTTTTTGCAGATAATTACACTGTCTACTAGTGTTTTTGGTAAATATTTGCTTTGTAATATGTTGGTTTATCAATGCACTTTGGGCACAGATGCAGTATATGGTGAAATCATAGAGATGCTATAATGCTGCGTTCAGACCGCGGCGACCAAAGCAGCTTGTTTACACGTAAAGTCTACGGTGGTTGCGAGTCCAAAGCCTCCTGTGTTCTTGCCAGAGTGGCCAGGGTGGTGACCAAACCCGGTTAACTTACCTGCCACAAAGCCCTAAACTTAACCAAATTATTTTCTCCTAAATCTAACCCTAATCCTAGCCCTAACCTTACCCTAACTGTGGAAAAAATATATTTATAAAAATAAACTTTTGCTAGCATAGCCACCAACGCAAAGTGACGGTCTGTGGCATAAGTGGATAGCGGAAAAAATGAAGCAAACAAACCACACAGCGGCAAAAATGGATGACATGTCTGCCTGTGTGGCAGCGCCTGGAGCTCCATAAAGTCACGCAGGTGGACAACAGAGACAGGAACAAGAAGGACCTGCCTGAAAGCCAAAAGATTGGACTGTCTGGTAAATGCAAATGTGCAATGGCCAAGTCGCAGGACCAAAAGCGACTGTCCTCAAAGTGCAGAGGCGGCCAACAAGGGGCAGCCAGTGCGGATTTGTCGCCGCGGTCAGAACACAGCATAATAGGTTTGAGAACTTTTGATAGCACCACACCATGCTCCTTTTCGTCGACTAAGTGATGCACAGAGCATCACTTTCTTTTGTCTTATTTATTATTTAAATCAAATCAAATCAATTTATTTTTATAATGCCCAAAATCACAACAACAGTTGCCTCGATGGGCCACAGGTAAAAGCAGTTCAGATAACTGTCCCAGAATGCCCCTGTCCTTTGACCCTTCTTCGCGGCGAGGAAAAACTACAAAAAACCCCATGGGAAAAAGTAGAAACCTCGGGGAGAACCACAGTGAAGGAGAGATCCTACTCCCACGGACGGACAGGCTGCAGATGAACTAGGACTGACATCCACTTGGACTGTGGAGCCAGAACCACTCAAGAGGGAGGTGGCTGTGAAAGAGTTCCTCCAGGAGGACGAGGAGCAGTCCACCAGTGTAGAGAAAGCTCCTCCAGCATTGGAATGGTTCATCTAAGTAGATGGAGTTCGTCCAGGCAGACGAGGTATGGCTAATCCAGCTGTCCAGGCGGGTGGCGCATTGATCCTCCAGTGTAGAGATCGATCCTCAGGACAAGATCGATCCTCCAGACAGATCGATCCTCCAGACAAGATTTATTATTGACCTTTATTTAACTTGGAAAGTCCAGTCGACCACAGCCCTAGAACTAAAGTTAAATTAGAACTTACCTGGGCTAGAGTATATAATTGATTATAAACTGAAGCTAGTTTAATGATTAATCATACAGACTTGCACCAGTGTATGTGCTTGGAAGAAAAGTCTTGGTTCAAAGAAAGAAAAAAAGATCTGACAAAGGCAACAAGGCCATAAGACATCTGCAATCTTTATTTGAATTTTTAATACATCTGCTCATGCAACTGCACCTCAAGTAAGAATCTTTTGGTGTGCAGTACTGTTTCTCCGATAGAGGAACGTTTTTTAGCACAAAAACAGCATTGTCAAATCAGCATTCAATTACATTTTGTGAGAAAAGTACTCTTAACTGACTATGTTAAGAAAATAAAACATCCAAGACACTTTTAAAACGGCCACAGTCTTGTCTATAGTTGACCAATTTAATAAGAAATGTACATCCAAACAATTAGGTAAACCCTAGTGTATAATACATGATTTTATTCTGAACAAATCGAAAACAAAGGTGCCATTTTGAAACCCTCTTCATCGCTTGAGTCGAAACAAGCCTCAGAAGCGCCTTTGTCAGTGGCACATTGTAGTAAGTTGTCCAAAGATACAGACGCAAGAAGAACAGAATAAAGCTGTAGCGTAGATTAGATTAGCACATGTTGTCTTCTATTAACACAGTGTCCGAGAGCCGCGGCCAAAAAAAGGCCCGGGCCTCGTGAAGGTGCTGTGAGCGTGTGTCTGTGGAGGAAGAGTGAGCGCTAAATATATCCTGCTTTCCTCACGCTGACGAAAAAGGAAGACGAGAGGTCGCGTCGGAGCACCCTCGGGAAACGAGCACAAGGCCTTGAATATTTCTTACATGAGGCACTTTGACACATATGATTAATCTAAGTGCAAAACTGTGATAAAATACAAAATTACAAAGCTATAGGGTTGTCGATATATGGGCCCTGTGCACAGAAGCAGTTGGCTAAGCTAACCGTTTCAGCTAATGCTAACCTTTATTAAAACGTAAAATATAAAGAAACAACCAATAAAATGTAAAGTAAAGACCTCATTGTTTTATATAGAAATTGCTTCCGTTTTTAATTTGAATTTGCTGTATTTTATCTTTATTATGCTTTGAAATTAGCTTTAGCGTTAGCATAGACCCACAAACGCCTCCATTTATCAACACTAACAATAATTGAATTGTACATTTGATGGTAGAAATCTGTTAAAATTGCAATAAGGAATAATAATATATATTTTTGTCAAATTACAATCACTAAACCGTGCCATATCAGCTATTGCATAAATAAGAAATCATATAAAAAAAAACATCAAAACTTACTTATACTTTCATTCATTTAACATTATTTGTTATTCCAGGCTCCGGGAAGAATATTTATCAAACCTGGAAAGCAGTGTACCACTTCCATGGTTTTCAGAGAAAAGTTAGCACTGTGCCCATACCAATTAAAAATTAACCAAAAATTACCAATTAAAAGAAATATTATATAGCCTCATTTGCAAGTCCCTAAAATAGCACCTATTGACGCCATCTTTTTTCCGTTGAAGTTTAAATGGGGCAGACGAGCTCAACAGAAAATAAGTTCTACAAGGACTACAAAGCCGTTTTCAGGCCGCCCAGGAAATCGGTGCATTGCAGATTTGTTGTTGCACGTGAACATTAAACATTTAACACAAATCCATCTACTTCATATAATTTTTAAGTGGCGAGACTTTTCCTTCATTGGCCATTTACATGAACGGGAGTCTCATCTTGGAAGTGCGTTTACTGCAGGAGAGCGGATCTGTGGCGAAAAGAGGCAAAAGTGGGCGGGGCAGTATGAGGTGAACAGAGCTTGGGATCGGACTTCAAAATATGGCTGATTCCACGGAAACTTTCTATGTTTGCTGGAGGATTGCTTAACGTTCACAGAGCTGCATTAGCCAAAAAGTAAACACAATAACAGTGGAACAACTAGATAAACCTCTGGGTCACTTATTTTGTGTAAACTACAACGGAAAAAGATAGCAACTTCTGGAATAAGGTGAATAACAGGAAGTTGAAACCCATTAATAGCACCATTACCATGCATTCCAATGATATGTAATGTTATATGTTTCTCGTTCCTACTCGATTTTAAACAGTAGGCTACAGTAAATGACCTACAATCAACTGACACTAATGTAGCCGATGGCAACGCACACCACTGTGACAGTCAATATTACAGGCCCATTGGAAGTCCATTGTCCCTAATACAGATTTCATTCAGCAGCTCCTATTGACGGCTGAACGGTTTGGTCGCTTCCAAAAGTTCAGCGTGTTTTCTTGGCACTTGCCTCTAGATCTAAAACGAGATTGCTCCGTCCATTTCGAAACAGGAACAAGAGGACAATGAAGCCTTTCCTTATCGGTTACAGATCTGCGAAGGCCCACGTGTGAATCATCTTTAGCCACAGCTGCTCGGAACAATAAAGCGCTCTTATCTCGGTCCTACCATCTCCAGAACTGCTCCTCTGTGTCGACGGCCAAGTTATTTAGCTTTGAGTCGCTCTATATTTGAGATGCGTCTGCAACCTTGAGCGGCGCGTGTAAAACTGGAAAAACTCGGCGCTCCCAGTGGGCTCAGGCACTTCACGGCGGCAAGATAAAGCAGAGGCCTATCTCTTTAAACATAGCATGAAGTAATGGAGCTGTCGAGAAAGAATAGAAATAGATGGTGTTCAACATATAGGCTACTCAAGAGGCAAATCAGGCCAGACAAGACGCTGCAGAAAATAAATCAGCGAGTGGCACGGTGGCAGAGTGCCTCACAGCGAAAGGGTCTGACTCCCGATTTGGCCTGGGCTTTTCTGTGCAGAGTTTTTAGGTTTCTGGGCACTGCGGATTCACCAGTCAAACAAACGAAAACCTGCTCGCACTGCTTGACAGGTCGCCACAGCAGTGTTTAAAGACGGGTCAAATGCAGAGGACCTTTAAGCCGTATTGGGATTAGTTTTACCTAGGAACATATGTCAAAGTATAATTACCCCAGCTCGTTTTACAGACTTTATTCCAGAAATAGCGGACCGGTAAACACACTGAAATAGGACAAGAACCATTTAATTCATTCATGTTTTCTTCTATTTTCAACTATTTTATTTTTATTTTATCTTTACTGTGAAATGCCGTTCTTATTACCACCTCAGAATGACATCCACGTGATCAGATTTCTATTGAAACACCCGTAGCTTCTCTCTTTAATCCATTCGCGCTGACACAGGTCCTCGATCGAAAACTTTGCACCACAAGCATCCAAACTTTCCCAAAAAGCGTCCATTCTGCTCGATCCTCGGCTGCAACAACAATGGGGTCACGTCTTTACTGCCGTTTTTGTGTTTTTTTTTTTACTTTTTAATTGTCGAAAATATTAATAAGGCAATTTAATAATATAAAAATAGTTCCAATTTGGATTTAAAATGTACGTAGAGACAGTTTGAGTCAAAATAAGCTAAACTCTTCGACTAAAAACAGTCCAAATCACAGACATGAGCATCGCACAGGACTAAAATCACCCGAGGACCTCTGACTTTGCTGAAATACAGGAGGTAATTCGAGGAAATTTTTGTGGACATGGACGATTCACACAGGACCAGTGACACATAGGACGTTTGTAATTATTGCAATTTACTCAAGGTTGCGGGGTAAAACTAATCCTGTCCGAATAGGGCTTCGTTTACTTAAAGCTGTTCAGTCTGCATTTCATTTAGTGTCGTTTAGTTGTAACGAGTCTGATCCTAAAGCACACACAAGTCAATGGCAATGTTACTGTAAAGTTATATTTGAAATTGCAGATTTGCCCTTTCAACTTCATTTCTTGCACATTTTACATATAAAGCTGTTTCCAAAGTGCTGCACATAACCTAACCAAACCTTAAAATGCAATACAAATAATAAAAACAACAGCATGAAAGGATAAACAATGAAATAAGCCAGAGAATCTTTGTCTTCCAAACCCATATGTGCAAGGCTAAACCAGAGCAACATTATGACAAAACAAGAACAAAACTCGACACACTAATTATTCATATTTGAAAATTTGTATTTGTTTCCATCATTAACTATTGTAGTCCGCTTTATACCAAAAGAGAAATGCATCCCTCAAGCTTGAAAACCCTTGCTCTTGCAGACTTAATGTATGACGGGTTTTTATGATTTTCAAATTTTGACTTTCTTCAGTGTATTAATAGCGCTTGTAAATATAAATTGTACTTTTGCACCAATCAAGTCACTATTTGTGGAGAAAAGTTGAAAAATCTGTCGACAATTACAGAAAGTAAACAAATTGATGACATCACACTGGGGAGACAAAGGTTATGCATAATTTACACAAAATAAAATACTTTTTTGACCCTTTAAACTTTGATTCAACAAAATAAAGGCGATCACATGTGTTTCTCTTTGTCAAATGAACAAAATCTGTGACATTAGATGAGTTTTGACCAATGTACAGTGTGGTTGCTATGGTAATTTCCTAGTGTGATGTCATACTTTACAACCAGGAAGTAAAATTTTAAACCTAAAAAATAGCTAAACTGGGGTAAAATTTGCAAAGATTTTAGTAGAAATTTGATTATATGTATCTTTACTGCATTTTAGTTAAATGTGTATTTCAACCTGTCATAGGCCCTTTAAGTTATGAAAAATGTCGCTAGTTATGTCTTCTTCTTAAAAATAATAATTATTTTACACATGATATCTGTAACATTTGCTGCCTTTGTCGGTTCAGCTTCTTCAACTTTGACAATGTTCATATTTAAAGAGTGGCAGTAAAATATGTTTGTGGTTACCAACTGTTGTCACCAAGTCATTAGGAGAGACATGACCACACACTAAATTTAACTGGACTCTAAGTTATGGCCCAGTAACCTAGATATATAAGAAGAAGAACAGGCCGTGAAGTTTAAAATGAACATGTAAATAAACTGTCAAAGAATACATTGACAAATTACAGGTTAATTAATGTGTAGCTTTTCATGTAAACCAAGCCCTTCCATTGAGAAAAATCATTGTCAAATTGTAGAACATGAACACGACCTTAAGGTAATAGTAAATAAAAACTGTAAATTTAAATACAGTAGATTATTTGGCAGATGAAAATGTCAGAATGTATGACCATATTTGAATGTAATTTATCAACAGTGGGTAGATTTACACATCCACAAAAAACACTAGAATAGTCTCAATAATTAATTAAACATACACTAAAGAAAACTGATCCTCAAAAATGTCAGGTACCACACTTGTTAAAGCTGTGATACCTGACTTTATTGGGTTTAAGTTGGTAAATTTTGTGTTTTCCACTGAAGAGTATTTTGGAAAAGCAGCACTTTATGACTAAAATAAAACCTCTGCGTCCTGTCTGCGTCTATTAATAAAGTATTTTGTCTCAAAGTAAGAGCTAAAAGCTACGCTCTGATTGGCTACGCTTGGGTGGTCCTCCCCAGTTTCACTTCGCCACCTGAAAAAAGCTGCTGTAAAGCTGTTCACGGGACCGAAAATGAATGCATGTGAATTTTAACAATGTGCCAAATGGTTTGTGAGGGCTAGAGTTAAAAACCTACTTCTGGTTTCATGGTGTAAAAATCAGGTACCCCAGCTTTAAATTGTGGATTTTTAGAATAATTGTTGTATTTGGAAGAAAAAGCATGATGAATTTTTAAGTAACTCTTTCAATATTTTACATTTTCTCTCTTACTTTTGTCTTTGCCATCCTTTTCTGCATGATTTTCCTCGTCAAAACCTGCTCAGCAATCAGAAAGAAATCCGATTACTCCCATCAGACGCAACTGTTTACGTGACATTTCAATAATCTAATGACTCCAGATATGGGATAATGATAAGATTTCTGTTGTGCACGTAAACATACTCCTAAGTTCAATCATGCGCACTGTAAACTCCATCATCAGGGCAGCGCTTCACCCAATCCGTGCCATCCAGCTGCCCTGAACTTTGAAAGAGAGCGACACCGAGAGGACCTTGGTCTGCGTAGCGTGGAAATAGGACACCCATCCAATGACCCACTTCACATGCATTATAGATTCCATTAAAATGTCAACCTCGCCACCCACGCGCCGCCGGTGCAGCTGCCGCGCTCCGCTCCTCCTCGCAGCGCCCTTTTCGTCATCGTCTCTGCTGTAGATTCGGTCTGCATCGCCGCGAACAGGGCTGCAATAGTTCGGCTGCAAAAGCAAAGCGCAATTTTGGAGGAAAAACAGTGACAGGTGTTGGGAGGGGAGGTTTGTTCACACTTATTTCGAAGTTTGGAGTTGGAACTTTCTGACAAATGGATGACAAAATGCTCAGTTTATCTATATATGTTAGCGCCGTCGTGTAGGGCTATGGTTCCCAACCTTTTTCATCTCGAGTACGCGCTAAGCTTTGTCTCACACTCAGAGTACCTCTTAACTTGAGTTTTAGGCAAATAAATGTGTTTAGTAGTCGCGTATTATCAATTATTACAATTATATTTTTCGTTTTTTTTATATTTATGGTCCAAGATACTCCAAAAAGATGCTAACTAATGCAAATAATTACACTTTTTAATTCAGATAAAAGCACATTTCATTTTCTTTTTAAAACCTGAAACCTTTCCAAGTGCCCCCTGGTAATTGCTCACATACCCCTGGTTGGGAAACACTGGTGTAGGGCTCCACAATGAATCAAAATCGAATCAAAATTGCAACGTGAATGCGCAATTAGCAAATCGCAAAGGCTGCAGTTTTGGAAGTGCACTCATTTCCTCCACAAACAACAAAACATCCCTGCAGTTTACATTTGTTATAACATGTTCTGAAAGCGACAAAAACATGACAAAAACACTTCGAAAAGTCTCAAGAAAGTGACAAAGACGTGACAAAAAAGCTTCGAAAAGTGAAAAGCGACAAAGCATTCTTAAACACGTCAAACTTATTATTATGTTATTGGTTTGTCTGTTCATATTTCTATTGTCTTTCGTCAGTTCTCCCCTCTGTGGTACAACTAAAGGTTCTCTTATTTTATCTTATCTTGAAGAATTATTGTTATAAATGGGTTTCAGAGTGATGAATAATTTGCACTGCTCTCATAGGAATTAAAGATTTAAAACTAAATATTATATCTTTTATAGTTCTCAAAATGCTGCTTGTAAACTGGAAGCGTATAATTGTAAACCCCATAAAAAGCATTTAATTGTACTTATTTTGAACAATTAAAGGTTAATTGTTGTATTCTGAGCAATTTTAGTAACATTGCAGTTCCCATAGATGTTGATTTTCGCTCTGCCTAATGTTAAACTGTATCGTCCTTGTATATTTTGAGCCCTCATTAGACATGCATTCATCAGCATTTAAAACCTCGTAGTTCCCTTCTCCATTAAAGAGATAACGGCGTACAGACTGTGCCCTCCTTCAAAATGGCTCCATTCTTTCTCCATGATAAAATCTCACCGCAGCAGAAACAGGGACTATTAACTTTTAAAGCAGCTGGTAAACCACAAATTTAAACTGCTCCGGTGCTCTGCTCTCATATGATCTAAGGACTCGTAAAGTAAACACAAAAGTGCGTTTCTGTCCTCAAAGCACCTCTGCACCAGAGTCCAGGGTAATTAAATTAACAAACACAACTTTAAAGGTTGCGTGTCGTCGAGAAAATGTTAACAAAGTTAGGTTTAGTCTGGCATTCATCAGATAAGTATATTTTTTTGCGGTTGTTATTTTTAATAGTCTGTTTGGAAGCACATTTGGTGGCTGGCGATAAAATGTTAATGATGAAAATTGTCAGACGACTTCTGCACCACTTAAACATACTCTGAAATGTTCAATCTGTACTTAATATTTATATTTGAGGTAGACTTTGTGGCAACATATCCTTGGGCTTAGTGAAGGAAGTGTCACTGCCAATTAGTGCCAACAGCCACTATCATCACCCGGCACTCACGCTCTGTCACTTGCCCAGAGAGTCAGCCCCTCTTTCTGTTGGGACGGGTTTGGGACCAGACCACAGAGCTCAGACACCCATCCAAATGTGGGACGATCTTATCACACGCACTTATTTGTCGCACGTCTCTCGTCTAATCTTGAATATCCTTGTTACGTTCACTCGCACTTAAGTTTGGATTTGCACAAGGCTAAATAAAGGTAAGCTAACTGCGGCTAATTATCGTCACAGATAAAAGATAGAGCTGCAGATACTTTCCTGACCAAACTGGACTGGGGGTAATCTCGCTGGTGTGAAAGCGTCTGAAAAGGGTGGAATCGTGGCTGGCCAGGCAAGACGGTCAGCAGTGGGAGGGATTGAGCCACCAACCTTCTGGTGATAAGGCGTGCGCTCCAGGGCTGAGCCGTGGCATAAACAAACTAATTAGGGGCCCACATGCTATGGTGGGCTGTGTCCAGACCAGAGACACAATCGGCCTCAACAATTGGAAAAAACAAACAAAAAAAACAGAAAAAGTCAAACTAAAGCATAGATTATTGTTATAACTGCACCAGAAAACATAAGTTCAGACGTCCTGACAGAAGAGTTTAATTAATAATAAGCCTACAATATTTTCTTTAGCTTATTTTAAAAAATGAATACCCCCAGAATACCGGAAATGACACATGATATATTCAAATTTTCCTGGGAAAGGACCCCCAAACCCCCCTTTACATATGAGGATTTATCATTTTAAAACAAACTGATAAATGACCTCAACAATCGGCCTCAACAATTGGAAAAAACAAACAAACAAAAACAGAAAAAGTCAAACTAAAGCATAGATTATTGTTATAACTGCACCAGAAAACATAAGTTCAGACGTCATAACAGAAGAGTTTAATTAATAATAAGCCTATAATATAGTTAAAATATTACATCTAACACGCCCCAGAATACCGGAAATGATACATGATATATTCAGATTTTCCTGGGAAAGGACCCCCAAACCCCCCTTTACATTTTTATTTATCATTTTAAAACAAACTGATAAATGACCTCAACAATCGGCCTCAACAATTGGAAAAACAAACAAACAAAAACAAATCAAAGTTGTCAACAGAAAACTAAAGCATAGATTATTGTTATAACTGCACCAGAAAACATAAGTTCAGACGTCATAACAGAAGAGTGTAATTAATAATAAGCCTATAATATTTTATTTAGCTTATTTTAAGAAATGAGTTTAAATATTACATCCAACACGCCCAAGAATACACCCCAGAATACCGGAAATTATACATGAAATATTCAGATTTTCTTGGGAAAGGACCCCCAAACCCCCCTTTACATATGAGTATTTATCATTTTAAAAACAAACTGATAAATAACCAATTTCTTTTTTCTTCCTGGTCCACCTCTGATTATTAAACAGTATTTGACAAATGTGTGGCTCAACCAAAATCTTGTCCAGGGCGCCCAAATGCCTGGAGCGGCCCTGGTGCGCTCCACTGCATAAGTCACGCTCGCGCTATACATAAGCGCTGTGTTTGTTTCCAAGGGGAAGCCATCGTGATACGTTAAGTGGGAATTCCGACCTTGAGAGGTGTTCCGAGGGACATTTCCTTATCTGAACTTCCAACTCCACCAAGGACATCCGACCCACATGTCTCTTCCTGCGCAGCACACTGTACATTAGCCCGTCCTGTCCACGCACTGCTTTTAACGGCACTCAAAGTATTTCCCGAAACAGTGACCTAAGCCGCACACCCCGCGCCGCTCCTTAAGCCGCGAGCCCCGCCCACCTCATACCCCGCATGCCCCGCGCGCTAAAGCTGCCTGTCCGCTAAACGCTGGATGTCTGAGCGATTGCAACGTGGGCCCAGAAGCGGAGATGTCGTTCACAGCTGTCGACACACTGGACGTTTAATCTACTGTCCCGAGATCAGGGCACCGCTCAGACTGCCCCGCCCCGAGCGAGAGGGGAGAGGGGCGGACATGCGACTGCTGCAGGGATTAGCCCAAAGATGGATGGAGCGATAGAGAGGCAGGACAGACGGCGAAAGAGGATTCTGCTCGTGCTGGCGACGCCCCGACAAGTGCAGTGGAATGGACTGAGCGGGATTAGGCTTTTCATACATGACACACCAACGATATGATTTAGAAGTACTCACAAGTGGAGGAAGTGCGCCATTTTGTTAGTTAAGTACGAGTATTGGGTTAGTTTAGTTAAGTACAGTAAAGTGTTAGTTTAGTTAAGTAGAAGTGTTAGTTTAGTTAAGTAGAAGTGTTAGTTTAGTTAAGTACAGTAAATGTGTTAGTTTAGTTAAGTAGAAGTGTTAGTTTAGTTAAGTACAGTAAAAGTGTTAGTTTAGTTAAGTACAGTAAATGTGTTAGTTTAGTTAAGTGAATGTGTTAGTTTAGTTAAGTAGAAGTGTCAGTTTAGTTAAGTACAGTAAATGTGTTAGTTTAGTTAAGTAGAAGTGTTAGTTTTGTTAAGTAAAAGTCTTAGTTTAGTTAAGTAAAAATGTTAGTGTAGTTTAGTTAAGTAAAAGTATTAGTTTAGTGAATTAAAAGTATTAGTTTAATTTGGTCAAGTAAAAATTTTAGTTTGATTTAGTTAAGTAAAAGTATTAGTTTAGTTAAGTTAAAGTATTAGTTTCATTTGGTCAAGTAAAAGTTTTTGTTTAGTTAAATAAACGTACTAATTTAGTTAAGTAAAAGTAATAGTTTAAATAAGTAAAAGTTTTTGTAAAGTAAAAGTAAATTTATTTGGTTAAAAATATTAGTTTAGTTTATGTAAGTAAAATTATTAGTCAAGTTTAGTTAAGTAAAATGATTAGTTTAATTTGGTCAAGTAAAAGTTTTATTAATTAGATTATTTAAGTAAAAGTATTTGTTTAATTTGGTTAAGTAAAAGTATTAGTTTAGTTTAGATTTATTAAGTAAAAGTATGTGTTTAGTTAAGTAAAAGTATAGTTTAGTATAGTACAAGTATTAGTTTAGTTTAGTTAAGTAAAAGTTTAGTAGTAAAAGTTTAATGTTATTTTAGTTTAGGCAGTTATTTAGTTGAAAGAGCAAGCTATAATTAAAGATGCATTGTGCAACTTTTTGATGGCAGGCACGTTCCCTTGGCGATGATGCCGAGAATGTTCCACAGTATGGCATTACACTTTTCTAATCCAAGTAGATTAGATGGTGGCACCAGACAAAGTTACAGGTCTGATCTGTGGAAAACGAGCCCGCTAACAGTCAGAATGTACATTTTTCAAGGTATTTTGAGAAATAAATCACACGTTTATTATTGAATTCTGTCAAGTAGAACTGTCTAATGTCAATTCAAACTTTTTCATTTGACAGAATTCAGTTGTATGTTGTTCCTTATTACTCAGTTGTTCATTCAAAATACTTCCTTAAAGTGCGTATGACAGGTTTCTATGATTTTCTAATTTTGACTTTATTTAGTGTATTAATACTTGTAGTAAATAGAAATTATAGTTTTACACCAATCAGGTCACTGTTTGTGGAGAAAAGTTGAAAAATATGTTGAAAAATACAGGAAGTGAATAAACAGATGACATCACACTGGGGAGACAAAGGTCATGCATAATTTACGCAAAATAAACAACCTTTTTGACCCTTTAAACATTGATTCAACAAAATAAAGGTGTTCACATGTGTTTCTCTTTGTCAAATGAACAAAATCTGTGACATTAGATGAGTTTTAGCCAGTGTACAGCGTGGTTGCTATGGTAATTTCCTAGCGTGATGTCATACTTTACAACCAGGAAGTAAAATTTTAAATCTACAAAAAAGCTAAACTGGGGTAAAATGTGTGAAGATTCTAGCAGAAATTGAACTATATTAATCTTAACTGCATTTTAGTTAAGCAGTGGTTCAACCTGTCAGAGGCCCTTTAAGGTACGTGCATTGTTTAGCGTGATTATACCTATAGCGCTGGTAATCTGCCTCCATGAAGCTTTAGCTGAGACAGTACGCCCTAAATGCCCTGTTACATAATGCCATCCATATGCTACACATCCATAAATCATAAAGGCGCTTTAGGGCAACCCCCCTCCGTGAAGCCGGAGAAATCCCCGCTCTAAGCTTTTCAGACGAGCCACATCACAAAGATCCTTAAATAGAGCGATGAGTAACACGCCAGCGACAACAAAACGCCAGCAATAATGGGACGCTTGCTGTGACCTGTTTGGGGGAAGTCTGTCTTGTCCGATGGCCGACTGGGAATGATCTGATGCCGATGCGGATGACGAGGGAAAGAGATGAAATAGTCGTGTGAAATAGTTGTGCAGAAGTATTAAGGAGGCTGGGTTTTGAGTTAGAGTTGTCGAAAAAACAATGCAAACAGATACACAGCAAAAAAATCAATTGTAGACGAGTTCAAAGTTTTAGGGTTTTAGGGAATCTTCATTTCAGATGTTTTCACCAGTTATCATCTATTTTGTTTAATTAAATTATTTTATTTGTTTCAGACTTGTTTCAATACATTTCTTTGTGCTTCAAGCCAAATTACTTGCTAATTAGTTAAGAAAGTTTTCCTTACCACACACAAATTATTTTATAACCAGTCAAAAAGACCTTGAGCAATTAAGCAATTAAATCTCATCTAGTCAAATCCAGATAAAAATTCTGTAATTATTGCAGTATTGAAGTATTGGTACTGAAAAAAAAAAAAAAAAGTCACATAATCAGGAAAATGTTTTGGCTTTTCCTGAATAGTTTTAGATTGGTTCTTTATCAAAACTAGTATAAGACCAGAAGAAATGGTGAAAAATTGCTCTTATTTTGTGTTAAAATGACAGTTATTAATTATTGTAAGGAAAGGGGGAAAAAAAGTGTGTATTAATTATTATTCTGGCATCAAAATCAAGATTGAGCATCAAGCATTCTTAGTATCAAAATTAAGTTTCACATTGTTGTATCGTGATTTTCTTTTATTTCAACAAACTGGAAAGAATTAAGAAAATAAAATGTTTTTTGCTGATCACATGATGCAGGTACAGAGTAACTGTTTGGATATTGTATTTATTGTGCACACTTAGAAACCATGATGACATTAACGAGTGACCAAAAATTAAAAAATAAATAAAAGTACAAGTTCAAAAAGTCAACCCACAAAATATAACCCATCTACCCAACAGTTTCCTGCCTTCAATACACTTTAAAAAACACTTTAAACCTAAAAATAGAGCATGTGTACAGAAGAGTCTTGATGGAATAGTTAGTGTGCTATTTTTCGACAGTGAGCTTGAGGGAAGGTAATTAAAGTAATCTGCAATTACACTCAAAAGCGGCAAAGCATTTGATGGGAATGCTTTGTTGGTGATTACACGCTTGCTATGGAAAGCAGCTCATTTGCATCCCAATGTGCTGAATATTTTGCTGCATTCTTGTGACTTTTGGGGGAAATATTTCTCTCCAAATCACTGATAATAACAGGGTTTGGAGAGCAGTGTTCAAAACCAAGCTTTCGTGATCACGTAGAGACATTGAGCTACAGGACAAGACTAACATTCACCTGCAACTGTTGTTTATAAAGTGACAAAAAGGTTCATTTTCACAGACAAATGTGGAAAAAAAGTAATTGTTTATCCATCAGTAACATCTAAAATATTTAAAGGAACTCTAGTCTTTTCTGGATAGGGTTAGACTCTTCTTGACTTTCTCACTTTGCCTAGAATGTTCCACAGTTTGGCATTGAACTCGTTTATCTCCATGGAGACAATCGGTTAACACCACGTCAAATTATGGGTCAGATCTGTGGAGAGGCGATTAGCCGAAAGTTAGAATTCATGTTTTTCAAGGTCTTTTTAAGCAATAAAAACAGCTGTAATGCAAAATATACATGTTTCTTGCCGTACTCTGGAATATTCAGGCAAAGCTATACCATCTCCGTGACAACAAATCCATAGATACAGTCGGCAATGTGTCATGTTAGAGGGCGTGGTCTAATATGGGAAACTCTCCGTTGATTTAATAGGAAACACAGCTTTTTCACTCTTCTAATACATTTCCTGGTGAATTATATGTATTTTAAGCTCAACTATATCGGATCAAGTCACATCTGAGTTTGGATGAATGTTGTTGATGTGGCGTTTCCTCGGAAAAGTGAGCTGATTGACCGTTGTATAGATTTAAAAATACGGCAGGTGGCGCTAGCTTCGCAGTAGCATTCAGCAACTGGATATATTTACAAATGTTGTGTCACTTTATTCTTCACTCGTCTTTGTGTCTGTGTTTGGCACAAAACAACTCCTCACGGTATTTGCTCTTGTAGTTGTTGAACAGTTCAGTTAAACAGTAGCTCTTCTACATTGAAATGAATGGATTTCTTCCTCCACAGAGGTCCGGTAGTGCCTTGATTTTCAATCTTCCGGTGAACAGTAGTGTACCCTGAGGTATTACCAGGTGTGACTTGTGAAACGGTCTAATTTGAGTTCATGGATTCACATTTAATTTCATTTAATTGAAATTTTCCATTGTTGAATGCGCAACTGTGTGCAATAAAACTAAAGTAAAACAATCACCCCTGCCAAATGTAAAGCCCCAGACTGTGGAACTGATATTATTCAGATCATATTCACCTTATTCCTGAAGTTGCCGTACGCGCCGCCGTCTTGTTTCCGTTGTATTAGTTTACATGGAGCAGACGAGCTCAACAGAAAATAAGTTCTACATGGACTAAAAAGCCGTTTTCAGACTGACCAGGAAATCGGAGCGTTGTTGACTTGTTGTTGCTCGTGTTCATTAAACATTTTACACAAATCAATCTACTTTATGTAACATTTTAGCGGCGAGACTTTTCCCTCGTTCGTCATTAGCTTTAACGGAGTTCTCGTCAAACGGAAGTGCGTTTACAACAAAAGTGCAAAAAATGGCAATAGTGGGCGGGGCAGAATAAGGTCAATAAGGTGTGATTTGGTGATTTTTTAATAGGTCGTGTGCCAGAGAATCTTTTCAACCAAATGTACAGTGCACATTTAACCCAATTTCGTTCAAAATGCCGCTTACATTTTGATTGATCAGCCAACTTGAAATTCCCACCATAAGACGTTACATTTTTCAGCTCTGGGCCGGCTCTGAATTTGTAAAACGGCAGCGCAGTTGTTTTGACGGTCACCCTCTGTTGAAGCGTGCTCTTAATGACGGATGGAGCTGGAGTTGAGTCGTGCTGAGGCCTCTACAGCCGGATCCGTCTTCTGAGGCCTCGGCAGAATTTTTAACATGTGTTCCTCCATGGTGGAATCCCCATTTGTTTCCCTTTTCCGTGTCATGTAGAGATCTGTGACAGGAAAGACCGATGCCTGAACTTCAACACTTGACACTCTGTTTAGTCAGGGAGTAATGTAACGCCACACCAAACTGAGTCAAAATGTTAGAAGCCTTTTTTATTATTTCAGAAAACTTGGATGATAGAATAATAAAGCTTACATTTTTCATGGTTATAGAACACTTACATTGAACAAATTCTTACAGTAGCTTATTCTTGGCATAAAAAAGCAAAAATAACAGAAATATTTCATTGCTACAGTTTTCGCAGATGAATATAGAAAAAAAATTTAATTTAAATTGGGATTTGAGACTAAATGTATTTCTACGCCTACATTGATTAAAATATTTTTTTTTTTTATTGGGGCGCTAATTAAGTAATTAATCGCAAGTAAAAAAACAAGAGTTGTATCAAAATGGTATAGGACAGTGGTTTTCAAATGTTTCCTCCAATATACCACCAAAGAAAAGATTTGGCTTCCTGAGTCCCACCAAATCTAAACTGGTCTATAACAGGACTATTTTAGGTCTAAATTAGAGATAAACCAGGTCTAAGTAGGAATACACCATCGCCACAGCAGTTTTAACTAGAAACGTGCAAAAGGAAGAGCAAAAAATGTGAATAAAATGTACTCTAAATGAAGTAAACATTACAATCGAAGAGGTAGCACCTGAAGAGGGTTGTGTAACACCAGTGGTACCACAGTTTGAGAAACACTGGCATGGGAAAGATGTAAATGTTCTGTTTTTGGCGGAAAACCTATATTTTGTTGTGATGTACTCAGCTTACAGTAACAATTCAACAATTCATGCATGCACTGTTGTAATCAATTATTGAGTCAATCGTCAACAAATGTATGAACTGAATAATCGTTATCTGGATTAATACACCTGTTGTGTGAGAGGAGAGGGTTAATGACGAACCTAGAATTAAGGTGAACATTTAATATTAATAATGGAATAACGATTTAGTCTTTTAAGTTTAATCAAAATGTATCAGTCAAGTTTAGTAAAATAATAGCTTTTTATGTTAGTTTATGATAAGACGACACCAAAATGACACAGGAAACATGTAAAATTTGTGTTTTTGATGAAAATTTGTATCAGGATGTCCTCAAGCAGCATCACTTTAGCTTCATCTGGCTCAAAATTTTGCAAAAATCTCATATTCACCGGCCTTTCTCAGTCTAACAACTAATCAATTAATCGAAAGGATAATCACTAGATCAATTGATTAGAAAAATTATCGTTAGTTCCAGCCCTACTGTCCTGTCTTAATAAGCCTAAAATAGTGTTCAAAGCTGGAGAAGGAGCATAACAGAACGCTAGCTTTCCAAAAATCAGTCGAAGAGCAAATAAATAATACATAAACCTTCACTTTTCCCATGTTTGAATAACCCACCTCCGTAATCATCAATATAACCCACTAACGCGTGTCTCTTGTGGGTTCTGTGCAGGTTCGACCCACGGCGCAGACACAGGGGCGACGTCCGGCCCCAGCTCCCCGTCCTCCTCGCCCCAGACCCCCAGCGCTTTGGGCAGCTCCGACCCCGCGCTCAACGGAGGCCTGTGCTCCGCCGCCTACTGCAGCTCAGCGGGAGGTGAGTTGGGGACCTGCGGGGGGCGCTAGAACGACAGTCAATCGCGGCTGATGAGAGGGAGCGACGGCGGGGAGCAGATGTTACCCACGGAAGGCCAGAGCGCCGCCGTCCCGGTGCGGCCGAGCTGCAGCTGGACGCACGGTCGAGTCTGTGCAGAGGATAATTCACTGTAAACATCGTTACGTAAAGAGTCCCTGAGCAGAGTCTGTCGCTTAGAAAAACACCTGATTCACACGTCCTGTTTTTATTATTATGTGAGATATATTTTCCGTCCATCACTTTGACATGGTATTGTTTCAGTTGTAGGCGAAAATCTTGACACTCAGAAAGGATCTCGCTCATGCTAAAGTGATTCTGAATCTCAACAGGATTTCCTGGTTAAATAAAGGCACATAAAAATAAATAAAAATAGGGTTTGTTGACTGATTTTAAGCCCCGGATTACTTCCTGCAAGTATTGGACCAGCAATGGACTAATTCTGTCTTGACTCCAAAGTATCCCTGGGCTTAAATGTTAAAATAAGGTTAATAATTGAATGCTAAATCCAATAATAATAACCCTTTGATCTGCCGTTAAACCTTTCGCCTTTACATTATTTTCCATTTTTGTTGTCATTTTTAGGACTATTATGTTATGTTATACTTTTATACAACACTCACACTTCAGATTCCTGCAATATAGCATTAATAAGACCATGTTTCAGATTTCAAATGGCTAAAATGCCCAACAAATCACAAAAATATGAAAAGCTCTGTATAGGTTTTACATATATTTCTCAAATGCTGAAATTCCAGTGCTCTATCCCTCAAAATTAAATGAAAGGACTTCAGAATGTTTCTTCAAACAATTCATGAATTGGTGAATAGTCAAAATATTTCTTTAGAGTTATAAAATCAATAAACTTGTCATTTCATCAACAATGTACAAAAGAGAAAGAAATATAAAAAGAAGAAAAACATACATTTTGATGAAAACACCATTTCGTCTGTAAATATTCCTCACCAGGACGTCCTTAAACAGCTTCACTTCAGCTTGATCTAAAATGAGTCAAAACCTCTAATTCATGGGCCTTTCGCGTTCTAAACAACTAGTCAATTAATCAAAAGACTAATTACTAGATGAATCAATCACCAAAATAATCGTTGCAGCCTTAAACCAAACCTTTGGAGAAAAAAAAGCACAAAAACGATGAACATTGTGTCGCTGCTGCAGGAGCCCTGATTAGATGTGCATATTTTTAATCACATAATTAACATCTTTGAAGCGTTGTATTTCAATGATGTCTGGGTAATTTGACAATAAAAAGAACTGCCAAAAAGCTATAAATCATCAGGATTAAAACATGCAACCGCAACCCGTGACTTCTAAAATTTGCAAGAGACTTTCGTGAAAAAATTAAAAACCCAAAGTCACTTTTAAGAAGCACAAATGATCAATGCAGTGATAACAACCATAAAAGGATCAGTTGAAAGAAGAGAAAAATCCATTCACTGGTTATATTTGGTGACTAATGCTGATGCTTCCATTGAACGTTACAACCCTCGGACTGAGTTTAATAGTTTAATATCCAAAATATATAAATGCATTAATAATCTGATTAGCCATTCCATTAAATATATTGAGGAAAAGTGGGACAAAGAAGGTCATTTTATTTGACGGATGAAGAATGGGAAAATATACATCATCAAGGATCACAAAATCACATGTTTGGAGAGAATTCTGTTGGGAAAATACCATGTCAAAGTGTCCATTATTCACAAGGAAATACTAACTGCTGGAGAGACTGTGGTTGCCATGTGGCCCATCATTACCATGTGTTTTGGGACTGTCCTGTTGCTCAGAAACGTTTCACTGAAATCAGTGGAGGTGTACAGACTGTTTTTGACATTATCATTCCATCCGATTTATTCTATGTCCAGTATTTGGGTCTCAAAACTCCTGCCGTGAACTCCATCGATTGGATTATTTGGAGGATACTTCTGGCAGCAGGAAAAGCCCATTACAAAGACATCAAGGACTGGACCAACTTTATAATTTACATTTGACATTAAGTTAAGATAAATATATTTCAAATTCTGCTAAAATTCTTACAAATTTTATCCCAGTTATGTTTTTTTTTTTCTTTTAGCTTTTTAATTTTCCTGGTTGTAAATGATGACATCACACTAGGAATTTACCAAGAAACCATCCTGTACAGTGGGCCAAAACTCCTCTAATGTCTCAGGTTTTTTCATTTGATGAAGAAAAATATAATTGAACGCCTTTATTTTGTTGAAGCAATGTTTAAATGGTCAAAAAGTAGTTTATTTTGTGTAAATTATACATGACCTTTATCTCCCTAGTGTGACGTCATCAATTTCCTGTAATTTTCGGCATATTTTTCCATTTTTTTCTCCACCAATAGCTACCTGATTGGTGTAAAACTATATTTATATTTACAAGCGGTATTAATGCACTGAATAAAGTCATACGCACTTTAATTTAAAATGGACAAATTTAACTTTGGACCAAACTTTACCGTACTACATGGTCTCTGTCTCTATGTCTTGTTTAGTTCTGTGTTCCTTTACGTTAATGCTGTACCTTTAAAAAATACTTTGCGATCTGTTAAAATGCTGTTAAATGTTTTGTTTTGTTTGTTTTGTTTTGTACCCCAGGGACTGCAGATGGAAATGAGCTGTTTAGCTAGAATCTGGTGCAGATCATCTCTGTCTTACGAGCATAATGTCTCTGTACACTGTCCCTTCAAATAAAGACTAAACTAAACTAAACTAAACTAAATACTCGTTCTAATCCACTGCGTTTGTCTCACCTCAGGGACGACCCCCAACTCTCCGATCAGCCTGCCCAAGTCCCCCACGTTCCCGTCAGGCCGCGCTCCCTGGACCGACGAATGCTCCATCTGCTACGAGAACCTGGTGGACACCGTCATCTACGCCTGCGGACACATGTGTCTGTGCTACACCTGCGGCGTCAAGCTCAAGAAGATGTCCAACGCCTGCTGCCCCATCTGCCGGAGACAAATCAAAGACATTATCAAGACGTACCGAAGCACGTAAAGAGACGGACGCCGGAAAATAGCGAAGGGTTTCAAATCTCAGATGCTAGGAAGGAGTATTTTCAGGACTCAGCGTGGCACCTTGCTTTCCGAGGATTTCCTGTTGGTTGGTTTTGACATGACCTTTACCGAGGCTCGTAACGCTTCAATGGAAAGGTCTTGTACACTTTGGACTTTGCAGCACTTTTGAGTGACTGTGTTTTTCGCCCGATGGAGTTTTTCCGTCTCCGTCGAGCCGCTTCAGAACCCACACAGATTCCTCAGTCGACGAGCCATGTTGAGAAGTCGCCGCTAACTAGGCTAACGGTGTGACGTCTTTGGGAGCCGAATGTCCGACTAAATAAAAAAAAAAAAACGCTGGATTTTGCAACAACTCGATTCGCAACAAAAGCACACGGTGATGGTCTCAGTACGTCACAACTTGTGTCTGTGCCACTGAGAAAGAAAAAAGAAAAAAAAAAACTAGAGAATTAGCGACGTCTGATATTGTCATGTTGGCTAGCTGTTAGCGACAGTGTGGTGGTGCTGAATATGATGCATAGGATTGTAACATCTTGTATTATCTAATGTATTTCTATGGTAGTTCTATTGCTAACAGTGGTGGTAGCTATGTTATTGTGCTAGCAAGCGGCTTGCTCTCTGCCATGTAGTATGTTGCACTGAAGTTAGCGTTGTTAGCATTGTCCGGGGAAAATCAAATTAAGATAAATGCTACAAACTCAAATACAGTTCAGATCTTAACAGTGCAGAAATAAAAAGTAGGGAAATGATGATTCTCCTCAGGGCCAACTGTATTTTTTAGGAAATCTACCTATAACCTCGTACACTGTGAGCACGAACTCGAATGCGACGTTCATGTGGTCCTTAGATGTTCTCTCCAGGGTGTGAGGTTGCTTTGCTAATTGTAGAACTACGCGTTATTGTGATTTACTCTGGCGAAGTCAATATTAAAGCTGCACCAGGTAACTTTTCTGGTGGATGGGATTGCCCAATTTGAGTCTATGCCAAATAGCGCTGGACCTAATCCCGGTGACACTCTATTATTTTAAATGTTTTATTCTATTCTATGGTCGTGTTATCATATCAGAATTATCTATTTCTCCATTTAATCCAGTTGTCGGCTCAAACTATTTACTTTTATTGGATTTAACAGTGAACAGTGAAGTGAACTTTCAGAAGAAGCCGATGATTACTTTATTTACTTCTAAAAGCAACAGAAAATACAAAATAAATATCAAAGTACTATTAATGTATATGAATCGTGATAAAATCCAAATTGTGATCTGGCTACGAGACAATCGTGAAATTAATTGTTGCCATTTCGTCCACCCCTAGTGCCAAAAATTTGCTTCAAAATTTACACAAACGTTGGTCTGTTACCACGGCAACACATACATGGACAAACTACATCTAATATGCTACATGACTTTTATCTTTTAACAAGTATATTTTTAAGTTAAATACTGTATGAGAATGAAATGAACACAACATTAGCTGCTGATAAACCTGAGAACAGCTCAGAGAAACATTGAGGTCAACTGACTCAAGTGTACTATTTAACGTTTTTAATGTTTTTTGCTGACAAGTATAGGATTTTATGTGTCTTTATCAAAAATAAATCTATGAAATTTTCTTAACAAACTCTATTTAAGGTAAATGACTGGCAAACTAGAGCTACAACTGACTGTTTCTGGCGTCTAAATAATAATTAAAATATAGTCAAGCAAGCAACAGTATGAGATTAAAAGCCTGACTTTTAGTTTTGTTTTCTCAAAAATATATTGAACAGCATGAACTTTAATTGGTTTAATGCCATATTGTGGAACATGAACATGATTAGATTTGCAATTTGTTTTCATAATGGGATTTTAACCGCGTCCAGGAGAATTAAAAGACAAATACAAATGTATTTCAGAGCATGTTTGTACAAATCTAAACTACAGACTTTAATTGCAATTTTCATTAAATTTTGATTAAGTGTGCAGCTCTAACTTGTAGACTTGATACAAACTAATTCATTAACATTTTAGATCACTGTAAACGTTCTAATTCATTAACATTTTAGATAACTGTAAACGTTTTATCTATTTTAATGTCGAATAAACTTAGCAAACATAGCTATAGGAGGCAAATTTGTTTGTGTCAAATGCAATAATATGATTCAGTTGGTTAGGACCTACTCATATTTCTGTTATTTAAAGGCTATGCTAGTTATATGTAGGCTTAAAAAAATGAAAATCAAGAAAATAGAGCTTTTTGTGTCGCTTTTTACCGTTTCTGAGGACCACATGAACGCTGCAAAAATATAGATCCAATTAACAGCGCACTAAGGATTGTTGCCATGGATTCTCAAGCCACCATTTACCCACAGCCTCCTGCCTTAACTTTAACGAAAGAATAGGTTTTTCACACCTTTTAAGTACATTTCACAAGAAAAAACAAACTACCAAAAATGACGCTTTGAAGTGGCACAAACTCAGAGGAGATGAAGAAGCACATGATATTTTTATACCAGATTCCATGACATTTCCAACACAAAAATTTTTATCTTTTCACCAGCAGAGATTGTTTATAGGGACAAGATCAGGATAATTAACAACTATTTATACTATTTCTAAGCCCTGAGTATAATATATATATTGTATTATTATGTTGATACATCCCCCATAGATTTGTTTCCTGTACATAGTCTCAAACTTTTTTCCACAAAAGTTATAAGCCATAATTTATTAGTATGGAAGCTGGATTCTGCTAAGTTTAAATTGATCTAATCAGAAAGTTGAAGGCCCTTTGGCGATAGAATACAGATCAATAACTTTGTCTTTTACAGCCAAATTATTTGACTAAAGCGGCAGAAAAGTCATAGAACAAAAATCAATATTGCAAAGGCTGAGCTAAAGCAACCCAAAGACATGCAATTAGTGTTTAAAAAGGCAACAAAACACTAATTTGAAGTGTAATCTAAGCCTTTGTCAATAGCTAATGGGCTCTGTGCACAGGGGCGGTTGGCTAAGCTAACCGTTTCTCACAGCTAATGCTAACTTTTATTAAAATAGAAAGAAATAACCAATTAAAATAAAGACTACCTGGTTGTTTTTGTACACATATAACTTCTGTTTTTTATTTTAATGTGTTTTATTTGGATCTTGGCTATGCTTCAAAATTAGCATTAGCGTTAGCATTGATCTGTAAACACCGCCATTTATCAGCACAGATGTTTATTCAACTTATTTGCAAAATCTTTAAAGCAGAACTAAGTAACTTTAGCGACAGAGCTCCCCCTGCAGCTCCCTTGAGAAAATACACTGTTAATGAAAAGTTTTTTTATTTTCCTTCTTTTTTTAAATTGACATAAGGAAGAAGAATCACATACAAAAACGTTTGACGGGAGCTTCAAACGCCCCGAAAATTCATATTTAACCATCACGGGGAATCACAAAGATGTTTAATATGGTAAAAAATATAACTTCTGCTTTAACAACTGTAAAAGTATTTATTTACTTTAGTGTGAGACTAAAAAAAATCCACAGAGCACTCGGTAGTACAATGAATTAGCCATTTAAAAATAAATAGCCAATTGAAATTCCATGCACAGAGCCTTTTATTTGGAATTGCCCTGTTTGCATCACAAGTGTCCAAAATAGCTTTAAATTGATCCAATTGTTCACCATTGTTGCCTTTTGAGAGAATTTTCTGTAAAACTATTAAAATAAATGCTAAGTCGTATGCAAACCAAAGTAGATATTTAGAATTTGACTCAATTTATTCTTCAGTGGCAGAATCCAGCTTCCGCTCGTAACCTCCGAAAAGTTGTTTTATATAAATATTGTTTGTAGATATTGAATCAATGGGGCTAAAACCGTTGCTGCTAAAGCATTTGCCGGTGCCGTGACAACCAGCTCATGCTAATAGTGATGCCTCCCACGATGACCATTTGATTACGCTACTGCTCGATGTGTTCAGTCACCATTTTACTGTTAACTATTATATTTAGAAATGATTTGTGAATTTCGAAATCGTCAAAATGAAAAAAGCTGTCTGTCTAATTTGAATCTGATTTGTAGTTTTGACTCCATACGAATGTACAATTGTTATTTTCTATCAGTGAATCTATAGCATTTTGCAGTAAACAATCAGAAATTCATTGTTTTGAGGTAGAATATGTACATTTTGGTCATGAAGTTTGAATTTTTGTAATTTAAATTTGCGTGTGCGTGTGATAGGGAGCACTGTAGTAGTCAGCTTTGTATTTATCGAGCTCTTTTTCTATAGTCGAAGCCATTGCTGTGCGGTCGATGATATATGTCACTTTATGAAGCTACTGATTGTACTCTCGTAACCTTTATTTTCGCGGCCAGTGTTGCTTTCTGAGATCCAACCGCAGCAAACTATTCTATTATTTCGTGCAGCCACTTGTTTGACCAAATCTAAACTCTTAATACATCGTACGGACGTATTTCCCTCGCTGCAATTCGACCATTTTCACACAAACACGTTTCGATTTGGCGTATAAATCGCTTTTTTCGCTCCTTGTTCGCGCAGCTTCCTCGAACGTGTTTGGCAGTGTCCTATTTATTTGTCCATCGCTCGAAGTTGGACCGATTCCTCTCTTTTTTCCTCGTTTTTCGCTTGTACATTTCAACGCGTTCGGCCAATCGCGAAGCAGCTCAATCTTTTCCTTTTCGACGTGCACGAGTTACTCGAAGTGCGCGATTTCTGGGACCAAGCGCTTTGGGGTTTCGCTAAACGTCGCACTCGCTCGTCGGCCATTCGTGTGACACCGCTGCGGCTAAAAGTGATCTTTGCAAGACTCTGTAATTTTCTTTCTTTTGTATTTGGAAAAAAAAAGTCATTGTGAGCTCTGTTCAGTGTGTGTCCGATGATTGTGGTGAATAAACTTTACACGTGTTTGAGCAAAACTGTCTGGAATCGTTTGTGTGTTTAATATTTTGTGTTTTGAGCTGAAGAACATGGCATTAACAATAAGCTTAAAGGGCGTGTGACAGATTTTTATGATTTTCTAATTCTGACTTTGTTCAGTGTATTAATACCTCTTGTAAATATAAATTATAGTTTTGCGCCAATCGGGCAGCTATTTGTGGAGAAAAGTTGAAAAATATGTTGTAAATGACAGGAAGTAAACAAACTGATGACATCACGCTGGGGAGACAAAGGTTATGCATAATTTACACAAAATAAACTACTTTTTTGACCCTTTAAACATTAATTCAACAAAATAAATCTAATAATGTATTTTTTTTTTTTTGTCAAATGAAAAAATCTGTGACATTAGAGGAGTTTTGGCCCAGTGTATAGTATGGTTGCTATGGTAATTTCCTAGCGTGATGTCACCATTTACAACCAGGAAGTATAATTAAAAACTTACAAAAATAGCTGAACTGGGGTAAAATTTGTAAAGAGCTGAGCAGAATTTGAAATATATTTACTTTAACTGCATTTTAGTGAAATGAGTCGTCCAACCTGTCAGAGGCCCTTTAAGGCCTACTTTTCTGAAAACGCCTGACGAAAATGAGCCCCAATTTAAACGGCAGCTGTTTCTGAACCCTTCGGAGAAACAACTAATGAGTGGACTCTTTGTGAAGCTCTAATTATAATTGTGAACAAGCTCTGCTCAGAGGAATATCAGATGTTTTAATCTCGCCCAGGGTTTCTTTGTTAATTCAAGACACAACAGGCTTATTTTTGTGTCAGTTTGCTCTCTGAACAGGTGGAGCTGGAAAGGGTTTTCAGGCGGAAACAACACATTTGTCCAACCTGTTGCTGAAGTAAACTAATCCAGAAGCATTTATAGAGACATAAGTCCTTAAAGTAGCTCCACACACCAAACTGTACAATACAAAACACGATTATGACAGAAATTACAGAAGGATTGGTTGATATCTAATTCTAAGCCTGATTTATAGAATTTTTAAAACTGAAAAATGAGTCGAAATTTGAATTTTTAGGTACATTTTCAGAAACAGAAATTTAAACCTGGTTTTGTAAATTCTTCAGTTTGAAATGTCCCAAAGGTGTGCAATTTTGACCGTTTTTCCACATAAAATGCATTATTTCTAAATGAATGATATATTGTTTAATTACCTTTATGTATTTCCACTTCTTCCACACCTGCAGCCTCCCGCCTTAAACATATGAAGGAGCAAAGCAGCTCTCTGCTTTGCTCCTTCATACCAGCTCTCTGATTGACAATGACTTTTGGATAAAAGTCGAAACGCCTCAATCTTCAAACAGCGTCCGGATGACAACCCCTGAAACCCTTTCTACGATGAACCACACCTGGACGACTGAGGGATTACATCGAAGGAGCAAAGCATGTATTTGGAGGATGGTCTTTGGGCATTTGTTGGGTTTTGACAATTCCTCTTTCCAAGCTGAAGCTAATTTAACTAAAATTTGTTTTAGGGAAAAGAAAAAAAGTCCAGTTTGGAGAACAACTGTCCTGATTCATGTGTCAGTTGTTGATTTTACGGCATGTCGAGCAGCTTAATTGTTCCCTTTTAGCAGATGATGGAAAAAGAGGAATAAGTTGAAAAAAAAAAAAAAATAATAAAAAGTCTGAGGGTCCGCCGCCTTATATGAGGTTAAAGTGTGTATGACAGGTTTTCATGTTTTTGTTTTTTTTTTTACTTTATTTGGTGTGTTAATACCAGTTGTACATATACATTTTAGTTTTACACCAATCAAGCAGCTATTTGTGGAGAAAAGTTGAAAAATATGTTGAAGTAACAGACTGATGACATCACGCTGGGGAGACAAAGGTAATGCACAATTTACACAAAAGAAACTACTTTTCTTGACCCTTTAAACATTGATTCAACAAAATAAAGGCATTCACATGTATTTGTATTTGTAAAATAAAAAAAATCTGTAACATTAAATGAGTTTTGGCCCCGTTTACAGGATGGTTGCTATGGTAATTTCCTTGTGTGATGTCATCATTAACAACCAGGAAGTAGTAATTTAGCAAAATTTGAAATATATTTATCTTAACTGCATTTTTGTCAAATGAGTCATAGGCACTTTAAGTCAAGTAAGAATGTCTATACTTCAGAATATTATGATTTAAAGTATATATGGCATATTTTTATACTTTTCTAATTATTACCTTGTTTGGTGGTAATGTCAGAATGTCAAAATGACATACAGAACAGACAGAACACAGTATTCTCTTATATACAGTGCACTCTATTAAAGTAAGACTGTCTGACACAACATTATAATTTGAAGGATAAAACCTTAAATAATGCACAAAATATTGCATTTTCACAGGAAAGATGACAAAACAGAGAAAAACTAAATGACACTGTATCTGTAAAGTAGTGCGATAGGCTTACCTTGTTCTTGAGGCTCAGATACTGTATGTTTTTGCGATCGAAGGCTTCCTGAACAGTCTTTAAAGCGTGTTTGTGCCTAACCAGACTGTAATGTGAGCCGGGTCGTAACACGTCTGAAGTTCAACCCAAACTCGCTCCTGAATCATCTCAGTCTGAACCAGGTGCCTTCAGGCTCATGTATGTGGTCAGAAATGTGCAAACTGTACTGTGAGTGGAGTTATTAACACTTTAAATGAAATAATCTCCTCTGACAGGCCCACTCTCTTCTGTTGTTTCTTATTTAAGGCCAGACACTGCAGGCAAAACTCTTTTCAATTTTTTGGTTATTTATTCTCTCAACAGATCGGCTTTCATGTGGAAACAACAAACTTGTCCAATCTGCTCCAAAAAATATCTTAAGGTTTCATTTAATCCACTTCATCCATAGAAATCTATGGGACATTGTAAGTTCAAAGGCCATTTTTCTCCTCCGGGGACATAAGGATCACCACTAAAAGTAGATTCCACACACATCAAACTGGACAATCTTGGACTCAAGATTTTGATGAAACGTGCAGAAGGAGTTTTTTATATCTAAAACGGATTTATTGAAGTTTTAAGTTTAAAAAAAATGAGGCGAAATTTTCAGTCCAGTCTAGTTTACTTAAAAACTAAATAAGAAATCCAAAATCCCCACTGAATATTTTTTGTAACCAATATGTAACATGATGAAAAACTTGTAATACATGATTTTCTTACATTTATGTGAGTAAACTACAGGAGACGTTTACAATTGATATCTTTAAATTTAAGATTTTTTCCTATTCCCCATGCAGCGTCTCACCTTAAAAGTGGAGATACAGAAGCAAAAAAATTAGTAAAAGTTCAGTATCACAGAAAAAATCTACATCACGTATGTTATTACTTGGTCCTAAATTGAGCTCATGTTAATCCTGATCAGGGTTTGGTTTTGTTAAAGTCCTTGTTTAGTCCTGGTCTGGTCCAAGTTTAGTCTTGATTTTAGTTCTGCTTTAGTCCCAATTTTGTGTTGAATATACAATATAAACCTTAAATAAAGTACTAACAATACTTTTTGGTAACACTTTATAATACCTCAGGGCCTTAAAAGCATGAACAAATACTTAATTCATAGTGAACAAATAGTTTATTACAGAATTAATGATTATCCTGAACCTAATGCCTAACCCTAACGCCTTAATTAAGTAGTTGCAAATCCTAATTGTGTTAATAAATTATTTGTTCATTACGAATTAAGTCACTGTTTATACTATACTGAATAAGTTTAATTGTTGTATTTTTTATTTTCTGTTCAAAAATGTAATGGAAAGTAGCTGCTCTCAAATGTAAAGAAGAAAAAGTAAAAACCATCCACTCTAAACATCCTCAAATAAAGCACAAATGACTTAAAATAGTACTTACTTTCCACATCTGCCTCCTGTCTGTCCATATCTGTATCGAGACAAGCTACAAATAAAGAGAAGTAATATAAAATCCTCATAACGTAGCTCTCCATTGTTCAACCGAGCATTCACGGCGCTGACAGATACCATCCTCTTTTAATGTTAACATCTAATAATATAAGGTGATCATAAAAGAATCTCATTTCCAGACTTACTTTCAGACTGTGATATTGCTCAGAGCTTTTTCACATTCAAATCAAAGCCTTCGGAGCAGAACAAGCCGGTGCAACAGAGCCATCTAGTGGAGGGAGCGCGCTATTGACGTGAACCAGGAGTGAGCCGCAAAAAGAAAAAGGTGAGTACAGTCAACAGCGCTGAGAGGTGGCAATTTCACCTGACAGCTTCAAGTGTTCTTCGGTGGATCTCAGAGGCAACAGGCCTGCTGAAATGAAAAGATTTTCCTCGACTTCAAGAAAATAGTTCAATGCAGTTCATTCAGAAAGACGTGGGACAGTGTGCGCCGCAGTGGAGCGTGAAGATGAAGAGATCACGCTCCTCAAGGCGTTTTCCTAGATTTTTATGCAGTTTTGTCACCTTAAAATGCCCCGTCTCGTCTGATGTCGGATGCTAAGCGGAGTTGGAGGTGTTGCAGTGGTTCTTTGGTGCATCCTTTTGCTGTGTCATCAGGCAAGACACTTCGCCCGCTTGTTATTGGTTGGTGAAGTGGACGGCAGCCTCTCCTCTGTCAGTCTACCCCGGGGCAGCTGCAGCAGAGATTTATCTTTATCAAGTGTGACGTGAATGAATAATGCAATGTAAAGGCTCATCGTGTTACAGATCAGGTCTGTGGAGCGGTGACCCTGCTTAAAGTTGTCATGTTTACATACTTTAACACCTGAAGTGAAATAATTTGGATTTGGAGACAAGCAGGTACTGGACCCCTGACCAAATGTCACACAGTGCAGCTTTACGTGTTAAAATGGGACTTTTTTTTTTATTTATGCATCTAGTCATAAATTATAGCTAAACTAAACTTTAATGCCACTGTCGGGACATAACATCTGATTTATAATTTGAAGTGAATGTAATTGGAAGGACTTAAAGTGTGGTATTTCCAACGGAACAATGCCAAAAATGCCAAAAGACAAAGTCATATCTGAAAGAGTGGTGTCACTTTTCTTGTACCAGACTTACCTTGTAAACTTAAATGTCACAAAGTGCACCTTTAAGTGCGCCATTTTCACTGGGTGTTCGTAAATCACAAAATATGGCTGGTAACTTCTGAAAGTGAATCTCAACTCACTTCTGCAACACAACCAGCACTTTGTGGCTGTGCAAACCAATGTTTGTGTATTTTCTACAACATATTTTTTCACTGTTAGGCTAAGGTTAGGGTTGGGGTTGGGAAGTTACTTTGGTTAGGTTTAGACCAGGGGTGTCCAAACTTTTTCCATCGAGGGCCACATATTGAAACATAGACCAAGAGGAGGGCCACAAATCAATCGCAAAACGTTAAAAAAAGCTGCATTTATCTGATGTTTTAAGCTCCACCACATCTACATTCAGTCTCATTGTCTTAATATCAGGTCTGTATTGTACCAGAATGTTAGTTATTTAGGTTGGAATTGTAGAAAATCTGAAATGTGCTGTAAATAGTACTTATCAGGACAATGTGGGCCAGTTCACCAGGAAGTCTAAGGGCCAAGAAAAATTGGTCTGAGGGCCGCATTTGGCCCCCGGGCCTGACTTTGGACATGCCTGGTTTAGAGCTTATGAATCTGGAATAAAAACACAGCAGGAATGTATGGCACTTATCTGACTGAAGGGTTAAAAATCGTCAGAAATAAAAGGTCAAATGGTTAACGTTTTACAGAGTGCTTTTTATACCACTGTACTAACTTTCTTCCTTTTGAGTTTCTTGGTGAGTTTCTTTGGATGATGGTTTCTCCCATTGATTACATTAGAACATTAGCTTCATCTATGAGCTTGTTGACCGATCTGAAATGAAATAGGACAAACTCACTTTTCTGTCACACAGCCCTGTCGTGTGGGTACGTGGTCATACCTGCTTGTCAGTGCTTGATCCTGTCAGCTCTTGGGCGCTAAGCAGGTCAGGGCCTGGTCAGAGGGAGACGCTGCAGCACCAGGGGCCACAGGGGGGCGACTGGAAGAGGAAACGATGTGTCCTTATGCAAGTCACTTCACCCACATGAAATTTTATTTTAATCGATTTGAGAAAAGTACAGGGTTTATAAGATTTATCTTCTTCCTGTTCCTTTTGTTCAGGCCAATAACGCATGTAATCATTTTGCTGTAACTGTCTTTGTTTGGTATCACTTGGTTTGATTTCTGAATTATTCTGAAGTAAATGGCATGAACAATCAATCAATAAAAAAAAAAAAAAACATTGTCTAGTATGAGTGGTGTGTGTGAAGGTTGAGGCCGGAGGGGCTGATAGAGCAGTCAGCCTCTTCAGTCCGTCATTATCTTTATGAAACACGCATTTTGCAAACTGAACTTAAAGTCTACATGACAGGTTAGACGACACATTTAATTAAAACCTGGCGAAAATGTTTATATTTAAGATTTATCAAACATTTTTGCCTATTTATCCCCAGTTTGACATTTTTTGTAAAGTTTCTAATGTTATTTCCTGGTTGAGGTAATTCCACAACTGTTACCTAGCAACCATGAAACCTTGAAAACAAGCCCAAAAAAACCAAATAAATTACACAATAGTTACGATTTGACAATAAATAATACCCGATAACACCTTTATTTTACTGAATGACCATTTAAGCGGTAAGAAAATTGCCGTAAATTGTAAGTACGTCGCCTGTTGGACTACTTCCTGTCGTTTTTCAAAATCTCTTCGCAAACTGCAGCTTCACAGACGCAAACGTACGCCACACAACATCCCACATTTCTCTTAAAGGGCCTATGACAGGTTGAAATACACATTTAACTAAAATGCAGTTAAGATTAATATATTCAAATTTCTACTCAAATCTTTACAAATTTAACCCCAGTTTAGCTGTTTTTTAGGTTTTACATTTTACTTCCTGGTTGTAAAGTATGACATCACACTAGGAAATTACCATAGCAACCACACTGTACATTGGCCAAAACTCAGCTAATGTCACAGATTTTGTTCATTTGACGAAGAAAAACACATGTGAACGCCTTTATTTTGTTGAATCAAAGTTTAAAGCAGCGGTGGGCAATTATTTTGACGCAAGGGCCACATTGGATTTTTACACTTGCCTGGGGGCCGGACCATTTTTCACACATACTACTACACATAGATTTAATGCCTAAAATACACAAAAAATTACTACAGAATATCAAAAATCATTACCTTTATTTAGTGGGAACAGTGCGGTTGATCACTCCTTTTATCCAATGCATCAAAGTTTGGTGTTATTCTAGAGGTGACTGTTCTCAAAACTGATTTTTAATGAACAAGCAGCTGCTCAGGAAACTATAAAATGACAAATGCACCACACCTAACTCATACATTTTTTTATTGAATGCTTTGCGGGCCGGATCAAAATGCCAAAAGGGCCGCATGTGGCCCCCGGGTCAAAAAAGTATTTTATTTTGTGTAAATTATGCACGACCTTTGTCTCCCCAGCGTGACGTCATCAGTTTGTTTACTTCCTGTCACTGTCAACAGATTTTTCAACTTTTCTCCACAAATAGCGACTTGATTGGTGTAAAACTATAACATGTATTTACACAAGGTATTAATACACTGAATAAAGTCAAAATTAGAAAATCATAAAAACCTGTCATACGCACTAAATTACCCAACAGCATCCCATCACCTTCATTTAACAGCGTCATTTACCGACCCATATTTCACAACTACCGCATTTGACACGGAGTACATACTTTTGCAGCCGTGCGCTATGAGTGATGGACTTGCTATAACCTCCTGGAATACCGTGTTTTTATTTAAAAGCCTGTTTGAACCCGAGCCTGGGACACAGTCGAGTTGCGCGCATATATTTTCACTCCGCTTTCGACAGCGGTGATAAATCTCTTCCACAGTGGGCCGGGTTGCGCGTCTCTGTTGTTCGGCGCCAAAAATGCGGGTCTTGCGTATCGCTCAATCTTCATATCTTCATTCAGCATTTCTGCCTGCCTCGCTATATTTAACCGGCTGCATTGTTCTGCCGCCGCTCGTCGAAACTAAACAATACGCCGCGGAAGATGAATGTCTCCATCTGTAATATTTACTGTCACGTCGTATCAGCGAGCGTCACCCAAACGTGCAGCGCGTGTTATCGGCGCGAAGAAAAACGCAGGGAGGCCGGGTCAATGTAAAACAATAAAGATAATACATTTAATATTGTTTCTCTTTTGGGCAACGCGAGATACAATGTAAACATGTACAGGATACAAAAGAAGTCGTCAAAATGAGAGAAAAAAGATGAGAAAATGGCCTGTTTTCAAAAGGTGTGAGGGTGATGATGTTTTTGCAATTACCGAACACACAATACAGGCAATGGATCAGAGTATTATTGAAAAGTTGTTTGTTTTAGAAGTTAAATTAACAGTCAAAGGTGTCAGTGAATACAAGAGCTGTGCTGAGGAAGTTTAAGGCGAGACACTACGGGTGAATAGGAAAAAATCTTAAATTTGAAGATGTTCATTTGAAACTTCTCCTGTAGTTTCCTCACGTAAATGTAAGAAAAAAGTGTATTACAAGTTTTTCAGCATGTACTGTTTTCATGTAGAAATTAGGCATTTTATGTGTAAAAGTTGCACATATTTGGGTTATTTTTGGATTTCTTATTTAGTGTTTGACTAAATTAGATCTGACTGAAAATTTGCTTTAAAATTTTGCATCATCTTTTTTTTTATTTAAAAGTTTAATAACCCAGGCTTGGAATTTGAAATCCTTTCGTACTTTGCGTCAAAATCTTGTTAAGTCCAAGATTGTTAAGTTTTGTGTAGGTGCTGTTGGGACAAAAACGCATTTTAAGAAAACAGCCTTTGAACTTACAATGTCCCAGAGAAATCTATGGATGAAGTGGATTAAATTAAATAATAAAACATCTTTAAGAGCAGACTGGACAGGATTGTTGTTTCCACATGAAAGCCGATGTGTTGAGAGAGCAAACTGAGCAAAACAAAAAAAAAAGAGTACCTTTTGTGTCTTGCTTTAATAGGAACAACACAAGTGTAGAAGGATCTGATGTTTTATTATGGCATTTTTTCCAATTATTTTTTAAGTTTATGAATGTAATTTTGCATGCCATAAATACATATAACTCTCAAAGAAAAGAGCTTTTATAAATTTGCTTTTGTGTACTGACAAATTACTCCAAACCAAAATAGTGTCCAATTCTCGGCATTTTTTGCAAAACGCAGCTGTATTTTAAAGAAACACACACTTGTGACTCACTTTTTCATCACACACCTTTTGAAAAGAGGACATTCAACACAACTTGCAACAACAATAATAGTAAAAAAACAAAATGACAATAAAGATTAGCACCTCCTTTGGTCCACCTCGAGGCCGTACCTTTTTGTGTTCGTGTGCTGCTGGTAAAAAAACAACAACAAAAATAACGCTAAAATGTGGTATGGACAGCTTTTATTTGGCACACGGCTGTCCTTTAGCCCCAAAAATAAAAATGCAAATCGACCTTGGCTTTTTGGAACATCAATCAGATTTCAACGGCGTTTAAACTTGTGGCTCAGGATGCCATGAGCGATGATTGAAAACACGCCGCTGTGCTAATTCGTAAGCGCTTTCAAAGACAAAAATAGCAGCGTTATTCCTCTACAAAGTTGAGTCTGACTCCTGCTGGTGCACACAAACTTATTCGGGGAAAGTTCTCTCAGAGGCACGAATAAATAATACATGTTTCTTGCGTTTTATTCTGCCAACCTGAAGCTCCTTTTGTAACGTTCTCAAACCTAAAACATTAAGAGGATATTAACACAAACTATCAAACATAACAACGCCTTCTCGACAAAACCTGCTTCTCCAATTTGATCTCGGCACAAAATGTTCCCTGCTTTTAACTCGAACGCCTCGCCTGAACATTAGGGAGATTTAAGAGCAAATCGTTCAATTCTGACTTTCATTTTCAGTACATTTAATTAGCCTATCCTCTCCGCAATAAAGACCCGAAAGACACAAAAAACTGTACCGTTTGAAGACAGTTTTTTGGTCTTATACTTTGGGAAAAAAAGTTTCTTAGCAGCTCGACTCGACTCCGCTCGCTCAGCCTCGGGGCGACACAAGATCTGACGACGTAGACTGTAAAAGAGAAAGATGTAGGATCAGTTCTGAAACTTTTTTTCTTAAAGATGGAGAAAGAGAAAAGCTAGAAGAGACTTGCAGATTGTGGGGCCTTCAAATGCTCCGTGATGCAAGTGCTACATAAAACTAGGAGCAGTGATATTACAGACAGAAGCTCGTTAGAATGTCTGATCACGGTCTATAAAAGGGAATAAATGGAAAAACGCAAAGGGCGCCGTTATTTAGGCAAGTCAAATGTCCTCTGAAACACATTAACTGGTCTGTGTGAGTCCCATGAGTGTAAAATGAGGATTCTATTTGTTTTGCAGTTCCTGTTTTTCTTTAAAATGCGACATGAACTAGTGCTGAAACAAGTTAATTGATTAATCACAACTAAACTAAACCTGGAGGAACTCTCTCTACACTTGATGAACTGTTTCTCATCTGTCTGGAGGAACTCTCTCTACACTAGATGAACTGTTTCTCATCTGTCTGGAGGAACTCTCTCTACACTAGATGAACTGTTCCTCATCTGTCTGGAGGAACTCTCTCTACACTAGATGAGCGGTTCCTCATCTTTTTGGAGGAACTCTGTCTACACTAGATGAGCTGTTTCTCATCTGTCTGGAGGAACTCTCTCTACACTAGATGAGCTGTTTCTCATCTGTCTGGAGGAACTGTCTCTACACTAGATGAACTGTTTCTCATCTGTCTGGAGGAACTCTCTCTACACTAGATGAGCTGTTTCTCATCTTCCTGGAGGAACTCTGTCTACATTAGATGAACTGTTTCTCATCTGTCTCGAGGAACTGTCTCTACACTAGATGAGCTGTTTCTCATCTGTCTGGAGGAACTGTCTCTACACTTGATGAACTGTTCCTCATCTGTCTGGAGGAACTCTCTCTACACTTGATGAACTGTTTCTCATCTGTCTGGAGGAACTCTGTCTACACTAGATGAACTGTTCCTCATCAGTCTGGAGGAACTCTCTCTACACTAGATGAGCTGTTTCTCATCTGTCTGGAGGAACTCTCTCTACACTAGATGAGCTGTTTCTCATCTGTCTGGAGGAACTCTCTCTACACTAGATGAGCTGTTTCTTATCTGTCTGGAGGAACTCTCTCTACACTAAATGAGCTGTTTCTCATCTGTCTGGAGGAACTCTCTACGCTAAATTAATTGTTCCTCGTCTGCCTGGAGGAACTCTCTCTGCACTAGATGAGCCACCTTCCTTCCTCCTGAGTGGTTCAGTCCAAATGGATGTCCAGTCCTGGTCCATCCGCAGTCTGTGGGAGTAGGACCTCTTTTTCAGGGTGGTTCTCCCTTGAACATTGTTTATTTAATCTGCCTTTCTATTACAGACCGATGATTTGGGCGTTACAATAACTAAATAAATAAATAAATAAAAAAAGCATGAAATTGAAATAAGTAATTAAGTAATTGAAAATTGTTGTCTGGTCTAAAACATGCCATGAGCTGAGAGAACCGTTTTTATGACTTAAACAAAACAAGAATTACATCTTAATGAGACGAGACATGTGTAGATTTAATGTTTATGGTGAAAAGCCTATTTTGCCTGTAATATGATCCATCAAAATGTTCTCAGGCAGCTTCACTTTAGCTTTATCTGGGCCAAACGTGGTAAAAATCACATACTCACAGGCCTTTCTCAGTCAATTAATCAAAAATAATAACAGATTAAATAGCTGCAACCCTTATACGAACTCCACCTTCATCCATACAAAAAAACAAAAACAAAATCCCAACTCAGCTCTAAAAATCTATCAATTACATATCCAGACCTCGCCTGTATCCATTGTTCTCAGGTCTAATCCACTTTCTGATCCTTCTTGCGTCTCACCGTGCTCTTCTCTCACATAAATAGCCTCCTTGACCTTCTTTGCTGCTCCAGAGTGCACCTGCGAACTATCCATCTCTCTATGCAAAACAACTTGACTCACACTCACGTCCAGGAAAACACGCACGGGCCCCGGGAACTCCCCAAGTGTGCGCCAGAAACCAGCAGCAGGCAGGAACTGTTGTCGAGGAATGGCTGACGATACAGGACACGACTGACTGTTTAAAGGGTACAGTGGGAAGAACAGCGGTGTAGTTAGTGTTCAAGGTTTTTTTTTTTTATCTTAAAGAGTCAATTGGTTGGATACATGACTGCAAGATGTTTACAATGTCCTGTAGATAATCAACAAGTTGAATTTACAAAGGACACATTCTGACCAAATGTTTAGCGCTCACAAGAATGTTTACTTCATTTTAGAAATATTTGGGCTTTAATGTTTTGTGGCGACATTTTATCTACCTTAATGCATTTATCTTCTTTCATATTTATATCAAAATGATAAAGATATAACAAAATAGTCTGAGGGGCAGCTGTTTTTATAATTATTTGTATGGATTTTGTTAGCAGTGAATGTAATGCACTACATTTCATTTGTTGAGTATGTATTTAGACATCCATCCATCTTCTTCCGTTTATCCGGGGGCAGCAGTCTAAGCAGGGACTCCCAGCTTATTTAGACTTGCAATAACAAATTTAGTAAGTTCTGCTGCCTGGTTTAGCGGACCAATGATCTTTATTTAACTCCTAACGCTCTCGAAATGACTGAGATAGTCTTTATTACTTAGATCGTTGGTTGTTATGGCTTTCATTGGCTTTTAAACACGCTTTTGCTCAACGTGGGATACGCATTTCACGTTTTCAGACTAAAATATTGTCTGCTTTTGGAAAACACACTACACCTCCGTTATCAACGCTGTGTTTAGCCGTTGGAGCGCCATCTGCTGTCATTAGGCAACACGACCAGCACGATAGAGCCATGTGTTTGTTGTGAACAGAGTTTGATCACAAAAGGCTGACGTGTCCAGTGATGGTTTATGGACTTGTTGCATAATCTTATCATATCTGGGGAAAATTGCAGCAATTTCTGAGGCTTAGAGCAAGATGACCTCACAAACAGGATTAATGAAACAAGCGTGAATGAAGTTAAATACAACTGCAATGGTTTAAAGCTCAAAAAAGTCAATTTTGCATATAATTTGTCACTTGGCAGTAGCTTCTTAATGCTGCATCATGGATCTAGATTGGTGTCCTCGCACTTGTCTATCATTTGGTCAGAATATGCGTGAATAAAGGTTGTAAACTGAACCACATGCACCTGAGGATGAAGGGATTCGCGTTTTGGCCTGACCAGGACTCGAGTGGTCTTTAGCACAGCGGCGTGTTCCCCTGCGGCTCATGATACATCCCGCCAAGAGCCCGGTGCGGAGAAGAACGAGAGATATTTCTATTTTTGGCGCTACACCCTGGAAATAAATGAACCGAGGCGAGCTGGCCCGCAGTACCAAACATCTGCCCACTCTCTCATCGAGTGCCCGCTTTCTCTGGTCCACTTGCTTTTAGTCACCAACGCCAGTGGATCCAAATGTCACCTTTTGTGGGATAAAAAGGCGAAAATCTGTTGCGAAAATGTCAAGAGAGGCATTCGAGTAGGAAGAGGAGGAGGAGGAGAAGGTCTAGAGAGGGACAGAACTCAAAACAACACAAAAACATCCAAATAAAAATATCAAAATTCCATTCAGGCACAAACGTGACAGCTCAGAGCAGGGCACAAGGACCGCTCCGACGTCCCGGGATCCAGATGGCCGCGATGTCAATATTGTACGGGTCAATGGGTTACCGGCGTGTCATCCACAAATCACTGTCCGCTGCTGACAGAGGGGAGCGCGGGGCGGGACGGGGTCATCCATCCAAAATGTCTGTCACATCGGAGAGATATGGTTGCTTTGGTCCAAGGCTTCATCGTTTTGAGATGCGTTTAGGGCCCCACCCACCTGCTCTGACACTGGAAATGATATTAAAAAAATCTGATGACTGGCAGTTTGGACTGGGGACGCCTTCTCCCGACAAATGTGTCTGGTTTGTTCAGGTTGTTTGTTTCATTGAAGCGTGTTGGAATTTTCTATTGCACTTTTCCTCGAGGGACATTTCAAAGTAAAACAAAAAGGGTAGAAATAACAAAACAGAACAATACACATTAAAGCATGAAAGAAGAAGCCACACAGCTAAACAATAAGCCTGACACAAAATGATTCCCTTGCATTTGTAGCCAAAGCTTTCAAAGCAATAAACAATAGTATGCGCTGGAGCCGCTGTGAGTGAGTCAACACATTTACATAACGCCTTCGTCCACAGTGGATATGTCTCAACAACTTCACTCTGGGATAAAATGGTTGTATGAATAATGATACAATTTATAGAGATGATTTATTATGTCACACTACAAGGTCAAGAGAATTTGAATAGGTGAATTGTTGTTGTTGTTGTTGTTGTTGTTGTTGTTGAGAAACACTGATTGTCAAATTATGATTTAAGTGAAAATTCTTCAGTGAAATAATAATAAATATTTGAATCCGGCATTATGTAAAGCACAATAAAGGTGAAGGAAGAGCCCATGATTTGCTAAAGTTGCAGCAACAGCATGAGGAAAAAAGCCAAATAATAATGTGCTAAAAAGCTGCACTTTGAAAATAGTTAAACTGTGCACAATGCTTCACTGACCAGCAGTGCACGTCTTATTGCACTGAGGTTAGAAACAGCCTCTGCTGGACTGTTATTGTTGTACCGCTTATGTCCACTAGAGGGCTGCATTTTCCCATTTTGGTGGTGCATTGACACTGAAACCTCGCTTCTTTGAGGTTAAAAAAAAAAAGTAACAAAAAAGAAAATTTAAAATAAATATAATAAATAAAATGCTGTAACTTAACTGCATCTTTACATTAATGCACCTTAAGAGTTTAAAGTGCATTAATTGACAAAACAGAACCACTTCATCCCTCCATATTGTCACTGTGTGACCACAAACAACCAAACATAAAATATATAACTGCGATCTAGCAGGTTTTAATACTCTAACACTGTCCAGCAGAAACAATGAATAATTAGTGACAAGCCTCGAGAGGTCTTACGTTAGAAAATGTATTTCAGCAGTCTTGAACATCAGCCATTCTCAGCTCTGAATCAAGTGCTTCCAGATAAAATACCTTTTTTGCTGAGTTTAGATATAAATATATCTATATAAATCTCTCACTGATTCTCACTCTTTGGTTAATCACATTTTGGGCAAAATGTAATAAAGTTTGTCCCTGGGATGCCATTATTTCACTTTGTTCCAGTATTTACTGCTGCCACACAACTTCATAAAAAATAAATATGTACAAAATATATTTTCCTGGATGAAAACCACAATATTTAACCTACATTTTTGTAAACTTTGCAACCTTTTCAGCGACCCGGAGATGAGGTGGTTCTGGAGTCCTCAAGTTATAGTTGCTTTATTATATTTTGTACAAAACTAAAATTGTATTTGTAATTGTAATTGTATTTTCAAGCATTTCAGGATTCATGTATTAGTTTCCAGATGGTTACATCAAGGAGACATTAAAACAGACATTTTCTCAGGGCTAAAAACACTATTCTAGAATACAAACTATGCCAATTTTCTATAATGCCGATTTCTATAAATTAAGCACCTCTTGCATATTCTGCCAATGTCTCCAGATGAACCAGAGACAAGAGGCAGGAGCTGATTTAGGCTGTAAGGAAAACGATGTCACAAGAAAGCAGAAATAATTCTCTAAGGAAGACTAGCTTTAACACAAGACAAACATGAACAACAAAAACATAAATGAGATTCATATGTTTTTAGTTTTTGCTTTGACTAAAACTTTGACTTGTTGGAAAACAGAGGAGTCCACTTTTAGCAGAGCTCGAGATTAGTTGTAAAAATACTCTTGGTGGTGATCTTAGACCTATGGCACTGTTATAAAATTGGTTGGTTTATTCTGATGCCATCCACCTTTTCAGACCTCCACTTGTGTGATCAAATACTGAAGGCACTTAATGGCCATCACTGTCAAAAGACATGATGCAATTTTCTTTTAGACATTATTACTCCCATAACCCCTTTTAAAGTCCATTCTCAACATTTTATCCACAATTTCAATCTGATCTTCAGCCAAACAATTCATTATCCCACGTATACATTTTAGTAAACCAGCACTAAAGTGTCTTTTCCCATTTACAAAGCCCTCGCTTATTAGTCTTTTTTTTTTTCTTCTTAAATGTACATAGTCAAACATATTGCTTGAGGGAGATTGGGGCGACATTCTTAAGGGATGATGCCGTCCATCGCTTGGAGACATCTAAAATTGGGGCGGGGGATATACAAAAAAGTTCAAACGTTTTGGGTTTATTTCTTCCTCTCTAGATAGTTAGAGGGAACCCAGCCTTTTCGCGGGATCAGGCTGTCCTGGACTTGGCAGTACCACCATCCATTTGGGTTTCTCTCCAAAACCTCCAAACAAGTGCCCTCGGTAAAACCCATCGTCTCCTCATCCCCTCTGTAATCGGCGATGGACACGTACACGTCCCTGCCGAGGTTATTGTGAATGATCTGGCTTTTCTCTATGGGCTTGGGGCGGACCGTGGAGACAGGGATGCCGTTGCGCTGGTTGCTAGTGCTAAACCCGCTGCTCGTCGAGCCCAAACTGGTGCGCTCTGACGGCCTGGTTTGACTCTCGACGACCACGTGGGGGCGCACCGTGCTAAAGGACGCGTTCCGACGGACTCCCAACGTGGCCGAACCGGAGCTGTAGTGATGATCGCTCCTGCCCAGCGAGTCGTTCCTCCTCAGCGACCCCGTCATGTAGTGCGCGTCCTTGGAAGGCTGCGATGTAGTCACGAATACCGACTGGGGTCTCACGGCAACTTGGCGCACCCCGTTTCTCATCCGCACGCCTCCGTTCACCATTTGGGTTGGTTTGGAAAATCCGCCGGGAGGTTTAGACGGAATTGGAGGTGTGTTCCTGCTTAAATTTTGATGCTTCTGCCCTTGAATGTTGATATTGTTGAGCGCCATGACGTGCTGCTCATTCTTCTCCAGGCTATTGGACTTGCTATGTCTCTCCGACTCCGTGCTGCCTTTTTGACGGACTGGTTCAAGATAGTAGGAAGGAGCCCAGCCCTCTTCAGACGCCCAGCGAATGTACCACCAACCGCTTTCTTGCTTTTCCAACACCTCCACCTCGGCTCCAGCTGGGAAACTAATCTCAGAATCTTGGACTTTCTTGTACGCATCGACGGAACGATACATAGTTGGCCCTTCCACATCCGAATCGGCTCTGCTTCCTTTTGAATAGATGGAGGACACATCCGAGGTGCTCCGTGAACACATAGAGTCCTCGGACGAAATAACTGACGCCGTTTCCGAATCGTCTCCTCGGGACGTTTTGAGACCAGAGCGGTATTGACTTGTCGGTCTCAGTTGGCGTCGGAGGGATCCAATATCCATCCTATCTGGGCTCTGCGGTTCTGATTTCGAGAGGAGCGGTTTCGGGCGAACGGACGGTTTGGGTCTCGTCGATGGGCTTTGTCCGATCCTCTGCTCCACGTCCCGGTTGAAGTTGGTCTTTTTCGCGCTTCTGGGTAATTCGTCCGATGAGGAGTGAGGGCTGCTGCTGTCTTGAGAGCGAAAACTTATGTCAATATGTCTCCCAAGTGTTTGGCTTCTTCTGTTCATTTCCGGAGTCATCGTTTTCACAGGTCGGCTTCCAGATAAAGGTGAAGATCCCGACGGTTTACGCGGGACGGTTGAAGAGTGATACAATCTGGGTGAGCTCGGTTCACTCGACCCTTTCAAAGACGAGCCATCTGCGCTACCACTAGCTCTAAAATCATTCTCGTAGATGCACTCCTCCTTGGATACTTCTTCCACTGATCTGAACGTAGATTTCCGGTGGCTGAAGACCGGGGACGCTTTGCACACGGGAGGCGAGGATTTGCAGGACGGCGGAGAGCTGCCGTACTTTTGACTGACAATGTTGCTTAGCTTGACCTCTAACGATCGATCCTCTTTGAGCGAATCAACATCAGATTCGCCTTCACACCCCACAGCGGGGATATCGTACTCTGGCTCTTCGTATACAGGCCGTTTAGGTGTATCGACAGGTTTGGAAGGCGTAATAGTACTGGTAGTTGTAGTGGTCGTTGTGGTGGTGGCGGCTTCTTCAGGCTCGGACTTTTTGACAGGCGGGGCGGGCGGAGGGATTTTGGGCCTGGTTAAAGTGCTGGATCTGCGGTTGAGGTTGGGTTTTTTGCGTTTGTCGATGTAGGAACACGGAGCCCAGCCCTCCTTCTCTCCGATCTGCACGTACCACCAGCCGCCGGGGTTCTTCTCAATCACCTAAACGCATGGAAATATGACAAATGTTTAGCGCTGGCTGTATTAAAAAACATTTACAGTGCACTGTCACATACGATTCTCCCACTGCTTTGTAGAATCATATATTTCCTGCTTCAGTCATTTGTTCTTAGTACATACACCCATAACTCTCATAAATCTCATTATGTAACTCAGTTTATTTGTCTAATATTTGTTCCTCTGTGCACAGAACTTTGCATACATATTGCACATCACTATCTTTATTATATTTCATAGATTATTGCATTTCGTTTTCTGTAAATCTTTTCTTTGCTGCTTAATATATGCAGTTAATACAGTCAGTGTAAATCCTCATTCGTCCAGTAGAGGGCTGTGCTGTTGTGGCGCAAAGTTTCCCACCTAGGGTTCAGAGACGCCAGATGGTAATTAGCACTTTGTATGGCTCGCTGAATTATTTCCATATGTGATTTTATTATTCATCTATAAAACAATAAGAGTTTAGTTTACTCTATTTCTTGTGCAGCACTTGGAAATGGCTTTGTTTATAAAATATGCCATAAAACAGCCATTATCAATAATCATTTTCTCTACACTCAAAATAATATGTAATGCTTTTCTCTTTAAATTTACAACTAAAAATGGAAATAGTAATGACTGTGGGCTCAATGTTTATTTAAAGTAGTACGTGTTCGCAAATAAATTATGCAAAGTGGTTTTCAAGTTCAATTTTCTTTATGCTTATGTGGACAACCTTTGGGGGCCCCCTGCAGTGCCTCTGAGATTCCCTAGATCTAGGCCCTAGACATCACTTTAGGAAGCACTACTAAATAAAGTGGATTGTATTGCTGAATTGAATAAATTTCTTCAGAACGTATCATCAAATTAAATTAATGCATGATTTTACAATCTATCCTCTACCTTTGTATCCATGGGTTTCAGAGTGAAGAAAATCTAGCACCATTTCCATAGCAATTTACAATTCAAAACAAAACATTAGTACCACTTCAGTTTAGGGTCCACATATTAATGGTTAACTAATTCACCTTAATCCGGAAGTTGCTGTACGCGCTGCCGTCTTGTTTCTGTTGTTTTCGTTTACACAGGGCAGACGAGCTCAACAGAAAATAACAGAAAATACACGGAATAAAAAGCCCTTTTCAGACGCCCAGGAAATCGTTGCGTTGTTGACTTGTTGTTCCTCGTGTTCATTAAACATTTTACACAAATCAACCTACTTTATGTAACATTTTAGCAGCGAGACTTTTCCCTCGTTCGTCATTAGCTTTAACGGAGTTCTCGTCCAACGGAAGTGCGTTTACAACAAAAGTGCAAAAAACTGCAAAAGTAGGCGGGGCAGAATAAGGTGAATAGTCAAACGCAGAATAAATGTTTAACTAAGTCTCTGTTAGTATTTATGTAGTACTTATTTGCTTTTATGTCTAAGGCGATATTATAAGTGTATTCAGCCATTAATTGCGTTATTTTCTTCCCATTTAAGTTAGAGCTCATTAGCATTATTAGCAGACGATGCCTTTGTGCATACAATATAATCCTAAGTGTTTAACAAGTACTAAATAATTGCTGAGTAACCACTAATTTACCAATTACCACTTAGTTAGCGACATTTACTGTAAGTGGTCCCAAAAGTAGTACAAAAATATTATAGTGTATGTTCTGAATTTGCAAAAGTCCTCAAGATATCACCTATAAACAGGAAGCTGAAGCCACTGAATAAGAAAAGCATAACATCCATTGCATGTGAATTGTGAACAGTACATTATCCTGTGCATATTTCCTCATTTCCAGCCTATTGTCTAAGTTTACTCCGAAACAAATGAGTCTCGTTACATCGTGTCTTTACAGATGTTTAAATATGAGCAGCAAATGAGGTGTGTTTGTGCAGAAGCAGTGCGCAGCATCGCCACACTTTAGATGATAATGTCAATTCACACATATTGTCTTTGTTTTTCACGCGCTAATGAGAATGCAAATGAGTTTTTTCACCGCAGAATTACTTGCCGAAACCCCTGACTTTTTCATTCGCCGTACATTTTTATCTCTCCGCAACTGCACAGGGGTAATTTCTGCCTGCACCGTCGCACTGAATCGCAAATCTCAAGGTCGCTTCTCCCCTATTGCCTCAGCTTGCCTGTCGATTTCAGTTCGCATATACATATTCAATGGCTGCCACCCTGGCCCTGTGTCATCTGAGCTGTAACAGTGACGACGTGGCCTTCTTACATCAGCCTTTTGTCCTCCGCGGAAACTGATGCCATCCGAGATCGACGACTGGAAATCGGCTATGGTGTAATACTCCGCTTCCACAGCAGGGGGCTCTGGTGGCTTGGGTAACCTGCACAGCCCCTGCATCAAAAATAAAGGAGAGAAAAAGAAAGAGGGAGAGAGAGAGATGTGAGCTGCTGACAACACAGACAATCATTATGCACAATTTGACTATAAATAGACTTAATAGGCCATTACATGACATCCATCTTTCCGTGATATGATTAAGTTCAATAATAGTCTTCGTTCGACACAGTAAACACAGAAATGTGGCATTCCCAGCAGTAGAGTCGATCAGGTCTGTCCGTTTTGTGATTGCGTTTTGAAGGTTGCTATACCAACACATGCAGTAACTTGGGAGCTAATTAATATTTTTAGTTTATGTTTCTACTTTGATGTGTTGCACGCAAAAAACTGCATCGAAACGGCTTACAGTGGAGCTTCTATCAATAAGAACTCAATTGCCCTTCTCAACTGTATTGGAATATAATGTATGCAAGATTAGATTGTATTCATAACTTGGCCCCTGAACCATTCATTCATTTTCTACCGCTTATTCCCGTTAGGGGTCGCGGGTGACTGGAGCCTATCCCAGTGACTTTGGGCCTTAGGCGGGGTACACCCTGGACAGTGGACAACTCATCACAGCAAACACAGAGACAGAGACAAGGACAGACAACCATTCACTCTCACATTCATTCACTACGGGCAATTTAGAGTTGTCAATTAACCTACACAGTCATGTGTTTGGACGGTGGGAGGAGCCTGAGAACCCAGAGAGAACCCACGGTAACACGGGGAGGACATGCAGACTCCACCCAGAGAGAGCGTGTGATGTTAGGGTGGTTCGGGATCCGAACCCACGATCTCCTTATTGAGAGGCAGAAGCTCTAGCCGCTCTGCTGTGCAGTCAGTGTGTTTATACAGAGACTAAACTACAGCAGAGTGACCAGAGGCACCGCAAACCAAAACTGTCAAATCCCTCAGTGCAGGACATCATTTGGTCAATCAACCTTTTCCTACAAAATCTGCAAACTGTGGAACTCATGACCCACTGAAATCAAGTGCTTTTCTGATGTAAAAATGTTCACCTCTAGACTTAAGGGCTGGTTGAAAGAAAACCAAAACTGTACCTGTAAATGGTATGAAAGTGTATGAGTGAGAGTGAAAGAACGAGTCTAAAATTTGCACGGATCTATTTATTTATTAGAAATGTGTTTTAATGTGTTTTGTTATTGATTCTAGAAAGTGTAGAAAAGTCCAACCAGGGACGGGAGTTCAAAATGAGCACTTGCTATAAACTCTGTCTGCATCACATCAGCTACAAGCTTTGTTCTGTAACTATGTATGATTGCATTGTCCCTGCCAAATAAATAAATAAATAAATAGATTTCTGACAAATAATATCTAATCACCTGCAGTTTTTCTGGTACGCAGATTTGGTTTGTTTTATAGGTTTTAATATTAGGATCCTGCTCATAAATGTACATTTTAAACATGACTAAAAACTGAATTATGAACTATTAAACTAATTCAAGATGCATTTCAGAACATGTTTGTAAAGGTCTAAACTACAGCCATATACATAATCATAAAGAATCATTTTGGCCTTCAAATAATTGCTTTTTTTAACTTTTGATTTAATGTTTATGTAAAAATGTATTCTTCCATTTCATGAATTGTATCACGTATTGTATAGTGTGTATCTCAAGAACTTGGCCCAAACAACTATGAGTTAATGATGGCTCACACAGATTTCGCTGAACAAATAAAGCTAAACACGGTAACGCTTTAGATTAAGGTTCCTTAGTAAACTATTTATAATGCATTAATAAGCACTTGTTATGTGTTTTTAAGCTCTTATAAGGCATTTACAAGCATTTATTAGTGTGATAATTGAAAATAATGTAATATGCAGCTCATTGATGCTCTGTACATGTGGTTTATTCACTCAAACATGCTTTGGCTGATGGATTATAAACATGTATAAGGCGTTATAAGTGCATAAACAAACTATTAGTGCTTATTAACATCTTATAAATAGTTAACTAAGGAACCTTAATCTAAAGCGTTACCCTAAATACTATATGAAGAAAAATAAATTTAAAACGTACCAGGTTAGCGTCTCTTCTTGGGGGAGGTTTCTGCCTTAAATTTGGGGACCCTAGAAAATGAAAATCATAAAAGGAACAATTTATTCATTTATTAGAGCGATTTGGACATTCTATACAGTTTGTTACGATCAACAGAAAAATCAGGAGTAGAACTACTTTGAACAGTATTAGAAAGCAAATGACTTCACTCTCATTCATGCCAACACCAATCACTGAGATTGAGCACCAAACCAAGAAAACGAGAAAACATGAGCCTCTTTGATTGCATTACATCAACTAAATATGCCCTTTTGCCTGGATTGTTCCACACAGTGGCATTAACCTATTGCATTTATTTAATTACAACAATTTTAATTGCCTTGAAAAACATGTATTCCTTCTTTGAGCGAGACGGTCTCTCCATAGATATGACCTGTAACTTTAGCCCTGTCTCCATGGAGATAGATAAGTTCAATGCAATACTGTGGAACATTCCAGACAAAGTAATAAGATCTTCTCTGTAGAAACACCCATGTGGCAAAACATCCACCAAAGAAGTTAAAGCATGAGACACTAAAGATTAGACATTGATTACATTACATTTAAGTGCATATGACAGCTTAAACTACACAACTGTTACCTAGCAACCGTATTGGAAACAAGGACCAAAATCCATATAAATTGCACAATAGTTATGATTTGACAAATAATAATACCTGATAACACCTTCACTTTGTTAAATGATTATTTAAACTGCACAAAAACGTGTCAGTTGCTGTAAATTGTCTCTGCATTTTCGACAGAACGTCACTTTGAGGAATACTGTTTTAAAACTCAGCACTTCCTTTAAAGGGCCCATGACAGGTTGGACCACTCATTTACCTAAAATGCAGTTAAGATAAATATATTTCAAGTTTTGCTAAAATTCTTTACAAATGTTATCCCGGTTTAGCAGTTTTATACGTTTTAATTTCACTTCCTGGTTGTAAATAATGACAGCACACTAGGAAATTACCATAGCAACCACACTGTAAACTGGGCTAAAACTCATCTAATTTCATCAATTCTTTTACCTGACAAATAAAAATATATTTCAACTTATTTATTTAGTTGAATTAGTGTTTAAATGGTCAAAAAAGTAGTTTATTTTGTGTAAATTATGTATAAAGTTTGTCTCCCCAGTGTGATGTCATCAGTTTGTTTACTTCCTGTACTTTTCAACATATTTTTCAACTTTTTTCCACAAACAGCGACCTGATTGGTATAAAACTATAATTTATATTTACAACAAGTATTAATACACTGAATAAAGTCAAAATTAGAAAATCATAAAAATCCGTCATACGCACTTTAAGTTTCAATATTTATTTGTCAATTTTGACTGAATTGCAATTTGACTGATGGAAAAACATGATAACTGTTTAATAATTAGAAAAAACCTAGACATAATTAGAAAAGCATGAGAACCTGTCATATGCACTTTGAGCATTAGAAAGGAAATAACTCTATTGTCATTCATCTCAGTCGAATCATTTCCAAATATTTATGTTAGATGTTATTTAAAACACACTATTAATGGATCTTACCTATAGCCTCAAATCCTACACAAAAGGAAAACAAACATCTCTTAGATATGCTGACTAACTACTGTATTCATTCATTATGTTACTGACAGACGTAAAAGTACTGTTTACATGCATTTTTTAGGCATCAGTGCATTACTTTTTACTTTTACTTCTCTACATTTGAGAGCAGGCTCCTGTACTTTCTACTCCGCTACATTTTTGAACTGGACTGAAAAGCAAAATACTTGAAATACAGTAATTTTAACGACACAAAACAAACAAAAACAACTAGATAAAAAATGTACTGATTCAGTTGCTTCCTTTGACAAAAAACTGGATCGATTCTTTATCACGATCACAAAATGTGTTGCTTTACAGTTCTCTTTTTACTCTTACTTAACTATATTTTTATGTGAGACTATTTCTTTTGAGTATTTTATCTTTATTTTATCTGTACTTTGGTAACACTTTATTATAACTACGCTTATTCATGCCTCAATAAAGCATGAACAAAGACTTCATTCATAATCAACAAATAGTTAATTAAGAATGATTCAGGCTTAGTAACTATTTAACAAATATTCTAACCCTAGTTTCTAACCTTAACCCTAACCTTAACCTTAATTAAATAGTTGCTAATCCTGAATCATGTTTAATAAACTATATATACATTATTAATAAAGTCTTTGTTAATGCTTTATTAAGGCAAAATAAGATAAGAAGTGGTACCTGTACTTTTACTTAATAACAAAATCAAAATCAAGTACTTCTTCTCACACTATTATAACATTTAGACACGTCATCGGTTTCGTTTTCTCACCTATTTCCACCCGATGAGGAGCGACTCGTGCCACCGCCGGACTCCCCGCCTCCCCTCCTCCTCCTCCCACTCCTCCCACTCCTCCGCCTCTCTTCTCCAGCAGGGCGGAGCTGGCGGCGATGCCCAAACACGGGCTGTTGGTGTCGCGGCCCGCGCTCAGCCGCCGCCCCGTCTCCGCGTTGATCTCCGAGTTGTACGGCATGGGCAGGCTGATCTCGCTCTTGGAAATGTGGCGCTCGGGCGACGTTCCGCTGCCCTCGCCGTCGGCCTGGATGTCCTTCTCGCTCACGGACTTCTTCTGGAGCAGGTTGCTGATCTCCATGATGTTGCCGATGATCTCCACGGGGCCGGTCAGCGTCTTCTTGCGGGGGGAGAAGTCGTCTTTGAGCTTCTTCAGGTACGACGCAGGGGCCCAGCCTTCTTTGCCCAGGTATCTGTGGGTTAAAGGGCAAATGTAACGCGTTAGTTGTACTGTTACTGGCCTTTATTGACCTTATTCTGCCCCGCCCACTTTTGCTGTTTTTGCACTTTTGTTGTAAACACACTTCCATTTGACGAGAACTCTGTTAAAGCTAATGACGAACGAGGGAAAAGTCTCGCCGCTAAAATGTTACATAAAGTAGATTGATTTGTGTAAAATGTTTAATGAACACGAGCAACAACAAGTCAACAACGCAACGATTTCCTGGTCAGTCTGAAAACGTCTTTTTAGTCCATGTAGAACTTATTTTCTGTTGAGCTCGTCTGCTCCATGTAAACTAATACAACGGAAACAAGACAGCGGCGCGTACGGACACTTAGGGAATAAGGTGAATAGAAGAGGTCAACTAAATATAATGTCACTAAAATATAATGTCAAAATAATGATAACTAACAGAAATAATCTGACCTCCCTAAATAAGACACAAGGAAACTTATATAATACAGGGGCTAAACCAAATAAAATCAACCAAATACATGGGGGAAATTAATTAATTCAAACCCAAAGTCAAACAAAGCCCTCTACCCCTTGGCCCTCCCTCTCCTTGATGGTCTGGTCCTTTGCCTTTCCCCAGCTCCACCCCTTGCCACACCTTCTTAGTTCTTAAAGAGGTCTTGCCAGGGCTGAGTCAGTTCTTTATTAAATGTGTGGCATGGCCATCACAATATTGTTATCGCAAAGATGAGCAATAATTTCGAAATTTCTAAATACATTAATGTTGCGTTTCTTGTGCTTGATTTTACTGTTGACCAATCAGACCCAAACATTCACTCCCAAAAACGTTGTTTTGTTAAGTACAGATGCAGCAAATGAATGTTTAATTGTTTTTTGTTAAAATTCTTGCTTCAAAATTAGTGCTGGGCGATATGGCAAAAAATTGTTATCACGATTTTCTTGGGGCAAGATCATGATTTCGATTATATCACGATTCCTGTTCACTTTGGTTTGGTTTAGTTTTCAACTGCCTATAATCGAGCTGCGCAATTTAGGAAAAAATATCTAATTGTGAGTTTTCTGACCCGTGCGATTGCGATTAGATTTACGTTTTAATAATATGATTCTGTTAAAATTCACATTTTAAACACAATTTTGCAGCATCTTTCTCGTTTTCTCTATGTTTTTGTTGCTTTTAGTTGTGTTTTTGTCACGTTTGTTGTTTGTGGGCACGTTTTTGTCGCTTTTGAATGCATTTTTACAGCTTTTGTCGCTTGTTTCAGAACATGTTTGTACAAATACAAACTACAGGGTTAGGAGTTTTTATTCAAACACACATCTTGTTGTTTGTGGAAGAAATTAGCCTTTGTGATTTGTTAATTGCATCCTCTAAACTTGCAATTTTGTGTTGATTTTGTTTAATTATGCATCCCACGCCTTTAAAAGGTAAAATAAGTAATAAAAATAAATAAATAAATAAATAAATAAATAAATAAATAAAGTCATCTGTTCAGAGGCTTCAGAGGCTAAATAACAGGAGAAAAAGTGTGTTTAAACAGACAACAGCTGCATTAAAGACAGAAAAACGGAATCACAATACGACGATTTCACAAAAATAGCAGAATGTCACAGGGACGAGCTCAACATTCAATTTTTATCACCGTATAGCCCAGACCTATTCAAAATCCTTATAACTTTTTCCACTATTTCACACAAACATAAATAAAATGTCTGAAATGTTTAAAATGCCTCAGTAATGTATTTTTATTGTAAAAAGCAGAGTAATGGACAAAGTATCTCTAGGTTTTACCACTCCAGTGTGTAAATATTTGTACCTAAGCAACTACATTTTAAAGTAAGAGTTGAGTTAGCTTTTATACCTTCAAAATAAAATAGAAATATATGCTAATGAAGAAAAAAATATCGCAATAATACATTAATTTTCCATATTTTGCAGCCCTACCCTTGAGTATCTTTACTTTGATATCTCATGTTTTAGAACTAAAAATAAACTGTTTTTACAAAAATCTTTATCACAGCCTTGGGAAACGACGGAATAATTTAGCTTTGTCTCCATCTACTGGCTGCAGCGGGAATTGCACACATTTCAAACACATTGCTTGTTATGCTAACCGTGTTCCCTCTTGTTGACGCAGTTTTAATGATCGTGAGAAATGCTCAGAACGAGTGATGATTTATGGAGTTAAAAACAGCGCAGAAGATTCTCGGAGCCACGTCACGCGTCGCTAAAATGGCAGTTTGTTAGTACTGGCAATGCTTCATGAAACTAAACTATTGACAGAAAGCGAGGACAAAGGCAAAACATGTAAAGTCACATCCAAATATTATATTCTCAGCATCCTTTGTTAAGATTAAAAGTTATCCGAGAAAGCTGATCTAAACAAAACACGATTCTACAAAATAACTGACTCATAGGCTTTGGGTGCATTGTTTTCGCTCAAAAGACGTGATCATCTCTCCAACTGGGACCACAAGCTGCTCCATCCCGCGCTGCCCTGCGAGAGAGGCATGACTCAGGCCTAAAACTGGAGGATTATTTCATATCGGGGCCGTGTTTTCTGAAATGACATGTGCAGGAGCTGTTTAAACAAGCAGTTTGTGTCGAGAATTACAGCCGTGGATATCCTGGCGGCTTACTGTGCTTCACGTTTGCCGGCGTTCACGCGAAGCTAACAGCAGAGTGCCTGTGGGACGTACGAGGCAGCGTGTGATAGTGATCAGCTGTGCAGGAGAGGATCACTTCAGCACTCTGGGGAGGACCAGGGAAAACAAGCAACTCGCAAGAAAAATATAACACATATGGCAACACGGTGTGCCACCTACCGTAATGTGTAAGAGCTGATACAACCAAGGATTAGCGTTATGTTACTGAAAGGCACTGTACCGTGAAAAACAGGACTGGTTCATACTGATTTTTCTGTTTGTAATAAAGTAAAATATGTTTTACCCCGGAACATATTGTAAAAGCATCTGTTCGAGTCAAAGTGAGACCAATCCGCTTTCATGGATGTATTAAAAGAACTGGATAAGGTACACCCCCTCTGTCTGCGGTCCCAGATTGATTAGTGGCCGTGTGAGGTACTGCAGCCTCTTGGAATCAGCCTTTTTCTAAAATTGCACATTATAATTGCAGACAGTATGAATTATTATACATATTTAAATAAAATAGAAGGAAATGTTCTTTTCTACCGTTTCTAAAATCACCGAAATTACCGTTTTTATATGAAGTGGGGGATTGTCGTCACGTGGTGCCCTAAAGCAAAGATGTCAGCCTCCATATCAGGAAGTAAAGCAAAGATGGCAGCCTCCGTATCAGGAAGTAAAACAAAGATGGCAGCTATCGTATCAGGAAGTAAAACAAAGATGGCAGCCTCCATATCAGGAAGTAAAACAAAGATGTCAGCCTCCGTATCAGGAAGTAAAACAAAGATGGCAGCTATCGTATCAGGAAGTAAAGCAAAGATGGCAGCCTCCATATCAGGAAGTAAAGCAAAGATGTCAGCCTCCGTATCAGGAAGTAAATGCGGAAGTAAGAAATTGTTTTGGGGTCATGCGCCAATGAGGTCACTCCATAGGGATAAACAGGGCGGCCATTTTGGATTCATCTTCCAGGTTTTATTATAGTTCTATGATTTATAAAGGATTTTATTCTAAAAGAAGCAGGAAGTGTGTCGTTAGCGTTTGTTAGCGTTACCTAGGACGACAAAATTGCTCTGGGCTAATAATAATATTTAAGATGGTGAACTGCATTAGGAAAGGGAGTGATATGTGACTGATGTGAAGTGACTTTAACATGAACTAGTTCTGTTTTTCACATTTCAAAACAATAAAGCATCCCTGTACTTGAGATTATTTGAAACACTGAGATTCTAAGTCATTTGCCGAAATACATTTAGGCTACTCTTAGTAATTTCAGAGAGTACTTCTGCTTGAGTGATGTTTTTTTTTTTTTTTTTTTTAAGTAAACCGTTACTCTTACTTAAGTACAATTTTTGGCTTCACCACATCTGTACTATATTCTATAGGGTAATGTAAAAATATTGAACAGTGTATTTATTTTATTTACAAATGTATGTGTGTCTATGTATTACAATGCATTCGTCTTTGAAAAAAAAAAAAAAAAGAAACACTGAGATTGACTCTAAAGACTCCACAATCTCACACAGCCACTTTTTTATTACAGTGAAATGTCACTATGAAGAGGTGGGGCCAATCATTTCTGCAGTCTTTCTATTATGAAGCTGCTTCTGATGTTCTGATGAATAAAATATAAAATTATGATCTAATTTTACAAAGTAACTGAACAAGCATTTTATGTCTCCTTTAAAAACATAATTTGTAAACTAATATTGAATACATGTTTATTTCTGACACTGAGACATGATAATCTTGTCCACCAATCATTAACTACCAATGTTATGTGCATCTTTATTTGACAAAAACAAGCCAAAAAATCCTGAAATAAGTAACAAACATTCTAATGAGTAATCAAAACACAAACTAAACTGGGCAATAACACGACAAATCCAGGCGTCAACAAAGATTAAACCAATAACATGCCTCTCCTTTTCAAACTATCATAATATTTACTGTATATTTGTCCAAAAAAAAGTGTCATTGTGTCATTTGGCAAGACACTTCACCCACTCTGTCTATGTCTTCACAAATAAAAACATAAAATCCTTGCCAGTTGCAGAGATTTCCACAAATTATAGCCCATTGTTTCTTGTAAGATACAGCACTTACTAACTCTTTCATGCAGTTTCTATCATAACATAATGAAACCTAAAGCACTGGTTTGCTGAGGGCACATCCACACGGTGTAATCCTATCATTTTAAGCCCGAGAGAATTCAAAGAAACAAACAACTGGCCGGTAAACAGCGCACAGATGCAGCAGACAGACCTGTGGACCTGTGGAGAGGGCGCCATATGCTGCCACGGCCTCCTGAAGACTTTTATGTAAATGAGGAACAGGAAACATGGGCCAAACTCTGGACTAAACAAAAACACCCTCTGACGCTCCAGGAGACAGAAAAAATACACCTGAGTATTATTCCTTTGTCGCCAGATAGTAGAAGGTAAGTCACTAAACATTAAACTATTATTCAGTGAAAAGAAGAAAACAATTTAATTACTTTCTATTTTGAAATGAAACGTTGGTAAGAATTGGGTACAAATTTATTATACATACAGTTATTCATTCTTTAACAAAGCATGAACATAGACTTAATTCATTATAACAAATGGTTAATTAAGAATAATTTAAGTTTAGTAACCACTTAATTAAGAGGTTAGGGTTAAAAGTTAGGGTTAAAAGTTAGGGGTGCGCCATTATAAAACATACATTTTTTAAAAAGAAAAAGGAAACACAAAATGTTATAGTTAAGGTTTCAACCCAGGTCTCCCAAGTGCAGATGCTTAACTCAATGAACTCTGCTTATACAAATAGAACAAATATTTGCAATGTTATTACTTTCTTGCTCCTTCCAGAACCTCCACACACACGTCTTATAAGATTAAATGATTTCTGTATTTTATATTTGTACACACAATTTTGCATATCATAATTTAAGCTGAAATACTCATCACAGTAGAAAAGTAGAACAATGCTCCAAAGCAGAGTCTGTGACTAAAGGCGGGTCAGAGCTGCAGCTGAATCTCAATGGGTCAGAAATATGACAGAAATGCGTGACTCCCAGTCCCTGTCCTCAGGTGCACAGAGGGAGGAGCTTCACGGCCGTCATGTAAACTAACAGAGAACAGCTCGAGCGAACACTGGGGGTGGACAAAACATGAGGCTCTCACATACTCACAAAAGAATGGACTGAGACTATGTTTATTATTATTATGTATATTATTATGTGTATTATTATTATGTATATTATTATGTTTATTATTATATTATTAAAACACACATTATGTACAAACACGGCCATTTTTACACAATATATGAAGCATATAGCCAAAAATAAAATGACTAATTTATGTGTACTTCAGAATCAGAATCAGAAAACGGTTTATTGTCGTTGTCAGTAATCAAAACATCACAAACATAGGAACTTGCTTCGGCGTAAGGTGCAACATGAAACAATGAATGAAATATAATAAAATATATAAAAGAGGCATGCATAAAATTAAGAATAAAATAGACTAAGATAGACTAAGACTATATACAGAAATGTACAGTTGGTAGACAGAGCAATGTGCAAATTTGATTACAATATTCAGCTGATACTTTAACGATGCATTGGGATTGCGCTAAACTGTCCCTGTAAAAGTCTTGGTTGATGTTGAAATATTGTACAAAACGTGAAACAAAATGAACCTCAAAAGTGCACAAATATCACTTTATACTCTAGTTTGGAAGATCACTGCCTATTTTGTAACTTAATTATAATAGTTTTAAAGCTGGGTGACCTCAACAAAACCAGAGGTAGATATTTAAATGTGTCTAACTCATCACAAACATTCACAAGCATTCATTTTAAGGCAAGCTCTCAGCTTTAGGACTGTTTTTTTTAGACCACAAAGTGAAACTCCTGCAACAGCCAATCAGAGCGCTGCTTTCAGGTCTTATTTCCTGGTTGACGAGACATAACACTTTATTATTAGATACAGACAGTGCACAAAGGTCTAAGAGCGCTACTTTTGCAAGATACTCTTTGGGGGAAAACAAAAAATGTACTAATTTCCCCCAAAAAAGTCAGGTATCCCAGCTTTAATTGTAGATGATACACTCGATATTCTAATTTAGCAGCTCTTCAAAACAACAATTGCTATATTTTTCAATTTTTTGCTGTATCTCCCACCTCTAAACGCTATTGCATCTTATTCTGTTAATATTGTAATTCCCTTTGACAAAATGACCAGTTACCAAAATGAAAAGAGATACTAAACACACTGTAATTTGAACTTCCTGAAAGACACGATAATGACATTCAAACTTAACGAGCAACAAAGACGTTTAAACTTTGCCCATCCCTCGAGAGCTCTTTCCGTCTTAAATATCCACTAAACCTCGACCAAATGTGTGCCAGCGCGCGCTTCACGGTCCCGGGACGTCCTCAAAATAGTCTTTTTAAATGAGACTTCTTCGAGCGTGTTCAGAGTCTCACCTGATGTACCACCAGCCCTCCAGGTTCTTCTGAATGACCTCCACCGTCACTCCTTTCTCGAAGCTCACCTCGTCCTTGCCTTGGCTGGTGTACGGCTGGATCGTCACATACTTCTCCTCTGCGGGACAAAGACAGAGGTAAAACGAGAAAGTTAGCGGGTTCCCTCGGGCTCGGAGAGGAGAAATGATGATCGTGACCCACATAAACTGCTCCGAATATTCTCAAACATAGACAAACGTACAACATAAAGCCTGCCATCCACCTGCTTTCTCACAAAAACAGGCACATAATGTATTTTAAAGGTAATAAGGATGTCATGATTATTCCGTTAAGTGATAATCATGATTATCCACCTTAAAATATAGTGCTATGAACTAAAAAAATAATAAAAATGACAATTTTGGAAGCAAAAATAAGTTACTTCAGTGCAATCTATCTTCTATAAATGTAAATCTGAATGTAAAACACTTTAAAGGACAAATATTATGAATTATTTGTATTGTTATAACCTTTAAACATGGTCTTTAGTGCCTTTACTTTAGCATAAGATGTTTTAGAACTTAAAAAAACTGTAAGAAATCTATGTCTCGGGCTTTACCCACTCAAGGAACTGGGCTTAGGGCTCCATCTACTGGCATCAGAGGGAATTACATACTTGAATAAAAAAAATAGCTTGCTGTCGCCATGTTGATGAAGCTACGCACTTTTAACGATAGAGATTTGACGGCAGAAACGCTCAGAACGAGTCTGATGATGATTTATGAACTTAAAAAAACAGCGCAGAAGATTCTCAGAGCGATGTCATTTATCAAAAACCGTCACACATCGAGAAAATTCAGAATGGAGTGTTTCTGACGGTCCAGGATTCATCAGAATAGCGTGAATGAAGCTAAGTGCAACTCCAGGTATGTTTTTGATGAAGGAACAATGTTAGAACATGGTTAAAACCTCAAAAAAGTACATTTGGTATCATATTTTGTCCTCATATTTGGCTGTTTATGTAATCTTGCACAGTTCTAAGTGTATTATTAACTTTAACATTCAGAAAGTTTGGTTTCAGGAAGCCGGACAAAGAGGAATTGTGATCTATTAGACCATTTTAATGAGAGAAAATTAAGGATTTGACTGTTGTTTGGTCTTTGTGTTAATAATTGTGATGTTTCGTGACACTTAATATGTGTTATTGTGACATCCTTTTATCATCCGTTTCTGTCTATACTCTGTGTCCACTGTCAATCCAAGTGCACGCTACAGAAACCCTACAGTGGGATTAGGGGAAGTGCAGTGAGGTTAGAGAGATTTATACAAGGACAAAAGGGAGGAACTGAGCTTCAATAAATAAAGGCAGAGCTGGATTCTTGCTCCTGCTTTAGATTCAGGTGTTATAAAATTGCCGTCTTGTAAGAAACTATAGTAGAATGAAAAAAGAGGTGATTTATTAAGAAAGTTAAGGTAAAATATGAAGTTTAAGGTATACTTTATTAATCTCTTTCTCGCTGACAGTAAACATGCAGGTATCAGTAGTTTGAGGTGTGCTTTGGTCAACAATAAATCAATAAAAATAAATTAAAGGAAATATATTTAGCTTTTTTTTTTGTATCGTTATTAGTCTTTAAACACGCTCTTGAGTACTTTAAATTTGCCATTTCATGTTTGGAGGGGAAAAAAGTTTATTAAGAACTAAATGAACATGTTTCTCGACAGTTTGCCCTGGCACTCTCTCAGTTTATGCAGACAGCAGATGGCACCATAGCGCTTACACAATTTTTTTCACTTTAAGACACCGTTTGACGCGCTGCGATCAGGCGAGTAGTTGTAGTAATTGTGTTTAGACGAGAGAACGACTCAGAACGAGTCTGGCGATGATTTAAGGACTTAAGACAGCAGAATAGTCTCAGATAAGTGACGTCTAAAATCTGAAAAAACGTTACGAATCGAGGGAGTTCAACAGGAAGTGTGTTTGGCGGTCGGAGAATGGTGTGAATGCAGCCAAATGCAACTCCAGGTTTGTTTTTGATGACGGAGCATTGTTAAAACATCACTGTAGTCACTGCAGCATGTGTCCTTTTAAGGTTTCTGGCAATTTCCTCTAATTAATGCGAAAGGTAACTTAACAAACAGAAAATAAACAAAAACAAATTTGAACTTTATGACTAGGTGTCGTGTTACAAAATGGCTACTGTAAGACATCCATGATCAGACAATAGAAAAAGAATTCAATTAGGGCTGAAACTAAACAAGCTAACTTAATATGAATTTGTCAACTTTTCTTTTTTTTTTTATCAGTTCACTAGCCACATTTCCGAATACATTATGGTGCCTGATAAAAATATGGTGACTGACAAAAAGTGTAAACAATAAAATATTCCTGATAAAAATGACACTTTTATTTTATAATTTCATTGGGAATCCAGGCCACAGAAAGGAGATGCCTATTGTACATGTTTTTATCGCGTTTGATCTATTAATGACAATGTCTTTGCTGCAAAACTTCTTTCTAGACTGTAAAGTACCACTGTAATATACCATAAAAACTCTTTAAAAATCTTATTTAGCCGCTTAATAAACTACTTGTTAAGAATTAAGTATCTGTTCAAGCTTTATTAAGACTATTAAAATGTCGTAATTATAAAGTGCTACTGTTCATTTGTCACATTTGTTCCATTTAATCATAAACCGCACACTGCAATTCTGTTAAACCGCTAATATTTTGTCCCTCTAAGTTCTAGGTTTGCGCCAAAACGATGCACACATTTACACAAAGCTCTTTAATTACACGCCGCTGCTCTAAAATGTACAAACGGGAGGACAGTGTCATCAGCGCTCTGTTCTTCGTCCACGACGTGCACGTTTCCTGCGAGTCCAGACGTCTCTCCTCCCCTTCCTCTGATCCCGGGGCAGCTGAGGTCAAAAACACGAGGCTGCGAGCAGGAATGTCTGATTTTGGGACGGTCCTGAGCATGTTGAGTTGAAAAGGAGCGCCCGTGTGCGTGTGTGCGAGGGAGGAGAGGTGCGTGAGTGCTTGCAGATGGACCGGGGAGTGACGAATGGGCCGGCTTACACAGAAATATGCAACGTGTATCGGGGTCTTTCAGGGCGCTGGAGGACAAAGTGACACGGTTTGACGAAATAAAGGCGGCTTTCTCTGCACAAATCGCTGTTATCAAGGGTTTGTAGACTGTACTTTATCAGACGCTGAACTTGAAAGAGGACAAAACTGAAAGTGCATAGTTTCTGGTTTTAAACGTCGGTGTCTGTTGTCAGGATTGGCTTGAGTGATGATAAAAAATGTGAGAGTGAGAGTAAAAGAAGAGTCAACAAGGTACAATTTAAACCAGGCATGTCCAAACTCAGGCCCGGGGACCAAATGCGGCCCTCAGACCAATTTTTCTTGGCCCTTAGTCTTCCTGGTGAAGAGGCCCACATTGTCCTGATAAGAACTATTTACAGCACATTTCAGATTTTCTACAATTCTAACCTAAATAACTAACATTTTGGTGGGACACAGACCTGATATTAAGGCACTGAGACTGAATGTAGATGTGGTGGTGCTTAAAACATCAGATAAATGCAGCTTTTTTTAATGTTTCGCGATTGATTTGTGGCCCTCCGCTTGGTCTACATTTCAATATGTGGCCCTCGATGGAAAAAGTTTGGACACCCCTGGTTTAGATCGACTGCAGTATCGCAATTTCATTTTGTTTATTTTGCAAAACTTACGGTTCGCTTTGTAACTTTTTTGGTGGCAGCTTCGGCACCTACTCGTCTTCATAGAATAGGTATTTGGAGACAAGACTTTTTATTTTATTTTATCAATACGATTTTAATAGGCCACACACAATATAATGATTTTTTGCACTGTTTGTAAGAGTTTGGGGTATTTGTACATAAAGGCTGTAATCCTTTAGTCGATTAATCTGTCAACGATGTCATAGTCAAACAAGATTTTTAACAGTCAGTCAATTATTTTAAAAGGATTTCTCTGGCAAAAACTGCAAAAATGAGAAGATATGTAGTGAGTTACATGAAGATTTTGGAATAAATCAAGATATATCTTACATATACGTATACTATTCAAGTTGTTTTTGCATGAACCCTTGTGCAGTCATGGTCTTTTGGGTTAGATTTATGGAGAAACGTCACAGTTTTGATAAACTTTAGCCACATCTCCTTTTAGTCGACTCATCGGTCAATTGGGCAGGTCTTTAGAATGTCAACTACAGCCCTATTGTACATAGATAGATATTATTTTTTACATTTTAACTTGAGTTTACGGTCTCTTCCAGACACAGTCCACCAGAGCACGAGGCCCCTCTGTTGGTCGTGACCCTTAACATTTTCTTAGATTGTTTATTAGGCAAAGTTACAGGTTAGACATCTCCTTTATAAAGCGTGCACAAACACAAATGTAACTTGACTTTCCATTTTCGGTTTGTGATTTATAAAAAGACAACTTGGCGTGGAAATGAAAAGCCCGATCTTAAACCCTGAACTTTGCACGTCAGGGCTTTAAGGGACGAGGCAAAAGACAATTTATGCTCAGAAAAGACGAGAAGCGAGCGAGTTGGAGGAAGTTTGAAGTTGTTTTTGGAAGCTCTGTCTGCGCGAACATTTTTAATAAGGATACACGTTCAGTTGTTTTTTCCTGTTATGTAAAGCACTTTGAATTGACCACAAATAAACCGGCCTTGCTGGTTGCATCTATTCACCTTATTCTGGAAGTTTCCGTACGCGCCGCCGTCTTGTTTCTGTTGTATTAGTTTACATGGAGCAGACGAGCTCAACAGAAAATAAGTTCTAAACGACTAAAAAGCCGTTTTCAGACTGACCAGGAAATCGTTGCGTTGTGACTTGTTGTTGCTCGTGTTCATTAAACATTTTACACAAATCAACCTACTTTATGTAACATTTTAGCGGCAAGACTCTTCCCTCGTTCGTCATTAGCTTTAACGGAGTTCTCGTCAAACGGAAGTGCGTTTGCAACAAAAGTGCAAAAAACGGCAAAAGTGGGCGGGGCAGAATAAGGTCAATAACAAGTATTTTGTCTCTCATAAACTCGGACGTTAAAGCTGAAAGCAGTGCTCTGATTTGAATGATTTTGTGCTTTGGTTTCACTTTTGCCATCTGAAAAAAAAGATGCTCTAAAGCCGTGCACGCGACAATAAATGCATGTAAATATTAACAATGTGCCAACAGGTTTGAAAGCGCTATAGGAACTAGTTAGACGTGCTTCTTCCTTTTTGCAGCTTGAATATTACAGAACCCAGCTTTAAGTTATGATCTCCACTATTTAAAGCTGATTTAGTGCTTTGGAAATGACATTAATCACATTGTTCCCGTCCAGTCCGGTCTTTCTCGGTGCGCGGGCCGACTCTGGGTCACTTTTTACAGGGACGACGCGCTGAGTTGAGTGGGTGGTCAGTGCGGGGTCCATAAATCAGAATATATGGACTTGCTTCAAATGATAGCGCTGCGTAAAAGAAAAAAAACTATGACAAAGTAGGACATGGAAGGACGACCCCGAGCTCCCGCCGCCTCCCGGGCCTTTTACAAGATGAGTTCACTTCGGCGTCAGCGGCTAATCAACGGCGGCGTGTAGATCAAGGCACTCTGACCCGGCTTTTGGAGCGAGAGCTAATTTAATTTAAGCCTAAAGCGAACTCTCGTATTGTCCACCGTGTCTTTTTTTTTTTTAATGGAGAGAAACGCAAAGGAATCCAACGGCAAAGACGATGAGAGAGTATTGTCCCGCGCCATTAGTAAATTAAATCTGCAAGTGTAAATCCAGTGAGGTAATGTTTTGTTTTGGCATTAACTAGTGCTTTTAAATCATCCAGCCTACAGCAAGAGGAAGAAGTGTTTAAATATGCTCAAGTTAAATAAATGTTGACTGGAAATAATATTACTTACGTTCTTTTTTTATTTCTTGACAATTTTATATACACAAAATTAAAGAGCATTACTTAGCTGAATATTAGTCAACAATTACTCGATATTAACAAATAATTGTAATACTTTTTGGGGCCTCAAATAGTTTATTAAGAATGATCCAGGGTTAGCAACTACTTAATTAATACTCTAACCCTAACTGCTAACCTTTACAGTTTAATTAAGTAGTTACTAAACCTAAATCATTCTAAATAAACTATATGTTCATTGTGAATTAAATCTTCGTTCATGCTTTATTTAGGCATAAATAAATAGTTGTTATAAAGTGGTACCAATATTTCAGTTATTGACGCACTTGACAACACAGTTACTAAAGCAATTATCTAAAAAACAAACTAAAACAGTGAGGCTCCAGTCACCCACGACCCTGGGAACGGGAATAAGCGGTAGAAAATGAATGAATGAATGAAACTAAAACAAAGGAAATGTTAGGAAATGTACATATTAACTTATATAATATGATATCCCAATTATTAAAGTAAAAAAGCTATATCTGTAACACTTTGTAATAACTACCTATAACTTCCTGCCTTGATAAAGCTTGAACAAAGATTCCTCATGAATAAATAAATTATTGAGAATGACTCAGGCTTAGTAACTATTTAACTAATACTCTGGGCCTAATTCCTAACTCTAATCTTAATTGTGTAGTTACTAATCTTGAATCATGCTTGGTAAAGTATATGTGGGGTCCCTGATTTTCACAGCGGAAGTAGGTTTTTAAATCTATCAAACTTGTACCCCGCTCTCACAAACCCTTTGGCACGTCGTTAAAATTCATATGCATCGATTTTCGGTCCCGTGCACAGCTTTACCACAGCTTTTTTCAGACGGTGAAGTGAAACTGGGGAGGACCACCCAAGTGCAGCCAATCAGAGCGCTGCTTTCAGCTCTTAATTCCAGGCAAAATACTTTATTATGAGATGCAGACAGCACTCAGAGGTCTCATTTTTGTCATAAAGTGCTGGTTTTATGAGATACTCTTTGGTGGAAAACACAAAATGTACTAATTTACACCCAAAAAAATCAGGTACCTCAGCTTTAAGGCGCAGTCATTATAAAGTGTTACAGTTATATCTTTCTTTCATTCAATCTATTCACCTTATTCCTGAAGTTTCTGTACGCGCCGCCGTCTTGTTTCCGTTGTAGTTTACACGGGGCAGACGAGCTCAACAGAAAATAAGTTCTACACGGACTAAAAAGCCGTTTTCAGACTGACCAGGAAATCGTTGCGTTGTTGACTTGTTGTTGCTCGTGTTCATTAAACATTTTACACAAATCAACCTACTTTATGTAACATTTTAGCGGCAAGACTTTTCCCTCGTTCGTCATTAGCTTTAACAGAGTTCTCGTCAAACAGAAGTGCGTTTACAACAAAAGTGCAAAAAACTGCAAAAGTGGGCGGGGCAGAATAAGGTGAATAGCAGACTTTTGTGACTTCGATGGGCGATATAGCATGTTTGATATTAGTAAAGCAGAACAAAACTGAATTCTCGACTGCATTTTTTAGTGTGATTGTTTTTGTATTTTTTCTAACGGAAAATTCAATGAAAAACTACGAGGCTGATGTTTTCACAATCAGCATAAAAAGTACAACAAATGTGATTATATCCGAGAAAATACACATTGGTATTGGCTGATGAATTTCAAACCAAATACTATCCCAGACTAACTTTCAAATTTCCAAATAACGTGCGTGTTTTTCCTCTTTCACATACTGTATAAGGGACAAGCTGTGTTCAAAGCATGAGAAACGGTTGATTCTGGAAAGTGTCAGAAAACACTTACCCATAATTCAGTGGTGCGGTGAGAACAGCCCACCTCCGTGTGCTTTGTTGTGGCGTTTTAAACTTTCTTTCCCTCTGATTATTCCACTTAGACCTGGAGCAGCTGGGACCGCAGTCTGCTAATGTACTCTAATGGTATTTAGGGAAAACTGGAGGGAAAAAATATCGGTTCCAGTTCGAGAAATTTCAGATGGATGTCAGCGATCTATATTTCTCCAGGGACAGATTTTAGAAAGAAAAATCCATGCAGAAAATTCACAAATATTGAAGCATATAATTTAATTTGGGTTGACAAACTTGCCATATAAATCATCATGAATTGCATCTATTGAATAATGTTGCAACGTTTTGACACAATTGCAGGATGATTATTTAATCTTATTCCATTTGATTGATTTGCGTTGAGAGAGAACATTTCAAACTTTGTGCCAGTTTTTGTTTCATCTGGTTTGGCCAAATTGCGTAGAAAATCTGTGAGTTCAGATGTGCGTGATTGACAGGTGGATTAGCCAATCAGGAACATGCGTGGCTTGTCCGTATCGAAACAAACATGCTGCTTAACGTGAAAAAACAAGTGAAAAAATATCACAAGGAATTAAAAAAACGTTGCATATTTCTGCTGAATCACATGCGTCAAGGAAATAAACTGATCTGATTGCATGGTTCTGTTTGAGTTTGGCTCGAGGCGCAGCCAGACTCACTCTTCAAAAAGTGTTGAGTTTATTCTGGATCCCAGGCACTTGACCCCATTATGCCACTAATGTTAACCACGAACCAGGTCAAAACATCAGCAATTTGACAGTTTAGCTACCATAGAAATCCAGAATGAATAAAACATTATCGAGTGTGTTGGGATTGTCCGATGAATGTACTTTTGGCGGCAACAAAAAGCAATATCAAAGAAATGGATGACAGGGACAGAGCTGAGTGTCAAAGACAGGACTGAAATTATTCTGGAGGAAAAATTGACTTTTACACATAGACCGTACATATCAGTGGACCGCGTTAGCATGCTAGCCGCCGCGTTCCAAATAGGAAGCAGCTATGGAAGCGCTCCTGGCTCCATAAAGCCGAGCTGCCATTCACTTTCTATTGGGACATCGGTGCCCTTTACTCTGTAATTGTTTCTGTCAAGCTCACCATCTTGGAACAAAAATATCTGTTTTGACACACTCTACATGAATCGGGTGTTTTTTTTTCGTTAGGTTGTTCATAAATCAAGTTATTAGCAATAATAACTGACCAATCAGGTGCTTTCTTTTCCAGGGGCCGTTTTCGCTCGTGTTAGCCATGGATGTATTAAATGAACTGGATAAGGCACTTATCTGTGGTCCCAGATTGATTAGTGGCCGTGCAAGTATGGGGTGAGATTTGTTTCATATTAATTTATTGTCGCAAAAAGAAAGATTAATTCAAAATCCCAGATTTTTTCACAATCCCTGACTTGCATTTATGGATTTATGCACGCAAAATTAGATTTGCATATAAATATTTGTGAATAAAACATATTTTTGTTTTGTGAATCTGTGTTTTTGCATGCGAGAATCTGATACTGAATTTGAGGATCACCTAAATTGTGCATTCTTCACCTTTGTGAATGTGGATATTTATGAGACAAATTTTACACATTTTGTAAAAAATATCTATGCAGAATTTTGGATTCACGCAAAATCCAGAATTATTCAAAAAGTTACACTTGCATGCAGATTTTTTTCACACAAATTCTCAATTGTAAAAATTAAGTTTTAAATTTTATTTTGAAATCTGTAGTTTTGCATGTGAGTGTGTGACTTTGCATTTGTGGATCGCTCACCACGTGCATTCATCCTCTGATCTCGCCGAGGATCTTTCTGACACAAACATTCCGCGCTTTCTGCACTCTCTCAACTCATTCAGAAGACAGCGCTGTTCCTCTGGTAACCACTAGGGGCAGTGTTGGTGTTTTTTTGAGCCTTTCCCGGTTCCGTCACATACAAATGAATGAAGCCAATCCCCTTATTAAAGTATATAAAACTTGTTATTTAATTATATTTATGGCATTTATCTGCTATCCTCACCTGTAACATGTAAAAAAGAGAATGGTTTGTGGTCGCTAGATTCTCACAAGAAGCACAAAGAATTCTCAACTTGAAGTCAGTAAGCCTTTAGCTCACATGACTGTACACGTTATTTGTTTAAAATAAAATTCAAAATGGATTATTCATAACTTGCGTGTTTTGTGAGCTAATGCTAACGGCTATAGGGAAAATATATGAGGTCGTGTTGCTAAGTGGTCGATAGCATGAGCAGTGAATGCCGTGTCTAATTATTTAAATGTCTACGCTGAAATACTATGCTGCTAGCTAGAACAACGATAAACATATGTTATGTAACCCATCCACCGACTTCACTCTGGTCTCTCTCCGCCATTTTTTTGGGTAATAAGCATGGATGTATTAAATGAACGTATTAAATGGTTTTATTATAGTTCTATGGTAATAAGGGTCCGTCTACATCCGGAAATGCCCTTCTATACAGTTAAAGTTGGTCAGCACTGCCCCTAGTGGTTACCAGAGGAACAGCGCTGTCTTCTGAATGAGTTGAGAGAGTGCAGAAACGCGGAATGTTTGTGTCAGAAAGATCCTCGGCGAGATCAGAGGATGAATTCACGTGGTGAGCGATCCACAAATGCAAAGTCACACACTCACATGCAAAACTACAGATTTCAAAATAAAATGTAACTTAATTTTTACAATTGAGAATTTGTGTGAAAAAATTCTGCATGCAAGTCTAACTTTTTGAATAAATCCGGATTTTGCGTGAATACAAAATTCTACATAGATATTTTATACAAAATGTGTAATATTTGTCTCATAAATATCCACATTCACAAAGGTGAAGAATGCACAATTTAGGTGATCCTCAAATTCAGTATCAGATTCTCGCATGCAAAAACACAGATTCACAAAACAAAAATATGTTTTATTCACAAATATTTATATGCAAATCTAATTTTGCGTGCATAAATCCATAAATGCAAGTCAGGGGTTGTGAAAAAATCTGGGATTTTGAATTAATCTTTCTTTTTGCGTCAATAAATTAATATGAAACAAATCTCACCCCATATGCAAGGTACTGCAGCCTCTTGGAACCAGCCTTTTTCTAAAATTGCACATTATAATTGCAGACAGTACTGAATTATTATCGGTATTTAAATAAAATAGAAGGAAATGTTCTTTTCTACCGTTTCTAAAATCACTGAAATTACCGTTTTTATATGAAGTGGGGGATTGTCGTCACGTGGCGCCCTAAAGCAAAGATGGCAGCCTCCGTTTCAGGAAGTAAAACAAAGATGTCAGCCTCCTTATCAGGAAGTAAAACAAAGATGTCAGCCTCTGTATCAGGAAGTAAATGCGGAAGTAAGAAACTTTTTTGGGGTCATGCGCCAATGAGCACTCTCCATAGGGATAAACAGGATGGCCATCTTGGATTCATCTTCCAGGTTTTATTATAGTTCGATGGTGTTAGCAACAGGTTTGATTGACAGCTAGCGCCGCACGTTGCCGCTGTGTCCTCTCGCCAAGGGGCGGATACCGTTAGCAACCGCGCGCTCCTGATTAGTCCGTGTGGTTGCTACGATACACACTCGGATCTCCAAATATGGAGTCTGGCTCCGCTTTAGCCGCTATAACTGCTAGCCGCGATGGGCTTCATTTAGCTGAAACCAAACGCTATGGGTGACGTCACAATCCCATAGTCCACTGATATGTACGGTCTATGCTTTTACATCTTAACCATGGTAATTTTAAGAAATACTGGGACAAATGGACGGATGGACTAAGGGGACATATGCGGGACTGACTTTTTTTTCTCCTCTTGATTCTTATTTTCTTTTGTCTTTGCTCTCTGTCTTGTTCTGTATATTTTTATGCTCATAATGTGAAAATAATTAACAGGGACAACAACAAAGCCAGATCAAAAGCTTTATAGTTTCACTCAAATTCATTTATTTTCAGACAGACATGATATCAATGGCGTGACTGTGTTGATCTTTGCTTTAAAGGGAGTGTTTTTAAGCAAAACGATTGTCCCGTGATTTGTAAAGTAACAGTCGAAATCATCGAAGCAGCCGTGGCCTTCAGTGATTCGTCATTCTTTGGTGGTGACACAGAGTGAGTCATCTCTCGCTCACATGTGGAGGTCTGTGGCTGAAAACCGGCCCAAACCAGGCTCCTGTTTTCACACTTTCCACTGGATCAAGCCTCGCTGTGCAAGATCGGCTCCATACGACTCACGTGCAGAGGAGCAACACCGCCAGGAGTGTAAAGAAATGTGATATTTTCTGTTTTATTTGTTATCTCCATGTATAGACGAGCAGGTGACGCCCCAAGTCCAAGTTACATGTCAGGTCTGTGGAGAGGCGACCCCACTCACAGCAAGAATACATGTTTTTCAAGGTATATTTGAGCAATAAAAGATCTGTGATTGAATAAATGCAAGATAGATACTTTTAATGTTATCCTATGGAACAAACCGCTAGAAACACAGTGTTTAGTTTGGCGCGGGTCGATACCAAATATAGATACATCAATACTGACTGAGATACTAAAAAGTGTCAATACACGTAAAAAACTATTAACACTTAAAGGGGCTGTACCTGATTTTTACTGTTTTGAAACATGAAAAACAGAACTAGTTCATGAAACCTATTTTAGCAAGTAAAATATGTTTTGCCTCAGTACAGATATAATGAAAAAACATCTATTCAGGTGAAAATGAGACTTTCTTTGCTTCTATTTATAGAGTGTTTTATTCTATGAGTAGCAGGAAGTGCGCCGTTAGCATGCTAATGTTTGTTATAAGCTAATGGGCTTATAAACTCATTGTGAAAATATTTTGGATGCTGGGAATGCATGAGGAAAGTGAGAGATACATGTGACTGTAGTTTAAAATGAAGTTATGTTAGTCTTGTTTCAAAACAGTAATAATTAGGTAAAGCACCTTTAAGTAAAAATAAAAAAATGTCATTTTAAAATAAATTTTCTTTCAATTTTTGAAATACATTGTTTATTTTTTAGGTGTTCAGCACATATATTTACTTTAAAATATCAGTTCAAGCTGGGTGGATAGACATAAATGATAGCCAGCCCAGCAGTACATTTATTTAGAACAGGATTTTCAATAGATTTTAATAAAAACATATCGGTATCAGATCAATATTGCGATACTACTTATCAGATCAAATTAAAAATCACAGGTATCGCCCTTCACATGTTTTGATTGATTTGAGATACTGTATTCTACAATGAAATAACAGCCTCTATCCAAAATGTCACCTGTTTTAATTGATTTGGTCATTTAAGATTTGCTAAGACAAGAAACAACATGACAACGTCGCTTTTCCTACTGTATCTATCCAACCACAGCACAAAAAATGCAAATCAACAATAGTACTTCTGCTTTCCCCATCTCAATTATAAATACTACAGGGCCAGTGTTGCGATATCACCTGACACTCAGCAAAATGCTAAAACGCTCCCTCAATATTCCACAGCGGTAGTTTCATGGCGCTAACTTAATCTCCGCTTGACGACCGTGTGTTTCCAATTTGTCCGGACCCCGCGATAATAACGTACATTGGCATTTGGACAGTTTTTTAAATGCTTTCTGGTCCGACTCGTTCAAATAAGTGGACAGGTTTATTCGGTGGGCAAACATTACCATTTCTGCAGCAAAGTCTAAGAGGATTAACAAGACGCCGGTGCTGGAGATGGACAGTGCAATTTGTGCTGTATCAACTGTCTGAAGCCGCAGCTAAAAGGGAAAGGTGTTGTACTAGTGTTAAAGAGCACACGAGGTCACGGCAAAAACAAGACCACGCGTGACCGTTGAAATTATCTTTAGTCATTCGTTTCAAGTTCCTAGAAGCAGAAGTCGTGTTGGAAATGCCCATTACCAACACAGAGTTTCATCATGGAAGAAATATATAGCAAATACAAGTATAGATTAGGGCTGGGCGATACGGTGATGAAAATCGAATCGTGAGCTCATCCCTGTGTGAGCTCAATCTGCTATTTTTGTGACATCGTCGTATCGTGATTGACTGTTTCTCTGTTTAACGCAGCTGTCCGTTCAAACACATTTTGTCTCCTGTTGTTTAGCCTCTGTAGCCTCTGAGCAGATGACTTTATTTACCTCTTACATCTCTTAAGTGCAATAATTCAAGTCAATGCACCAAAACGCAACTAAAAGCGACAAAAATGCGACTGATAGTGACAAAGACGCGACTAAAGGTGACAGATACTCACTTAATTACAACAAACACAACTGAATGTGACAAAAATGTGACTAAAAGCGACAAAATGAGTCTAAAAACTACAAAGACGCGACTAAAAGTGACAAAAATGTGTCTAAAAACTACAAAGACGTGACTAAAAGTGACAAAAATGCATCTAAAAACTACAAAGACGTGACTAAAAGTGACAAAGACTCACTCTGTTTAACGCAGCTGACTGTTCAAACACATTCTCCTGTTGTTTAGCCTCTGTAGCCTCTGAGCAGATGACTTTATTTACCTCTTACACCTCTTAAGTGCAATAATTCAAGTCAATGCACCAAAACGCAACAAAAAGCGACAAAAATGCGACTGAAAGTGACAAAGACGCGACTAAAGGTGACAAAGACTCACTTAATTACAACAAACACAACTGAATGTGACAGAAATGTGACTAAAAGCGACAAAAATGTGTCTAAAAACTACAAAGACGCGACTAAAAGTGACAAAAATGTGTCTAAAAACTACAAAGACGTGACGAAAAGTGACAAAGACTCACTCTGTTTAATGCAGCTGACTGTTCAAACACATTTCAAACACATTCTCCTGTTGCTTAGCCTCTGTAGCCTCTGAGCAGATTACTTTATTTACCTCTTACACCTCTTAAGTGCAATAATTCAAGTCAATGCACCAAAACGCAACTAAAAGCTACAAAAATGCGACTGAAAGTGACAAAGACGCGACTAAAGGTGACAAAGACTCACTTAATTACAACAAACATAACTGAATGTGACAGAAATGTGACTAAAAGCGACAAAAATAAGTCTAAAAACTACAAAGACGCGACTAAAAGTGACAAAAATGAGTCTAAAAACTACAAAGACGCGACTAAAAGTGACAAAAATGTGTCTAAAAACTACAAAGACGCGACTAAAAGTGACAAAATGTGTCTAAAAACTACAAAGGCGCGACTAAAAGTGACAAAGACTCACTTAATTACAACAAACACAACTAATGTGACAAAAATGTGACTAAAAGCGACAAAAATGAGTCTAAAAACTACAAAGACGCGACTAAAAGTGACAAAAATGTGTCTAAAAACTACAAAGACGCCGACTAAAAGTGACAAAGACTCACTCTGTTTAACGCAGCTGACTGTTCAAACACATTTCAAACACACTCTCCTGTTGTTTAGCCTCTGTAGCCTCTAAGCAGATGACTTTATTTACCTCTTACACCTCTTAAGTGCAATAATTCAACTCAATGCACCAAAACACAACTAAAAGCGACAAAAATGCGATTGAAAGTGACAAAGACTCACTTAATTACAACAAACACAACTGAATGTGACAAAAATGTGACTAAAAGCGACAAAAATGTGTCTAAAAACTACAAAGACGCGACTAAAAGTGACAAAAATGAGTCTAAAAACTACAAAGACGCGACTAAAAGTGACAAAAATGTGTCTAAAAACTACAAAGACGCGACTAAAAGTGACAAAAATGTGTCTAAAAACTACAAAGGCGCGACTAAAAGTGACAAAGACTCACTTAATTACAACAAACACAACTAATGTGACAAAAATGTGACTAAAAGCGACAAAAATGAGTCTAAAAACTACAAAGACGCGACTAAAAGTGACAAAAATGTGTCTAAAAACTACAAAGACGCGACTAAAAGTGACAAAGACTCACTCTGTTTAACGCAGCTGACTGTTCAAACACATTTCAAACACACTCTCCTGTTGTTTAGCCTCTGTAGCCTCTAAGCAGATGACTTTATTTACCTCTTACACCTCTTAAGTGCAATAATTCAACTCAATGCACCAAAACACAACTAAAAGCGACAAAAATGCGATTGAAAGTGACAAAGACGCAACTAAAGGTGACAAAGACTCACTTAATTACAACAAACACAACTGAATGTGACAAAAATGTGACTAAAAGCGACAAAAATGAGTCTAAAAACTACAAAGACGCGACTAAAAGTGACAAAAATGAGTCTAAAAACTACAAAGACGTGACTAAAAGTGACAAAAATGTGTCTAAAAACTACAAAGACGCAACTAAAAGTGACAAAAATGTGTCTAAAAACTACAAAGACGTGACTAAAAGTGACAAAAATGTGTCTAAAAACTACAAAGACGCGACTAAAAGTGACAAAAATGTGTCTAAAAACTACAAAGACGTGACTAAAAGTGACAAAGACTCACTTAATTACAACAAACACAACTGAATGTGACAAAAATGTGACTAAAAGCGACAAAATGATGCATAAAATGTGAATCTGAATAGAAAATCCCACACATCACAATCGCAAAACTGGTCAGAAAAATCACAATTACAAAGAAACAAACATAAACGAAACAAAACACAACTCCAGGTATGTTTTGACTGATGATACAAAACTACAGCATCTATAAAATCATAAAAAATTGACGATTAAAAATAGGTCTGTTCCAGATTTTAATTGGAAAGTTTCCGACCCATTTTACTTTCCATAGAGTCCATGAATCTGGCAAGCAAGAATACTGATAAGAAAACTCGCACAGCACTATTCACATTTTATATTTTGTACATAAAGACATCACACAGACCACCCAGAAATAGTCTGACACCAAGTAATTGTCTAAACGGCCTTGGCTAATCCTAGAACACACTTTCGGAGCCACTGAAACGGCATGCGCGTTTTCTTTTGTATGTTTTTTTTGTTGTTGCTTTCTTTAAATAAATCCTCATTATCTACAAAACATACAGTGTGCGTTAAATCTGTTTACATAGTCATTAATTTTCACAATGCCGCGCGGCTGTCAAGGTTGTTTCTTTTGTGTCGTGGGAGTTGAATAGCCGTCATTATTACCCCAAAGTGTTTAATGCAGTCCAATTATTCTGCCGCTCGGCGTGAGAGAGAAAAAGTGGTCCAAGTTTGACAAACATGAGTGAGTTTTTACCGTGATGGGCTCCTTCTGCGGCGCTGCTGTGCGATTAACGATCATGTAAATCAGACTGTTTGTGGTGAATCACGTCCAGGTACAAAAAGAGCCCGGCCACTCGAGGCGCAGCAATAAACGTGTTTGTAACGACGGGCCGCCTCTGATGCTGCAGATTATGGGCGTTCATTTGGACCCGATTGTTCTGCTTCACACGCTATTCCATGTTTGTACTGTACAGCTTGGCACGGGACGGAGTTGTAATTAGCAAAGGTGGAGTGCGAGCTAGATTTACTGCGTAGAAAATGAAACTTTTATAGACGAAATGTTGAGGAATAGCTCATTCTCAGCGTTTTGTTTTGGAAATAATCTATAAAAGTTTCATTTTCTAAGCAGTAAATCTAACCCGTGCTAATTACAACTCCGTCCCGCATTTTCCTTTTGAATAATGTGTGTGTGTTCACCTCTGCTCTGCTGCCGGTTCACTATCCCCCCCAGAGTCCAGCGCCGGTCCAGTCTCTTCAGATGAGCCTTACGTCTTTTAGTCACTGAGGGGAGCAACACAAAAAACAAAGAAGCATGGTGTTAGTATAAGGAGCAAAATGAATTTAAAGTAAAAAACCTGCAAGCTTTTAGTTCATTTTAGAGGAAACATAAAATTGCATTGTTATGTACAAATATTATGCATTATTTGTATTATTATTATTGGCCTTTAAACCTGCTCTTGAGAATCTTTACTTTTTTTTACAGAATGCAATATAACTTTGTCACAACAGAGTCATTTAGTTGTGGCTCCATCTGCGGCAATTACGCAAATTTAAAAAAACATTTTGCTTGTTATGCTAGCTGTGTTATTGAGCTGTAATGGTCGTGATTAGACGGCAGAAAGGCTCAGAGCCAGTTTGAACATGATTTATGGACTCAAAAACAAGGCACTAGCTTCTCAGAATCATGTCACTTATCAAAAAACGTCACTGGCCGAAGGAACTGGGCTGATTTTGAGAAGATTTTCTAACCAGGGTTCACCAAACAGCGTGAATGAAGCTAAATGCAGCTCCAGGTGTGTTTTTGAGAGACTTTGTTAGAACACGGTCACTGTAGTGTAATGTGTGTCCTTTAAAGGTGCACTACAGTGATCCCTCGTTTATCGCGGGAGTTGCGTTCCAAAAATAACACGCGAAAAGTGAAATCCGTGAAGTAGTCACAGCTTTATTTTTTATTATTTTACAATGCAATACTGAACTATGGAATGAAACCAAAAATGAAAACCTGTTTTAAAGCCCAAAATTTGTTTAAAACAATAATTTTAATATAGTAATACAAGGTTGGAAACATTGTCACTGGTGTATTTCACAGTCTGTGCCTCTTCGTCCTGACTCCGCTCCGCTGTAGCCTCTGTTTCTACTGAAGACGCACGAGTCCGAGAGAAGAACATTGTTACGGGGAGTTGTTGGCGCTCTTTCTTTTTCTGAGCAAGAAGATTTTTATAAACGGATATGCCACCTTCGATTATATTTGAGAACTGCAATGAACGACTCATCAAAGGGTCCGTTCTTGTGCGTGCGCTGAAGTTCAGTGGATGCACTGTAAAAATATCCGCACTGTAAAAAAAATCCGTGAAGCAGTGAAGCCGTGAAAGATGAAACGCGATAGAGCGAGGGATCACTGTATGTAACTTTTCTGGTGGAAGCTCCATCCATGAGAATGTTATTGTTGGCCTGGACGTTACGGGTCAGATCTGTGGAGAGTTGACTCCACTGTAAAGTTTAGATCGAGCCCAAATAGTCCAGCTTGACCCGGCTCAAGTCCACACACACACATTTTCAAAACAAACAATTTTTTCCCCTGGAATGTTACATTAAGTAAATTAAGTCTTTACGTTCCATGGAGTTTTTTTGGGGCAGAATAAGTGCTTCTAGTATTTGTTCTTAATGTTTTGTAGGTCAATAAATAAATGATAAAGCATGTGTTTAAATACTTTAGTGTTCTAGCTGCGTTTCTGCAGTGCCAGAAGCTAAGGCTGTGCAATTAATCGTATATATAATCAGGTTTTAATTATTTCTTTCTATTTTATGACAAAAAATGTAAATGTTTAATGAATTGCCTTCTGTTCAGAGTTATAAGTGCACTCCTTTTGCCTCAAAACCTGGAGCAAAGTCACTTCTAAAACATTAAAATAACATCTATTCGGCTTATACTTTCTCTACAAAATCATTTAGACAATGTAGATGTAATTGTGATTTCAATTATGAGCCAAATAATCATGATTATTATTTCTGCCCAAGTTAAACATTTTGTCTTTCGAGGAATAAAGAACATCATGGCGGTTGCTCTTTGTGGGCAGCTGTTATTCATCCGTACAGAGCTGTTTTTTTTTTTTGGTTTTGTTTTGTTTATCTCGACAAAAACATCTCAAAATAAACGAATGCAAGATTAATGCCAAGTGTGGAACATTCCAGGCAAAGCAATAACATCTCCATGAAGACAAACAGGTGTCAGAGCCCCCTCCGGAAAAGTGACTTGGTCTGAATGTAAGTAATTCTCCGCCTTTGCAGTGTGCCATTACGGTCTTATCCTCCTCTTCCTTCCTCATCCTCTTAACTCTCCACTCCTCATCCTCCTGCTCCTCGTCTCGTTCCTGATTGGCCACTGTACCTGGCTTGACCTCCTAATTGAAATATCAGCGCAGGGAAGCCACAAAGGGAAATGTTATTTGGAGGTAATTTGGGCTGCGGGTTCCTCTCCAGTGAGCAGAGCTGTCAGATGAATTAGGTTACACAGAGTAGGCCGCGGTAATGAGAAGAAATGGACGACGGGAAGCGGGGCGGGACGGATCAAAGATGCGGAGTGGCAACGAGTGCAAACAGAGAGACACGGAGCCTAATGGGACAACCGGCCTGAAACAAAAAACGGAAAAAAGGCTTTGCGAAATGTTTTTTTTCGGAGGCAGCACAGGTCTTTTTGGGCGGCGTTCTCCCTGACTCCAAACCTCAAAGACACTATCCTGGTTAAAGAAAGGTCAACACAGGGGATGATAGTGACAATTAGAAGAAGAAGAAGAATTTTTATTTATAGAGCGCTTTTCCACCTAACAGGCACCCGAAGCGCTTTACAAACCGTTGAAACTACAGTTGCCGTTACAACATAACATGAAGAGTTCAACTGCAAAAACAGATATCTCCGTTTTGAAAAATTGCCTAAAACTCTTTGTATTTTTGTTACCATCTTCTACTGATATTATCGACGGAAATAATACTGAGTGGAATTTTTCAAGGAGGGATGTAAGAATATTTTGATTGCAGTAAAATTGATTTGACTTTTGAAAACATTACTATACGAAGGCTCAAATGCTAGCCTCTGATGACTTTTTGAAATGGTTCTTATCTGTTTTTGCGAATTATCTCCTCAATATACAATTACATTTATAGACAATAAACAATGAGCAGACACACAGTTGTAACTACAGTTGCGGTCACAACAAAACATACAATAAGCAAGACATAAACAAGACATAGCAGGCAGCTATATTCTGTAAGTAATCCATACAAAAGATGCAAGTAGCTGTTTAGAAATTATAAGGAGGAAAAAAGTTCAGACTGATGTTAAAAATTATTGTCTATTTATTGTTCTAATTATATTTTATTTACTTTTTGCATTATCTTGATAGCTGTATTTTAACAAAGCAGGAGCATGTGCTAAAATGTGTTTGTAAAATGTCTTGTATTTGACAAAACATGAATGGACCATAAAATGAACCATAAAGGGGAAGAAATATCGCTTTAATGCCTTGTTTGGAAGATACACTGGACATTTCTGTCTCTTTTTGAGGTCCTTATTAATAGTTTTAATGGACTCTGCGCATTGTACGTCACTTGGGATATTTATTTTTGAACTGTTATGCTTTAGCGTTAGCATAGATGTCTCTTTATAAACACACAAGTGCCCTTTGCTGAAGTATTCACCTGTTTGTCTTTCACGTGTTGCAGCACTGTTCACTGCCTGATCGTTCATTTTACACCGACTCGGCGAAAACCCCATAAAAGGTAATTAAAGAGGAAGTACTCAGTGATACAATGTGCTAGCCATTTTAAAAACAGACACCCCTACTGACGTTCCATGCACAGAGTCCTTTACACACGACTGGATATTCTAATTTTGTTCATCTCCAAAACAACAACTGTGATGTTAAAGATTTTCCAGCGTGTCTCCCACCTCTGGGTGAATAATACTGCAGGATGACTCAAACAGCATGACTCAATCAAAAAACAGCTCAGAGTTTGCAAATGATGATACGATATGTGCAAAACATGTTCAAGATCAAAACAGTTGTTTCACGAAGGGCTGTGCCATCAGTATTCATAAAGACACGTTTATCTAAGGCAAAATAAATGGACAAATTCCTGTTGTACATTTTTTGAAGAACAGCCAATTATTTCAACAGAACAAAGAATGTTAGTTGTCTTTGAACACAACTATCTAAAATTTAGACCACTCCTTTTCACATTAGCAGCGGCCAAATTAACACATTGAATAGAAACCTTTAGCTTTGCTTCTGTCTGCGCTTTGACGTCCTGGTGCCTGACCTTTGACCTCTGAACTCTTCCTCTGTTAAATAACCCCATTCTCCCCTCTGAATATCGGTCTATTCATTAAAATCCATTTGAAGCTGTGACCCTTTGTCCTGAAAGAATTCTTCGTAATTGTGACCATGTGGCTCCGATGTGCGACATATGACAAAACAAATGTGAGTTCAGAGTCGGATCAGAGTTTTAAAGAGACTGGAGGCACTGACTTCACGCGAATAAACAGTGCTGTGAAGAATAGATTTACATTTTGACTCATAATCAAGGCCAAAGATGTGAATTTTAGTCAAATTTTCTGCAAGAAATAAGTCTTTTTTGAGAATCTGGGGCTTAACTGTGTATGTCAGTGACTGTTTTGTATTTGGGGTTTTCGGCATTTTTAGAATTTCTGTTACTGAAAAGCAAAGAATTTTACATTTTACGAATGTTAAATCAGTTTTGTCCATTCGGTGTCTAATCTGTTTGATCAGTAAGTCATTTTATCAGTTGAGTTTTAGAGGCTTTAGTTAGTTTTGCTTCTCAGTCCTCACTCTTACAGTCACAAAATCAATACAAAGAGCTTTATCCGAGCAATCGCACAACCCCTTTAAATACAGTGTTTAAAAATAAGAAATAATGGTGTAAATATTAAATCCTGGACAACATTAGCGCAATTCAATATTTCTTCTACCTCCAGGACACAAGACGGCAACCGATTTAAAGAAAAAAGCCAGTTCTGTTTGTAAAAGTCAGACAGAACGTGAACGCTGAGGCACCAGAGGAATTACGGCACTTCATATTCAATTATGATTGACTTGTGATTTTAATTACTGCTCCTAGCAATGAAAAATGTGAATGAAAAAACACTTTATGCGTCCTGTATGATAAGGCGGTGCATTGTGCGCCACTAAACCTGAAGCGCAGCCGACTGTGTTTTATCTACAGCGGCTTTTCAAAATCGCAAAACATCACACATGAGTAATTCTATATGCTTTCTCTACAGGTTAAGTTTTGACAGCACATAAGAATAATAATAATAATAATGCCTTTCACTTTATATTACACTTTATATGCTTGACAAGCCTCTCAAAATGCTACTTAGTTGAAACTATAAGCTGTCAATCTGCACCGTCAGCTCGTACAACACATCGACAGCAGCACGGACAGATAAAAGTAATTGTTTGTGATGTATTTGTGATTTCAGTAATAACCACGACATCATGATATTGTCAGGGGTGAACAATAATGAGAAAAATTATATCATTTAGACGCTTGATTTTCAACCAGAGCGCCGGGGAACACTAGTGTGCCTTGAAAAAATGTCCAGTTTGAGTTAACAGATTCACAAAATGCGGATTAATGAACTTTTAGACCTTTTTGGCATGTCCTGAGCAACATTTTCACCAAGAAAAGAACACAAAACCATCACTATTACCAAATTTAAAGAACTAGACAGTGCCACAGACATTATTTGCCTCATTATATACAATATTTTGAACTAAATGGTCTGATTTGGTGATGTTTAAGTGGTAGGTGGTGTGCCGTGGTGGCTTTTAAACCCAAAACGTGTGCCGCGACTCAAAAAAGGTTGAAAAACACTGATTTAGACCATATAGTATGTCAATCTGACAGAAATGTGTTAAAACATGTCTTTAAACGTATTAGTTGAGGTTTAATTCTCAGACAAATGTGAAATGTCTGCGCACAAACATCACTTTATACCCTTATTTGAAAGTTTACAACATCATTATTTTATTAATTGTTATTTAATCAGCTCTTTTGTAACTGTTTTTACTCAACGATAGACTAGATATTATTCATATTAACAAATTCCGATATACTGCCCATCAGATATTGTGTATTTTTCTTTCAAAATCAAGTTGTTGTGTTTTAATGTTAGTAGAGATTAAACAAGTTCATCAATTAATCACAACTTTTGAATTACTGAGATAAATATGTATGTGCCCTAACCCTAACTGCCAAATTGCACATATTTGGACAGATCAAAATCTGAAAAATAAATAGAGAGAGAGGTTTAAATGTCTTGCTTCGTTTGTTGACTGATTGAACACAAGAAAGTATCCACAGGAGGGGGTTTAATTTAGAATTAGAGTAATAGATGTTATTGAAAACTGGCAAATTTAACCTATTTTCTTTTGTTAAAACTTTGATAAATCGGGTTTAGAATTAGATATCCACAAATCCTTCTGTTTGATTCAGGGACAAATCAAGTTGTTTGATTCATTGATTGATCGAAAAGAAGCAGAACTAAACATAAATATCAATAGAAAAAGCAAAGATCTAGACTAGAACATGCATCCTTTGTAGTTTTTTTCTCTAATTCTAAATATCTGACCCTCTCTGTTGCAGCAGTCATGTTTGCAGCATAATTTTACATCGCTATTAAATGAACGCTTATGTAACAATCAGTTTAAAGCCAATGAACGTCCACTTCTTTCTATTACGGAAGCAGATAAACCAATCATCCCGGTAATTCCCTCATAGGGGATTCTACACAATTACTTTTGCCATTAAATTTGCAGGCAGCCTCAATTCCGATGTGTAAAGCTCTAAATACACAAAACATAATGAGTTACGGCCACGGTAAATGAGAAAGAAAAGCATTAGTGCGTTTTCTTTGGGTAAATGTATGTTTTAGGTTCACGGCTGGAGAGGTTATGTGCGCGAGTGTTGAAATGCTCTGTCCGGCTGCAGACTAAACATTTGGGGAGGAAGGGTCACGATCGCAGCCTCCTGAAGGAGCTGGAGCCTCCTGGGGGAGACACAGGAATTTTCTCTGGTGCCAGAATATCAGAAAGTCTTTGGCAGAGTTTGGTACCATTACACCGCTGCATCTGCGGTCTGCGAGGATCCATGTGTGTGAGAGGAAAACTGTTTGTGATCGAGACGAGGAGAGACTGTCACAGAGAAAAGTAACATGATGACGGGTAAAAGTGTAGATACGATTACTGTGGGAAAGCACTGCACAGTTATCCGGATTTTTTGACACCTTGAGAAACCGCAGAGAAGGTTTGAGAGGTGGTCATCTGAATAAGACGATTCGATTTCCATCAGAAAGTCATTGAGAATTGGTGGAACTGGTTAGAGAAGTAGACTTTAAACTGCTCAAGGCTAACGAAGCCCTGCCCTCTGAGGAGTTAGACAGAGATATTGACCTTATTCTGCCCCGCCCACTTTTGCCTTTTGTTGTAAACGCACTTCCGTTTGACGAGAACTCGGTTAAAGCTAATGACGAACGAGGGAAAAGTCTTGCCGCTAAAATGTTACATAAAGTAGGTTGATTTGTGTAAAATGTTTAATGAACACGAGCAACAACAAGTCAACAACACAATGATTTCCTGGTCAGTCTGAAAACGGCTTTTTAATCCGCATAGAACTTATTTTCTGTTGAGCTCGTCTGCTCCATGTAAACTAATACAACGGAAACAAGACGGCGGCGCGTACAACAACTTCAGGAATAAGGTGAATAGCCTGCCTTTGTTACAAGTATATTTAAAATACCTTAGTTTCACCTGCAATTACTCTGCTTTTGTTACTGCTAGACCTGTTAAGGGTCATTAAAGTCCTATTGTAGTCTGATTGAGCGTCCATTATGACTATTAAGCACTCGATTAGCACTGCCTGCAAATGAAACCTCAATGAATCCACCATTTCTGTTAAAGAGAGATTCCACAAAATGGCCTTCGCACTCTTCTTTCAAACTATCTCTTCTCCCTGGTTAAAGTCTTCACCTCCGTCTTCAAAAAAGTGGTTTGTGGCCCACATCAACAGCATCACCCGTTCTGCCTACTTCCACCTTCGCACCATCTCTCGTCTGCGCCCTTCTCTCACTCCTCACACCACAGCCGCACTTGTCCATAGTCTAGTCACCTCCCGGATCGATTATTCTAACTCTCTCCTCTTTGGTCTCCCCAATAAATCCCTCCAGAAACTGCATCTTCACCAAAACTCAGAGGATCGAGTCTCTTTCAGCAAGGAAATGTAAGGACTAACGTAAAAAATAGATGTATTTCTGTAAGAGGAGTTAATTTATGGAACAATTTGGAGGAGACATTAAAAGACTCTAAAAGTATTTACACTTTTAAAACAAAATTTAGATCCAATGTAATAAAAAAATATCAAGAAATTGAAAGAATGACTGTGTGAGTGCGTTTGTGCAGATCAGTAATTGTCTGTGTCTGTTTATATTATACATATTTATGTTTATATAAAGTGTTATATGTGCCTGTTTGTATAGATTTCTATTATGTTCATCTGTCGCTGTCTGGCACGTCATACTTTAAGTTATTAGGGTTTGGCAAAATAAGTGTTAAACTTCAGCCTAAACCCTTTCAGTCTGTAAAATGTTTTCTTTCTTTATTCATATGCTTTTTTTGTTTGTTTTGTTTTTGTATTTCTATGGACCGTAGAAAAATAAACTAACTGTAACTCTGCAGCCCGCATCATCACCAGGACGCCCTCCCACCATCACATCACCCCCATCCTCCAACAACTTCACTGGCTCCCCATAAAACAACGGATTAACTTCAAAATTCTCCTAACCACTTTCAAAGCTGTCCATAACCTGGCTCCACCGTACATCTGTGACCTCCTCCACATCTCCACTCCCTCTCGCTCCCTCCGGTCCTCCTCCTCCCTCCAGCTCTCTGTCCCCTCGCTCTGCTCCTCAGCTCTGGAACTCTCTCCCTCCTGACCTCCGCAACATAGACACCCTTCCACTTTTCAAATCTGATGATTCCTGACTGAATATAGTATCTTCTGTATGTTTAAGACAATACAACAAGCATAAAGAATCATATGTGTTTTCAGACTATAAGGGCAAGATCCACCACAGTCTTAATGAGAAACACTGATAAAATGGCAATAAATAAATACATCGGGCATTGTTTGTGTATTTATCTGTTTCATTTGTTTTCATCACACCTGCCACTTTAACAATATATTATAAAAGAGCTATCTATTTGCGCTGTTGCATTTGCACCGTCTCCCAGCTGTACATTTCTGTATATTCACCTTATTCTGCCCCGCCCACTTTTGCCTCTTTTTGCCACAGATACGCACTTTTGTTGTAAACACACTTCCGTTTGACGAGAACTCCGTTAAAGCTAATGACGAACGAGGGAAAAGTCTCGCCGCTAAAATGTTACATAAAGTAGATTGATTTGTGTAAAATGTTTAATGAACACGAGCAACAACAAGTCAACAACGCTCCGATTTCCTGGTCAGTCTGAAAACGGCTTTTTAGTCCATGTAGAACTTATTTTCTGTTGAGCTCGTCTGCTCCATGTAAACTAATACAACGGAAACAAGACGACGGCGCGTACGGAATAAGGTGAATAGTCTTAGTCTATCTTAGTCTATTTTATCTTATTCTTAATCTTATGCATGCCTCTTTTATATATTTTATTCATCGTTTTATGTTGCACCTTACGCTGAAGCAAGTTGCTATGTTTGTGGATTTTGATCACTGACAATGGCAATAAACCCATTCTGATTCTGATCATTTTTGCAGTGTGTTTGTCTGACCTTCTCCGGTGCGGGAGGTGCCCAGGTCCAGGTCGTCTCTGGTGCCGCTCTGAGAGTCCAGGTACGTGGCCGGGACCCAGCCCTGCTCCTCCGAGGTGCTCACGAACCACCAGCCTGCAGGACCACACAGGAGCTTTGTTAAGAATATCATTAGTGTTCAGTGCATACAGTACGACTCTGCATTGTGTACGGTGGTTATAAAGGCAAGGTGGTCATATTTGGTTGTTTTAGAGTTTCCAAAACACACGTCTCCACAAAATAAGTCAGATATTCGCTTCATAATTGCCTCCAACGTTAAATTCCTCTATTTAACATTAACAGTTTCACAGTTTATACAATCAGACACAAACGCAACATACTGTAAATACTTTCAGACCCATAGCAGCAGCTGGAACTCATCCAGCACTTTTTATACTGGTATAAATATCTACAACAGGTTCAAATGGTGAGAAGGAATACATTTACACCAAAAAAACACGACAAAACAGACACACATTTGAAAGTTGCTTCCAGTAAACCTACTCCTGCTGTCCTGATGTTTGGAATAGAACTGTAGGGCTGGGCAATGGGAGAAAAAAAATGTATTACAGTTTTACTAATTAGTGTTGTAATGATAATAACATTTCAAAGTTTTTGATTCTAAGGAAACGGCTTGAAACTCGATACAGATTTTGATACCGCAAAGATAATAGACTCTTCAAAACGAAATTAACTTAACTTAACAAACTTGACTTTTGGTTTGTATAGTTCAGTAATTTATATATTTATTGATTTTTTATTTAATTGATTTACTTTATTTATTTAATTTGTGTCATGTAAAAAGACATCATCAGTGACATTAAACGCAGTAAAATGAATTAAAAGGAGCAGAAAGAAGAGCAATCGAAGAGTTATCTGCCCCCTTTTCAACTTGTACTTAACACTAATGGTTTAAAAAAAACAAAAAACACTAAACATTTGCATTTAATAACACACACAAATACATTGCAAACAGATGCTCACTCATTTAACCGCAACAACCTAATTTTCTTTTTCAGGCTTACTTATTATCATAGCTTTTACGAATGTCTTGAAATCCATTACTGTTTTTGATTGTTCGATTTCGTTGTCAAGATCATTCCATACTTTACAACATAAACACAAAGTTAACCAAAAAAGAAATAGGCTGCAGCATCGCTCACACAAGCTCTGATATGGATTAATATCTAAATATATTCAGTAAAGGTACATTTTCCCCTACATTTATGTATTCAGAATTGATAGTTTCAGTATTGATCTGGTATTGACCACGGCAGCACTGATTGACTTTAGTTTTAGATTTTTTTTTTCTTCATAAAAACAAGTATGGCTTTCAATCCTAAATTCATGAACATAAAAAACAGTCTTTTATCACTGCCATTAAACACAAAAACAAAAAGACAAATCACCTCCAAACATGCTCTTGATAAAGATGCCTAAAGCTGATCATCGACAATTTGAAACAATTCGATCTCGATTCGACTAAAATTCGATTAAACGCACAACCCTACGCCGCATGATTTCGTTTCTAAAATTACAAAGCAACAGACGATCTCACTTCCTTCGCTTCTTTTCATTTTGTTTATTTCTCCAGCCCCACATTGACACAACCCACACGCGTGTTATGGGAAGCCCCTCGTGCTCCATCCAGTATTATGTCACTGTAATCCAAATAAAACAGCACGACTTCTTCTCACTTCTTCCACAGCTCAATGTTGTCATCTTAAAACTCGACACTCTAAGCCAAACTGACTGACGAGACGTTCACATTGCACATTTGAACTGCTCTTTGCGATGTATCTGAGCAGACTTGATGCCATTACAAAAGCATATTATGTCAGTTTGGGTGTCAACCAACATCCTAAAAGTGTTTCGTATATAAACACAACACGACGGATACAGATACACGTGCCAAAATCTGACATACATTGACTAAATTTGGAAATAGCGAGAATAAACGCCATGTCTGTTGTCAATAGCAACGGTTATGTACGCTTTAATAGCTCTACTTTTGTCTGTGATGATGGCGAACAGGTTTTGCTGAGTAGAAACGACAGACAAATGGAAGGGATTGACAGAAAAGTGGTGTAAATATTGGAAAATCCCCCATTTCCAGCAGTGAGGTCACCGCAACTGCACCACATTACATGGCACAGACCGTACGCTTGGTGAATCAATCAGCTAAACCTATTTTACAACTAACAAGAGAAGATTACATGCGGTGGAAACTATGTCTGTACTACTGCGCTTACAGTGAATATTCTAGTATTTATAACTGTTGACTGCACTGTGTGAACTATTTTAAGGCTGACTTTGCACTGGAGTTTATGGGGAAATTGCTACTTTAGAATAAAACTTAAGACAAGTATTGAAAATAATGTAATGAAATCTCCTGCACGTCATGCTATAGGTCCAGATAAATTGCTGTGATGGAACCAAAAAGTGAAAAGTTAAAGAGAAATATTTGCAAAAGTAACACAAACACAAATGCTTAAAGGGCCTATGACAGGTTGAAATACACATTTAACTAAAATGCAGTGAAGATAAATATATTCAAATTTCTACTAAAATCTTTACAAATTTAACCCCAGTTTAGCTGTTTTTTAGGTTTTAAATTTTACTTCCTGGTTGTAAAGTATGACATCACACTAGGAAATTACCATAGCAACCACACAGTACACTGCGCCAAAACTCATCTAATGTCACAGATTTTGTTCATTTGACATAGAAAAACACATGTGAGCGCCTTTATTTTGTTGAATCAAAGTTTAAAGGGTCAAAAAAGTGGTTTCTTTCGTGTAAATTATGCATAACCTTTGTCTCCCCAGCGTGATATCATCAGTTTGTTTACTTCCTGTAATTGTCAACAGATTTTTCAACTTTTCTCCACAAATAGCGACTTGATTGGTATAAAACTATAATTTGGATTTACACAAGGTATTAATACACTGAATAAAGTCAAAATTAGAAAATCATAAAAACCCGTCATACGCACTTTAAAGGGCCTGTACCTGATTTTAATTCCAAGTTAAATGCTCTTAACATCGTGCATTATATGATAAAAGCAGCTAGATACAAAAAATGGGTACCACTTTATAATAATTACATCTTAAGCATTAACAAAGACTTAATTAATAATGAATATATAGTTTATTAAACATGATTCAGGCTTAATAACTACTTAATTAAGTTTAAGGTTAGGGTTAGAAATAGGGTTAGAATGTTTGTTAAATAGTTACTAAGCCTGAATCATTCTTAATAAACTATTTTTTAATCATGAATTAAGTCTTTGTTCATGCTTTATTAAGGCATAAATAAGTGTAGTTATTATAAAGTGTTACAATACAAGTGTTAAAATGGATATTGTGTTATATAATCAATGCATTTCACAAATTACAATAGACATTAATAGACATTAATAGAGAGGCTGCAGTCTTTTTTGTCCAATCAGGTACATTGTTCACTAAGAATCATGGGAAAACAACTGCCTGACACTATCACAGATTATGGCGCATTATCAAGAGTGACAAAAACGCATAAAGTAAGCAGAGATTAGAGAAGAACAACTGCATGAGACGATCCTAGACAGTTGTTTCTGTGTCAGAGCGATAGAAAGGGCTAAATGGGCGGAGCTAACGGTTCAAACTAAACATGTTCCTGACACATGGTTCAAAATCAAGCACAGGTCCTGTAATTCTAAAGCTGGAATGTCTGGAAACGTAAATGTTTACTCTGAAATCCAAGTGGCATAGATTTGTTCTGGCCAAAGAAGCAGAAAACAAACCAAAACACACACAAACGTTATCTGAAAATGTTGTATTTCTGCAGTGGAGAATGTCTGCCAAAAACCGCCTTCCAAAAAGTCGACGAACACAGTAAGAACTTGATTCACTTGACAGTAGTTTTCCAGATTCCTGCTCGAGTTCACAATCTCCTCCTAAAGCCAGTCGCTTCACAGACACACACTCTTGACAGTTTGTACTCTGCACCAGACAACGCCAACACAAGATGAAAACCACAGTGAAAATAGTGACTACTTGTTTTCCCCCGTGGAGGGTCAAGTCTCACTATCTCCAAGTGAGATCATGTAAGCTTTGACTCTGCAGGTCTGTGGGGATGTGCACAGTAGCCTCACACAGCTGTGGAATGTGTGAGTGTTGTATCCTCCACACTTTAAAGGGGACATATCATGCAAAATCTACTTTTTTGGCCCTTAGATACCTTTTATTGTGTACTGTGGGTGTCTGGTAGTGGCTAAAAGTTTAAATTAATCACTTAAGTAGCTGCAGAGATATATTTATATAAATTTTGCAACATATTTCTCAGTTCGTTCGAATATCCGCATTATCTGTTACGTATTTTTGTCTATCACGTCACAGCGGAACTACTAAACAAGGTCAAGAGCTTCCGGCAGAGACCGCCATCTTTATTTTCCTCGTAGCGATTTTGTAGTCCAAGCGCAAAGATGTCAAAGGTGCGAGTGGACAAGTTAAAATGCTCTGTTCTTGGTTGTGTTACCAGCACAACTCATTACACCGACCCCCTGCATCCGAACAACTGAGATCGGTTACTGAGCTGGTTACGTTTTATTTTTCGCGGTAATGTACCACTGACAGTGGGGAAAGTTCAGTTTGTGTGCTAAGCACTTCAAAGAGGAGTGCTTCAGTAACCTCCGCCAGTACAACGAGGGATTTGCTCAAAGATTGCATTTGATCGAAGGGTCAGTTCCTTCGGTCTATGGAGATGACGATATAGTGGAGCGGTAAGTCAAGAAACGCTGAAACACTGTTTATTAGACCTATTTTTTATCCAGTCATTCTTTACCTGTGTTCTGGCCATTTGTGAGGGATTAGCATTACACCTGTAGCTGCCCATCTTTTACTCGGCTGTTTTCCAGCTGCTTAGGGCACATGTCTTTATATACACATATAATACATTTATGTTTTAGGTTTTCATAAGGCAGAACTCACATCAGACTGCTCGTAGCTAGCGTTAGCATGTCGCTAGCATTAGCGCGCAGCAAGCGTAGCCCGCAGCACCTTAACTACACTGACTGACTTGACAGTAGCCTTTTCCCCCGGACTGTTGTTGTAGTAAGATGGTAAAGTGAGGGTCCATTAGACAACCTGCTAATATCTTTCACACACAGTTAAGCTAACGGAGCGCATAGCGAATTACATAGTAGTAAACAAACCATTGAGATGCAGCCATTTGAAGTCTTTGCTGCGGAGGATCGTCTTCTTCGATTTCCTCTTGGTCTGTGTCAGACTCTGGCTCGTGGCTGGATGTTGATTTCTTCGCTTGTTTCCATTTTTCGATTGTCATTACGTTTTTTTCTAACTTTGGAGAAGTTTTGGATCCGTCAGACGGACTGTGTTTGGGACTACAACAATGGCTGAACGGGGCGGAGTCTGCATGCAATGCGCATGGGAGGGGGTGGGGTGCGAACTAAATCATTTGCATTTAAAGAGACAGTGCCAAAACAAGGCGCTCAAAAGCGCTCCTTACAAAAGGGGTAAAAGAGAGGCATGTAGAAAGAAAATTAGGAGGAATTCAGACTGTAGATTGCAGGTATAGTTTATTTAGACCCCAGGTAAATGTTTTAAATGTTCAAAAGGTGAAAATAAAAGCATGATATGTCCACTTTAATGCAGTGGTTCTCAAACTTTTTCAGTCACGACCCCGAGAATAAAAAAAACAGTTCACATTCGCGACCCCCAAATACAAAAAATAGGCGATACGCTAAGTAATAAATTAGCCTTATATAGCCTTATAACATTTGACTTTATTTAGAGAATATAGACCTAGAAAAATGACTTTGATTGGCCAACAAATATCTAAAATCTACATTTACCACTGCATTTGAAGGTGTCAAGCCTTGTGCTAGAGCAGGGGTGTCCAAACTTTTTCCATCGAGGGCCACATATTGAAATATAGACCAAGCGGAGGGCCACAAATCAATCACGAAACGTTAAAAAAAGCTGCATTTATCTGATGTTTTAAGTGCCATCACATCTACATTCAGTCTCAGTGCCTTAATATCAGGTCTGTGTCGCACCAAAATGTTAGTTATTTAGGTTGGAATTGTAGAAAATCTGAAATGTGCTGTAAATAGTACTTATCAGGACAATGTGGGCCAGTTCACCAGGAAGCCTAAGGGCCAAGAAAAATTGGTCTGAGGGCCGCATTTGGCCCCCGGGCCTGAGTTTGGACATGTCTGTGTTAGACTATTGTATACATGTAGACCCCTGGAAATCATTTCGCGACCAACCACTGCTTTAACAGTGAGTTGTGCTTACGTTCTCGTCAACAAGCAACATTTTGAATTAAATTGGAACACTTTGGTCTTGACTATCCATGTTTATGATAAATGATTGTTTTTAAAGTGCCAGTATGTAACTTTCTGGAGGTGGAAAGTCCCCTGCAGGATTCCAAACAGAGAGTTAAAGCCATACTTCATATTTCTCTGAATGATGACAGATACGTTTTGTACCATAATGTGGAATATTATAAGACAAAGGAACAGCATTTCCTTGGAGACGAGCAGGAGGAGGATCCTTCAGGCCAAACAAGAGTCAGGTTTGTTGGCGATGCAAGCCAGCTCTCAGCAAGGAAGGTTTTTATACATGTTTAGTCCAACAAAAACTTACAAAAAAGTGAATTTTTTTGGCTGAATAGTTACGTACTGGAGCTTTAAATATACCTTCATGACCTGATCAGCAATCCAAACCTCAGGAGCACAATCACAGCATGCTTAAAGGTGTGCAACCTGCCTGTCTCCATGGAGATAATATGCAGGTGAAGCCGTTTAGCCATGTTACAGATCAGCTCTGTGGAGAGTAAAGCCCGATCACAGTAAGGATACACACAGTATTCCTATCAATAAAAACACCAGCAAATGAATAAATGCATAGATGGTAAATAGGTAGGTTTAATGCCATACCGTGGAACATTCCAGGCAATGCAATCATAACAAATGATGCCTGAAAAGTTACATAGTGCACCAATAAACTTAAAACTGGTTGTTCATCTTTCCTCTTTTTGAAATTCTCACAACAAAGTGGACGGACGTTCAGATAGAGTTTGAACATTTAAAGTAAATCGACTTGACTTTAAAAAAGTGCTCCAACTCGAAAAACAGCCATTAGATGAAAGTGTTTAAAGCCTGCAGATTTCTTTGGCCAGGTTCATTACTCATTTGGAAAAGTGTGTCCCTAGAAAAACGGTAGCGGGTCGCAAATGGTTTATAAGAATATTCTGCATCTGTGCGTTGAAAAAGGTGCTTAGTCCACATGAAAAACATGAGTGTTCCATGGACTGATTCATGGCCGTATGGACCAAAATCTGTGGAGGAATTGGAGCCACGTGTTCAGAGTTCAGCCGAGATAAATGTAGCTGGACCTTTGCTTAAGCCACCTGCAAACAACGGGAAACACGGGGCTAAATCATCGACAGTACGAGGGACAGAGGAGTACAGCTCATAATATCTAACCAGTTTGCGATTAGGTTTGCGATTTATGTGTCAATAATGGGATTCTGCTCAAAGTTCACATTTTAAACACAACCAGGAGAGTGGACGAAAGAGTGAAATATGAACTGACACACATGTTTTCAGGGCGTTTTTGTCACGGTTTTGTTGCTTTAGGCAGCGTTTTGGAGAGATTTGGTGTCGTTTTTGTCGTTTTAAGTCATGTTTTTGTCACTTAGTTGCATTTTTGTTGCTTTAAAGCGTGTTTTTGTTGCTTTAAAGCGTGTTTTGGTTGCTTTAAGTCGTGTTCTTTTCTCTTTTAGTCATGTTTTTTTGCGTCTTTGTCACTTTCAGTTGCGTTTTTGTTAAAATTCGTTTTTTTTTTTAATGCTTTTGGAGACTTTTAGTCATGTTTTTGTTGCTTAACTATGGGGTTAGCAATTCCTGTGCAGATAACAGAAACAGGATATTTTGTTGTCTGTTGAGGAAACTGTTGCACTTCAAAAACTACAGCCGTTGCGATTTGCTAATTGTGTCCATTCAAATTATGATTCTAATTTATTGTGCAGCTGTACTGAGGAAACTGTTTGGCATGAGATGTTCACGGACTGCAATAAATTACACGCTCAAGGTAGTAAAGATGTAAATGTTTTGGTGAAGGAGAGACTATCGACCAGAAAAGAGCATTCTAACAAGCAAGCTAATAAATAAAGACAACCTATCTGTCAATCAAGCACCTTACCAAGGTAAGCCCTCAAAACATGTTGGCTTGGCTCGAAATAAAGGCCTTTTATTATACTTCCTCAGTGTTCCTTAGTGTTTAGTATCTTAAAATCTGCATTGATTTAACCTTGGGCGGAAAATTCTGTTGATGTCTGTCTGTGATGTCATGATTCCAAGCTCAATACACTAAATTTACACTTTTTCCGTGCCATTTTCATGCAATTGTGAGTCATAAAACTCTCAGCTCATGGCATGCTTTGGAACCTATGTATAGACCAGTTAAAGATTATTCGATCACTGCATTTTTTGACAATTATTTAAGTAATGGATTAGTTGCGATTAATCGATTACGTTGTTGCAGGCCAACTGTAAATGACACTTTAAATCTGTGTTTTTCAACCTTATTTGAGTCACAGCACAATTTTAGTTTGAAAAGACACACGACACACCCACTAAAGAAATTACCAAATCACTGTTTCTTTAAATTTGGTAATGGTGATTGTTTTCTTTCTTTTTTGGATCAGGAGTTGCTCAGGACACTCCAAAATGGTACAAAACTATGCAATTCAAATCAAATCAAATCAAATCAATTTATTTTTATAATGCCCAAAATCACAACAACAGTTGCCTCGATGGGCCACAGGTAGAAAGCAGTTCAGATAACTGTCCCAGAATGCCCCTGTCCTTTGACCCTCCTCAATTAAATACATGTGTGAATCAGCTTACTCTGGATTTTGTCCAAAACACAACTGACAATACATAAATTCACAAAAATCAAGGGTTTAAATTGAGATCATATCAAATCTGAATTAAAAATACTATGGAGCGAGATAGCAGAGCACATTCAAGGTAACATTTCAGGCTCAGAGTTGTGAGTTTTAGTCCTGTTTTTGCAAATTACTGAATGTAACACATCACTTTTATGAAATACAGGACATAAATAACTTTGATAGATTTAGAGTTGCTGCCTTTTTAGAAGTTTAAGGCAGATTTCTATTTTATTTCCAAAAAACAGACCTTTCTTAATGTAGCTTTGTGAATTTGGTACGGCCTTCACAAAGCAGTCTTTAGCCCCTTTTATTGTCATAACTTAGTATTTTTAAAAGCTCCTGGCTCCTTCTCTGAGCGCTCGTGGCAGTGAAAGGCAGACTTTTGATAGGACCCCACACTCCAATAAACCGGCTCTGCACAAACTAGCTGCAGTAAAAAGGATAAACGAAGAGCAGAAATACCTCTCAAATATGCAGGCTGTCGTATCCCAGAGGAGCATGAGCGAAAACAAAAGGTTGGAGGAAAATAAAGTGCTCCAAACAGATGCTAGCACAAACAAACTGTCAGTCTGGTGGCGGTAGTCATTTGGCGGAGTGTTGGGCCCGGGCGGACGGAGGGAAGAGTGGGCAAGAGTCTTTCAGATCGATTACACTTCTCCCTGAAAATCTGTGCCGTAGGAGGACGAGAGCTGCTCCGAAGATTGGCAGCCAGATGGAGAGAGATTACTCATAGTCAATTAAAGCGAAGTCTTAACTTGGCCCGACATATGTGGAGAATGATGAGGGAGATGATGGAAATGGGTTGAGTGAAAGACGTGGCGCAAGACCAAACTGAGAATCGAAAGAGCCAACCGAAAGAGGTAAAATGGCTTTATTCAAACTTCTATGGTCGTCAAAAGTATCACCAATGAGACGCAAGACAATAAAGCTGGTATTGAAACTAGATACTAATTTGAACAAGTAGCTATACAAAAATGGATGAAATGTGACCCTTTATGAACTGCTATTCACCTTATTCCGGAAGTTGCCGTACGCGCCGCCGTCTTGTTTCCGTTGTATTAGTTTACACGGAGCAGACGAGCTCAACAGAAAATAAGTTCTACACGGATTAAAAAGCCGTTTTCAGACTGACCAGGAAATCGTTGCGTTGTTGACTTGTTGTTGCTCGTGTTCATTAAACATTTTACACAAATCAACCTATTTTATGTAACATTTTAGTGGTGAGACTTTTCCCTCGTTCGTCATTAGCTTTAACGGAGTTCTCGTCAAACGGAAGTGCGTTTACAACAAAAGTACAAAAAACTGCAAAAGTGGGCGGGGCAGAATAAGGTCAATAGAATGATCTTTAAGACCACAGTGTTAAATAAAGAAATTACTTTTATTTGGTCCTGAAATGTCAGTCTATTGACAAAAACCTTGAGCTAAAACAGAGCATTTTTAAGTGTGGTAAAGAATTTGACGTTGAAGTTCAAAATCACATCTGAAATTGCCGTATTGATCACAGACTCTAATTAACATATTAGTTAATGGTACTGGTTTCAATTCAATGCTTTTCTTTTAACAAATTGTGTGTAAGATTTAAGTTTATCTCTGAAGCAGAACTAACATTTTTACCTTAATAAACATCTTTATAAGTCTGTGTGGTAGTTGTAAATGTATTTTCGTAGTGTTTGAAGCGTACGTCATTGCCCCCTGCTGTCTCTGCTGTGGAAAACCAGCTGCAACATCTAAGATAATTCTCCTGAAAACCCTGGCTCGTTTTTTATAATATCTGGCAACGTGAAATGTTTTTGTATGTGATTGTACTTGTTTGCGTCTTTTCGCTAGCGGTGCATTTTCACAAGTGAGCTGCAGGGGGAGCTGTGATGCTGAAGTTACTTAGTTCTGCTTAAAAGTTATTTATCTTCTATTGCTGCTGTTGTTGAGTTGTGCGTTGCAACCCTGGAATTTCCCCACTATGGGACAACAAAGGTTCTCTTATCTTATCGCGTTGTTTCTGGACTTTCTCATATTTGTGCCCCTTAAATAATGTCAATCCGACTAGATCAAAGTTAGTCATTATGAGTGTGGAAAAGCTGTAAGTAACTGGCAATAGAAATGATCAATTTGATAAATAAAAAGCACAAATGTACGCTAAATTAAGACCATTTTCTGTCGAGATTCTGATCTGTTTCTGTACCAGCCATTTGGAGCATGTGGAAGTCTTGAAATTCAAGGACATCTGGTCATTCTTTGTTACTGGCACTTGACAATGTCGGGATTGTCATAAGGAAAACTTACTAAAACATATGTATCCTAAAGCATGAGTCTGTTTTTTAGATGTTAATTTAATGAGAGCAACAGAGCAAAAACGAAAAAAAGAAAAAGAGAATGGACTCAACATTGATCAAAGACCTGCTTTGATCTCCACAAATACAAAAGGTTTCGATGAAGCGGCTCCAAATACCTCGACATCTATGGCACAAGTTCATGAGCTGGCACGCACAAAGAGACTGAGCAGATTTAAATGTGCACTAAGTAACCTTTCTCGAGGGTGTACGCTGCATGCTTGTCTCCAATATTACTTCAGAATGTCTCCCAGTATGGCATTAAACATATCTATTTCACATTTATTCAATTACAGGTGTTTTTTTAATTATAATTCATAACACATAAAGCTGTTCATGATACCCAAAGATGTTTCACAGTTCATAAGTAAATACGTTTAATACCATAAAGCATTGATTTTCACCCAGTTCTTTGAGGTATCGCTAGGTGTGCCTTGGAAAAAAACCAAAAAGTTTACTCACAAATGCATTTAGTTGAAGAATGTACTATTTCGGAGTGTCCTGAGCAACTTCTGAACAAGTTGAGAAGGCAAAATAATCAACATCAAAATAGAAATAGAAAAATAGAAAATAGAAAAAATAGTCAAATAGAAAGATCAAGAAACAGGGGCAACAAAAACATATTTGCATTTTTTTTTAACTAAAGAATGTGCTCAGTGACTCAAAAAAGGTTGAAAAACAATACCATAAAGTGTAACAAAGCAGTAACCGATGACATTTCTCCAACAGCATCTTTAAAGTTAATTTAACCATCATTCAAGGTCAAGTTATTTAAGTATTCAGTTAAAAGCAATGGTAGAATGTGTAGAAAATGGCAATTACAAGTCAAATGTATACTTTTTCATAGAACCCATGAAAAATGTCACTTAAAGTACTACTAGTTTCACTTTTTAGCAGAATTTTATCCGCCTTTTATAGAAAATGTGATCCATTCAACTGTTTATCACTGAATTCAGTTCTTTGAACCCTTGATTTTCGACCAATGTGCCGGGGAACACCAGTGTGCCTTGAGGTTTTGCCAGGTGTGCCTTGAGAAAATGTCCAGTTTGAGTTAACAGATTCACAAAATGCGGATTAATGCACTTTTAGACCTTTCTGGAGTGTCCTGAGCAACATTTTCACCAAAAAACCCCCACAAAACCATCACTATTACCAAATTTTAAGAACTAGACAGTGCCACAGACATTATTTGCCTCATTATATACAACATTTTGAACTAAATGGCCTGATCTGGTAATGTTTAAGTGGTAGGTGGCGTGCCGTGGTGGCTTTTAAACCCAAAACGTGTGCCGTGACTCAAAAAAGGTTGAAAAACACTGCTTTAAACTACAATCCACGCATTTCGAGTGCTCGTCGGTGCAGAGAGAAGCAGAAATAGCAGTGAGACAGCTGTTCTTTGGGACTTAAGCTGTACTTTCTTATGAATTTAAATGTAACTAATTAAGATTACATGGCTTGAAATACACTCAATTACAAGTACATGTTTAAGAATCTACCCAGAAAAGCACAATTACCCCAAACATCTACTCAACCCGCTGTGTAAAAGTGCATACTGCAGTCTGGCCCATGTCTAAACAGGTTGGCCCCGTGTGGTTTCGGCGGCTGAAAATGAGAAAGTCGTGCATGTTTTCTTCACCTCGCGCTGTAGGTGACAATCGAGACGCCACACTGTTTCCTCCTCGCCGCGGAAAGGGGACAGCGATAACAATTGGGCCGCTCTTTCGCAAAATTGATTCCGCCGTCTTCCTAGTTTGTATGACATTACAGACCCTACCGCGCTTGTTTAGTGGGATTTATGAGGCGCTCAACGGTTAATGACTCGCGCTACACTCCGAAAGGTCACCCAGCTACACCTGCCGTCTCAAACACAAGCACAAACGCGGCACAAAATATGAATATGTAGGAGCGTAACAATGCTGTCGCTGGCATTTCTTGCAGCGGAGAGCTCTAATTGGAGGTTCAAGCTGCAGCGTGTCCTGGCAGCCAATAATTACCGGCTTTCTCCCACAGAAGGGAGCAGGAAATCAGGGGCAACGCAGCGCTATCGTCAAGCAAAGCAGCTGGTCTATTATCGGGATCAGAGGTGGGGGGTAATTAGTAACAGTTAATATGAAACATTTACTGTTTGACCAATATTAGTTTGGAGTACAATCTTATATGACAGCAATCTTACTAAACCCACTGGTATAGAGTATTTAGGTACATTTTAGGACATTGCTCATGTCTCAAAAGCAGTCTTATTGTATAGTTTTTGTTACATTGATAAGTTCTGGTTAAACTAGTTGAACAATTGTTTCAAAACAGTTATTCGATATACTTTTTCAACCAAATACTTGTTTACTTTTACTTAGGTAGGACGTGGAATCATAGGGTCCCTCATGATTCAATATAATGCACAATACATGGCTCAGAATACGATAATATCACAATTTTACCATACATGCGATAAATTGCACAAGATATTCTGAAATATATCACATTTTTGAAGAGCGATTCATCTTTTAACAGCAGTATATCTTTGTTAAACTACTTACTGCACAAACTTTATATGAAATACACCCATTTTAATCATCAAGATAGTGAATATGTCAACTGAATTGCCTAAACAAGTTTAATAAAAATTGTAGCATTGGCACAAAATCATTTTGTAACATATATCCCAAAATACAGTACTCGTAGCAATGCATCAATCCAGCGGTCCACAATACTGTACTGATAGTGTATCACCAAATTTAGCATCACAATATATTGATATTTTGTTATTTTAGCGCACCTCAGTATCTATTAGTATTAATATTACTTATTTTGAAGTAAGATTAGATACATTCAACTCACAATGGAAAGTTATAAATGCTAAAAGGTGCTGTATCTCATTTGCTTTGCATTTAATAAATTTGTGTTGCACCAGCACAGATTTATTGTAAAAGCATCTATTCGGGTGAAAATGAGACCACAGTGCTTTCTCTGCATCTGTTTATGGAGTGTTTTGGTCTAGAAGAAGCAGGATGTCGTTAGCATGCTAATGTTTGTTAGCTTTATCTGGGACACCAAAACTCGCTCTGAGCTCAGAGACAGCACTAGGTAAGAGAGCAACACATATGACTGCTGTAAAGAGTTAAAACATTGACTAGTTCTGTTTTTAAGGTTCAAAACAGTAAAAAAAAAACATGAGTTTGAGTTTTTTTGTTGTTTTTTGTAAATTAGCAGGTTTTGTGTTTTCCCTCAAAGAGTAGTGAAACAACAGAACAAAATGAGACCGCTGTGCGCCATCTGCAGCTAATAATAAAGTATTATTAGCGCTCTGATTGGCTGTGCTTGCACTCGCCTGAAAATAATTGCATGAGAAGACGAAGGGCTTGTGAGAGCTATGTATGAGTTTGATGGATTTATACTTCCTCCTTTCGCAGTTTGAAATTCTGTTACCCCTGCTTTAAATTTGTATTGTAATATATTATTTATTTCTACGTAGCAATACCCCTAACACATTTTTCACAAAATATAGGACACGCATGAATGTTTAACAAAGATGATGGTGCAAAAGGAGAAGACAAATAATAAGAATAAGCTGGCACAGAGCAAAGGTAAAGACAAATGATTTCGACCCAGATGTTTGGCTTCAGCTTCAAAGCTCTCACGCACCAGTCTACAGTATAGACACTTTCCGTTTATCTTCTCGTTTCAGCAAAGCCCGGTCACTCTGCGCACTCTTCCTCTCAGTGATGGTGATGTCAGGGAGGGGCCTCTGGGAGCGCTAATTAAGAGCAGATCTCCAGCAGTGAGAAGCACCGAGGCCTCACATTGAACCGGCTGCTTTATCTTTCTGCAGCGCCAGCACAAGAGGGGCTTCAAACACCGCTCTCTGAAAATAACGACACAACAATTGCTGTCTAAAAGCAGCTGTGAAATGGGCCAGAGAAATATCTACATCGTGAAGTGCAGCAACGTGTTCAGTAGAAAGTCACTGATGCAGATTTAGAGTTATAGGACAAGTTATAAGACAAGAAGTGCATTAAAAACTAAAAATGTTGTCTTTTTAATCAAAACATTTTTAATCAAAACATATACAGCCAATCCTCTGTTAGCAAAAGTATTTGTTTTGGAGTTCAGACAAACTCACTAGTCCTGTAAGCTTTGGGTTGCGTAGTCAATTATTCGGTCAGTGGAGTCAAGCTTTTATTAACCAACTAGCTTATGGGGATTTTAACGTTCATGTGGATAACAGAAGAAAGTAGACAGAGTTTGAGCTGGAGTTTTTGCTAATTTAGGCAGTTTCTTGATATATTTCTGTACGCAAAGTTGTGCTTAAGTGAACCTGTGCAATTTTATGTTCTTTAGTGTACATTTTGGGTCGGAAATATGCATTCATTCTTAGTTTTTAGACCTTTTCTAGCACCCCACTTTGCATTCTTTTTAGTTAGAAGCAAAGGGCACGTCTTTAGTCGATGAAGAATTTCTTTGGTGGATTACAGCTCTACAACTCACCATAGTAAAACTTTTCAAAACTGTACAGAGTAGCATCACAGAAGAAAAGTAGAAAAAATAAATAATGTAAATGTATGTATTTATTTGGCAACATGCATTAATAGAGTTTAATAATGGAACACCATGTTTATTAGCGCTAACTCCAGAGAAATAAGTGATATATATTTCCTAAAAAATGTCTTGCCAATTAAAACGGCATCGTGTGGCTAGAGTTTTTGTTTCCACATCAGGGAATTGAACCTATGACCTTTTGCACAACCCCAAAGTCAGAGGAACTAACCACTTCACAAACAGGAACATTATACCGACTATTTCAAAAGCAAGCTTCAAATGATCCGTCTATCAAAGTCAAAACTGTGGTTACCATTTGCTGCTTTTTCTCCCTGAAAAGTCTGATCTGGTTTCAAGGACTCGTGTCTTTACTGTCAGGGTAAAATGACATTATAGTTTGAAGCTCGTGTTTCCTGGTTTAACCCTTTATAAACACTGGATTCTGTGACTGACGCTCAGACGTTTCAAGTGAAAGGTGATAGGCAGTGGGGTCCTCACTGCAACCTTAGCAGGTCAATCCATAGACCAACATATGGCCAATTGTACAAGTCCATTGCAGTGGGTAAAAAGTACTATATTCTCAGGTGTACTATGTAAGTTTTCTGGTAGAGAGTTCTGGAATGTTCAACAGTGTGGTACAAACTTATCACTTATCGTTTTTGCAATTTGACGGAAAATACTTGGTTTTAGTGGAGTCACTTGCTTGTCTTCATGAAGATTACGAAGTTTTATATCATTTTGTGGGAAGTTCCAGGCAAAACAACAACATCTCCATGGAGAATAGAGGGTTTCAGTTCCTAAAAACGTACATAACTAACCTTTAAATTCAAATGTACGTAAATGAACGCAAACGTTGAAAGTCTATCCCAAACCTTATGGAGAATTTTGACCCAGGAAAAGTCTCTGGAGTGCAATTCAACCTCAGCAGATCCATGCGAGAAATTGGAAAAGAAATTTGCTTTTGACAAATGTAAAGAACTGGCAAAAATGCTAGACAACACCATGAGAGAAAACACAGTCAAAAGATACGATACAAGGAGGGTTCTGACAAGAGAGTGCTTTTCTGGATCAAAAAAGTGCATGAAAGCCAGTGAAAAGTCAGGTTTTCTTCAAGAATGCTCAGATATTCTTTGAAAAACCAACCTCTTTTAATGAGAAGGCACTTGGAAGACTAGTAACTCATTAAAGGAGTACTTAACAAAACAAAATATGACTTGGTACTAGCAAATCTGCCAAATTTCGTAACCAATAAAGCCATTATAAAGGCATCTCCAGCAGAGCGACTTGGGTAACGAGTATTGTCCAAGAAAACATCAACATTTGAACAGATGCAAAATCAGAATGAATAACGTACTTATATTTGTGTCTTTGTTGTGGAGGTTTTGTATTATCATGAAGCTTTCACATAAAGAGCCAAGAGATGATTGCATGTGTAAAACAAATCGAAGCTAGTGTTAAAAATGTAGCACGGTCAATGATATGTCAAAAATCAAGCAACACAGCCATGTAACTTCCTCGTTGTAGTATCGGCGCGTATTGAACAAGCAGCATTTGCACTCTGCGTCCGTCCAGTGCCTAAGGTTAAGTAGATAACAGCAGTGAGTTAGAGCAGTCAGACCCAAACAAGGACAAGCCATAGATCAGGAGACGCCTCGCTGATGGATTCTGGCTGCGGGACCTCGCAACCGCTGCCCCTCTGGCCCTCACACAAATCAGCCCCAAACAGGAAGGACTATCTCTCAACCAACAGCAGCCTCCAGTAAACTACAGCAGAAGAGGGTAATAAGTCATCATCCTTTATTCAACTAAAAGATACAGTCATGGCCAAAAGTGTTGGCACGTATGAATTTTTGCAGAAAATAAAGTATTTCTGTCCAAAAAGTATTATTAATTTTGTCCAGCCCGTTTTTTTGAAGTTTTGTGTGAAATTATGGCATATTTTCCATGTTTTTTTGTGTTGGAAATAAACGTGCAGAGCAAAACATGTGTAATTATATTGCTTTTTGGCAAGAAACATGTCATTTTCAACACTTTTGGCCATGACTGTGTACATTTTAAAACTGTCTTGTGTTGCTAAGAGTTTCTACTGACAATTACTGTTAAAAACTCTCACTCTCACAGTTAGAATACGTGTTTTTCATGGCATTTTCTGGCAATGAAAACGCCAGTGATGAAATAAACTCTGTCAGCATCTAAGAGAACGGCCTCGCTTACTAACAAAAGGTTACGAAACCAACGAAGGGGTAAAACAAACAATTCAGGATCAACCAAAAGATACAGACATGGCAAAAAGTGTTGGCACGTATGAAGTTTTGCAGAAAATAAAGTATTTCTTCCCAAAAAGTATTCCAGCCCTTTTTTTTTTGGAGATTTGTGTGAAATTATGGCATATTTCCGAATTTTTTCCTCTGTTTTTTGTGTTGGAAATAAACGTGTATAGTAAAACATGTGTAATTGCAATACTTTTTGGCAAGAAACACTTAATTTCCAACGCTTTTGGCCATAACTGTATACATTTTAAAACTGTCTTGTGTTGCTAAGAGTTTCTATTGACATTTACTGGAAAAGACATGCCTCTCACAGTTAGAAGTTAGTTTTTCATGGCATTTTCTGGCAATGAAAACGCCAGTGATGAAATAAACTCAGTCAGCATCCAAGAGAACGGCCTCGCTTACAAACAAAAGGTTACGAAACCAACGAAGGGGTAAAACAAACAATTCAGGATGCTGTTAAGCTGAGGACACACTGCACAATGTTTAGCTTGATGTTTCTTTCGTTTTCCACATGTAGTCTCTCCCAGTCATGCCTCATCTGTTTGGAAAGAGCTCCAAATGACACGGGTCGTCCTTTGACAAAATCCGAACAGCGACTTTCGATGTTTTGTGAATCCTGATTGAGTTTCCGTCACGTCTAGCCACACAACTCAGTCACTAAAAGTCAAAAACACAACTCTATTATGCTGTTTTATGATTATAGACTACAGCAGTGTTTCCCAACCAGGGGTACGGAGACCCAAAGGGGTACGTGAGGAATTACCAGGAGGTATTTGGAATGGTTTCAGGTTTTAAATGCAGATGAAATGTACTTTCATCTGACTCAAAAGTGTAATTAGTTGTAAATTTAGCATCTTTTTGGAGCATCTTGGACCATACCACACATATAAACCAAACATATAATAGAAATAATTTACTGTATTTGACTAGTAAACCTATTTATTCGCCCGAAACTCAAGTTAAGGGGTCCTCTGAGTGTGAAACAAAGCTTAGGGAGTACCCGAGACAAAAAAGGTTGGGAACCACTGGACTACAGCATTGTTTTTTGTGGATTTTTCTCTTGCTCTTTGTAAGATAAAAGCGTCTTGAGCTGTTTGTCAGAGTTGTAAAGTGTGTCCTCTCTCACGACAGGCAGTTTCTGTAGTCAAGCTTAGTTCAGTCGTGTAGTGTGAACCCACCATAACATTCTAAACTGAGAAAGTCGTGTTGTTTGTCCCAAGCTGTAAACAACTACGAGAACAAACGCAGACTTCAACATACACTGTATATTGTGCAAAATACAGAGGAGCAAAGTGGTCCAATGGCACAAATTTATGCTAAATGTTCACGATAGCTGGACACTACACACTAACGCGATGCTAGAACTGCTTGCATCAACATAGCTTTTTATTTACTTTTGTGAGGAAACGCCATGTCACTGATGTCCGTCAAGCCTTAATCATGACTCGACTTGAATTTGCTGTGCTTAAAATAAACATAATCTGCCTGAAAATGTCTTAAAAGAGGCAAAAAAGTTGTTTCTCAAAGGCAAATCAAAAGCATTTCCATAAAGCAATCTGATAGCAGACCAGTCCACCCAAAAAAGCAACCTAATGCGTCTTTAATCGCTTTGGGTGGATATGAATACACATAATCTTCCTGAAAAGTAATTAAAAGAGGGTAAAAGTTGTGTTTCTCAAAGTCAAATCAATAGCATTTCCACAAAACAATCTGAAAGCGGATCCCTCCACCAAAAACCTACCTTTAGCACCTTTAATTGCTTTGGATGGATATGATAGGAATAAGCCTCAAAACATATACAGACCAACATAAAAGTAGATGAATTTTCGACATAAAACTAATTATTTCACAGCCCACGGGTAAAGCTAAAGCTAACAGGAGCTACCAGTCCAAATGATCTAATGCAAAATGATGTTATGAAGCAATTGAGAGGTTAAGGCTGGTTGTGAAGACGTCTTAAAGTAATCTGCACGAGGAGAGACTCATAAAGGGTGGGTTTCTTTGGCCTTCGGAGTCAGAGTTTCGGAGGAGGATGACTAATGCCAGCCTTAAGGGATCTGAACTGAGGTGTGGTCAGTGCACTCAACCACTTTTCTGCTGCAAGCCCTTAACTGCAACACGGGTTTTCTACATCCAAGAAATGCATCTGAAGTTAACACGTTTGCCTCCGCTAGTTGTCTTTTTAATCAATCCCTGTGGAGATTTTTGCGTTCAGTGTTTGTTGTTTTATTGCCTAAAACTTTCTTGCCATAAATAATCAATATGTGACAAGAGTAAGCATTTCTGGTGAGGTTTCTTGGCACAGGGCATTACGCCAATGAACCAGTAATCAAAGTGGGCTGCACAATGTATCCCAAAACTATCAATAACACAATATTGTCGAAAGCAATAATGAATATCAAACTAAAAGCATTGCAAAAACACCAAGGTCCTCGATCTAACGGAAATGTACTGTTTTTAATATGAAAAAGGCTGATTATATTCATGATTTTTCTTATTCAGTCTAAGTTAGCCTTGATTTAGACTAAGTTAGGGTTAAGTTAGGTATAAAGTATTAAGTATTTGAACACATTTTCACTATTACAATGAGGCATGAACATATTTGTTTTAATATAATTGAAATGAATGAATGAATCAAAATCGATTAAAAAATCTTGTTTTACCTGTAGCGTAAATTTGTTAATAAATGTTCTGAAACAAGTGACAAAAACGCGACAAAATAACAAAAAACGTGACTCCAAGCAACAAAAACGCATCTGAACGCAACAAAAATAACACAGAGTGACAAAAACACAATTAAAAGTGACAAAAGCATGACTTAAAGTGACAAATAATTGAATAAAATAGTCAATAATGTGCATTAAAGCGACAAAACAACATTAAAATTAACTAAAACATGACAATATTGAAATGAATACTGCCGGCTAGGGTTTCAGTTCTGTTTACAGTGTTCTCTTGTGATTTAAGAGCTTTTCAATACGTTTTCCTGGTCTGGACAAACCGCAGCTCACAGGCCAACGGACAGTGGAGCGAAGTCCAGTCAGAGCAGCGCAAATCTGCATAATCTCTCCAAATCTACTGTGACAAAACGCCTGAAACCCTGCAGGAGCCAGATGGAGGAGAAATGGCTTCTCCTTCTGGAGCTGTGGACGACTCAAACCCCAAGAATCCCGTTTGCAGCTGAGCGGGTCCTGGCAGAGCAATTAGCCACAGCAAATGAAATGAGGAAAATTCTCAGTATGTGTTTTACCTCCACCACAAAACTGAGGTCCAGACCCAAATTTATGATAATGGTGAGAGGAAAATATGCTAACGCTTTAACCATTTATAGCTTGCCGTATTCTTTCCAGTCAACTTTGTCAATTAAGTCAAAAGTCTACCTCAAAATAGCTTTCCAAGATGTGTACAAAAACAAACAAACAAACAATTTAGATTGGACAATTTAGGCAAATCCACCAGCACCACAAAAATTACAAATAAACAGTAACTCTGTAAAATAAGATTCCTTAGTAAACTGTTGATAAGGCATTAATAAGCACTGATTATTTGTTTTTATAAGACATTTATAAGACATTAATAGCATTTGTAGACTTATATTACCTTATACATGTTAATAAGTCATAAGTATAAAAACAAAAATGTCTGCATTGATAAGCTTCTTATTTAACTATTTTCAATAACAAAGTGATGAATGCAAGTAAATGCCTTAAAAGTGCATATCAAAAAATACCTAGTGCTTATTAACGACTTATAAATCATTTAATTACTAACCTTAATTTTAAGTGATAGAAAAAACTAGTGCATTAAAGCTGGAGTACCCGACTTTTTTACCCGATGTTTTATAAAAGAGTGAATTTTGTGTTTTCCCCCAAAGAGTATCTTTTAAAAGCAGCGCTCTGTGACAAAATGACACCACTGCGCACTATCTGCACCTGATAATTAAGTATTTTATTTTGTCAACCAGGAAGTGGGAGCTGAAAGCAGCACTCTGATTGGCTGCGTTTGGGTGGTCCACCTCAGCTTCATTGAAACAGCTGTTTTAAAAAATGTAAATGAATGCAAGTGAAAATAAAGGATTTGTGAAAGCGAGGTTGGATTTGAATACTGAATTCCTCCTTAATATGGGTTGAAAATCAGGCACTCAGGCTTTAATGTACAGACTTTATGTTGCAAATTAATGGAAAAACACTTCCACTTCAACACTGAAAATGTTCTTATGTTGATCCAAAGCAACCTTTTTGAGATTTGGAATGAATTTACTTATTATTATTGTTTCTCTTTAAATAATCTTTCCATATAGGCTAAATTATTTATCTAAAGTCAACATTTTATTTTGTTTAGAGCAGGGGTGTCCAAACTTTTTCCATCGAGGGCCGCATATTGAAATACAGACCAATCGGAGGGCCACAAATCAATCATGAAACGTTAAAAAAGCTGCATTTATCTGATGTTTGAAGTGCCACCACATCTACATTCAGTCTTAGTGCCTTAATATCAGCTCTGTCTCGCAGCAAAATGTTAGTTATTCAGGTTAGAATTGTAGAAAATGTGAAATTTGCTGTACAAAGTACTTCTCAGGACAATGTGGGCCAATCACCAGGAAGCCTAAGGGCCAAGAAAAAATGGTCTGAGGGCCGCATTTGGTCCCCGGGCCTGAGTTTGGACATGCCTGGTTTAGAGTGAGAAATACTGTGAAAACCATTACTGAACTGTACACCGTCATCGTGCTTCGTTTCTTTTAATTATGGACCACCTTTTGAGTCAGAAATAAAGTAAACATTTTTCACTAACACAGAAAAGAGTAACAGACTGCACATACTCTGCTAATGAGGCACAATTAAACTTTCTTTCTTTACTTCTGCTGCTCAGTCTGCAGATTCTAATCAGCGCTCCGTCTTCTCACGACTGATTTTCCAAGAAACATCCAGGACGTCCCCGGAACAGGTCAGTGGCTTTTCCCCGCTTTGACCTTCGTCTCTTTGTCTTCCCACATCATCCTCGGACACACGCTCACGAAGCATAATTTAAGCAGCCGTATGCAGATGTATTTTCTCCATCAGGGACATTCTCCTCTGCAGACGCGCCACAGTTCAGTTCATGTTTGACTTTAGCGAGGGGGGAATCAGGGACAGTGGTCTGAACGAGGACAAAGACGGACTGTGGGGCAAAACCGGTCAATTCGAGTTTATTATTCTAACTGAGGAACTTTTTTATGTAATGTAATCAAGTCAAAGCAAACATATGCAAAAAAATCCAGACCAAATGTTTTCTTAAATATCTGTGTTTGGGGATAATGTCATATCAAAAACTCGAATATTATATCAAATAGAATCCCAAAGGAAATTGAAGTAATGGAATATCCAGTGCAAACAACAAAAGGTCCTGTCTCTTTACGTATGAATCCTGTTAACTCTACAAACATGTTCTGAAAATCAAATCAAATCAATTTATTTTTATAATGCCCAAAATCACAACAACAGTTGCCTCGATGGGCCACAGGTAGAAAGCAGTTCAGATAACTGTCCCAGAATGCCCCTGTCCTTTGACCCTCCTTCGCGGCGAGGAAAAACTACAAAAAACCCCATGGGAAAAAGTAGAAACCTCGGGGAGAACCACAGTGAAGGAGAGATCCTACTCCCACGGACGGACAGGCTAAATATATTCAAAGTTTTGCTAAAAGTAATTATAAATTCAATCATTTTTAGCTATTTTTTTTTAGTTTTGTAATATCACTTCCTGGTTGTAAATGATGACATCACAGTAGGAAATTACTTTGCACACTGGGCTAAAACTCTGCTAATGTCACAGATTTTTTTGTCCGATAAATCAAAATATATGTGAACACCTTTATTTTGTTGAATTAATAATTTAAGGGTAAAATAAGTTGTTCATTTTGTGTAAATTATTCTTAAAGTGCATATGACAGGTTATTAAGATTTTTGAATTTTGACTTTATTCCGTGTATTAATACCTCTTGTAAATATAAATTGTAGTTTTACACCAATCAGGTCGCTATTTGTGGAGAAAAGTTGAAAAATCTGTTGAAAATTACAGGAAGTAAACAAACTGATGACGTCACACTGGGGAGACAAACTTAATACATAATTTACACAAAATAAACAACTTTTTTGACCATTTAAACTTTGATTCAACAAAATAAAGGCGTTCACATGTGTTTCTCTTTGTCAAATTAACAAAATCTGTGACATTAGATGAGTTTTGGCCAGTGTACAGAGTGGTTGCTATGGTAATTTCCTAGTGTGATGTCATACTTTACAACCAGGAAGTACGATTAAAAACCTAAAAGAATAGCTAAACTGGGGTAAAATGTGTAAAGATTTTAGTAGAAATTGAAATATATTTATCTTAACTGCATTTTAGTTAAATGAATAGTTCAACCTTTCAGAGGTTGTGATGTTATCAGTGTTTTTACTTCCTGTAATTTTAAACAGATTTTTCAACTTTTCTCCACAAACCATGACTCGATTGGTGTAAAACAATCATTTTAATGTACAATAGGTATTAATACACCAAATAAAATCTAAATCAGAAAATCGTTAAAACCTGTCACACGCACTTTAAGGCGCGCAGTGAGTGTTTAGGGTCAGTATTTGCAGTGTTTTCCTCCCATGCATACATTCCACCTCAAGGACAGTGCCATAGACGTGTTTAAGAGCACAGAGCCCGCCCACACGGGGCATGTCCTCTGCCCCCTGCCTCCCCCCTGCCTCCCCCCTGCTCCTGTGTGTGGTTTGTTCTCAGGCTGTTGACACTGTACAGTAAAACAGCTGGAGCCTGGAGCGAGGCCAGTGCATCTCACACGGGCAGAGGAGACCACTTCCGCCTGCAGAGCTCCGGACATAAATACTACATCAAGTCAGGGCTACGGACTTTTTTACAAGTGAAAATATACAGACACTTGTGCAGGGAAGTGGAGGGGGCGTGGTTAGAAAAGGTAGGCACGTTTTTCCACTTTATGTTTTTGATGTCAGGTATTGGGATAAAATGTAATGTTGACAAGTGTTAAGATTTTGCACAGTTTAGATCAGGCATGTCCAAACTCAGGCCCAGGGGCCAAATGCGGCCCTCAGACCAATTTTTCTTGCCCCTTAGGCTTCCTGGTGAACTGGCCCACATTGTCCTGATAAGCACTATTTACAGCACATTTCAGATTTTCTACAATTCCAACCTAAATAACTAACATTTTGGTGCAATACAGACCTGATATTAAGGCACTGAGACTGAATGTCGATGGTGGTGCTTAAAACATCAGATAAATGCAGCTTTTTTTAACGTTTCGCTATTGATTTGTGGCCCTCCGCTTGGTCTATATTTCAATATGTGGCCCTCGATCGAAAAAGTTTGGACACCCCTGGTTTAGATTCTATAATGTTTGTCCACTGACTACTTTGTCAAGAAGCATAATCAACTTTGCATGAATAGAGTTTGGAAATAATAAGTCAGAATATCTTTATCTGAAACAATACAAAAAGTAAACTGAAATATCTTTTATTTCTGAGTCACAGTTGGTACTTTTCTTGTACAATTGTTACATTTGTTGTTATAGAGGCAATATTATTATTCCAGTTGCCAACATTTTTCAGAACATAGGATTTAAGGAGAATAAAGTCCAATTCTCCTAGCCCAGTGGTTTTCAACCTTTTTTCAGTTGCAGCACGCTTTTTGGGTTGAAATGATACCACGGCACACCAACTACAGTTAGAACATGACCAAACCAGACCGTTTAGTTTAGAAAAATATGGTAAATAATGTCTGTGCCACTGTCTGGTTCTGTAAATGTGTCAATAGTGAGGGTTTTGCGTTAGTTTTTGGTGCAGAAGTAGCTCAAGACACTCAAAAATCATAAATGAGTCAATTCCATCCACAACTGTCAATATGTAAATTTACATTGGACATTTCTTCAAGGCACACCTGGCAAAACCTCAAGGTGCACTAGTGTTCCCCGGCGCACTGGTTGAAAATCAAGGTCCTAGCCTAAATAATGACAAATTACTGCCGACATTAACCCACAAGACGTACAGCAGCGACTCCACGTGTGAAAAGAGCAACAAAACAATGAACGAGTCAAAAACGGCTCTGGTTTTCACACGACGTGAATAAAACATGCCAAGTTGTTTTTGTAGAACGAGACAGCTTGAGTTTTCGAGGCAGAGCCGGTATATTGCGCTGAAGGATACCTCGGAGCCCCCGCTGACACGCGCTGCGAAGGTTGTTAAAGAAAATAAACCCTAATTAACGAGCGCACTGTCAGAAATTGTCAGCTTTTCTGCTATCTGCACGGCCAGCCCCGGAGTGCAGTCGGACTGGGAGCGGAGAGGAAACGGGAGGATATTACGAGCTTTCACGTGGGTTTGTGTTGGCACCGACTCACGCTGATGTCACGGCCGCTGCCCCGCTTCTTTGGCCCAAAAACCATGACACACGTGTGAGACCTGGGCGTGCTTTTGGGGCGGAGACCAAAAGAAAGTCCTCTGAGCGGATCTTTTGTCATAATGATAATGAGCAGATGCTGGTAAGAAGGATAACTAGAAAAGTGGAATTACCGAAAATAATTGTCTTTGGATCTGCTTGTTCTAATTTAACTGTTTTTTTTTTGTTTGTTTTTTTACATGAATTTCAAAAGATTATCTATGGATTATTTTAAAGGTCCCATATTCTGCTATTTTGCCCTTCACACAGTCTATTCTAAGGGCTTTGTTGATACATTTTTGCGTTGTGCAATATCCATAACATAACAGTTTACAAAAAACACCCATTTCTTGGACTGGCCCCCCTCCTTGCAAAAGCAAACGGCTCACTCTGAGATCTGACCCCCCCGAACAGAGAGCAGGCTGCCTCCCCCGCCCAACTCGCGAGCCTCCCCCGCCCAACCCGCGACGAAGCCTAGAGCGGAGATAGTGCGCATGCGCCGTGTGCTCCGGTAAACAGCGATACACAAACACGGAATAAACATTTTATCCGTCCTGACGGTGCGTCGTGCTGAGTCCTACGTCCTGGATCTGACCTGGAGTTTGACGTGCTCCAGGACCTCGACGACGGACGTTGCCGTTTGGTAAATAACAAGCTAACTCTTCGATCTGTCGTATCCATCGTGTAATTACTGTGTAGCATTAGCATTAGCTGTTTTTATTCTGCGGCTGCGCGCTTCCTGGAGGCGTGGCTTAAACACCGCGTCATCCTTGTGAAGCGCGTCATCTTAGTGAGGAGCCCCCGTCTGCTGCTCAGCCGAGGGGGACGGAAAAGACAGTTCTCTAGCGAAAACATGCGGGAATCAATCAAAAAACCACTTTGGGCACAACATACGAGGCCCAAATAGCACTGTAGGAAGGTTAAAACCTCTGAAAAGTCGATTTTGCATGTTATGGGACCTTTAAGTCCGTACTTTCTCTTCAGGCTAAATTTTGACATATTACTTGTTTCAAATAATCATGATTTAACTTATGACCCATCTCTACTACTACTACTACTACTACTACTACTACTACTACTACTACTACTACTACTACTACTACTACTACTACTACTACTACTACTACTACTACTACTACTACTACTACTACTACTACTACTACTACTACTACTACTACTACTACTACTACTACTACTACTACTACTACTACTACTACTACTACTACTACTACTACTACTACTACTACTACTACTACTACTACAATAGAAAGACTGCTGTCTACAACTAATGATTATTTTGCTGTTTGATTACGCAAGTGATTATTCTTTTGATTAATCGATTAGATGTTTGGATCACAAAAGGGACGTTAATATAAGTTTTTCTTTTACCATCAAAACCATGGCTAAAAGTGGCATAAATGTGACTCAAAGTGCCACAAAACACAGCCAAAAGTGTCTAATAGCAAGAAAAACATGACTGAAAGTGACAAAAACATGACTGACATTGACAAAAATAAGACTGAAAGTGATAATAACGTGATTTAAAGTGAGTAAAACATGACTAAAACCATCAAAAACGTGACCAAAGTAACATTAAAAGTGACACAGACACTTTTAGAAATGTTAAAAAAGACACAAAAATGTGACTAAAAGTGCCACAAAACACAGCCAAAAGTGTCTAATAGCAAGAAAAACTGTGACTGAAAGTGACAAAAACATGACTGTCATTGACAAAAATGTGTGAGAAAACATGACTAAAACCATCAAAAACGTGACCAAAGTAACATTAAAAGTGACACAAACTCACTAAAAAACACAAAAATGTGACAAAAATGTTCCAAAACATGTGATTCTTTTATTAGTTTGTCAATGCATATTTCAGTTTTTGTCAATTCTCCTGGTTATGTTTAAAATGTGAACTTTGAACAGAATCCCATTATCAAAACATGATTATTCATTTTTAATTATTTATTTGGTTATATTGTGAACTGAATACAGGATTATGGTTTAACCCAATAATCGTGACATCCCTAGTTGCAATTAATCGATTAACTTGTTTCAGCCCAATTGAAGCCGCAAAAAGAGATTACAACGTGGTGTCGCTCTAGCATTTCAACAATAAGGTCCTGGTTTGCTTGTTCTCCCAGTTAACTTTACCATCTGATCTACACCATTCCATTGTACAACTTGCATATAATGGCAAAAAAGGAACATAAGACCTTGAAGTGCGTATGACAGGTTTCTATGATTTTCTAATTTTGACTTTATTTAGTGAATTAATATCTGTTGTAAATAGAAATGATAGTTTTACATCAATCAGGTCGCTGTTTGTGGAGAAAAGTTGAAAAACCTGTTGAAAAATACAGGAAGTAAACACCACTGATGACATCACACTGGGGAGACAAAGATTATGCATAATTTACAGAAAAGAAACTACTTTTTTGACGCTTTAAACATTGATTCAACAAAATAAAGGTGTTCACATTAATCTTTATTTGTCAAATAAAAAAAATGTGACATTAGATTGGCCCAGTGCACAGTGTTGTTGCTACGGTAATTTCCTAGCGTGATGTCATTATTTACAACCAGGAAGTAAAATTAAAAAGCTAAAAATTGCGAAACCGGTGTGAAATTTGTAAAGCATTTTAGCTAATTTTGAAATATGTTTATCTGAACTACACTTTGGTTAAATGAGTCGTCCAACCTGTCATACGCACTTTAAATTAACACAAATTCATCTCTGTGTTGGCCTATTTTTCACCATTATTCTCTTAAACGCTTATCCAAAACGTTGAAATGAACTTGTACGACAGAACACTTGGAATAAAACGCTCACAACAAGCAAAACGTGAGGTCATCCCTACAAAGACTTTCCTCATCTCCGACGAGTTAAATCTTCTCTGGCATCTTTTCAGCCCCGTCAGACACATCCATTGTCTCGTTCGTGCTGACAGCGAACAACTCCGATGAAAAAAAGAAAAACAGAAAAAAACCTTCCACTGTCACACGCGCACGTTACAATAAAAAGCTAGTTCCGCGCCGGGCTGATTCACTTAGGCGCCGTAATCACTCAAAAGATGCACGGGGCGAGATAGCACAAAGAAAATGAATTCGGCAGCGGTAATCAAAGGGGAGATAAGAAGAATGGAGAGGGAGAAGAAGCTCCGAGCCAGCGCCAAGAATTCTGCCGGAGTCGTGCAAGCTGCCGGCTGTCACTCACTCACTGCGAAATGAGATCAGCGGCGGGAATACAAAGCAGCGTTTGAGCCGAGGTGGAGGAGAGGTGACGAGAGGAGAGGGAAAAACTCCGCGGAGAAAAGAGAGAAGTGCTCAGAATCAATTAAAAGAAGTGTCACGGTTAAATAATAGATACTCGAGACGCAAAAGGGCCCACAAAAGTATTGGATTAATGTGGGTTTTGCGAAATAGGAAGTAGAAATTGTGTATTAATAGGCGGCAATGACTAATACGTCTATTACAGGTACTTTTACAGGTGAAGTACTGCTTTTCATGACTTGAGTAAAAGTAAGAACACACCGGATCAAATGTTAGGCTTCCCAAACTCAGAGAAAAGTAGCTCAAATGATTACTTAAAGCAGTGATTCCCAACCTTTTTTGTCTCGAGTACCCCCTAAGGTTTGGTTCACACCCCTTAACTTGAGTTTCAGGCAATTAAATGGGTTTAATAGTCACATATTGTCAATTATTACTATTATCTCTATATTTTTATTTGATTTATGGTCCAATATACTCCAAAAAGATGGTAAATTGACAACTCATAACACTTTTTAATTGAGATAAAAGTACATTTCATCTTCTTTTAAAACCTGAAACCATTCTAAGTACCCCTTGGTAATTGCTCGCGTACCCCTTGGGGTCCCCGTACCCCTGGTTGGGAAACACTGACTTAAAGGACACATTCTGCAACAGTGACGTTTTTGAGCTTTTAACCATGTTCTAACAATTTTCCATCATCAAAAACAGACCTGGAGTTGCATTCAGCTGCATTCACGCTGTTTTGAGGAATGTTCATTAGAAAATCCATTGTCCAAAACACTTCCTGCTGATCTTCCTCATTCTGGGACGTATTTTCAGACTTCATATGTCACTTGTCTGAGAATCTTCTGCTGTTTTAAGTCCTTAAATCATGACCAGACTCGTTCTGCTCCTGCTAACCCACACCATAGCCTCTGTTCAGCGCTAACCTCACTAGATTGTGTAAGCACTAAGGCGCCATCTGCTGGCTGGATGTACTTATTAAGTGTCATTTCACAGAGGCTGATAAATCCTGTCATTTAATCAATAATACACATTTTTTTTCAAATTTAAGTTACTCAAGAGCATGTTTAAAAGCTAATAACAATATAAAATGCCTTTTTTTTCTTTAAACTAAAGTATTGAAGTATCTGCTGTGGAAAGTACTTTAATACTGAAAGTATAAATTAAGTCATTGGTTACCAACGTTTTTCTCTGACCGACCCCTAATTTACCAGAGAATACGTTGGCGACCCAAAAATGCTTCTACAAAAGAGTAATGATTAGAAAATTGTTTGTAGAGGCAAGTCCCCGCTTTGGGAAGGATAAATGATGATAAAAAAACAACAACACTTGACTCCATCTGAAAACAAGATGCAAATTCTGCTTTGGTCTTGCCCTGTTCAGTCCTAGAAAATTAGTATAAATTATGTAAAAGAGATTAGATTAGAAAGACTAACTTTAATCAGAACATATTTTGTATATTTACTACTTTCAAAAGTATGAATAAGCCAACAAAGTACTTTGTAATTGGTTCAAATGCAGTGAAAGTTATAAGTACTCAACTACAGCTACTACAACTACTAGAAATGTTTATTTATAGAGAGTCTTTTACAGATTTAAGCTCACAAGGTGCTTCATAGATTCAAAATAATGCATACATTGATTTTTTTTTTTTTAAAGTATAACTACTATTAACTAATACTTTGGTAACACTTTAGATTAACTCCCCTTATTCCTGCCTCAGTAAAGCATTAACAAAGACTTATTTCATACTGAACGAATTGTTTATTAAGCATGATTCAGGTTTAGTAACTACTTAACTAAGTATAGGGTTAGGGCCAGGAATTTGGGTTAGAGTATGAGTTAAGTAGTTAATAAGCCTGAATCATTCTTAATAAATTCTTTGTTCACTATTAATTAAGTCTTTATTCATGCTTTACAATGGCAGGAATAAGGGGAGTTATTCTAAAGTGTTACCATTCCTTCTACTTCAGCTACTACTACTTTGAACTTCTACTTCTACTGCAAATGTAACAATAACCAAAACATCACAAAGTCAAATTTCAATAATTTTGTGGACTGTCACAATATGGAATTATAACCTTCTTTGCTTAAATGTTTTGTCTTTTCAGCTAAAGAAACCGAGAGAACTACACAGACCATGATCCTTTGCTCCTTTGACATGAAGAAATAACAGTTTTTAAGCACTTGTATATCTTACTTCTTTGGAATATGACAGTAATTGTGCTTGTCAAGGCATTTTAAAAGGAAAAGGTATAATTTCTACAATTCTGTTTCGTCTCCAAAATAATATAAAAACTGCACCCAGCTACAATTGCTACTTCTTCTAGTGTTATATAAAAATAGCTACTGTCCATATCAATTACTGTCTAACCCTCTATTACTAACACGGCTGCTTAGTACAAGAACAAGAACAACTACTACAACAACAACGTCATCTTTAATACAACCGCCGCTGCAGGAATCAAATCCAAACGACAACTCCTGGTACAATAAACAGACGAGTTAATTTCCATTTCTGAAACATAATCCGCTCTGTAAACATCAAGACCGTTTACATAAGTACAACTATTATAACTCGTCCGATCAGACGTTCTCGGAGCATGTTGGAGAAGCTTGCAGACTGAGTTGTTCTCTGGCTGTGCGCATTAAGCTCCACATAAACATAAAAACACGGCGCCTTCTGCCAGAGACACAGCTCCTCCAGGTGGTGCCAAGCCTCAGCGAGATTACAACACTTGGACAAGAGCGCGAAGAGAAAAGCCAAACAGCAGGGGACGCAGCGGGGAGGGGGAGGACAATGGAGGGGATTAACGTCTGCGCACGGCTGTATTATTCTACGTTTAATATTAATAAATTAGAGCGATATTGAAGAGGAACTTGCACGATACGCAAACTGTTCAAACTGTGACAAAAAATAGTCAAACTTCTTCCTCTAAAGTTGAAACACCGCTCCGGACCGGATCATTTTACTGACATGTCCTGAACGCTAACTTAAACTCCAAAGCAAGCTAGCGTTTATCTTCTTTACGGATTATAAGCCCCTCTACGGGAACCCTGTAGGGACATAATAGCTGTAAACAAACCAAAGTGAAAACAGTCTAGACTTCGTTTTCAGTGTGCTAGCAAATTCAAACCATATGATAACTGTTAACATCGAGCATTTGTAAATATAAACAGAATATAACTTAAGAAAGAATAACTACTTGTACTTCCAGCTGTAGTTATCAGTAAAGAGTAATGAGTACGACTACAACTTATACCAGAAACTGATATTAACTATTATGTTTATATTTATTGTCGACACAGGGATTGCAGTTATATGTACTGATACTGCTATAACAACCTCTAACAACTTCTAGTACTACAACTACTATAATGACTCTTAAAACTACTACAACAACTACAGCAACTACAGCAACAATAACTACAACAACTATAACTACACCTACAACTACTACAACTACTACTACTACTACTACTACCACAACTACTATAATTACCCCTACAACTACTACAACTACTACAGCAAATACAATAACTTCTAGTACTACAACTACTTCTAAAACAAGTACTAAAATTACAATTACTACTACAACTACAACAACATCTAGTACTACACCTACTATAATGACCCCTACAACTACTACAACTACTACTGCAACTACTACTACTACCACAACTACTATAATTACCCCTACAACTACTACAACTACTACAACTACTACAGCAAATACTACAATAACTTCTAGTACTATAACTACTTCTAAAACAACTACTAAATGACAATTACTACTGCAACTACAACAACAACTTCTAGTACTACACCTACTATAATGACCCCTACAACTACTACAACTACTACTGCAACTACTACAACAACTTCTAATACTACAACTATGTTACTCTTACAACTACTACAGATACTCCAACAATGTTAACAACTACAACAACAACAACTACCTCTACAACTACAGCAACAACGACTACAACAACAAAACTACTACTACTACTACTACTACTACTACTTCAACAACAAAACTACTACTACTACTACTACTTCAACAACAAAACTACTACTACTACTACAACTACTACTGCAACTACTACAACAACAAAACTACTACTACTACTACAACAACAACAACTACTACTGCAACTACTACAACAACAAAACTACTACAACTACTACAACTACTACTGCAACTACTACAACAACTTCTAATACTACAACTATGTTACTCTTACAACTACTACAGATACTCCAACAATGTTAACAACTACAACAACAACTACCTCAACTACAGCAACAACAAAACTACTACTACTACTACTACTACTACTACTACTACTACTACTACTACTACTACTACTACTAAACTATAATCACATCTTCTCAAAAACCCTAAACACTAAATCAGAAATCACCCACAGCTCGCTCATGTTCACAGACTGAAGATAAGTCGCACGTCCGACTCAAAACCACAACAGTCTGGCTTTTGTTTGCGGTCTTTCAAAACGCGTGTCACTGTCACTGCGATAAATCAGGAGTCAGTTGCACTCACCGCTCTCGCTCTTCTCGATCACATCCACCGTCTCCCCGGCTTTGAGGTTGATCTCCGAATTCTCCTGCCGCTCGTAGTTGGCCACCGCCACGTACTGCTCCAGCACCATCGGCTCCGAGTTGTCGATCCCTGAGGGGTAGAAACACGCCGTGAACCATCTCCCTTTGGGACCACCGCTGCAGCCCAGAACACCGCCGCCTCTGCCCCCGACAACGTGGACCCGGGACACCGCCATCGCGACCCTCCGGACCAATCAGATCTCGCGAGTCTGTGCCGGCATAGTCCCAAAAGTTTGGTCATGACGAAGCCGAGTCAAGCCCCGTCCCGTGTTGAAGCAGCGAGCAGCATTGACATCAAAACAAAAGCTTAAAAAAGATGCAAAATTGTTTCTCAAGGGGTCCATTTTGTTTTGTTTTTTAAAGTGTAGCCATAATGAAAAAGTCAAATTGCGGTGAAGGTTGGGGGACTGAGTTGGCAGGGGGAGACTGGAGAGAGAATGACTAGAAGAACAGTGAAGTTTTGCCTGTGGAAAATCAACAGTGCCTCCCCTCAACGGCTTTTGGGAGGAGGGGGGTGAACGCACGCTAACCACTGCTGGCCTTAAATAGAAACATATGAGTGGACTAGAAAGACACAGGGAGAGAGAGGGGGGAGAGAGAGAAAGAGAGGGGGGAGAGAGGCAAGGAGATGGGGAAAGAGCGAAGAGAAAAGATGTGAGGAATGGGAAGAAAGAAGAGAGACAGTTAAAGAGTTAGATAGACAGAGAGAGTAAGGGACGAGAGAAAGTAAAAGGAAATAAAGGGAGAGAGGATGTGAGGAAAGAGAACGACATGGGGGAGAGAGAGGGGGAAAAATTGGGAGGGTGAGAAAGGAAGAAAGAAGGCGATCTTAAAAATAGCTGAGAAAAAGCAGTGTTAGAGAGGGTAAAAAGAGAAAGGTAGAGAGGGGGGAGAGAAAGGAAGGGATAGTGAGAGTGCGAGGGCGAAGTTTGAACAAGAGATGGAGAGAGTAAAGAAGAAATAAGATGTGAGGAGGAAAGAAAACAAAATAGAAGAATGAAAACAGAGAGAGGGAGAGAGAAAGTGTTAGACAGAGAGAAGGGAGGGAGAGTGAGGAAGGAAGAGAGAAAGCGGGAGGGAACAGAGAGCATGAGATAGACACAGGGTATGAAAGAGAAAGTCAGAAATAGGAGGTGAGAGAAAGCAAAAAATAGTCACGGAGATAGGAAAGAGAAGAGGGGAGAGAGAGAAAGGAAAAGAGAGGGTGCGAGGAAAGAAAATGAAAGAGCTACAGAGACAGAGTTGAAGAGAGAAAGTGAGATAGAAAGAGAGAGAGAAAAAAAGGGGACAGAAAGAGAATGAGAAAGAGAAAAAGGAGTGAGGAAAGAGTACAAAAAAGAGAGAGAAACAGGGATGGGGAAGGACAGAGTGAGGATGCGAGGAAAGATGACAAAAGAGAGAAAGACAGACAGACAGAGAGAGGAGAGAAAAGAAGTGAAGAGAGGAGAGAAGCATACGAAAAACAACGAGAGAGGAGAGAAAGAGAGAGGAGTAAGAGAGAGGATATGAAAGAGAAAGCAAGAGAGAAGAGGGAGAAAGAATGGGATAGAAAGAGTGTGAGCACAAAGGGGAGAAAGAGAGAGAACAAGACAGAGATGGAGAGAGAGAGCGAGAGAAAGAGGAAGTTGTGAGGAACGAGAACAAAATAGAAGAATGAAAATAGAGGGAGAGAGAGAGAGAGATTTTGACTGAGAGAAGGGAGAAAAAGGGGAGACAGGGAGGGTATGAAAGAGACAGAAACAGAAAGAGGGGTGAGAGAGAGTTTAAAAAGAGTGATAAAGACTGAGAGAGAAAGTGAGGATAGAATGAACGCGCTAGAGAGAGACTGGATAGACAAAGAGGGGGAGAATAGAGGAAGTTAGAAGAAAGAATGAAAAAGAGAAAGAGTGAGATAGACAGAGAGAAGTGAGAGAAAAAGCAGGAGGGAAAGAAAGGAAGAGGGGGTGAAAGAAGAGAAAACAGAGCGAGAGAAGGAAGAGAAAGATGGAGAAACAAGGAAAGTAATAGAAGAGAGAAGAGAGAGAGAGAGAGAGAGAGAGAGAGAGAGAGAGAGAGAGGGGAAATGTGTGCAAAAAAGAAGGATGAGGCTGGGGCTGACCAGGTGATAAGGAAGAAACTGAGGGAAAGAGAGTGAAAGACAGAGAGAAAGTGCAATTGGAAGAAAAAGAGAGAGTGATATCGACAGCGAACGGGAGAAAGAGGGAGAGACAATGTGCATGGAAAGACAAAAAGAGAGAGATAAACTGGGAAAGAATGAGAGAAAGAAACAGAAAGTGCAGAGGAAGAGAACAAAAGACAGAGAGAGAAACAGTTAGAGTGCGGCCGTTTGTTTGTGCATCATACTTGAGCAAAACTCTCTGAACTCTTGACATTAACCTTTTCAACGCTGCGCTTTTATGGACTCTCTGTGAAGTTTGCTCACGGGCTGCAGATAAACGGATTCGATTCAAAGTCGAGATGACTCATGCAGCCCTGGAAGAAACATAAGCTGTGTGCTGTTGCTATTGGCGACCTGAGAAGTATAAATATGACACGAGGAAGTTCATCCGAGGACCCAGGCATAGCACTCAATATTGTTCTGCGATAATCACATCATAATAAACAATGTTAGGAGGACGTTGTGAATCAATAACAGTTGACATTTGGCTTGGCCCCGTGGTTCGCTAATGTGGTCAGGATGGTCATTAAAAAGCACTACAGCGAAGAACGATTTTGTCTTGAAATAAATAGATAAATTAACTACGGACGATGTCATTTAGTTCAATAGTCGGAATTGTTTTTCTAAATTGGACGGCTACAAATGGGATAGTCTTTTAAAAGTGGACTTTCTGATGAAGAGTACAACACAACGCTGCTTGTTTCCATGTTTGGGGAGGACAGATGTAGCACTTAGAGCAGGCATGTCCAAACTCAGGCCCGGGGGCCAAATGCGGCCCTCAGACCAATTTTTCTTGGCCCTTAGGCTTCCTGGTGAACTGGCCCACATTGTCCTGATAAGTACTATTTACAGCACATTTCAGATTTTCTACAATTCCAACCTAAATAACTAACATTTTGGTGCAATACAGACCTGATATTAAGGCACTGAGACTGAATGTAGATGTGGTGGTGCTTAAAACATCAGATAAATGCAGCTTTTTTTAACGTTTCGCGATTGATTTGTGGCCCTCCGCTTGGTCTATATTTCAATATGTGGCCCTCGATGGAAAAAGTTTGGACACCCCTGACTTAGAGTCAACATGACAGGTTCACGTTTCTCTAATTCTGACTTGGTTTGGTGGGAGGGCACCTGTGTTTATCATAGTTTTACATCTGTGAAGTTGGAGGTTGTGAAGAAATAAAATAAAAAAAACAGTTAACGTTCAACTCAAACATCTTTCTGACAGTTTAAACCAGGGGTGTCCAAACCTTTTCCATCGAGGGCCGCCTATTGAAATACAGACAAAGCGGAGGGCCACAAAACCATTGTGAAATGTTAAAAGAATCTGTATTTATCTGATGTTTTAAGTGTCACCGCATCTACACCCAGTCTCAGTGCCTTAACATCAGGTCTGTGTTGCACCAAAATTTATTTTTAGTTATTTAGGTTGGAATTGTAGAAAATCTGAAATTTACTGTAAAAAGTACTTCTCAGGACAATGTGGGCCAATTCACCAGGAAGTCTAAGGGCCAAGAAAAATTGGTCTGAGGGCCGCATTTGGCCCCTGGGCCTTAGTTTGGACATGCCTGGTCATTCAGCAAAATAAAGGTGTTATCAGGTATTGTAATTGGTCAAATCATAACTATTGTGTCATTTATATGGATTTTGGCCCTTGTTTTCAAAATGGTTGCTAGGTAACAGGGGTATGTCATATTTGCTGCTCATGTTCAACCAGGAAGTGACATTTGAAACTTTTCGAAAACTGTCAAACTGGGGAGAAACAGGGAAAATGCTTAGGAAAATGTTTCAATATGATCATGTTCACCACGTTTTAGTGAAATGTGACGTCTAAGTGTAATAAATATAACACTTGAGGATATAAGTGAAATGTAGCAGCTTCCACTGTGCACTTTACTTTCTACTTTTGATTTTAAAAGCTAAATTCTGGTATATTAATCCTATTCATTCATTCATTCATTTTCTACCGCTTATTCCCATTAGGGGTCGCGGGTGACTGGAGCCTATCCCAGTGACTTTGGGCCTTAGGCGGGGTACACCCTGGACAGTGGCCAACTCATCACAGCAAACACAGAGACACAGACAAGGACAGACAACCATTCACTCTCACATTCATACACTATGGACAATTTAGAGTTGTCAATTAACCTACACAGGCATGTCTTTGGACGGTGGGAGGAGCCGGAGAACCTGGAGAGAACCCACGGTAACACAAGGAGGACATGCAGACTCCACCCAGAGAGATCGTGTGATGTTGGGGTGGTTCGGGATTCGAACCCACAATCTCCTTATTGAGAGGCAGAAGCTCTAGCCGCTCTGTCACTGTGCACCCCATATATTAATCCTATGTTCTTTAATATTAGCTGTCCCTTTTAGGAATAAATTAAACAACTAATTGTTACTGCTTTGTCTGGTTTGTTCCACAGTGTGGCATTAACCTTGTACAGTATGTCTACACGAAGACCAAGGGCATTACAGGTCAGATCTGTGGAGAGGTCTTTCTTTTTCTGTGTTTTTCTTTTTTATGTTTTTCAAATTTAAAATACACAGAGGACAGACCAGGACCAGAGAGCAGAAAACAAATCAAAAATGTAAATAAAAACAGCTCAGAACATTCAATTAATTAAAAGAAATTACATACGAAACGCATTAACTTACACAAAAGTCAAATTTAGTCCAAAGTCTATCAATTAGGTCAGTTTGTTTAATTGAAATGGAGCGTAATATCAGAATGGAGTTTTCAGGGTATTTTTTCAAGGTATTTTTCAGCAAAAAAAAAACAAAACACCAATAACGAAATAAATGCAAGATTGATCCATTTAATGCAGTGGAACGTCCCCATTAAAGCAACAGCATCTCCATGGAAACAAGCAGGTGGTGTACCCTCAAAACATGCAGTGCACCTTTAATTTAAGCTAAATATAAATAATCTTAGTTATTTCATCATTATTGTTATCGTATTGTTTAATTGAGCAGTTTGTAATAGACAGTTAAACATTTTAACTCCCCCTTGTTTTTCTTTTCTTTTTCAAGCTTTTAAATTTAAAACACAAAACAAGAGCAGAAAGAAGACCTCAAATAAGAAAAAATGCAATAAAAATGCAACAAAAGAAAGAAAAATCACAGCGCAACTACATTTTTGTACAATTTAGTCCAAAGTCTATCAGATCATTTCCTTTTTCAAATTGAGTCCAAACGTAAGAAATGTCACACACCTCTGAGATCTCAGCCCGTACTTCCACTCTCAGCGGCGTTGATTACTGACAAAAACACCGCACAACCTACGTGATTACAATTATAATACATTAAAAGTCAAAATCTCCAATGGTGGATTTAAACAGTGTGGGTGGATTGAGCTGCGAGATCGAAAAACAAAAACAAAACCCAAGGAAGATATTCGTTTAAATGTCAAATGTATTGCAAACATGTAGGAAGTGAAACAAACATTTAGTAAGTGGAAAGACAATTAAAAAGTGCTTCAATTGTTATGAAATTGCTAGAAAATAAAGCGCTTTGGATTGATACGAATGTTAATCAATTATATTACGCTTTGTTGTTCCAAAACGCCAACTATTTGGGTATTTTTTGCTGCTATTTTTGTGAAATCGTGGTATCGTGATTGACTGTTTGTCTCTTTAATGCAGCTGTCTGTTCAAACACACTTTTTCTCCTGTTGTTTAGCCTCTGAAGACTCTGAGCTGATGACTTTATTTACATCTTATAGGCCAGGGCTGCACAATTCAACGAAATCCACACAAAATCGCAAATCACAAAGGCACATTTCTTCCACAAACAACAAAATGTACAAACATGTTCTGAAACAAGCGACAAAAGCGCGACAAAAAGTGATAAAAACACATCCAAAAGTGACAGAAACACACCTGCAAACAACAAGCGCAACTCAATACATCAAAACGTGACTAAAAGCGACAAAAACGTGACTAAAAACGCCAAAGACGCGACTAAACGTGACAAAGACGCGTTGAAATATGACAAACACAACTGAACGTGACAAAACACGACTAAAAGCGTCAAAATTGTGTTTAAAATGCGAATTTGAACTAAATTCTATCATTAAACATACATTGCAAATCTAATCTTGGTCATTATAATCACAATTAGACATTTTTCCTAAACCGTGCAGCTCTATTAAAAACAAAAACACGACTAAAAGCGACAAAAATTGTGTTTAAAATGCGAATTTGAACTAAATTCTTTCAGTAAAACATAAGTTGCAAATCTAATCTTCGTTATAAAAATCAGAATTAGACATTTTTCCTAAACCGTGCAGCTCTATTAAAACAAAAACACGACTAAAAGCGACAAAAATTGTGTTTAAAATGCTAATTTGAACTAAATTCTTTCAGTAAAACATAAATTGCAAATCTAATCTTCATATAAAAATCAGAATTAGACATTTTTCCTAAACCGTGCAGCTCTATTAAAACAAAAACACGACTAAAAGCGACAAAAATTGTGTTTAAAATGCTAATTTGAACTAAATTCTTTCAGTAAAACATAAATTGCAAATCTAATCTTGGTCATTATAATCGCAATTAGACATTTTTCCTAAACCGTGCAGCTCTATTAATGACAATAGACAAATACAAAATAAACAGGAGTCGTGATCTGGCCCCAAGAAAATCGTGATAATAATTTGTCTCCACATCGCCCAAACCCTAGTTCTGGCACAACAAACAACTAAAGCATTGATAGTCACTGAGTTTTTGCGATTTTTCTTGACTTTTCAGCCATCTTTGGAGAACAGAGCTCGGTATGTCTTTTATTTATGAACACTGAGATGGTATCGGGCGTGCAGACAGTGAGAGTGTGAGGTGAGATCATAAAAACACACAGATAAGAACGCACATCTTGCCAAAGTCGGTCGTGCTTTTGTGAAAGTATCGGTCTGTGCAGCACCTGGAGCTTCACAGAATCCAACATGTGGATCCATAAACAGACACAGGTGAGCGACGGACTGAGCTCCAAGGAGGGAGACACAAGGGCCAAAAGCAATCAGTGCTGCAAGTTGTGTAAAATTGCATATTTAGCTTTGTTATTAAAAGATCTGCACACATATTAGGCCTGTCACGATAATTACTATATCGACTTATCGGTCAGCATTTTTCTTTGCACTCTGGGGAACCTTTTCTTTGTTTTGCGATAAGATTTGCGCTGTAGAGTGTGAAATAAGCAACTTTTATGACTCATTATCAACACCGCCTAACTACAAATGTGTTTGATTGTGCTGTGAATTTATTGTAACACACGTTTTTTAATGATATAGCAGTGTTTTTTGGGGAATTCTCCTGCTGCCGATAGCGTAAAGTAGTTTCAATATTATCGTTTAGGCGAGGAAAGTTTATTTGTAGAGCACTGTTCTTACACGAGGCAATTCAAAGTGCAAAGTTCTGTTTAGATGTGCAAACGACTGAAAGATCTATCTGCACTCTGCTCTTTTAAAGCACTTTATTTTAAAATTATTCTGTGTGTCTTTTTGTGATTTTAATGCAACTTTTCCTGTTATGTAAAGCACTTTGAATTGCCTTGTGTATGAATTGTGCTCTACAAATAAACTTGCCTTGCCTTTACAAAACAGAATAAAATTACATTAAAATCATAAAACAGATTAAGACGTACAAAATCATTATAAAAAAAGTTTTAAAAGGGAAGAGTGCAGATGAATCAAGTTGTGTGTCTTGAAATAGTCTTTTAAAGGTCCCATAACATGCAAAATCGACTTTTCAGAGGTTTTAACCTTCCTACAGTGCTATTTGGGCCTCGTATGTTGTGCCCAAAGTGGTTTTTTGATTGATTCCCTCATGTTTTCGCTAGAGAACTGTCTTTTCCGTCCCCCTCGGCTGAGCAGCAGACCGGGGCTCCTCACAAGGATGACGTGGTGTTTAAGCCACGCCTCCAGGAAGCGCGCAGCCGCAAGAATAAAAACAGCTAATGCTAATGCTACACAGTAATTACACGATGGATACGACAGACAGAAGAGTTAGCTTGTTATTTACCAAACGGCAACGTCCGTCGTCGAGGTCCTGGAGCACGTCAATCTCCAGGTCAGATCCAGGACGTAGGACTCAGCACGACGCACCGTCAGGATGGATAAAATGTTTATTCCTGTGTTTGTGTATCGCTGTTTACCGGAGCACACGGCGCATGCGCACTATCTCCGCTCTAGGCTTCGTCGCGGGTTGGGCGGGGGAGGCAGCCTGCTCTCTGTTCAGGGGGGTCAGATCTCAGAGTGAGCCGTTTGCTTTTGCAAGGAGGGGGGCCAGTCCAAGAAATGGGTGTTTTTTGGAAACTGTTATGTTATGGATATTGCACAACGCAAAAATGTATCAACAAAGCCCTTAGAATAGACTGTAAAGGGGAAAAGAGCAGAATATGGGACCTTTAACCTCGTCTAAATTTTTCTGATTTCTTTCTCTATTTTCACGTTCTTTTTTCTTCCTTTCTGCAGCTGCATTTTCCCACATTTCTAAACATTCAAAATGCCTTTTTTGTTTAAGTTATTTGTTTTGTTTGAAGTGTCTTTTTGGACAGAATTCTTTTTTCATCGTGATCTACTGCAAAAAAGGCCTATCAAAAAATAAGAAAAATAAACTCAAAATAAGATCTTTTACCCTAATTTGATCAGACCCATCAAGTAGACAGACTTAGTGCCTGCGTGAAAGACATAAAAACTTGGATGACTCTTAATTATCTGCTCCTTAACCCTGAAAAAACCGAGGTCATTCTGCTGGGCCCTAAGCACCTGCGAGACTCCTTATCTGACCAGATAGTTTCTCTGGACAATATCACTGTAGCCCCCAGCTCTACTGTAAGAAACCTTGGGGTCCTATTTGACCAAGATCTCTCGTTCAAAGCTCATATAAATCAAGCCTGTAAAACAGCCTACTTTCATTTGCGTAACATAGCCAAAATTAGAAAAATCCTGCCCAGAGACGATGCCGAAAAACTCATCCATGCATTTGTCACATCCAGATTAGACTATTGTAACGGTCTGCTTACAGCGTGTCCTAAAAGCTCTATAAGAAGCTTTCAACTGGTTCAAAATGCAGCAGCAAGATTATTAACAGGTACTAGAAAAAGAGATCATATTTCACCAGTGTTGGAGTCTCTTCACTGGCTTCCTGTTGAGTTTAGAATCAAATTTAAAATCCTCCTCCTGACTTATAAAGCTTTAAACAATATGGCCCCATCCTACCTCAAAGATGCAATAGTAGCGTACCATCCAAACAGAGCTCTTCGTTCTCAAAATGCTGGACTATTGTTAGTCCCCAGAGTCTCTAAAAGCACAGTAGGAGGTCGAGCATTTAGCTACCAAGCTCCTATGTTATGGAACCAGCTCCCTGTTCATGTAAAAGAGGCCGACACAGTCTCTACATTTAAGACCAGGCTCAAATCGTTCCTCTTTGAAATAGCTTATGGTCAGGCCAGTTAGGAACAGAAATAAAAACCTACAGTTTTAGCTACGCTGCCCTTGGAGCAATTCTGCTGGGGAAGTATGGCAGCTTGAACACTATTCTCTGGTTCTTCCTACTTTATCTATCAACAATATTTAATATTACTTCAACTGTAGTCTGTTCATTGCTGTTCACATGTTTCTCTTTCTCTCCACTTCCCCCGGGGAGTGGAGACTGTTTCAGACACTGCGGCGGCTGCTCCAGTGACGACCCCCCCCCCCCCACCTGTCTGGACGATCTATGCGCCACCCGCCTGGACAGCTGGATTAGCCACACCTCGTCTGCCTGGACGAACTCCTTCTACTTTAGATGAACTGTTCCTCATCTCCTGCTGGAGGGATCTCTCTACACTGGTGGACTGCTCCTCGTCCGCCTGGAGGAACTCTTTAAAGCCACCTCCCTCTTGAGTGGTTCTGGCTCCACAGTCCAAGTGGATGCGTCAGTCCTAGTTAATCTGCAGCCTGTCCGTCCGTGGGAGTAGGATCTCTCCTTCACTGTGGTTCTCCCCGAGGTTTCTACTTTTTCCCATGGGGTTTTTTGTAGTTTTTCCTCGCCGCGAAGGAGGGTCAAAGGACAGGGGCATTCTGGGACAGTTATCTGAACTGCTTTTACCTGTGGCCCATCGAGGCAACTGTTGTTGTGATTTTGGGCATTATAAAAATAAATTGATTTGATTTGATTTGATTTGATTTGATTTAATTTAAGTGAAATTATCTGACAGTGGAATAAGATTATTTTACTTATCAAGTTTACTTAAAACAAGTCAAATAATGTCAATTTGATGTAGTCCTGTCAAGTGAAAAAATCTTAAAATTGGACTTTAAGATTAATTTGCTTAATTCAAGTAAATTTAACTAAGTTAGATAATCCCTTTTTGCAGTCGTGACAGGCCTTTGTAGGATTGTCCTTTTTGGGCTGGAACTACAACATAGAAAATATTCATCTTATTATTACAGCTACTATTTGAGGAGTGAAACAAATTGTTGAGAATAAAAGCTCGCCTCACTGAAAAAAAAGTATAATTCAGCTATTTTGATTTTGTTTACTGCAAACAAGTCATGTCTAGATAAGTTAAAATGTCTTGATTTCAGGATATTAATCTTAATTTCAGACATTTTGACCAATTAAGATGATCATTTACTTTATTTATTTGATGGAACAAGATTATTTTAAGTGTTTCAAACTGTTTCTGACTTGTTTCAATACATTACTTCTTACTTACCAAATTATCTGCCAGTGGGTTAGTGGCAAATTAATGTTCTTATTTGAAGAAAAAATATTGCAAGATCAGTCAGAAACACTGTGTTTCAATCTCATCAAGTCAAAACTACTAAAATCCAGATAAAAAATGATCAATTCAAGTCATTTTAAGCCAGGCTAGATACACATTTTCGCTGTGTTTTTTGTTAAATCAGTAATGCTCTAGATTAAGGTTCCTTAGTTAACTATTTATAAGATGTTAATAAGCGATAATAGTTTGTTTATGCACTTATAACGCCTTATACATGTTTATAATCCATCAGCCAAAACATGTTTGAGTGAATAAACCACATGTACAGAGCATCACTGAGCTGCATATTACATTATTTTCAATTATCACGCTGATAAATGCTTGTAAATGCCTTATAAGTGCTTAAAAACACATAACAAGTGCTTATTAATGCATTATAAATAGTTTACTAAGGAACCTTAATCTAAAGCCTTACCGTTAAATCAATGAACACATAATTTGTTCAACATAGTTTAAGTTAAATACATCTCACATAGTTGTTTTGGACACTTTTTCTTGTTGTTTTTTAATTGCAAAATAGTCAGCGTGAGAAAAACAGGTCGCCGACAAAACTTAATCTGTTGCTTTTACTGTATTAGGCCCGTATCTCCGGGAACGCTCGTAACTCTGCTTCCCTGGTGGGCGATGCTTGTGTATTCTTTAGGGCTAAACGCGGTAGAAAAGTAAATAGCTGTAATACGCCTAGTTGCACCGAGCCACGAACGTCGGCCCGAGGTTATAAACGAACTGAGACGCATCATCAACGAGCTTTACACCGCGCCATAAAACAAGAGCATTCAATCTGAAGAGCATAAACATGTGATTTAACCGACTTAAATGTCAATACGGCGTGGGACCAGACGCAAATCCCATGAGAAAGACGCACGATTTTGAGTCAGTAATCTATAATAATCGTCATAACTTGTTTTTTTAAATGTATTTTTAGTTAGATTTTCATGAAACTGTTTCCTGTGGATGAGAGTCGATGCGGTATATTTGAATCCTGTCAAATCTTGCACCATAAACTGTATTAACGCTACTATACTGCAAATAATTAAGTTCTAGCTGAGTTAAAATGTCTTGATTTCAGGATATTAATCTGAATTTCAGACGTTTTGACTGGTTAAGATCAGTGGAGACGATTTATTTGATGGAACTAGATTATTTTACTTGTTTCAAACCATTTGCGACTTGTTTCACTGCATTATTTCTTACTTCAATCCAAATGATCTGTCAGTGGGTTAAGATTATTTTACTTACCCCACTGACACATTTATTTTCTTATTTTGAGCAAAATTATCGTACGATCAGTCAGAAATACCTTGAACCCAGTGAAATATTCTGCATCAACAATTACATCTCATCGAGTCAAAGCTACTCAAATCCAGATAAAAATTATAAATTCAAGCCATTTTAAACTGGTATAAATTTAAATTTTTTGCTGTGTAGATATTTGAAAATGCTATCTTATCAGAATGTTCAAAACGATGGAATGGAGACGACTGGAAGCAAAATGAAGTAGACCATAGCACATTGATTAACTGACGGCTGAGCTCAAGATTTTAGGTCTTTGCAATAACTAAATAAGCAGCTATTTTGAATGTCCAGTGTATAAATGTGAGTTAGTCTTCTTTTCTATTACGAGGACAGAAAAATATTCAAATTTCTAGCCTCAAAATTATATCTGAGCTTACAAAATCATTATAAAAATGTTTTAAAATGGAAGAGTGCAGATGAATCAAGTTGTGTGTCTTGAAATAGTCTTTTAACCGTGTCTAAATTTTTCTGATTTGCATTTTCCCACGTTTCTAAACATCCAAAATGCCTTTTTTATTTAAGTTATTTGTTTTGTTTGAAGTGTCTTTTTGGACAGAATTCTTTTTTCATCGTGATCTGTAGCAACATTTGTTATCGTGACAGGCCTTTGTAGGATTGTCCTTTTTAACTGTGGGCTGGAACTACAACATAGAAAATATTCATCTTATTATTACAGCTACTATTTGAGGAGTGAAACAAATTGTTGAGAATAAAAGCTCGCCTCACTGAAAAAAAAAGTACAATTCAGCTATTTTGATTTTGTATCTGAGCTAAATTGTATCTGAGCTTCACAAAAAGAACAATTTGTGGTAAATAAATAGATATTAGTAGATAAAATGAAAAACTATTGTGACGTCAACAGTTTTGGAAGTAAATTTGTCCAGTTAAACTTATAAATTATGAGTTTGCCTTCATCAAAAGTGCTAAATGTCGATCATAATTTCCGATTATATTTCCTAGCTGTGAGGGAGGAGCTGGACTTTCTGACTGCCGTGTCGGAGTGGAGGACGTTGTAAATAGTTTGTTCGTATCAGGAGGTATTCTATTGTGATACTGATATTTAATTTAGCTTTTAATTTTAAGTTTAGGCTACTCCTATTTTCTTCTGCTGGTCGGTTCCGTGTCTGTAACGAAAACAATGTCCCCTTGAGAAGATAGACAATAAAAAAAGGCATAAAATACAACTGTAAATGCCTTTAAACCCGACTGTGATTTCACTCACAAGAATCTGAACAGTTTTCATTCGCCAAAACCACCTTGATTTTTCAGATTTTGTGATATTCTGAGGTTAATCCCGGTTTTTCCATTGAAATCACACTATGTTCAAGACGTCACCTCTGTTCTGGAATTTAGAATGTGCTTGTTAAGAACTGTTAAAAGGACGTATTCATGGGTTTCAGCCTCATTTCAAGTAGAACTAAGTAACATTTTACCTTATTAAACATCTTTATAAATCTGTGTGGTGGTTGTAAATGTATTTTCGGGCCATTTAAAGCCCCCGCCGTCGCCCCCTGCTGCCTTTGCGCGGAAAACCAGCCTTACAACTTTCCTGACGTCGACTCGAAGACAACTCTCCTGGGAAACCTCGGCTCTCTTTTTTATATTTGGCGACATGAAATGTTTTTGTATGTGATTGTACGTCCTTGTATCAATAAAAAGGAAGAGGAGAATTAGTTTTCTGGTGGTGTATTTTCACAAGAGACCTGCAGGGGGAGCTCTGTCGCTAAAGTTACTGAGCTCTGCTTCAACATTTTGAAGACTTTTGCCAGTGAAAAGATAGGAAATCTGGTTTAGAATTGTTAAAGGTCCCATATTCTGCTCTTTTGCCCTTTACACAGTCTATTCTAAGGGCTTTGTTGATACATTTTTGCGTTGTGCAATATCCATAACATAACAGTTTCCAAAAAACACCCATTTCTTGGACTGGCCCCCCTCCTTGCAAAAGCAAACGGCTCACTCTGAGATCTGACCCCCCCGAACAGAGAGCAGGCTGCCTCCCCCGCCCAACCCGCGAGCCTCCCCCACCCAACCCGCGCACCTCCCCCGCCCAACCCGTGACGAAGCCTAGAGCGGAGATGGTGCATGCGCCGTGTGCTCCGGTAAACAGCGATACATAAACACTGAATAAACATTTTATCGTCCTGACGGTGCGTCGTGCTGAGTCCTACGTCCTGGATCTGACCTGGAGTTTGACGTGCTCCAGTACCTCGACGACGGACGTTGCCGTTTGGTAAATAACAAGCTAACTCTTCTATCTGTCGTATCCATTGTGTAATTACTGTGTAGCATTAGCATTAGCTGTTTTTATTCTGCGGCTGCGCGCTTCCTGGAGGCGTGGCTTAAACACAGCGTCATCCTGGTGAAGAGCGTCATCCTTGTGAGGAGCCCCCATCTGCTGCTCAGCCGAGGGGGACGGAAAAGACAGTTCTCTAGCGAAAACATGCGGAAATCAATCAAAAAACCACTTTAGGCACAACATACGAGGCCCAAATAGCACTGGAGGAAGGTTAAAACCTCTGAAAAGTCGATTTTGCATGTTATGGGACCTTTAAATACTATGGTAATGGTCTGATTTTTTCATCATTCTAAAATCCATGAATGTAACATCTAACATCTTTTTATTTCTAACTGGTCCTGAGTCTCGTTTTGTTCTGAAGAAAACAACACGTCTTTCATCGTCTCAACACGACATTAGCAAATTCCCAGCAGATGGTCCGATATGTCGCTCTCTATGTGTCATTTCTGTTCACAACATCTTTAGAGACAAGCTATTTTCTGCCGAGGAGCGTTCAATTTAGCCAACGTACAATTTGGACTCGCTCGGTCACGGAAAACCCAGAAGAAGTCAAAGAGTAAGTGTGTGTTTTGAAGATTATCGTGGACGACTTGAGACTCGAGTTTAGCTTTCATCGCCGGTGTGTCTTGCAGTTCGCCTCGGCCAGCAGAGTCTACAGGGAACGAGGGAGAGATGAAAAGGCAGGATTTGACCAGATGGAGATGAAGCGCACATGCAAAGAACATATGGGCAAAGAGCTCGAGTGGAAAATGAAGTAAACTGAGGAGCAGGGAGCTGGTATTTTAGAACGTTAGGGATGTCAAGATTGGTGAATTGTGGGTTATTTCAAATATAGTCATAACAACTAAGGAATAATGATCGTGACTTTAAACTTTAGGAGAAAAACCCAATGATGTACTTTCTATTCAATCGAAATCTTTTAAAGTCAGAAAAACCAAAGTGATTTTTGATCTGACAGTTATACCTTCACTTTATCATTCAGAAAGTTTGAAATCTTTAAACTGTTCAAATACAAGGGGCTTGATAAAGTATTTGTCAATGAGAATGAAAGAAAATTAAGAATTTCACTGTTGTTTGGACATGGTTTTAAAAAAATATATCATGGGGAATTGTAAAATTGACACAAAAAGCTGATATTGTGACATCCCTACATGGGACAACCAAAACCAGTTTCTGTAAAAGTTGGTCACTAAATGAGTGACAGTTGTCTATTTGGATACGTTTTCAAAAATGTCAATAAAAATGCATTGTTCTGTTTCAATAATATCTATTTTACGACATTACAGTTGTGCAAAAAGCCATATGGTGTTATATTTTTTGGTTTGTTGTTTTTATCTGGGTTAATATCAGACTTTTTTTGGTCCTGGTTTAGTCCTGGTTTAATTCTGGGTTAGTCCTGGTTCAGACCTGGTTGTTGACAAGTCTTAGCTTTGTAGAGCAGAGTTGAGCGTAAAGCGTAAAGCATTTTGTATTTTATTTTTCCACAAAAAACTAATAGAGCGGTAGCTAGTTTATCATTATTGAAACAGATCTAGTGTTGTGGATGTTTGTGCGATATCAAAGGCCGAAAAACCTGGCCCTCCAAAACATTAAGTCAAAAAGCCCCCGTCTACATGATTTCCAATATTACAGTTGTGCAAATTACATTCAGGAAGAAACAAAAAAGTCCTTTCAATATCAAAATTGTGGCATTAAAAAGTCAATTTCCAAGGTTTAAAGAGATGAGGTCAATCCTGATGAAGACACGTCTTATTGACCTCATCTTTGTTTCACACATATAGATCGCCATTTTTGACCCATGATGCACTAAACTTTCATTTTTCACTGTAGTTTATAGTGAGGGTGAGCAATATTGACAAAAATGAATATCTCAATATGTTTTTGGAGTATCACGATGTCTTTAAACATATTAAATGAGGTTTAAGTATGAGACAAATATCAAATGTTTGTAAAAAATTCATCACAAAAGTGCAGAAACATCACCTAAAACCCTTTTTTGAAAGTTTACGCCATAACTTTTTTTCATTTTTAGTTTTCTTTCGCTCTTTTTGTAGCATTTTTCTCTATAAACGATACACTTGAGATTCAAATTTAGCATATCTTCAAAACAACATTCACACTATTATCTGAATTTTGATATATTGCCTACTTCTAGCTGATAGTTTCAAGTTTTACCCTTCGGTTTTGCCCCGGTTTGAGCCCAGTGTGGTCTCGTCAAAGTCTTGTTCAGGCTTCATTCCCGGTTGAGTCAAAATTTTCCTAAAGCATGTGTATTTCTTGAACTTTTACAGCACCAACAGCAATCCCAGAAGTTATATGCATTTCCATTTTGCACTCCCACAGTTAAAATCAAGTCTCTGCAGCCGTCCTGACAAAAGCAGCAGCAGCAGCAGCAGCGTACAGTACAGTACAGAGCATGAGAGGAGACAGACGGAGGTACCTGAGGCCTCTTTCCTGGGGCTGTCGGTGAAGCCGTACATCCACACTGCAGCGAAGAGCGAGGAGAAGAGAAAAAAAGGGGAGAAAGAGACACATTATTCAGACTGACAGCAGCAGATAGAGCTGGAAATGGCAAAAAAGTGAATAAGACTCAAGCAGGTTCAGCGCAGTTCTCTCATCTGCCGGGACTAAATGTTTTCATCAGGATTTCATCACTAGAACAACGGAACGAAGGCCGGGGAAATATAACATTTACAGCACATTACGAAGACGTTGCTCAAGGTCTAACGGGTTGCGTTCATGAATGGCTGAATCACCTTCGTCACGTTTTTCTGTTATTGATTTAACTTTTTATTTTATTTTATTGTTTGTAACTTCATGAACACAAACGTGATAGATTGTCTTTTAGTCAGAGCCATTTAAAGGTGCTGTATGTGATTTTTTACTGTTTTGAGACATAAAAAACAGTAGCCTGCTCCCAATATTTGCAGGTAATAAAGTAAAATCTATTTTTCCCCAGTGCAAATATATTGTAAAAGCGTCTATTTGGTTTAAAATGAGACCACAGCACTTTCTCTGCATTGATTTATAGAGTGTTTTATTCTACGTGAAGCAGGAAGTGTGTCGTTAGCATGCTAATGATTGTTAGCTTTACCCGGGACAGCAAAACTCACTCAATTGATGTATAAAAATATATAAGAATAGCTTTAATTTGTTGATTGATGTCAGAAAAATTTGTTTCTTGTATGTAAGTTATGCCAAAGTCTCTCTAGCGTGATGCAATGGAATTCTGCTCTATTTCCTGTCATTTTCACCATAGTTTTCAACTTTTCTTCACAAACTAGTACTAGTATAAAACGATGCTTTATATGTACAACCGATATTATCCCACCAATTAAACTCAAAACGAGCAAATCCTAAAAACCTGTCACACGCACCCTTTAACGACGCGCAGTTTAAATCGTTGCATGTTTCGTAAACGATGCTCATTCACTGTACGTTTGAATCCACTTTTTTTTAAACACGACTGTCTGTATTGTGCGCTCTCGTGGGATGCCTGAGTTGGGTGTTAGCCACTTCTGAAAGCCCCGCTCCTGCCCCCTCCTCGCGAGCCGGTCCTGTCAGGAAATGAAGTGTGATGCATCAGGACAGAGAGGACAGAGGAGCCGAGGAGCAGACGGGGCGAGGGGCGAGATGTGGTGGCGGATATCAGGCTCAGACTCTGTGGAATGTGTCACAACAGTTCATCTTTTGGATTCTTGACGGATATTAAGACGTGAAAAGTTGTCGTTTTACAGTCAGTTTACTGTGTTTTAAAATGTGAATACAATACGAAACCTATTGTGAACCTGCAGGACGTTTTAAATGTTATCCATGGCCTAGAAAAAGTCTATCTGAAATAAAGGGACAATGCTAATTTGCAATACTTTAGCGATCAAGCACATTTCCAAACTAAAACCTGCAAATTCAACATGTTATTTTCCAGTTTATGCTCACAGTTTAACCTGGATTGATAAATGAGGCCCTAAATCATCTCTGAAGGAGGGTAACGCTTTAGATTAAAGTTCCGTAGTAAACTATTTATAATGCATCAATAAGCACTAGTTATGTGTTGATAAGCACTTACAAGGCATTTACAAGCATTTATTAGTGTGATAATTGAAAATAATGTAATATGCAGCTCATTGAGGCTCTGTACATGTGGTTTATTCACTCAAACATGTTTTGGCTGATGGATTATAAACATGTATAAGGCGTTATAAGTGCATTAACAAACTATTAGTGCTTATTAACATCTTATAAATAGTTAAGTAAGGAACCTTAATCTAAAGCGTAACCCTGAAGTAGCTTTACAGAAACGCAAAATTTCAAATTGTTTTATATTGTCAACATAAAGCTTTTGTTTCTACAGATTAGTATTCAAAACTTTTACTTCAATGCTGTTTCACACGGTAGCGCTTTAGATTAAGGTTCCTTACTAAACCATTTATAAGGAGTTAATAAGCACAAGTTATTTGTTTATGCACATATAATCCCTTATACATGTAATTAATCCATTGACCAAAACATGTTTGTGTTAATAAACCACATGTACAGAGCATCAATAAGCTGCTTATTAGATTGTTTTCAATGATCAAGCTGATAAATGCTCGTAAATGTCTCATAAGTGCTCACAAACACATGACAATGCGTATTAATCTCCTATATTATAGTATATTATAGTATAGAGTAAAAGTATGCCATTTCAAACCGTTCAGATAAGTGCAATTTCCTTAAAGAATTGTTTATCTTATTTCGCTTTAATGTCATATCATATTTAACATTCGACCAAGATAAGATTTTTTATTTTTAGAATTTTACTTCCTGATTGTGACTAATGACATCACAGTTGAAAATTCCATAATTGTTTCCCCCCAAAGTTAATAAAATTCTGCTTTCGTGTGGTCCTTGGGAACTTAGGAAATTGTTGGGTTGAAAAATAAATGAACGCTCGCACAAGTTGGGAAAAACAAGCTGCTGCCCGATTAAAACACTTGCTATCAACCTCTGAGCTGAGCTAATTTGTCAATTTACCTTAAAAATTTGAGGTTTTTGACTAAACGTTGCCACATTTAGGGGTTTACTGTCAGTTGTCCATACTGCAGTGAGAGCAACAGAGTTATTTTATCATCAATCCCAACATTCCACGATATAAAGCACATGCCGCATTTTTGCCACTTGTTTCACGACATGTTTTAACGGATCTCAGTTGCAAGTTTATGCAGAATAGAACAGGATATTTTGTTTGTGCAGAAAATCAGATTTAGATTTAGGTTTATTGCCATTGTCAGAGATTAAAATTCACAAACATATGAACTTGCTTTGATGTAAGATGCAACATAAAACAATGGATAAAATGGTTAATAATAGTAAATAGTACACAAGTTGGAACGTCGACTTCTCGTCTCAAAATCCTGAGAGCCACATGAACGCAGCATAAATGGTCAAAACTCTAACTATAACAGAGAACTTAGTATCTGACAAGTAAAAATATATGAAAACACATTAATACTGTCATGTTTTAAATGAATAAAGTTTCTTGTTCGTAAGTCGTGTCTCTCTGTTGTCATATTTTTCAACTTTTCTTGCGTAAGAGTGTCATTTATATTTACATTACCCACCGCTGCTAACAAAAACATGCCAAACATCATTCATATTATGTCCGATTTGGGATGAAACATTCTGACTTTATTGCAGAACTAAAGTGCACTGTACAGCCCTCGTGTCATGAAACTTCAAAGTCAAGACTTGTTTAGCTTTCTCTCCAAACTTTCCTCGACAGTCGACCAACCGCCTTTCCCTTTTAAGATTCCTTTGCTCTCTGTTTCTGATCCAGGCTCACGCTGAGAAGCTAACACCTCTTCACGTGCCACAATAACACCCAGATCTCCTCCCAGGTTCCTCCAGAGCCGGCGGAGCTTTTCGGGATTGAAGTCGGCCCCAAAGGGAGAAGCTGGGGCCGGTCCCGGGTCAGACGGGGTCAGATCCACTCCCATTCACCTCTGTGTGATTACTCCTCTCCGCTCCACACATCTGAACGGCATTAGCGCGAGGAAACGTACACAATCAGAGACAGCGGTTCGTGTCAGGTTGTGAGGATTTTGACGTCTTTAACTCAGAGTTATTACTGTTATTACTGTTCCTGGAAGTAAATGGTAGTGGTTTCAAAATATGACTCGAAAAGGTGAAAAAAGGAGTAGTTTAGGCTCCAATTCCTGGTTAGACGTACAATCTGATTTGTGTTTTAGTATTTATTTAATCAGAATCCAGGACTAGAGCTAGAAATGTTCTTTAGCGATACATTGCAGCACAAAACAAACAGTAATAATAGTAAAATGTAAACTATGATAAAATAAAAAGACATGCATGAATAGACTAGAATTTGAATCCATCTAACTGGCATTTACAGATGGGTATTTACACAAACGTGGGGGAGAGAATGCTTTTGAAGGGCCTATTCACCTTATTCTGCCCCGCCCACTTTTGCCGTTTTTTGCACTTTTGTTGTAAACGCACTTCCGTTTGACGAGAACTCCGTTAAAGCTAATGACGAACGAGGGAAAAGTCTTGGCGCTAAAATGTTACATAAAGTAGTTTGATTTGTGTAAAATGTTTAATGAACACGAGCAACAACAAGTCAACAACGCACCGATTTCCTGGTCAGTCTGAAAACGTCTTTTTAGTCCGTGTAGAACTTATTTTCTGTTGAGCTCGTCTGCTCCATGTAAACTAATACAACAGAAACAAGACGGCGGCGCGTACGGCAACTTCAGGAATAAAGTGAATATTGTACTGTGTTTTATCTTTTGTGTTTTTTTGTTTTGTTTTAACCATTATTGTAGTGAGCTGCTATTGCCACCAGTCTGCTAGAAATCTGGGTGTTATATTAGATGGTTCTTTCAAGTTTGACAAACAAATAAGTCAAGTTGTTAAATCAGCTTTTTATCAATTGCGCTTGCTCAGTGAGGTAAAACCATACCGGCCCCGTACAGATCTAGAGCGCGTTATTCCCGCATTTATGACCAGCCGCTTAGACCACTGCACCTCCCTGAGCTCCGGGTTGGACCAGGCCTCCATCCACCGCCTGCAGCAGGTCCAGGTGCTGCTCGTTTGTATATGAGCGTATTCCTCCCGTGCTGGCCTCTTTGCACTGGCTCCCTCTCAGCTACAGGATTGATTTTAAGATTTTGCTGATGGTTTTTAAATGTCTGAATGGGCTCGTCCTTATCTCTCGGAGCTTCTGTCTGTCCATGCTCCATGTAGAGCGTTGAGATCTGCAAACCTCGTGATCTCAGACGTCCCGAGATCACGGTTAAAAACCCGAGGGGCCCGGGCTCTCTCTGTGGCAGGTCCCAGACTCTGGGCCGTCTTCCTTTGGGCATTAGAACAGCACAATCTCTGAATATTGTTAAAAACCCATTTGTTTACACGGGCTTTTATCTCAAGCTGAGCAGAACATTTGTATTTTTTAATTTTATTTTAGGTTGTCTCTGCATGCTCTGTTTTCTTTTCTCATTGTATTTTACTTTGTCACAGCACTTTGGGCCATTGTGGCAGTTTTAAATGTGCTTTATAAATAAACTTGACTTGCAGGGTCCTCGAGCTTTTGTATCAATACATTTCAAGAAAATGTGATATATATATCTATATATATATTTATATAGATATAGATATATATATAGATATATATATATATATATGTATATACAATATATATTTATAATAGGGATGGGCCAATATGTGTTTTTTTGTTTTGTTTTGATCTGATACCGATATCTGTATTATATATTTGTTCTGTTGCTTTTGCTTTTAGATTTATAATCCATAGCAAGGTCTGCAAATCTATTTTAAGTTGAAGTAAAGTTCAATTAACTTTCATAAAGAAATATGAACAATAAGAACAATAACAATATGAACAACAGAATGAATGAACAATATGAACAACAGAAAAACAATAACACAATGTATTTCTGTGGGAAATCAGATCATTTGCTGCATGACTGTGTAAACATATGGCCATATTTCTTAGCTTCATTGCTCTTCTATTTCCATTTTTGGCCGATACTGATGCTGGAACCCACCCCTAATCAATAAATTATACAAAAAGAAGAGTTTATGTTCAAATTGCAGTAATTTAAAGGTCCTATACCTGATTGTTATTTCTTCAAGTTCAGGATAATGCCTTTTACTCGAAAAGGAACATTGTAAATGCAGCTATTCGTGAAAAAGTTACACCCTGAAGGCAAAAGGAAGCAACAGTTTTATCTAATCTGAGACGTCGTTGGATGAGAAACTACTTCCTGTGACTGTTTTTATGTCCCTTCTCTAATGTTGAACAATGACAAAGTGCACAAGGCCAACCTCAAATAATAAGTAAGAAAATGTGAAAATGTTCATAGTATAATCGTCACACAACAGCAACACAACGCTTTTATCACTCAGGCCTATTTACAGTGTCAAAGTTAACTGTCCTAAAGCAAAAACTCACTCAAATCATGACATCTTTCACACATCTCCACAAATAACATTCACACTTCTCCACAAGTAACATCTACAAAGTCTGTCTCCCGTGGTTTACACAAGAAAAGCCTAATAAGCATCTTTCTGTATTTTTCTGTGGACTTTGCAGATCGTTTTGGGAGACGAAAAAACACAAAGAAATTACCGTCCATCAGCGAGTTAAATCCTGTGGCCCGAGGAGCGATTTGAAATGTAGAGAATGTGGGGTGTTCAGCAAGAATAAGTGCCGTTAAAGATTTTTGGAAAGAGGTTGCTGAGTGAGCTCCATAATGTCCAAAGTTCAAAATGTCCACTTATAAATAATAGATGCTGCCGAAAGGAGAATGCGTCATGATAAACTAGCACCAGACACGAGATTATGGACGTATTTGACAGCGCTCTCCTCTTCATACTCAGTCAAACGTCCTGTCTTTTTACAGATTTCGTTCAGCAGTTGAGAAATGAAGAACTCACGTCGCTAACTCAAGGAAAAATGGCAATAAAAATAAGAATTGTATTGGTCTGATCCTGTTTTTTGATGCGTTTTTCAATTTATTTTCTCATTTAAAGGTCCCATATTCTTCTATTTTGCCCTTTACACAGTCTATTCTAAGGGCTTTGTTGATAAAATTTTGTGTTGTGCAATATCCATAACATAACAGTTTCCAAAAAACACCCATTTCTTGGACTGGCCCCCCTCCTTGCAAAAGCAAACGGCTCACTCTGAGATCTGACCCCCCCGAACAGAGAGCAGGCTGCCTCCCCCGCCCAGCCCGCGCGCCTCCCCCGCCCAACTCGTGCCGAAGCCTAGAGCGGAGATAGTGCGCATGCGCCGTGTGCTCCGGTAAACAGCGATACACAAACACGGGAATAAACATTTTATCCGTCCTGACGGTGCGTCGTGCTGAGTCCTACGTCCTGGATCTGACCTGGAGTTTGACGTGCTCCAGTACCTCAACGACGGACGTTGCCGTTTGGTAAATAACAAGCTAACTCTTCGATCTGTCGTATCCATCGTGTAATTACTGTGTAGCATTAGCATTAGCTGTTTTTATTCTGCGGCTGCGCGCTTCCTGGAGGCGTGGCTTAAACACCGCGTCATCCTGGTGAAGCGCGTCATCTTAGTGAGGAGCCCCCGTCTGCTGCTCAGCCGAGGGGGACGGAAAAGACAGTTCTCTAGCGAAAACATGCGGGAATCAATCAAAAAACCACTTTGGGCACAACATACGAGGCCCACATAGCACTGTAGGAAGGTTAAAACCTCTGAAAAGTCGATTTTGCATGTTATGGGACCTTTAAAGGACATATATTATGGATTTTTTTGTATCGTTAGCCTTTAAATATACTCTCGAGTAGCTTTAGTTTGGCATCTCATGTTTTAGAACTCTTAGAACTTTATGGAAAACAAATTTGTATCTCTGCTGCTACTTGCTGAGTTTTAACGCCATCTACGCCATCAGAGGAAATTACACAAGTTTAACATGAACAAGGCAGTTTTTCAGTCTTTCCTGTGAAGTTACGCAGTTGGAATGATCGTGTTTAGACGGCGGAAATGCTACGAACGAGTCTGGCGATGATTTACTGACTTAAAATCAGAGGATTCTCGGATAAGAGACGTCAGTTATTGGGAAAATGTCAGTCATCGAGGGAATTCAGCAGGAAGTGTGTTTGACGGTTCAAAGGGAGATCATTTTCAAACAAATGAAGCTAAATGCTACTTTTTTGATGAGGGAACAATGTTAGAACATGGTTAAAATCTCAAAAAAATCAATTTAGCATCATATTAGTCCTTTAATATAAACAAAAATGGCTTTCAAAATTAAAGTTATGAATGCAAATAAGACAGAAAATAGAAAATGTCTTCATCTACGTCTAAATCTGCTTCAAACTACATGTTTTCACTGACAGGCTCTGGACCTGTCGAATCAAGCTGATAATTGGCGATGTGAACAAAACTGGATCTCAATGAAATCCACTTCTTTCACAACTTTATGTCCTTCATGCCCTCAAAACATATTTTTATCTATTAAGGGTAGACAATATATACAATTTTAGATAATACTGTGAATGTTGTTTTGAAGATATGCTAAATGTTTATATTGAGTATAACGTTTGTAGTAAAAAATGACAGAAAAAGAGCTGAATTAAAAATAATAATGGAAAAAGTTATGTTGTAAACGTTCAAATAAGGGTAAACTGTGATATTTTTGCACTTATTTTACTGACATTTTACATTTGTCTCATAATAATAGCGTCTCAAAATCAATTTTGTCAATATGGCCCAGCCCTATTAACTATAGAGTTTAATTCTGTTGAAAAATGTGTAATATTGCAATAGTTGTTATAGAATTATGTAAAGTAAACATATCGAGCATATCATCTATAGTAAAAACTAATTTAAAAAGAGTAAGATAAGGAAAATCAAAATCAAACTTACATCGTAATTTCATAAAGATTGAATTAAAGTGATATTTCAGCACTCCTTGTACTTAGACTCGTCACAATAATTACAATAACGACTTTTTGTTCAATAAATGAGACACAGAACAATCATTTTTATCATTTTTGAGGGTGAATATTCATCATGGGTACTTTTTGGGGTACTTTGTGTTATTTATTCACCTGTCTACAGCTCAAATCTTATTCTAATGCAGAAAAAATACTACTAAAGTGTTTAATTCTACAATTTTTTAACACAGCTTATGGTTTTTTAACAATATTGCGAATTTAGAAGTTTGGGATAGTCCTGCTTTAAGGTTATTGTGTCAGTTTCATTATTATTTTCTTGTATATTGTGAAAGGCTTACTTTATTTGTACTAGAAACACCAGCCGTTTATGTGTAATATTGGAACCTAGTCAGCACTTTTCTACTTTGCAATCGTTATAATCCCCCAAAAAAGTCAAGATCTTCCTTTTTCTTCATCAGGAACTCCTTTTATTAGTTATGATATTGAACTGTGACCAAGAAAATTGAGTTTCATGGACAGAATATAATATCAAAACAAGCCAGAAAAATGTGTTCGGTACAACTTCCAAGAAAAGAAATCAGCTCCAGCAACAAACAAGCTGATCTGGTCGGAAACTTGACTTTGGGACATTGTTTATTGTGAACTTTAGTGACTCTAAATGCAACATGTTCTTCGTCTTTGAGCCTTCAGTGGAATAAAAGGTTACATGAGGACACGCAAAACCTATAATTGTAAAAACACACACCAGGTCTTCCATCCCAGTGTAAACACGACCGGTCCGTCCACACCGTGTCCCACATAAACACAGCAGCGCCTGTCTGACGGAGCGTCTCACCCGCTGCAGTCCTCCCCCTCTGCACCCCATGTGGAGCGGGACGGGCCTCCAACGCACTTTAGACCAAGAAACAACAGCATCTGACACCAAGTTTTATTGTAAAGATGGAGAAAGATGCTGCTGTTGTGAAAACTGAAACGCTTACCTTTGTCAGTTTGTCAATGTGATCGTATCATTTTTGCACTGGAGGCATATTTAAGGAGAGACACTGCAGGCAAAGCTCTTTTTTTTTCTTCAATTTTTTGTTTTTTGGTCAGTTTGCTCTCTCAACAGATCGGCTTTCACGTGGAAACAACAAACATGTCTAATCTGTACCTAAACATATTTTATTGTTTCATTTAATCCACTTCATTCATAGAAATCTATGGGACATTGTAACTTCAAAGGCCGTTTTCTTAAAATGCATTTTTCTCCTCCAGGGACATAAAGATCACAACTTAAAGTAGATCCCACACACAACAAACTTTACAATCTTGGACACAACAAGATTTTGCCGAAACGTACAAAAGGATTTTTTGATATCTAATTCTAAAACTGATTTATTGAAGTTTTAAGTAAAAAAAGGGAGGCGAAATTTGAATTTTTAGGACAATTTTCAGTCCAATCTAGTTTACTTAAAAACTAAATAAGAAATCCAAAATCCCCTCAGTACATTTTTTAATATGTGTACAAAATGAACCAAGAAATTTAAACCTGGTTCATTCCATATTTCAGATTTAAATGTGTATTTTTTGCTGTTTTTTCACATAAAATGTCTTATTTCTACATGAAAACATGGCATGATAAAAAACTCCTAATATATTATTTTCTTACATTTATGTGAGTAAACTACAGGAGAAGTTTCAAATTAATATCTTTAAATTTAAGATTTTTTCCTATTCACCTGCAGTGTCTCACCTTAATGATCTTACTAGTGCATATAGGCTGTTGTATATACAGTATTTACTCAATTCAAATCTCTATATTGGCACCTTGTTACTCTTTATTAATCAGATTTTTTAGATTATTACTGTTTTGCTTGCTCTTTATGATTCAGAACTGTCTTTAAGAGCTACTGCGTCCAAATAATTTCACGTGTGGATCAATATGTCCCTCTAAATCTAGTCAATTGTCAATCTGTGCGACTATTTTAACTGGTCTGACCACAAGCTGTGAAAACTATAGGCAACCGCAACGAGTCTGCGATTAATTATGCAATTTGTCAACTAACTTGTATGTCTGTGTTTGTGTACAATAGTTTGTATGAGATTAAAGCTGAAGTACATCACTTTTGTTGTCGTAAGCCATAGTTTTGACATAAGAAAAGTGTAAATTTCTTGTTTTGACATGTGTTAAAAATCTTGAAACGCAACATTAAAAAGCATTACATTTGATTTGCTGAAACCTGTATAAAGCCTGTTCCTGTTTTTCCACCTAATGACATCACAAGGTGGAGTATACGGAGTTCGTGCATTACTTAAAAGGCATGAATCACTAAAAAAAAAGCCATGTTTTGTATGGAGAAATACCATAATACGACTAAATGTTCCGAAAAAGTAAATGAAGCAGAATATAGGATCTTGCGTCATGAGATTAAAGCTGAAGTACGTCACATTTGTTGTCGTAAATGAGCTATTAACTATTATTTTCCCCCATTAAAAGTGTTTCATAAAAGCAGAACTGCGTGGCATAAATCAGACCACTGCAAACTATCGTCATAATTACAAAACAATTAATCTATTTTAAACTTTTAAGACGTCACTTCATTACATTTTGGGATGAGAGCTGATTGGCTGAACGTCGTGGTCCACCTTGTGTCGTAAAGCTGTGCGTGTGGCCAAAAAAGTTACACACATTAAAACCAGAGACGTGCCAAAAGGTTTGCGGTCGCCGGAACACTTTGGATTTAAATTACAACTTCATCCTTTCACAGTTTGACGGCTTCGGTGCGGAATAGATGACCTTGTGAGTGAGAATATTTGTAAGTCGAGATGAGGTAAGAGTTAGACGAGATAAAAAACGAAGGACGGCGTTTTGTGAAACTGTGCAGCTCTGTCAGATTCTTCAACAAAAGTTCCTTCTTTATAAATTCGTACATCTTAATTCAATTCGTTTTGGCAAGGTCATGGCCACTTTGTTGTATTCATAATTCGTTTTTTTAAAAAGAAGCCAAGCGGTCCATCATTACCATGTGTTTTGAGACTGTCCCACTGCCAAGAAGTGTTGGACTGAGATAAACAAAGCGCTCCATCGCTGTTTTTGACATCGCCGAGTTCAGGACTGTGTATCTGGGGCTAAAAACTCCTGCCGTGGACACAATAAATGGATATCGCTGGAGCGTAGAAGAGAAGAAGGTCACGGCAAAGAAATGGCCGGCACAAACTGCACCAAACAATAAGGACTGGTGTCAAATTATTTGAAAAATTGGTACCACTTTATAATAACCACATCTTATTTTGCCTCAATAAAGCATTAACAAAGACTTAATTAATAATGAATATATAGTTTATTAAACATGATTCAGGATTAGTAACTACTTAATTAAGTTTAAGGTTAGAGCTAGGGTTAGAATATTTGTTAAATAGTTACTAAGCCTGAATCATTCTTAATAAACTATTTGTTGATTATGAATTAAGTCTTTGTTCATGCTTTATTAAGGCATGAATAAGTGTAGTTATTATAAAGTGTTACCGAAAAATTGAATAAATTATGTTCAGACTTAATTTGAACACTGACAACTTTGAAAGACTTTGGACCAACGGGACTTTAATGTTTATTTAGATGCTACATGTGTTTTATTTACTATATTATTACTTTATTTCTTTGTGTATTTATTTATGTTAGGGTTTTATTTGTATTTTATTTATTTTTTGTTTTATTATCATTATTATTATTTATTTATTTTATTATTTTTGTATTTTTGTTGGGTAACACTTATTCATGCCTTAATAAAGCATGAAAAAAAGACTTAATTCATAATCAATTAGTAACTATTTAACAAATATTCTAACCCTAATTTCTAACCCTCACCTTAACCTTAATTAAGTAGTTACTAATCCTGAATCATGTTTAATAAACTATATATTCATTATTAATTAAGTCTTTGTTAATGCTTTATTGAGGCAAAATAAGATGTAGTCATTATAAAGCAGTACCTTTTGTTGTAGCTGTTCTTCGCTCTCCGTGTTTTGTGTGTTTAATTACTAAAAATGTAAACGAGAAAACACCACGGAGCGTGTATCGATTCAGGTTTATTAAGTGAACTCGTTGACTTCGTCGAGATGTTGTGTTCATTTTTATGGAAGCGCCAATAAACCGCTCGTACCTAATTAGCCGAACAGTGGGGGAGCTGCAGATTCCAGCACAAAAACACAAACTGGGTCAAAACCTTCATCTTGAACGTGATTAAGTGCTTCTTACAGACTGAAACAACAACATGTTTGGATAATTAGACCTATTAAGCTTGTCATATCACGGTAATGAATCAATTACCAAAAAATGCCCTACTTTCACAGACCGGTCCGTCAAGTAACGGCATCGAAACACAACTCTTTCGCGTCTCGAGTATTTCCCTTCGCAAACAAGCGCAAATCCCACAGAGTTCAGCCAGTGCGCTAGACTTAAACGATCAAATCAAAAGTCTTTTAACCCGAAACGAGGAGGAAAAGACGATAATATGCTGGAAAAACGCGCTGGAATAACCGCGACGATCCTGTTTCTTTGACTTGTGGCTCATGTTTCGGTCACAAGTTTCCTCAATAGAGTTTTCAAGAGCAGTTCGGTGATTTAAAGTGAAAGCTGGATTGTCTAGAACACACATTATAACGTGTTTTTATTATCAGCAACCACTCTGTTGTCCTTGCCGTAAGCCGGACCTGTAATTAGACATTTGGGAGTGATTATAAATGCGGTTGGAGTAGTTTTGGTTTGAAATGATGGTGAATGAAAGAACGCTAATTGGATAAATATTTCATCAAAATATCTGTGGTGGCTTTAAAGTGTGTTTCATAAAGTAAGCAGTTTTGATTTAACTGTTTAAAATGTGAAATACTACTGACTTATAAAGATTTTGCAAGTTGTTCTCTGTTAGTTCCCGCTTGTTGAGTCTAGTTTTATAGAAAGTTTCAATCAAGGCAGATTCAATACACACATAGAGACTAAAACTTGGTCATGCGTTTGTGTCTTTTTGGATTTTCAAAGCCGTCGTGCCAGATTTGAGTCACGTCACATAGAGAAATATAAACTGTATCAAAGTTTTCTGAATTTTAACAGTGAGTGACAAAAACGCACGAGTCAACGGTGAGTAATAATGACGTTTTCGCCTGTAAAAGCTCAAAACACGACTAAAATGTGAAAAAGTCTGATAACAAATATAAAAGTAGACAGCTCTGCAAAAATATTTAGTTTGTAATTGACATTTAAAAGAAGAAAATTAAGTAAACAGTTGTAGAAAACCAGATAAACAACAGGAACACTTTTAGCACTGATACAGACTTTGGGATCACGCAGTTGAACTTATTTTCTTTCTATTCTTAAATAAGATGTTTCTGAGGCCGTGTGTTGAGGAAATGCATTGTTGTGTTGCAGTTGAAGTGTCCTTTATCTCCACCTATGTTAAACAAACTAGCAGAGCTACTAACAGAGAAACTACTTTCAGTTTCAATTTTGTTAATATAAAACTTCTTTTTTCTTCAGTTGTATTTAATGATGCCAAATAATATGAACAAATACTGCAGTACGAGATGTTTTATTTAGTTTCATGTCTCGGGAAACTTAATTACGTTTCAGGGAAGAGTATTAAATAGACCATTTGCGCTGCCCCGGGAGTCTAAAAAGCAGGTCTGTGTTGACTTCAGTGCCGTAAGATTGATTTCCGGCTCTCACAAGACTGTTCTGTCAAAATAAAGCCAATAGACCAAAAGAGTAAACAAAAACCATGAAAATACAGTTATAATTCTTCCCACTCCTCCTTTTTGAACGGGTAAAATTGAACCTTCAACTTAAGATCGGGTGTTTTCTAAGCAATTATGCCTGTGAGAATGCCTGACACAGAAGGCACTGAAAACATTTTTCAATCACGACTCTTTTTTTTTCTTCTTTTTTACAGGTCAGAATAAGAAAAAGCGTCAGAAAAAAGCCACCTCTGTCTTCAATCTAATTTGTAATAGTGGAGCACTGGCCCCTGTGTGATTTAAAGTGCTTCCGACAGCCTGAGCTACGCATGTAGTTTAGATAAATATATTTCATGTTTTGCCAAGATACTTTACAAATTTTATCACGGTTTAGCAATTTTTTAGGCTTTTAACTTCACTTCCTGGTTGTAAATGATGACGTCACACAAGGAAATTACCAAAGCGACATCCTGTAAACTGGGTCAAAACTCATCTAATTTCACAGATTTTTTGCATTTTTACACATAAAAATAGATGTGAACACCATTTTTGTTGAATTAATGTATAAAGGGTAAAAAAAAAGTAGTTTATTTTGTGTAAATTATGCATAACCTTTGTCTCCCTAGTGTGATGTCATCAGTTTGTTTACTTCCTGTAACTTTCTACAGATTTAAACTTTTCTCCACAAACGGCCATTGATTGGTGTAAAACTATCATTTTAATTTATAGCAAGTATTAATACACTGCACAAAGAGAAAATTAGAAAATCATGAAAACCTGTCATACGTACTTTAAGGTCTAAAGATTGTGAAAAAGCTTACAGCACCTGATATTCCTAGGCGGTCTCCCATCCAACCTCTAACCAGACCCACACCTGCTTAGCTTCTCAAAGCAAACCTGTTTTTTTGTTGTATTTTGGTTCGTTTTCATTTAATTCTTGGTCAGTACTAGTTTATATTTGGTTTGGTTCTGCTTTAAACCTATTAATTCTTTAATTTTGCGTTTATTTTTTCCACAAAAACCTAATATAGCACTTGTTATATTATGAGTATTGAAGCAAATCTAGTGTTGGGGTGTTTTTTGTGCTCAGGAAAGTCTAGCCCTTGTGAAAATTAAGTTAAAGTGCTTATGTCAGGTTGGACTACGCATTGAACTAAAATGCTGTTAAGCTAAATATATTTAACATTTTGTATAAATTCTTTACAAATTTTATCCAAATTTAGCAATTTTTTTATGTTTTTAAATTCACTTCCTGGTTGTAAATGATGACATCACACTAGGACATAAAGAAGCAGCCACACTGCACACTGGGCCAAAACTCATCTAATGTCAGTTATTTTTTTACTTGACAGATAAAAATATATGTGAATGTCTTTATTTTTTTTAAATGAATGTTTAAAGGGTCAAAAAAAGTAGTTTCTTTTTGTAAATTGTGCTACAGCCTTTGTCTCCCTAGTGTGATGTCATCAGTCTGTTTACGTATAATTTTCCAACACATTTTTCAACTTTTTCTCCACAAACTGATACAAACTATAATATATATTTTCAACTGGCATTAATACACCAAATAAAGTCAAAATTAGAAAATCATAAAAACCTGTCATACGCACTTTAAGTTGGTCTTTGCACCGGAACGTACGTTATTTTAGTTCTTGCAATGTCATTATTTGTCACGTGATTTGTGCTTGGCGTTTGCACGTTTAAAATAGATTCGTTACTCATTCAAACACCGAGCCTCTCAAAGAAGCAAACGTTAACCTGATTCTAAATGAAACAGTTATTTGGTTCCTGAAAGCACCTGTTTGAGTCGTGACACGGCGGACGAAGGACGCCGAAAGCCAGGCCCGTCCCCAGAAGCATCATCTTCTAAGAAATCTAATGGTTTTGAGGTATGTGCATGTAATTGAATTGGCAGCGAGCTCCGTCTGAGGCTGTGTCCAATCGATCTGTGACATCAGGGTTGCAGAGTTTGTCTTCTTCAAGAGCACAAACACGGCGACTTCAAAACGTATATCTTAACCCCACAACCTCTCATAAGCCTGCGCCGGAGCACAGTCTCGAAATCTTTCCACGATCAGGCAACATATCTGACATTGATCTACCTTTGTAGCCTCTGGGAAGCATAATCTCGATTTATTGCTAAGTATTTCATGCATTTCCTCTTTAATAATTCATGTATGGTATGACTGATACTTCCATTCAGTCTAACAGCCTAAAGCACGGGCAAGCACATATAAATACATGCAAAACAGTAATGTCTTTGTTCAGCAGCCATGGTTTTCCTGATACACATGAGTAGAATGTATTTGCTAAGATGGATAATGAGGCAAGCGGATATTCAAAACTGCTTAAAGGCCAAGCGCAGTAAACTGTAAATATGACAATGTATAAGGCCACTTTTCTGACTTAAAGGAGACATATTGTGCTCTTTTAAATCGTACTTTTACTGAACTATGACATAGAGAAATATAAACTGTATCAAAGTATTCTGAATTTTAACAGTGAGTGACCAAAACGCTCGAGTCATCGGTGAGTAATAATGACATTTTCGCCTGTAAAAGGCTCAAAACACGACTAAAATGTGAAAAAGTCTGATAACAAATATAAAAGTAGACAGCTCTGCAAAAATATTTAGTTTGTAATTGACATTTAAAAGAAGAAAATTAAGTAAACAGTTGTAGAAAACCAGATAAACAACAGGAACACTTTTAGCACTGATACAGACTTTGGGATCACGCAGTTGAACTTATTTTCTTTCTATTCTTAAATAAGATGTTTCTGAGGCCGTGTGTTGAGGAAATGTATTGTTGTATTGCTGTTGAAGTGTCCTTTATCTCCACCTACGTTAAACAAACTCGCAGAGCTCTGCACGGTCACAGAAACAACAGAGAAACTACTTTCAGTTTCAATTTTGTCGTTTAAAGTTAATATAAAACTTCTTTTTTCTTCAGTTGTATTTAATGATGCCAAATAATATGAACAAATACTGCAGAAGACATATTGTGCTCTTTTAAATCGTACTTTTACTGAACTATGACAAAAGTAGATCGCGATTTTACATTTTGTTTACTGTAAATTGCAACATTGACGTAAATCAGCTTCTCAGGTCATTTGATTTCCTGTTAAAACTGCAGAACTGGTAAGCCCCGCCTCTTCATAGTGACATCACCGTAACAAGCAGCAGATTGTCATTGTTTGTCATGTTTTTGTTTTTGAAAAGTGGCTACGTGACAGCTGTACTTGTCTTAGTTTGTCCAAATAATCACAACTAAGTACTGGGATGTGGGCGGGGATAGGGGGTAGGTGCAAACAGGAATTTGCTGAACACTTGAGCCTCAGTTGCAGGACAATACAGGATTATGCAAACATGTAGGAAAGGGTTAGGGTTAGGAATGAATCAAAATGCAGTTTGAGAACATGAATGATGAGGAAAAAACAATGACGCATGGTTAAAAGCTTATTAAAGATGATTTTGCATAATATGCCTCCGTTAAACGACATCGAGCTAATAAGAAATGACCAATCAGTCTTGATCTTGACTGAGACTTTGGTTCCTGGTTTAGTTCTGAATGAGTCTTTTGAAAGTCCCGGTTTATAGCATAAATTTTGTCATTTTTAATCCAGGTTTAGCCCAAGTTTAGTCCCTGGTTGAATTCTGGAGTGGTTTAGGTCTTGTTTGGTTCTCCAGATTTCTCTACAAAATGCTTTGGTTTCTTCCTTTTATGAACTTCTATTATGACTATCCACCTTCACTTCCTTACTAAACCTGAGAATGGCTCCTCCTCCTTTCATAACATCCATCAACGACTTCAACACGACATTTAAATTAGTTGATGTGTTGTTTTGGAACCCCCGCCTTGCCTCCATAGCACAGTCACAGGAGGCTAATTTGACACAGAGAGTACGTTAGCGTCACATGGAGCCGTCGTAAACAAACTACACATTGAAATCACATGGAGGACAAACAGGTCACTGAGAAAGGTCACGGATTATGCAACAAACTGTTCCTGGACTGAAGAGGAGGTGGGTTTCTAAGCAAGAAGTTCAGCGAAAGATAGAAAGATATGGATGCACAGTTTATGACAATGTATGTGTAATCCTTATGGTCAAAGTATAAATCAAGCTAATTTGTGTAATAATATTGTACAGCATCATGTAATAGTATATATAATGTATTGCAAAAGTGTACAAATTGTGTATACTGGTACCTAATTTGCAATATTTGTACCTATTTTTCATAATTTCCATGCTATTGTATTAGTTTACTGGTGTTTTGAAGATTAATAAAGTTTCTCTAAGTCTAGAGCAATGTTTACGCCCTCCATGTATCAGAAATGCACACAGTAATGTCATGTATATTCGTAGTTTCCATTCTAGTTTAGCACTTGTTAAGGCGAGACACTGCAGGTGAATATAAATTTGAGGCATTAATTTGGAAACATCAGTTTATTTACATTTTATGATTGAATGTTGACAAAATTGCACTCATTTGGGTCTTACAAAAACTTTTAATAAGCAGATTTTGGACATTTTATTTAGCATTTGAGTAAACTAGATCTGAAAATTGAAATAAGAATTCTAATTGACTGTTTGGAGTTAAAACAAATCAGGCTTAGAATCACATATCAACAAATCCTTCTAAGAAATCTGTCAAGTTTGTGTGAAGTGTTGGAAAGTTTGGCAGAAGTGTCTTATCTTACAGTTTGAACTCATTTGATTAAAACGCGGTTAAGATCATTATATTTAAAATGTTGGGGGAAAAAAAGTTTGGACAATTTCGTTTTATAATTTTACTTCCTGGTTGTATCATCACAATCAAGACATTCCTAGGAAATTTTACAAATGCTGATGTGGAGTGGTTCAAAACTCCTTTAATATCCTAATAATCCGTTAATTAAATCCTTAAAAACAGAAATTATTATTTGTCAAAAAATATATATGAAAACGGTTTTATTTTGTTGAATTAATTTTTAAAGGGAGGAAAAATGTGTTTCTTGTGAGTAAAATTGAGTCTCTCTAGTGCCATGTCGTCATTTTCAACATTATTTTTCAACTTTTCCTCAAAAACTGACACTTGATTGTTGTAAAACTATCATTTATATTAACAACAGGCTTTATCCCATTAAATAAAGTCAAAGCAATCATAAAAACCCTGTCATACGCACTTTCAGAGCTAGCATGCTTCAGCAAATCTCCGTTTAGTCCCTGTTTTGATCCCAAAGTTGTCATAATCATCCTTGCTGAGCTGTAACTTTAACTGAATTGAACTGTTAAAGATGAATCTTGCAGCCTCATGTCAAAATGTTAAGAGCAACACAGTCATCCCCACAGTTAAAAGAAAAAGCAGGTGACTTACCAGACTTGCGCTTGGATCCATAGTCCCTGAAGGAGAAGCAACACAAGAGGGACATAGTTAGAGACAGCGCACGCTCAGCTCAGGACATGCATTCACTTCATGAGGACAGACGTATTCCTCGGCGGCGGCTATCGGCTCTGACAGAAACGTCTGACTGGGGCGAGCAGAGGAGCGATCAGAGGGACGAATTTGGCCGGCCGCCCGCAAAAAAAGAAACACAAATTGGTCACGTGACTAGAGCAGCAGCAGCAGCAGCAGCGGCACCGTTCCCTCCCTCCTCCCTCTGTGCGTCGTCTATCCTCGTTTGTCGCTCGTTGTCGGCGGAAAAAGCGGACCTCGCATACGGAGCGGAGTTAAGAAGTCCTGCACACCGGATTGTAATGAGATTAAGGCACGAGGCTAAGCTAAAGGAGTGTGGGGGTGCCAAAGAGCAGACGTGTTAGGGATTCAGAGCTGTCAACAGACGGGGGGACATTTAAATTGGTCTTAAACACAACAAAATGCTGAGTCTGGATAGATAAATGACAAGGGAATAGTGTTGTCGCAATAGCTCGATACTGGATAACGATTTCCATACCACAACAGGACCAAAAAGTCATTTTAAACACAAAATAATAGTACTTTCTTTGTGTCACTATGTAGTTGTATTCTGATAAAGCGCTTGATCATTCTAAAACTGTAAATGAAGTGTCATATTTTGTCCAATTTGTGATTTTTTATTTGTTGAATCATGAGTATCTACTAGTTTCGATACCAGTTCTATTGTCACAATCAGAAAGGTTTTTATTGCCATTGTCGGTGAACAGAATTCACAAACTTGCTTCGGCAGTGTAGGGTGCAACATATCAATATCGATTAGTTTCTGATTTTAAATACGTCTGAAAACCCTACAAGTGTTACGTTTTGATCTAAAGGTGCACTACGCAACTTTTCTGGTGGGGTTTCGTCACCTGCTTGTTTCCACGGAGATGTTATTGTGTTACCTGCATTGAAAGGAATCAATATGGCATTTATTCACAGGCTTTTACAGTTTAAAAAGTACAATAAATAAATAAAACCAAACTAAATATGCATTCGTACTGAAAGCAGACTTATCTTCACTAGGGCTGCACTTAAATCTTAAATCTTAAATCATCAATATCGAAATACCAAATGTGGTATCGATATTGTGATCTGCTGTATTGATTATTACATTTTTGGTATATTTTACACAATATTTTGCTACCATTTTGTTGCTTGTTTAGAGAAAATAAACTTCAGTCGGCATATTCACTGTTTTTATGATAAAAATGGTTGTATTTGATTTTAAGTTTGTGCAGATGGCGATTAAACAAAGAAATACTTTTGTTAAAATGTATTTGGCTCTTGAAAAACAGTGATTTATCGCAGAATCTATTGTGTAATATATTGATTAACATGTGATCTTACTGTTGTATCGCCATGAATTGTAAATTGTATTGGATTGTGAGGGACGCTGTCATTCAAAGATAAGTTGAATGTCATTGTGAAATACTAGGAAAAACAATCACATCTCCATGGAAACAAGCAGGTTGCAGGGCACAAAATCATAAAATATTCGGGCAACTACAGCGCGATCCTCACCACTTGTGTGTCAGTCTTTGAAGAACCAGAATGTCGCTTTAAGCCATTGAGGGACGGCCACAAAACGAATAAAACATGTCTCTTTAAAGTAGTTTTTGATGGTTCCTTGACATTAAACAGAAAACTTACAACTACAATCTGTGCCTTGATCTCTCAAAGAGCTCTCAGTGACAGGCGCCTTGTCCTGCACATGGCACCGGACCAACGCACATCATCTTCAAACGCCTTCTGTACGTTTTATATACAGGCAAGGACAAAATATCCCACAGTTCTTTGCAGCCAAGCAGTCTGTGTTAAACTGAGGAATGAATGTACGTATACGAAAAGCTGTTTGTGCCTCCAAGCTTTATGTGTGAATGTGATTGTGAGCGAGGGCATTTGAAGGTGTAACATTTTTGGAGAAAATGTGCAGCTTCCATTTTCTGCATTTTAACATCCTTTTTAGAGGTATATATATATTCAAAATAGATAATATTTTTGTGGTTTTGGCGATATCTTAAATTAGGAAAATCAACTGTTAAATAAGCTGTCATAAAAGTTGATTGGATAACGATTTCCGTACCACAACGGGAACAAAATAAAGTCATTTTAAACACAAAATAATAGTACTTTCTTTGTCTCAATATGTAGTTGTATTCTGATAAAGCACTTGATCATTCTAAAACTGTAATTTTTTTTATTTTTTGAATCATGAGTATCTACTAGTTTCGATACCAGTTCTATTATCACAATCAGAAAGGTTTTTATTGCTATTGTCGGTGAACAAAATTCACAAACTTGCAGCTTCCATTTTCTGCATTTTAACGTCCTTTTTAGAGGTATATATATTGAAAATAGATAATATTTTTGTAGTTTTGGAGATATCTTAAATTAGGAAAATCAACTGTTAAATAAGCTGTCATAAAAGTTGATTGGATAACGATTTCCGTACCACAACGGGAACAAAATAAAGTCATTTTAAACACAAAATAATAGAACTTTCTTTGTGTCACCATGTAGTTGTATTCTGATAAAATAAATAAATAAAAAGAACAGAAAATTCACACTTCAAGTCATCACTGTCTTGATGTAACTGTATATATGTGTGCTTCTGTTGTTGTTTATCTGTTGCTGATGATGGAACTGACACATGAGAGATGTGAGCATTAACTGCTGTACCGAAAACAAATTCCACCAACTCTGTTGTGTGGCCTTTAATAAATGATTCTGATTCTAAACAAGTGATATTTCCTCACATTTGTGTTTCATTGTCCAGTCCATTCACTGTTCGTGCTGCGTTGAAGCCATAGACATAAAAATAGTGGACAGACGGTTGTGGCTCCGCCCCATTCATGATAATGCGGCTCAGTCATGGAGAATTCAAAATGGCCGCGGGTTAGCCCCCACCACTCCCCCCTCGGTGGGGAGGCGGGGAGAGGGCGACTTTGGGGCGGCCTTTTGCTGACGTACTGCCGTCGTTGTCTCTATGGTTACCGCCCACTCGTAGGTGTATGGCTGCGCCCTGACATTTCCGGCACGTAAAGCCCGCCTTCTTCATTAGATATGCATGAACTTTAAAAAATCACAGCGGCTAAACCAGCCTGGTTCAAAAAAATTCACCCCCCTCAGCGTTGTCACAGAGCCGTAAGCTAACGTTTGAGACCAAAGCCGTATTTTGAGCCAGGCTCTAAAGTAGGTTTTGAAACGTCTAACTCCCCATTGACTTGCATTGAATAATTCTACTTCCGCAGCAGCCCCTAGTGGTCAGCAGCAGATTGCAAACATGGCAGCCTACAGTCGGCGACTCAATTTGAGGGCGGTAGCCTCGCCCACTGGTTGAAGCACAGACATTTAGCACATTTCGGATGAATTTCCACCGCAATGTTGAAAAAGTATCATCCTGGTAATAAAAAAAGCCATTCACTAACACATTTTTTTTGTCAATGTCAGCCACTTCTAATCTTAGCGTGCATATGTTTTGTGAGGTTGTTTTGTCAGATGTCCTCCATGATATAATGAACTCCTTACTGACAAACTTAAAATAAAACACAAGTGGGTCTATGACGAATACATGATTACAACAACAGGGCTGCACAGTTAATTAAAAGTGGATCAAAATCACAATTTGAATGGATGCAATTAGCAAATCGTGAAGGCTGCAGTTTTTGAAGTGCAATCATTTCCTCCATCAGCAACAGAATATCTTGTTTTATTCTGTAAAAAAACTGCAAACCCTGTCATGTAGATTTGTTAAAATTTGTTCTGAAACAAGCGACAAAAACATATGTAAAAGCAACAAAAACGTGACTGAAGTGGCAAAAACACAACAGAAGTAACAAAAATGCAGCAAAAAGCAAAGAAAATCTGTCTAAAAACGTGACAAGAACCGAAAAAGAAGTTTAAAAGCAACAAAAATGCGACTGTAAGGGACACATACGAGGCTAAAAGCGACACAAACGTGACTAAAACTGTTTTTTTAAGCTACTAAAAGTGACAAAACTGTGACAAAAAATGTTGATTCTTTTATTACTTTGTCAGTCTTTTGCAATTCTCCTGCTGGTGTCTAGTCTAATCTGTCTAATCGCAATGGCAAAACTAGTTAAAAAAAATTGCAATTAAATATTTTCCCAAGACCTGCAGCTTTATTGAACAAAACACACGACCATAAAAGTGTTCATCTGACTATGCTGTTAATTGTTTTTAGTTAGTTAGTTTTGTGATATTTGAATGCCATTTATGGTGGGATTGCTTTGAATGTTAGACAAATCTAACATTTAAGGCTATATGACGATATGTTTCTAATTATGACTTAGTTTGGTGGGAGGGCACCTGTGGCAATGATTTACTACAGTTTTACAGCTGTGAAATTTTGAAAAATATAAGTTTAGAAATACAGGAAGTAGTGCGGAATCCCTCGACATACCTTTGAAATACAGAGATTTACACACAACCATAGAACTATAATTAAACCTGGAAGATTATTTCAAAATGGCCAAAAATGAAGCCAAACAAGTTTTTCTTTTGCATTATTTCCTGATACGGAGGCTGCCATCTTTGCTTTACTTCCTGATACGGAGGCTGCCATCTTTGCTTTACTTCCTGATACGGAGGCTGCCATCTTTGCTTTACTTCCTGATACGGAGGCTGCCATCTTTGCTTTACTTCCTGATACGGAGGCTGCCATCTTTGCTTTACTTCCTGATACGGAGGCTGCCATCTTTGCTTTACTTCCTGATACGGAGGCTGCCATCTTTGCTTTACTTCCTGATACGGAGGCTGCCATCTGTAATTTAGATGCACCGTGTGACGACAATCCCCCATGATGCTTTGAACAACGGGAGCGATCGCGCAGCTGCAAGTTTTTGTGTCAACGTTAGCTTGTGTGATTGTAATTGTGTTCTTCATGTTAGATCAAATGTGAAAGCGTCTGAAATGAAATAAAATACAACTTACATGTATTGTTAGTCTAGCCTTGTCCACGTGCTTCTGTTTGTATCGTCTCATGCTCAGAAACGGTTAAAAAGAACATTTCCTTCTATTTTATTTAAAAACAGAAAAAAATGAAGTACTGCCTGCAATTATAATACACAATTCTACAAAAAGGCTGGGCCCAAGAGGCTGCAGTACCTCGCACGGCCACTAATCAATGCACTCAACTGATACAACTTTTTTATACAGTTTAAACTGTCATCCAACAAACTAAAGTTGTTATAATTTGTCAAATCATAACTATTGTGTAATTTTTATGTATTTTGGCCCTTGTTTTCAAAATGGTTGCTAGGTAACAGTTGTGGAATTACCTCTACATGTGCTGCCCATGTCCAAACAGGAAGTAACATCTTAAACATCACAAAAACTGGGGATAAATAGGCAAAATGTTTAGTAAAATCTTAAATATAAATATGTTCACCACGTTTTAGTGAAACATGCCGTCATACAGACTAGATAAAGTCTTTCTGATTTTAAAGTGCATATGACAGGTTTCTATGATTTTCTAATTTTGACTTTATTTAGTGTATTAATACTTGTTGTAAATAGAAATGATGGTTTTACACCAATCAGGTGACTGTTTGTGGAAAAAAGTTGAAAAACCTGTTGAAAAATACAGGAAGTAAACGAACTGATGACATCACACCGGGGAGACAAAGATTATGCATCATGTACACAAAATACACTACTTTTTTGACCCTTTAAACATTAATTAAACAAAATTAAAGGTGTTCACATTTATTTTTATTTGTCAAATCAAAAAAATGTGACATTTGATGAGTTTTGGCCCAGTTTACAGTGTTGTTGCTATGGTAATCTCCTAGCGTGATGTCATCATTTACAACCAGGAAGTAAAATTAAAAAGCTAAAAATTGCGAAAACGGTGTAAAATTTGTAAAGAATTTTAGCTAATTTTGAAATATGTTTATCTGAACTACATTTTGGTTAAATGAGTAGCCCAACCTGTCATGGGCACTTTAACTCTACTATTAGAACTGGAAGACAGACACGAACCAAAGCCTTGTTCCTTCGCAGTTATTACGAAACCACGCACCTAAATCCTCACTATTCCTCCTTCTCCTGCCCATGTCAAAATCAATGTCCTCCATTTGCCGTAATGGGATTGTGAAAAAAGCCCGTCCAGCCTCGGCTCCGGCTCGGTCCCTGGTGCAGTGCAGAGAGGAGACATCCACGGAGCAATAACAATGTCGTTAAAGAGCTCAATCTGACTCCACTTCCTTGTCAAATACTCGCTGCATATAAAAATAGCTGCAGCAGTTCCTCACTAAAATCACCTCTAGACAGTGTCAGGGAAGAAGAGGGAGATGGGACTGATATCGCCCAGATTCATTTCAAGGGGATCACTGTATTATGGCAGATAACAGGGATATTAGAGCGAGAGCGTGAGATAAGACGAGACATACTTGTACTGGCCGGCTTAAAGTCTGTGCGGCAGCTTCTCTGATATTGTAATTATGACTGAGGTTGATGGGGTAGACCTTGTAGTAAATATTTATCATAGTTTTACGTCTGTGAAGCGTCAATTTGTGAAGAAATTTTGAAAAATAAAAGCTTAAATTTGCAGGAAGTGGTGCTGAGAACAGAATCCCTTTGTGATGTCATCAGAAAGCGACGTTTTTCTGACAGTTTACAATATTTCAACAAAATAAATGTGTTATCGGGTATTATTTATTGTCAGTTCCTAACTATTGTAATTTTTATGAATTTTGGCCCTAACGGTTGTCTTCTCTACCAGGAAGTAACATTATAAACTTTACAAAAAATGTCAAACTGGGGACAAATTGGCAAAATGTTTAGTAAAATCTTAAATATAATCATGTTTACTACGTTTTAGTGAAATGTGTATCCAACCTGTCATGTAGACTAAGAAATACGGCATGATATGGGTCAAAAATTGTTTGTTTACATGCATAATAATCTGATTATTATCTGATTTCTGGACTTGTCAGATTATTGAAATGTTATGTTACATCTGAGTGTTCACTCATGTACAGGTTTGGACAAGGAAGCTAAACTAATGTGGCACAGACAACAATGACAGAGTAAATCAGGTGTGTCCAAACTTTTTCCATCGAGGGCCACAAATTGAAATATAGACCAAGCGGAGGGCCACAAATCAATCATGAAACGTTAAAAAAAGCAGCATTTATCTGATGTTTTAAGCACCACCACATCTACATTCAGTCTCATTGCCTTAACATCAGGTCTGTATCGCACCAAAATGTTAGTTATTTAGGTTGAAATTGTAGAAAATCTGAAATGTGCTGTAAATAGTACTTATCAGGACAATGTGGGCCAGTTCACCAGGAAGACTAAGGGCCAAGAAAAATTGGTCTGAGGGCCGCATTTGGTCCCCGGGCCTGAGTTTGGACATGCTTGGAGTAAATGTTGAAGATTGAAAGTTATTTTAAAATGCATTGTGCTTCGTCTTCCAAATACAAACGTAACTCTAAAAATCCACACGCGTCTCCAGGTTGTTGGTGGTAAGAGTTATCTTTTGTGCCAGTAAACACACGCAACAATATAAACGTGACTCAAATTAATCTCCGTAGGTTTCTGGTTAGATGCACTGAAAAGTTATGCAAAATAAAACTACATTCTACTATCTACAATCTACTTTTGATCTTTTGTTTTGATTCATATCTGGACAGTGATAAAGATTAACATCATCCTACAGTCAGGTAAAGACACAACAAAGAAGTGCACTTTTTCTCTTTTCAAACCAAAAAAAAGAGAAAATGACAGAGATTGCCCTTGTCCCAAACAGCGATGATCTGATGCTTCTGCCTCTTTGTGTCTGAAGCCGTTGAATGGAGCCTCTATACCGACCTCTGCAACGCGACGGCGCTCGGTGCTGGCATCCAGAATGTGCTTCATTGTCACCAAACTGGGCCAGTGCCACTCACATCACCCCATTCTACTCAAAAACATCCAAACAGGACATTCTCAAACTGCTGGGTATTGGATACGACTGATGTTATAAGGCGGGAGTGTCCAAACTTTTTCCATCGAGGGCCGAATATGGAAATACCGACGAAGCAGAGGGCCACAAATCAATCGTCAAACGTTCAAAAAAAGTTGCATTTATCTGTATCTGTCTCAAAGCCTTAAAGTAGAGCTAAGTACCTTCAGCAACAGAGCTCTCCCTGCAGGTCTCTTGTGAAAATACTTTACTACTAATACTAATACTCCTACTTTTTTCCCCTTCGTTTTCTTTTTTAATTGAAATAAGGAAGTACAATCACATACAATAACACTTCATGTCGCCAAATATAAAAAAGAGAGCCATGGTTTCTCAGAAGAGATGTCTTCAAGTCGTCAGGAAAGTTTCAAGGCTGGTTTTCCGCTCAGAGACAGCAGGGGATTCAAACGCCCCGAAAATACATTTGCAACCACCACACGAACTTACAAATATGTTTAATAAGGTAAAAATGTTAGTTCTACTTTAATATAAGGTCTGTCTTGCACCAAAATGTTACTTATTCAGGTTGTAATTGTAGAAAATTTGAAATGTGTTGTAAAAAGTACTTCTCCAGGCAATGTGGGACTATTCACCATGAAGCTTGAGGGCCCAGAAAAATTGGTCTGGGGCCGCATTTAGCCCGCGGGCCATAGTTTGGACATGACTGTCATAGGGAATTGAGCAATTGTAATTCTGTTCCTGTTGGATTTACTTCACTTGAGGTTTAAATGTGGGGTACTAGACATTTTTCTTTTAAGTCTTTTTAGTTTTTAAGTCCTGGTATTGTCATGGTTTGGCCCTGCTTTACGGTGCATTCCAAGCAACTGGTAACGGGGAAATTTTCCACCTTCGACTTGAAAAAATGCCCAGGAATACCGTTCAAAAGGGTAAATCCTACTTGTGAGCTGGGAGCTGATCGAGCGACTCCCACTTCACCTACGATACGACGATACAACAATGAAAATCAGCACTGAAAGTGTATTTTAGACGTCCGTTTAATGTTTATATTTGTTTAGCTTACAGTTAGCATCAGTCAAATTGTTTACGAGTTCGTTCGGCTGGAAATTCAAGTGGGAAATCAACGACTCACAGTTGCCAGGAATGCAAGCCCTCATCCAGTGTTGGTTACAGTTGTTGGCCGTGTTGTTTTGAACTTTTAGTCATTTAGTTCCTTGATTTTCAACCAGTGCGCCGGGAACAATAGTGCGCCTTGAGGTTTTACCAGGTGTGCCTTGAAAAACTGTCCAATTTGAGTAAATAGGTTCAAAAATGTGGATGTATTTGACTAATTTTCCATGTCCTGAGCAACTTCTGCATCAAAAAAGAACACACAACCTTCACTACTACCAAATTTAAAGAACCAGATAGTAGCACAGACATTATTTGGCTCTTTATACACAAGATTTATTTAAATTTTTTTAGTTTAGTTGATGTTCCGTGTGATCTTTTGAACCCAAAAAGTGCGCCATAACTCAAAAAAGGTTGAAAAACACTGATTTAGTTGATTAATCGGCTGATGATGTCTTAGTTGACCAACATTTTAGTTTAATTCATTTATTTTAAGTTTAGATTACACAGCCTGAAGTTATATGACGATTTGGTAGTGAATCAGGAGTTTATTCTGCCTTTTGTACTTTGTTTCTTTGTACTTTGCTGTATAAAATTGTGCAATCGTGGTCTTGTGCTTTGAGAATTTTTGCCAGTTTCATGCCGCTGTCCCCTTTAGTCGACTAATCGATCGTCACGGCATGTCTTTAGTCGATTTTCTTTAGTCAACTACAGCCCTGTTTTGAATCACACACTTTATCTTGCTGTAGTTGTTCGTCATAGTTTGGTACAAGCATCATTTTAGTCCATTAAAACTGGCATTCAAAGTCAGTTCTTTTCTCAGATGGGATTTCAGTGTGAAAAATTCAAGAAACCCTGCACCACGCCGAGGCCAGTGGAAGAGATTTCTGTCGATGGGAGATGAATTTTAATGACTGGCATTTTGGAAAGTGCTGTCAGTGGCTCCGAGTTGAAGGGTCGGAGCCAGAACATGTGGCCCTTCAGCTGCAGCTCTGCCGCAGTGCCATTAAAGAGGCGGCTGTGCTCTGAGGAAGCAACGGCAAGTTTTACCATTTCAAGGATTGTAAAGTGCTCTTGTTTTACCATATGTTCCTGGAGCGTAATCTAACGATGGCTCCAAGGCATTGGGGAAAAAATCGTTGGCGATTTGGCCAGACGATTTCTGTCTGTTTATCTTTTTACACAGATTGGTAAACGTTTGTCTGATGCACTGCAAAAAACATTTCTAGAGAAGTATAAATGACTTAAAGACATGATACTGATCTTAATTTCCACAACTTTAATTAGTTATGTACATGGTCCAAGATGTTTAGAGGTGTTTCTGGCTTGCTTTTTAAATTTATTTCTTCTCGTAATCAGTGAAAAATGTGTTGAAACTAGAGAATTATTGTAGGTCGCATAAGCAGTTACATCTAACCTGGTCAAAACTACTCAAATGAATCTGATATTAAGTACGGCTAGACGTTCATTTTAGTCTGTGCTTCTATGCTTCTATGTTTAGTTTACCTCATCTATGACTGACATGGTAAAGCCCTAAAGAAAGAAGAATTTTGATCAACTAAAATGAGACCGAAAAATGAATTATGATTGGATCAAATACGTCTAAAAAAGGAGATGGAAAGCGAAGTTAAGTTGAAGTGTGTTTGACCAAAATGGCGAAAAAAAAAAGAAACGGATAGATCTGCCCTGTTTTTGTATTTGCTTACCTTCTTTTTATGACTTTTGATTGTTAAATCTGTATTAATTCTGACCTCTAAAACTTAAACTGACTAAGATCTTAGTTCTTTGCATACAAATAACAACAAAACATCAAATTTACAGCAAAAAACTTAAAATGTATATTTTTTATCTGGATTTGAGTAGTTTTTGACTTGACGAGATTTAATTGCTGATTCAGAAATTTCACTGATTTCAAGATACTCCTGAGTTTGAAATAAGAAAATTAATTTGCCGACACGGTACATAAAATGATATTAACACACTGGCAGATAATTTGGCTTGAAAAAGCAAGTAATGTAGTCAGAAACGGTTTGAAGCAAATGAAATAATTTAGATTCAACTGGTTTCTTCAGATGTCAAAACGCCTGAAATTAAAAGTAATATCCCGAAATTGAGACATTCATTTTTTGACAGTACAACTTACTCCAAACGGGGCTGAAATCCACAAAACTAAAGGTACAGGTCCTACAGGGGTCTATTTTCGGAGTTCAGGAGTTTATTCTGCCTTTTGTACATATAAATACACAGTTTCCTTGTACTTTGCTGTATAAAATTGTGCAATTGTGGTCTTGTGCTTTGAGAATTTTTGTCAGTTTCATGCCGCTGTCCCCTTTAGTCGACAAATCAATCGTCACGGCATGTCTTTAGTCGATTTTCTTAAGTCGACTACAGCCCTGTTTTGATACACTTTATCTTGCTTTAGTTGTTCGTCATAGTTTGGTACAAGCATCATTTTAGTCCATTAAAACTGGCATTCAAATAGTTTCTTCAGACTTCAAAACGCCTGAAATGAAAAGTAATCGAGACATTCATTTTTTGACAGTAGAACTTACTCCAAACGGGGCTGAAATCCACAAAACTAAAGGTACAGGTCCTACAGGGGTCTATTTTCGGTGCCGTGTTTCTCCAGCGACAGGCCCCTCCTTGTACAGGAAACCTATTAATTTCCTTTAAACGCCCTTTGATTTGTCAGCACAAATACTGCTGTGTTTAAAATGACATTCTGTCCGACCAAGTTTAGGACTTAATGGGGCAGTGGGGATTTGGGTCATCTGGTCAGGAGGCCGTCAGTAAGAGCTTTTATCGCTCGCTCAGCAACAACGCCGTGTGTCCGCCGCCGCCGCCCGGGCCCTGATTGGTTTGATAGCACTAATAAATAGCTGGTCAAGTGGCAACGTTGTACAAAGTGCCCTGTTGTCACTTGTGCTTTCAGTGCGGGACAGAAACGGGGTTAATTGAACAAGCTAACGATTAACGACCTCCGGAGGGCGCCGATACAATAGACGCAAGTGTGAGCGCGGGATATGGCATGCTGTAAGTTATCGGGGAGGTGAGGACAGGGGCCGGTGGGAGAGTCGGTGGAAAACAGCAGCAGCATGAAAAGTACTTTGCTTTGGCCAAATCCCAAGGTCCCTGTAAAAGTATTCGCGCTGTGCATGGTTTGAAAGGCAAACACGACCTCGGCGCTCCATAAACAGGTCCATTCAGGAGGAAAGGCCGGCGTCTAAGCACTTTCTTTTCTGTTTGTCAGTGCATCGAGGAGGAAGTGACTTAGGAACAGAGGTGGAAAAGTAAAAGTACTGGACTTAAGGATCAGAATCAGAAAGGTAGGACTTGTATAAAGTATAGACTATGCTAAAATAAGAAATATGAACATGCAGAATAAAAAATGAGTAGAATAAAAATTAAATACAATATATACAAGGACACAAAGTAAGCACAATTTTTAGATATCTGTTCTTTACATTTCTTTTCTTCTTTATACGAGTACATTTCACAGTAGATATTTTTACTTTTACTTCATTGAAAAAATGCATTTCTAGATGATTTAAATGTCTTCATTTCAGGATACTCATCTTAATTTCAGACGTTTTGACAAGTTAAGATTAATTAGGACTATTTATTTGATGGCACAAGATTTATTTTATGTGTTTCAAACCGTTTCTGACTTGTTTCAGTACGTTACGTTTTATTTCTAGCCAAATTATCTGCCAGTTGGTTAAGATACTTTAACACCATTAGCAAATGTATTTACTTAATTTAAGAAAGAATATCGCATGACCAGTCAGAAATACCTTGAAATCAGTGAAATATTGTGCATCACATCAGCAATTACATCTCATCAAGTCAAAACTACTTAAATCCAGATAAAAATGACAGATCCAAGTGATTTTAAGTGAGGAATTACATAAATTTTTTGCTGTGTACATTTCAGCGCATGTGTACTTTCTACTCCACTACATTTTTGAACTGGACTGAAACGTAAAAGTATATATTTATAAGATTGTAGACCTGCTGAAATGGCTGATTAAATTCCTACATACAGAAAAATAATCTGGAAAGTTGCCTATAATGATCGACAGAATCGATTAATCAAGCTTACAATTTGATAATTACTTTAACTTTTTACTCTTAAAGTACATTTTTAAAAGGTGTACGTTAATACTTTTACTTCAGTAGATTGAATAATGTAACACTTTTACTTTCACTTGAGTATCCCTTTGCTGTCATATCTGCACTTTTGAGTTGAGACATTTCGATAATCAAGGTGAATAAAGTCCAGACAGACCCAGAGTTGTCCATGTGTTGGACCCAGCACGTGTTTTGGATGTTGTTGTGTGAAGCGGGCCGGGCTAAAGGTTAGTTTGCGTCATGTGCTGGTGTTTATTAGCACTCACAGAGCTTTTGAACCTGCCTGCACAGCATTCAGGAATTAGCGCGCTAGTAACAAGCCACTTAACATAAAGGAGAGAGATCAGGAAACACATGTGACCGGGAGAAGACCAGCGGCCGTGAAATGTGGGAGCTAATGGGGTTCCTAATAAAACAATAGTTAATAACATGTTTTTGTGGCTTAAACTGCTAGTATAGGCTAGTAAACTTTTGTTGTATGTGTTTAAATACTACTTCAGATGCCTGTATAAAAAAAGTTAAGCTACAAATATAGATTTTAACATATATTATATTAGGGTTGGGCAATATGACAAAAAAAGAATGATCACGATTCTCTTGGAGCCAGATCACACTTTGTATCACGATTCATTCATTCATACATTTTCTACCGCTTATTCCCGTTAGGGGTCACGGGTGACTGGAGCCTATCCCAGTGACTTTGGGCCTTAGGCGGGGTACACCCTGGACAGTGGCCAACTCATCGCAGCAAACACAGAGAGACAGAGACAAGGACAGACAACCATTCACTCTCACATTCATACACCACGGGCAATTTAGAGTTGTCAATTAACCTACACCTAAACTAAGGCCCGGGGGCCAAAAGCGGCCCGCAGACCAATTTTTCTTGGCCTTCCTGGTGCTTCCTGGTGAATTGGCCCACATTGACCTAAGACATACTTTTTACAGCAAATTTCAGATTTTCTACTATTATAACCTAAATAACTAACATTTTGGAGTGAGACAGACCTGATATTAAAACATTGAGACTGAATGTAGATGTGGTGGCGCTTAAAAAATCAGATTACTACAACTTTTTTGAACGTTTCATGATTTAATTGTGGCCCTCCGCTTGGTCTAAATTTCAGTATGTGGCCCTCGTTGGAAAAAGTTTGGACACCTGACCTACACAGTCATGTCTTTGGACGGTGGAAGGAAGCCGGAGAACCCACGGTAACACGGGGAGAACATGCAGACTCCACCAGAGAGATCGTGTGATGTTGGGGTGGTTCGGAATTCGAAACCACGATGTTGGGGTGGTCTGGGATTCGAACCCACAATCTCCTTATTGAGAGGCAGAAGCTCTAGCCGCTCTGCCACCGTCCACCCACGATTCATGCGTTCATTGTCAGAAGAAGCAGATGACTTTATTTCTCTACGTTTACGATTCATGCAAACGTAGGTAAATAAAGTCATCTGCTTCTTCCGACAATGAACGCATCATTGCAATTGGTTAAATCCACCTGTCACTCACTTCCAGAGTCGTACAGAGGCCGACAGATACCAGGAGCGGGCTGGAAAAGTGCATACAGCTGCATTCAAGAGAAATGTGTGGATCACGAAATCTCGAAAATAAAAATAGCGTATTGTCCAGGGTTTATGCAGGTTTCAGCAAATCATATTTAATGCTTTTTCATGACGCATTTCACAATTCTTAATGCCATAATCAACATCAAAACAATCATGTCAAGACTACCAGTTGACACGGGCAGCAGAATGATGAGAATATAATAAACATAATAAACTACTTTATAATATTCAAAGAGCTAATTTACATTCAATATAAAACTTTTACTTTTTAGATGATTTGATCAAAACTATTTACATCTAGATTCAACAAATCCAGTTCATCTGAGATTCAAAATACATTTTCAACAATGATACAGCGGCTCTGGGGAGACATGTGCTGCAATCATTATTTGCTCATTATTTTTATTATTATAGTTATTGCTCTGAGGAATAGATCTTTCTTCTTAAAACTGTTATTATATTCAGTGCCTGTGGGAATTGAATTTAATGCTTTTTAATGCATTTTAAGGGCTAATTTTTGCCAAAATTCGTGTAATGACTTAATGCTTTTTAACGCCACGCGCAAACCCTGTTGTCACAAGAGTGAGATCACAATTCGATGTTTATCACTCTATTAACCCGCCCTATTTTATATCAAGAAGAACATAAAGAAAATGAATAGGCCAAAAATAACTGGGCATGAATGTAACCTGCCACATTACATCCTCATCCTCTATTTTTGTCTTTAACTGTGTCAAGAACTAAACATTTAAAGAGAATATAATACCAAGAAACAGCGCGTCATAGTCAGCAGCTGATAACGAGCGCCACGTCGGTTGAGATTTCACGCTGAATCATTTCGATGCCAGGTTTAAAGACGCCTATTTCGGTCTTGATTTGGTGGGTGCGTCCTGTCACATCTGTAAAGCATTACGGCACGCAGCCTGAGGAGAGAAGAGGCGGCACACGGAGGGTCCACGGCTCTACCCGGTGACCCACATCCCTGCAGCTGAAATCAAACTCTTCCCATGGGGTCCGGGAACCAGCTCCAGCTGCCAGCCCTTACCCTGCGAGGCCCGGGACACAGAGGGAGGAAGTGAGAGGGGGGCGGGGGAGCGGAGAGGTGCTGAAGTCTGTTTTATGTGGATAAGTGGAATCTCAAGGTCAGTTTCTTTGTGGAGCCATAACCTTCAGAGCCTATGGTCGCGTTTTCATTGCACAGATTGGATGTCATAATCAAAGGAAAGTTATGCTGTTGAAGGAAACTGTGGCAATGAAATGAAAAATTAAAACTGGAAAAGTTTAAATGGCTAATTTAAGATGCATTTTCTTGGTGGACATGGGTTATTTTACTTGTTTAGAGGTGTTTCTGACTTGTTTCAGTAGATTTCTTCTTGTTTCAAGCTAAATTGTTTGCCATTACATTTAAAAAAAAAAAATTAAAGTGCATACAGCTGCATTCAAGAGAAAAGGTGTGTATCACGAAATCTAAAATGGCGTATTGTCCAGGGTTTATGCAGGTTTCAGCAAATCATATTTAATGCTTTTTAACGCTGCATTTCATAATTCTTAATGCCATAATCAACGTCAAAACAATAATTTTATAATATTCAAAGAGAAAATTTAAATAACATTCAAAATCATGCAATTTTTACTTTTTAGATGATTTGATCAAAACTATTTAGATCTAAATTCAACTTAAACTTACTGCATGGGCAAATTAATTTACTTATTTCAAGCTAAATGATCTTATAATCAGTCAGAAATGTCTTGAAAACAGTGAAATCTTCTACGTCCCTCTTCTAGTCAAAGATACTCAAAATAAGATTAATATTCTGAATTCATTTTAAGTAAGGCTCGGTATTCAATTTTTGCAGCGTGATGCAAGTTAAAGTTTGAAGTAACGACTAGAAAATGTGATGTAAACAGGGTGGACTTCTGTGCTGTCGAGTGTAATCCAACAAATAAAGGCAATGAGACATGATCTGAAAATATTCAAAACTTCTTCAAAAGACACAATAGCCAAGCCCCAAGTCTGGCTTAATGCAAAACATGACAAAAGGTACAAGATATTCAGACTACACAGAAAGACATTAGTATTTAAATCTATCTAACTTTTAGCGGCACTCACAAACTCATTAATATTCATACGCATTCTGAATTCTAAAGAGTCTGCATAATTTTCCTATGTATAAAATGTTTGCTAAATGATTATGAGGATCATGTATGATTGTATTGACCTTATTCTGCCCCGCCCACTTTTGCTGTTTTTTGCACTTTTGTTGTAAACACTTCCGTTTGACGAGAACTCCGTTAAAGCTAATGACGAACGAGGGAAAAGTCTCGCCGCTAAAATGTTACATAAAGTAGATTGATTTGTGTAAAATGTTTAATGAACACGAGCAACAACAAGTCAACAACGCAACGATTTCCTGGTCAGTCTGAAAACGGCTTTTTAGTCCATGTAGAACTTATTTTCTGTTGAGCTCGTCTGCTCCATGTAAACTAATACAACGGAAACAAGACGGCGGCGCGTACGGGAACTTCTGGAATAAGGTGAATATCATGGGAGGAGTCGATAGGAGAACTTCAAGGGTCCAGTATTATTTGTCTGTCTTGTGTTGTCTTGTGTTGTTTGTCAAACCCGTCTTGTCTTTGTTGAACTGGTTCGTATTGTCCAACTTTGTCTCGTCTTATTTTATGTTGTCTTGTCAAGTGTTTTGTCCATTTTTTTATTTTATTCATTATTATTTTCATACGTATGTTTTTTTTTTTTATATTATAATTGAGTTGTTTATTTTTTATGGTCATTTTAATTTAAATTGAGTTCAAAAAAATGTTTCAATTATTAAGTTGTAATCTGTATTATTTTTTGTTTGTTTGTATTCTGTTATTTGTCTGTCTGGTATCAAAAATGGCACAGATGTAAGATTTGATACAAAGAGCTGAATAAAAATAGTTAATTGCAAAAAAATTAATAAATAAACATTGATACGCATTAATTTTCAGACAAATGCATGACTTTAAGTGGAATTGGTGAGGCCTCCAAAGCACAGTCAATCAGAGCGCTGCTTTCGGGTAAACGAGAGATAAAATATTGAGTTTTGATAGATGCAGATGTCATGCAGAAGTGTCATTTTGTCACAAATTCCTGCTTTTAAAACATAATCTGGAGGAAAACACAGACATTTACTCATGGCACACCTGCTTTCATGTTCCAATCAGACTGAACATAAGGACATAGACCAGGGGTGTCCAAACTTTTTTCCATCGAGGGCCACATATTTAAATATAGACCAAGCGGAGGGCCACAAATCAATCGCGAAATGTTAAAAAAAGCTGCATTTATCTGATGTTTTAAGCACCACCACATCTACATTCAGTCTCAGTGCCTTAATATCAGGTCTGTATTGCACCAAAATGTTAGTTATTTAGGTTAGAATTGAAGGAAATCTGAAATGTGCTGTAAATAGTACTTATCAGGACAATGTGGGCCAGTTCACCAGGAAGTCTAAGGGCCAAGAAAAATTGGTCTGGGGGCCACATTTGGTCCCCGGGCCTTAGTTTGGACATGCCTGACATAGACGATTTATCAAGTGAGAATGGAAATTAACAGAAGATAAAGTGTCATATAAACTGACGAGATCGTTGCATTGCGGAGACGGCAATGCACTTCAACATTAACCCTTGTTCCGTGCAACAGTCAAGAGTCCCTTGGTGTGAACATGTGAGCGTAAACACGTCAGACTGGATCGGCGCGCGCTGAAAAACGTCGACACGCGGCCCGGGATCGTGCACCGGGAGAACGGCGGAGGGAAAGGCGGAAAGAGAGGGAGGGAGAGTGAGAGATTGTCATGTTTTTCATCACGCCGCGGCCCTCGGTCACACCGTATCCCGGGACTCGGTGAAGCGTGGCCGCACCTCCGCGCTCGGCTCATCCGTTCCACTGCACAAGCCGCCGCGCTGATTGTCAAGGAAAAACAGATGTCAGCGCGCACTGGTGTGTGACGGCGCGGCGCGGGGGTCAAACGGTCAGCGAGGCGGGCGCCGGCGGAGGAGGGACCCGCGGCAGAAACTTCATAAGCCATTAACGTGATCTGGTTTGGACAAATCACGCAACGGTTTAGTCAGTCACATGCAGCGGTGGAAGAAGGAGTCAAGTTTGTTCCTCAAATGAAAGTACAGATACAAAGAATGACTATAAATAAAAGTATCACGTTAAAAATCTACTTAAAGTGCGTATGACAGGTTTTAATGATTTTCTAATTTTGATTTTATTTGGTGTATTAATACGTATTGTACAGAAAAAATACTGTTTTACACCAGTCAAGTTGTAGTTGGTGGAGAAAAGTTGAAAAATCTGTTTAAAATTACAGGAAGTAATAAACTGATGACATCACACCGGGGAGACTCACTCCATTCAAAGGTTATGCATAATTTACCCAAAAGAAACAACTTAAATTACCCTTAAATCATTAATTCAACAAAATGAAGGTGTTCACATATATTTTGATTTGTCGGACAAAAAAAATCTCTGATATTAGCAGAGTTTTAGCCCAGCGTTCGAAGTAATTCCCTAGTGTGATGTCATCGTTTACAACCAGGAAGTGATATTACAAAACTAAAAAAACAGCTAAAAATGATAAAATGTATAATTATTCTTAGCAAAAGTTGGAATATATTTATCTTACTTGTATTTTAGTTACAGGAGTAGTCCAACCTGTCAGAGGCACTTTAAGTAGACGTGTTGAAGTACCTGTTTGAACGTGTACTTCAAGAGTAAAAAGTAAAAGTATTTCACAGACCAGTTTACATATTAAATGTCGTAATTTTGGTAAAGAATGTTGCTTAATTTAGGTCTATTCGAAGTAATTTCTTAATTTTTGTTGAGAATTTTATGTGTTTCTTTGCTTGTTCTTGAGCTTGAACTCAAAACTTTCAGGCAGAATGTCAGCATCAGCGAGCTAAAGACAACCCTCAAACTAAATGAAAAGGACTTTCTGCTTTTCAGTCCAGTTAAAAAATGTAGTGAAGTAAAAGTAAAAAGCATACACTGTAAAAACAACTTAAAGTGTATATGACAGGGTTGTATGATTTTCCAATTCTGACTTTATTTAATGTATTATACCTTATACCTATTATTCATAAATTATAGTTTTACACCAATCAGGTCGCTGTTTGTGGAGAAAAGTTGAAAAATCTGTTACTGTTGTTACAGGAAATAAACAAATTGATGACATCACACTGGGAAGACAAAGGTTATGCATAATTTACACAATTTTGACCCTTTAAACATTAATTCAACATAATAAAGGTGTTCACATTTATTTCTCTTTGTAAAATCTATGACATTAGAGGAGGTTTGGTCCAGTGTACAGGATGGTTTCTTGGTCATTTCCAAGAATTTCCATCCTTTACGACCAGGAAGTAAAATAAAAACCTAAAAAATAGCTTAACTGTGGTAAAATTTGTAAAGATTTTAGCAGAATTTGATTTTTTTTTTTAAATCTTAATTTTAGTTAAATGAGCAGTTCAATCTGTCAGAGGCACTTTAAGTAAAGTACAGATACCCAAAAGGTTTACTTAAGTACAGTACTTTTACTTTTGTACTTCATTACTTTCCACCACTGATCACATGTTCAAAAGTGCACAGTGCAGTGTTTCTTTGGACGTTTGTTTTCGTGGAGATGGCATTAAACTCGTCTTATCTTGATGGAAACGAAAATGATGATGGAAAGGACAAATTACAGGTCGACTTTGTGGAAACCGATCACAGAAAGAATGTACGTTTTTAAAGTTTTTCAAAGAGCAATAATGAAATAAGTGCAATTTTGTGGAGCATTCCTGGTCTTCAACGAAACAAGCAAGTAGTGGAGCATCCAACAGAAAGCCTCTTTGAATTGGTCACATCTCTACAATTGGAGTGGGGAATTTAACACCGTCACTGATTACCTTTGAGTGGACATGGGTTTGTTGTGGGCAGTTACCATGGATACGGTACCAGATTCTAAAGTGTAATGGAAACGCAACGAGGCCACGTGGAGAGGAGAGTGGAGCAGAGTAGGAAACGCCAAATTAGTTAAGATAGTTTAGTCCAGTGGATCTCGTGGTCACAAAAGGATTTCTAAGGGTCCCCATGAGGAAAAAGTGAAACATTTCCTTTAACCAGGCTTGGCACTCTGCAAATGCTGTGGCAAATGAGTTCATATAGTTGTTTTATAGACAAAACAAAATCAAACATTAGGCTACTTCATTGTTTTGAGGGTGTCTTTTTTGTTTTTGCCAACGGTTGTTTGTATGGCGGTCGTGACTGAAAAAGTTTGAGGACCACCGGTTTAGTCAGTGGGAGGACATTTATATACAGATCTAAAGATAGTGCCTTATTCTACAGTCCAATGTCTTGATAAAAATATAGGATTTAATCAGAAAAAACGACATTCCTCACAGGCTCATATCAAGGCGAGACACTACAGGCAAAACTCATTTTTTTGTTGTTTGGTCAGTTTGCTCTCTCAACACCTAGGCTTTCATGTGGAAACAACAAACCCGTCCAATCTGCTCCTAAAAATATTTTATTGTTTCATTTAATCCACTTCACCCATAGAGTTCTATGGGACATTGTAATATTCAAAGGCCGTTTTCTTAAAGTGTATTTTTCTCCCTTGGGACATGAGGATCATCACTTAAAGTAGATCCCACACACATCAAGCTTTACAATCTTGGACTCAACAAGATTTTGACGAAATGTACAGAAGGATTTTTTGATGTCTAATTCTAAGCCTGATTTATTAAAGTTTTAAATCTAAAAAATTAGTAGAAATTTGAATTTTTAGGACAATTTTCAGTCAAATCTTGTTTACTTAAAAACTAAATAAGAAATCGAAAACCCCCACTGTACTTTTTTTTTTTTTTTTAACTAATATTTGTACAAAATGAACCAAGAAATTTCAACCTGGTTTGGTCCATTTTTCAGTTTTATATGTCCCAAATATGTGTAATTTTGGCTGTTTTTTCCACATAAAATGTCTTATTTCTGCATGAAAATATGATGAAAAACTTGTATTATATTTTTTTCTTACATTTATTTGAGTAAACTACAGGAGAAGTTTACAATTGATATCTTTAAATTTAAGATTTTTTCCTATTCACCTGCAGTGTCTCACCTTAAATATCAAAGGAGGAGGTGATGTGTGTGTTTATTTATATATTATAGGCTTGTTGTATGTTTCAAAGTGACCACAGTATTCGTGTTTTGGTTTTGTGAGATTATTTTATGTCAGTGATTTTTGTGCAGCTCCCCTTGTTCCAAATAAATGTCTAACTCTTTAACTAAACAGCTAACTAAGAATCCTTCAAATGTTCATATAAAATAACTAACTTCATGTATAAATTCTGCTTAAATGCTTTGGCGAAGGAGAATCACATGAGGATAAAACCTTTGTCAAATCACGGCGTGCACTATTAAACCCAACAGCAGAACAGCCAGAAGCCAAGCGAGTCTCAACAGGGGGGGCTGCAACTGGGATTAAATTGACTTTAAAAGGTACACACTGCACGGCTGTTGCAGAATTAAGCTTCTTTGGAGAAACACGAGCCCTGATTTGATGGCAGATATCATCGAGTCAAGGATTAGCGGATCTACTTCTGCATGTTTACTTCACGCCAGAAAGCAAGTGGGATTGACGTAAAGAACAGATCAATTATGACAAGAACATATATTGAATTACAAAAGATACGTCTTAAATTGCACTTGACTTGAGCGTGTTTTTCAAATGATTTGTTTTAATACGTCACATGTTTTGTTTTTGTTTTTCTTACAGGACAGTGTCTCTAAATGTGATCAAAACTTAAAGGTGCAGTGTCTAACTTTCTGTCGCCGTAGAGATCTTGTTGCTTTGCGTGAAATGTTAAACAGTATGGCATTAATCTTAACTATTTCCCAGGTGTTTCAAGGTATTTTAGCGATACAAACAATTAAAGAAAAGCAAAATAAAGTGGTCCAATACCATACTGAGGAACCTTCTAAGAAAAACAATAACATTCCACCAGAGACGTTACATAGTGCACCTTTAAAATTATTTTTTATTTACTTAGCAACAACTACTGGTCATTTAAAAGGTCAGCTACAATAAAATGACAGTTTATTCAAAAGACGTCCTTCAAAATTAGTTTTAAAGGGCCTGTACCTGATTTGTATTTATTCTAGTTAAAATAAAGTCTCTTTACGTCATGCTTTGTTTAGCATAAAAAACAAAACAAAACATTGTGTCTGTAATATATAATCTGTCCACACTATAAATGCATTTTATAAGGAAAGAACTAGTACAGAAGCTAATGCCAGGGTCACCTCTTTTCATCCAATCAGGCTCATTGTTTACTATGAATCATGGGAAAATGAGAGCTTGACACTATCATAGACACTCGATTCTTCGTCATGCAATTTCAAAAGCGCCAAAAAAAAGCTAATTGTGAGCAGAGCTAGAGGAACTGTATGCAAACAACGAAATAAGACTATCCTGGACATTTTTTTCTGAGTCACGAGTGAAAGAAGGGAGTATGTGGGCGGAGCTAACAGTTCAAACTAAAACGTGCTCCTGTCACATGGTTCAAAATCAGATACAGGCCCTTTAATTTGTTCTAAAGTATTCATTGTGATGGTCTCAAGCTTTTAAATTAGATAAATAGCTAAATCAATATTAAAATCACTGCAAAGGCGTAAAGATAATTTACTGCGGCGACCAATACAGTTAAGAGCAGAACATGCAGATCTTTTTCTACGACTATATAAGCACTTGAAGTCTTAATTGTCTCAGAAAGATCATGACAGCGGTGGATTTAAAGGGGCTATAAGTGCTCTTCCTGATAACGATCTGATCAATGTGTTTACCACTATTAGCATAATGGCTCCTCGTTAATGGCACTCAATGGCTCCTGCTACGTTGCGCCCTCAAGAACAGTAAATAAACACGTTAGCGCATTAGCACGAGCCCCCTGTTGCCCCGAACCCTTATCTTTCAGTATCTTCAGATCAGGCTCGACCATCACCTACAGTTACCCACAATCCCGCTTGCCCCGAGACCCCCGGGCGCTTCGGAGCGGGCCGGGACAGGGCAAAAGGCTAATGCGGGTATTAGCGCTCCAGATGGGGGTTCAGCCGTTCAATTAACCTCCACGAGCTCTTCATGGTGACCCCCAAAAGGCCGACTGACTGAGTGTATATAACAGGCAAACATTACCGTGTCATATTTCTATTTTATTGATACAGACTAAGCGCGGTCGACCGCTAACCCCAAAAGTGCAGAAATATATCACGTACGACTCTTATTTGAGACTGCACTGGACCTCTCTGCCTCGTTTTGAGCTGATTTTTAACCGTTTCAAATATTGGCATTTTAAAATATTGGCATTTTAAAATATTGGCATTTCAATTTAGGCAAAATATTGGCATTTCAATGTAGTATATTTGCAAAACAAATATTGCTAATTTCATTTTGTATTGGTGTATGTATTTGTTTATTTGGTCAGGACAGTACATATTAATGAACATGCAATGCCAGAATTAGACGTGGACTAGTTTTCATCCGTTGTCCTGCATTCGCTCTCACAAACTCTCGCTCACACACACCTATGGTACATGTTTTTAGTGGTCGGGGAAACAGGAGCACCCAGAGGAAACCTATGCAGACACAGGGAGAACATGCAAACTCCACACAGAAAGGCCCCGTGCCGCCCGGGAGTCGAATCCAGGACCTTCTTACTGTGAAGCAAGAGTGCTAACCGCTGCGCTACCGTGCTAAATGATCAGTTTTTCAGTATGTCTCCCACCCCAAACAATTTTTTTTTTTTTATTTGCCCTCAGAATGTCGTATCAAATCAGTCTTTTGTTGTTAATTCCCCTGGACGTGAACTTTGAACAGAGTCTGGTTATTAAAACGTAAATCCAATTCTTGTCAGAAAAACTGCAAGTAGATATTTTTGCCAAATATCATATAATACTGTGCAGATAGTTTTTATTTATACTATTACAAAATGTAAATGCTACATAATTACATTTCTAAGAATGATAAGGCAAATGAAAAGGATGAGATGAGGGATTATTGTCATACTAACTTCAAATCCATGTGTTTTGTTGTGAAGATCAGTGGTTCCTAACCTTTTTTGTCTGGAGTATTGTCTAGGGTTTGTTTCACATTCAAGAGTAACTTGAGTTTCGGACAAATAAATGGGTTTAATAGTCAAATATTGTCAATTATTACAAATATATATATCTTTTAGTTTCATTATATTTATGCTCCAAGATACTCCAAATACATGCAACATTTACAACTAATGACACTTTTTAAATTCAGATAAAAGAACATTTCATCTTCATTTAAACTTGAAACCATTCCAAGTGCCCCCTGGTAATTGCTCGCGTACCCCTAGGGGTCCCCGTACCCCTGGTTGGGAAACACTGGTGTAGATACATAAACATAATCATGATAGTTTTGTGTATTTGGTCATATTTAGGCATAAACTATATTAAATGATTAGTCATATTTGCAATAAAAATTAGTGTCACATACCTTTAAAAAGAATCCAGTATTGAGGAACAGTATCATTTTTGTATTTTTAAACTTTTTATTATATTTTATCCATGTCATTATATTTTTGCCTTATTTCTGCCGGTAGTTACAAAATTGCAAATTCACTGCGGGCAAAGAGTCAGATCAAATTTGTCACAGACCGGGAGCGAAAGTCAAGAGATAAATCAGATTGGTTTCAAGCTAAAAAAAAAAAAAAAAAACCCGAAACGAGCGCCAACGCAATAAACAACACTAATGAGATTTCAGTTTTGCTCGTGAGACAGACAGAAGTTTGGTCTTGTTTCCTCCTCGACATCTACAACTCTGACCTTTCGGAGCAAACACATTAGTTTCCACTTAATCCCAATTAACCCCGAAACAACAAATCCGGCCTCACCTCGTCAGTCCGGAGGGGCCCACCTGCTCCCGAGGAAATCCCCTTTGTCGAAAAGCCCCCCAAACTGACCAATGGCAACAGTTGGTGCCTTATCCCGGGCAATAATCTGATAATCTTGCACCATCTCTTCTCCTGGCAGCGCGAGCCAAGGTCACAGCCCATTGTTATTCATGAAGACGACAGCGAGAGGGCGAGACGAACGATAACGTCGAGCGCGTCCGATAACGCCCTCCGGCCAGCGGGGGGCGGGGGGCGGCGGGCAGCGCTTTCGTCACGCCCGGGAACGTGGCGTGCGTACGATAACGGGGCGATGTGTCGTTGTTGTGTTGTGGCTTTAAGGATGAGAGCTGATGATCGTGTGCGCAGCTCCGAACACAAAACAAATCACGACGACGTGTGAGCGATGCTTCTTCTGCTGCCACTTTTCAAAACGACAGACAGAGAACGGAACGAGGAATGGACGATGTATATGAGTCGCTGGTATAAATGTCCAGATTTTCTTTTTAAATGACATCAGTAACAGCCAGAAGTGAAGAAAATCATTGATATTCAGGTACGACTTTATCTGTACAAGAGTCGACTAAAGACCTGTTTTATTGATCGATCAGTCGCTGAAAAGGCTGTGGTAAAAATATATCTAAACTATGAAGTCTGTCCATGTTTCTGGCTCAAACTGCACTCAAAAAACCACAACTGCTGGAATTCAGGTAACGCTTTAGATTAAGGTTCCTTAGTTAACTATTTATAAGATGTTAATAAGCACTAATAGTTTGTTTATGCACTTATAACACCTTATACATGTTTATAATCCATCAGCCCAATGTTTGAGTGAATAAACCACATGTACAGAGCATCAATGAGCTGCATATTATATTATTTTGAATTATCACGCTAATAAATGCTCGTAAATGCCTTGTAAGTGCTTATAAACACATAACAAGTGCTTATTAATGCATTATAAATAGTTTACTAAGGAACCTTAATCTAAAGCGTTACAGGAATTCATGCTAAAACAACCATTTATGCAGAAAAACAGACTATTTATACGTTAGATCTTGATTAAACTTATGATTTACTCCAAATTCTTCAACAAACTCACTCACATCTTCTAATGTTTTCTGTTTTCATCATTCATCATTCTTAATAAACTATTTGTTCACTGTGAATTAAGCCTTTGTTAATGCTTTACTAAGACGTGAATAATGAATAATAATAGAATAATGAATGAGTAAGTGTTGTTATTATAAAGTGTTACCAATATTTAACACTTACTCAGTTCAGTAACACTTTATAATAACTACGCTTATTCATGCCTTAATAAAGCATGAAGAAAGACTTAATTCATAATCAACTAATAGTTTATTAAGAATGATTCAGATTTAGTAACTATTTAACTAATATTCTAACCCTAATTTCTAACCCTAACCCTAACCTTAACCTTAATTAAGTAGTTACTAATCCTGAATTATGTTTAATAAACTATATATTCATTATTAATTAAGTCTTTGTTAATGCTTTATTAAGGCGAAATAAGATGTAGTTATTATAAAGTGGTACCCTCAGTTCGTCTTTTAGTGGAAAAAAATATATTATATCCCAGATGAATGCAATTAGGTTTAGTTTTTTAAAAAATGAACATAAAACTGATTTTGTTAACTGCAAGTTCACGCTCTGTGGGACAATAATCAGCTAAAAGTTATCGGACACATAAATATATCAGCTGAAACATTCTATATTGGAATTTTCTGAATAAAAAAATTATGTTAAACACGATTCATGAAAGATTCTGCTCGAAATCCACACAAATCCTCAAATCTTTGGTTGACAAATGAATGTGTCAACCAAATATCTTGATTACAACATACAAGGCTTTTTCTTAGTTTTTTTGCTCATTTGTACATGTCCAAATAAGTGATGCATTTACTTGTTCACATTTGAATGGAAGTACTTTTTACAAGCCAAGAACTGAATTAAAATAGCACAAAGATCTTGCAAATACCGCCATAAAGTGGAGCCGTACGAAGCCAAAGTGACACAAAGTGATGAGGTCCAGCGAGTTCAAAACAGACACAGGAAGTGGCCTGGACAGAAATAAAGAGTTTTGAGACAGTGGGGACATTTATACAGAAATCAGAGCCTCGGGGGAGAGTGAGCGAGAAGAGGTTTTGAACTAAAGCAGGGGTTGTGATTTGGGTTTGGGTTGTGTAGAACGCCATCAAGTGGAGAGAGAAGTTAACAAAGAGGACTTACTTTGGGTAAAGTTTGTGTTCAAAAGAAATCACTATCATTGTGAATAGTCTGACACAAATGGAGAAAGTGTTGAAGAAAACAAACTGCTTCGACAACATAAATAAAAAAATAATACGTTTATCTTCTTCTTTATCCATGCAGACATTATGCTAATTAATAAAACCAATTACTAGGGCTGTAAAACTAAATTACTGGTCGATTAAACCATGCCCTGCTGATCGATTAGTTGACTGAAGCGGTGTGAAACTGACAAAATCTTTCAAAATCAGAGCCGCAACAAGTTAATCGCAGCTAATCAATTATAAAAAGAGTTGTCAATTAATTAAATAATCGAATAGAGAAGCAGAGAGAAGAGGTTTTATGACTCAGACAGAGCAGGAATCACTCAAAAAATGACACGGGAAATGTGTAAATGCTGTGTTTTTGATGAAAATACACTTGTCTGTGGATATTCTTCACCACGACGTCGTCACACTGCTTCACTTCAGCGTTATCAGGGAAAACGTGAGTAAAACATTCATATTCAAGGGCATTTCAAGTTCTAAACAACTTAATAGATTAATCAAAAGAATATCTCAAGACTAATCGATTACCAAAACACTCGTTACTTGCAGCTCTGTTCAAAACATTTCAGCTGTTCCGACACAATCTGCGCTAAACAGCAGTACAGGACATGCAAAATAACCATTAATACATATAAAAGCAACATAAAACTGTGCATTTAAATGTAAAAATGCAGACTCAATTCATTATTCAAGACCAACTCTTCAGCTTGCCCACTCTATACCTTCTATTTTCTGCTGTTGTGTTGATAAATCCTTAGAATCTACATAAAATAGATGGACAGATACAAATTACACTTGACTAAAAAAACGGAGAGACTAAACTACTAAAGTGCGAAATCACAAAAGATCTCTTTGTGATTATTGAAATAAAACAGATAAATGACAATAATAACAAAGGAATAAAGTGATATTTCTACATTCTTGTTGTCAATTTCAAAGCACATTCCTGCTTTGTGCGATACTTGAACCTCAAATAAGACTTTTACAGAACATTTTAACACATTTCCTTTATAATATTATCTGAATATTGCCATCATCAGTACATTAAAAACATTCTGATACTGATTTTTGTCAATATTGTCCACCTTTACTTCACCGCTGCATGTCGTATTAGAAAAACAGCACAAGGAAACTCGTAAACGTCATGTTAAACCCTAAATATTAACACTTTTACACACATTTGGTCTGCGTGCGTAACATTTCTACGACGTAAAATCCTTGCGAGGGACAAGAGTTGGCCCGCGTAATTTCTTCTTTCTGTCGACATCAAACCAAAGAGTAACAGCCAATGTCCATTTGATGTAAATTAAACATGAGAGCTTCAAAGGAGCAGAACATTATTACACGAGTGTGGCATCAGCTTGGATTACCACCCGCACGGCTGCTGCGCGTACCGAGGCTTCACAAGGATTCTTCCACGACGTTGTGCTGCGAATGAAACAAAACTGGACCGAGACTAAACCCTGAACCCGGACTTAAACCGAAGAAGGACAAAAGTATGACGTGAACAAGAGGACGGGACGATCTGTAAAAGAAAAAATGAGAATCGAATTGTGATTTCTCTGGAGAGCGATTGTATTTTTAATGTTCAGCAGCATTTACGTTTGAGACGGGGCTGGAAAATGAACCGCGACTAATAATTGCCGCCAAGTTTATAGACGTTATAAATGTTTTGCTATTTTTCTTTCAATTGAACAAATACAATCTTTGCAATTTGCAGATTATGTGTGTTCAATATGGATTTTTTAAATTAGATTACATAGATTTGTAAACTGTAAACCAGGACTAAACCAAAATCTAAATAAACAGTGCCAAAACAAGGACTAAACTAGGATAAAACAAGGAACTAAATCAATACAAACCAACTCTAAACCAGGATAACACATTGATTACGTCTAAACAACTTTTTTTTAAACAGTTTTTTTCTATTGCCTTTAACAGGAGAAATATCTAATTGTGATTTTTCTGACCAGTGCGATTAAGATTAGATTAGCGATTTAGGTTTGAATAAAAGGATTCTGTTTTGTTGCTTTTTAGTTTTTGTCACTTTCAATTGTGTTTGTCACATTTAAATGAGTCTTTGTCATTTTCTGTCCCGTTTCTTTCACGTTTTTGTCGCTCTTGAGTTGCGTTTCTTGTTCGCAGGCGCGTTTCGGTTGCTTTTGAGCGCATTTTCATCGCTTTTAGTCGTGCTTTTTGTGTCGATTTTGTTGAATTGTGCAGCCCTTGTCTATAAGAGGTGAATAAAGTAATCTGCTCAGAGGCTTCAGAGGCTAAACAACAGGAGAAAAAGTGTGTTTGAACAGACAGCTGCGTTAAAGACAGAAAAACTTTCACAAAAATAGCAGATTGTCACAGGGACGAGCTCACGATTCGATTTTTATCACCGTATCGCCCAGCCCGGCTCTGAACCATAGAACTATAATAAAACCTGGAAGATGAATCCAAAATGGCGCCCTGTTTATCCCTATGGAGTGTGCTCATTGGCGCATGACCCCAAAAAAATTTCTTACTTCCGCATTTACTTCCTGATACGGAGGCTGACATCTTTGCTTTACTTCCTGATACGGAGGCTGACATCTTTGTTTTACTTCCTGATACGGAGGCTGCCATCTTTGCTTTACTTCCTGATACAGAGGCTGACATCTTTGTTTTACTTCCTGATACGGAGGCTGCCATCTTTGCTTTACTTCCTGATACAGAGGCTGACATCTTTGCTTTACTTCCTGATACGGAGGCTGACATCTTTGCTTTACTTCCTGATACGGAGGCTGCCATCTTTGCTTTACTTCCTGATACGGAGGCTGCCATCTTTGCTTTACTTCCTGATACGGAGGCTGCCATCTTTGCTTTACTTCCTGATACGGAGGCTGCCATCTTTGCTTTACTTCCTGATACGGAGGCTGCCATCTTTGCTTTACTTCCTGATACAGAGGCTGACATCTTTGCTTTACTTCCTGATACAGAGGCTGACATCTTTGCTTTACTTCCTGATACGGAGGCTGACATCTTTGCTTTACTTCCTGATACGGAGGCTGACATCTTTGCTTTAGGGCGCCACGTGACCACAATCCCCCATGATGCTTTGAGTGACGTGAACGACCACGCAGCTGCAAGTTTTTATGTTAACGTTAGCTTGTGTGATTGTAATTGTATTCTTCATGTTAGACACACGTGAAAGCGTCTGAAATGAAATAAAATACAACTTACAGGTGTCTCTAGTCGAGCCTTTTCCACGAGCTTCTGTTTGTATCGTCCGACGCTCGTTCACGTGACTCGCACATGTTTGCGGTGACGTCACTTCATATAAAAACGGTAATTTCGGTGATTTTAGAAACGGTAGAAAAGAACATTTCCTTCTATTTTATTTAAATACCGATAATGATTCAGTCCTGTCTGCAATTATAATGAGCAATTTTAGAAAAAGGCTGGTTCCAAGAGGCTGCAGTACCTCGCACGGCCACTAATCAATCTGGGACCACAGACAGAGGGGGCGTGCCTTATCCAGTTCATTTAATACATCCCTGCTTTGAACCTCCACGTACCAGTGCTCCGGAGCCGCACCACCACCTCTGACAGACAGGGGGCCTCGTCACTCCCACAGCGCGCTGCTTAAACAGGCCGGTGTTCTTACTGTAACTGTGGGCCCGCCTTTGATTGATGGCATCGACTGTTGAGCTGCGCTGAGAGGCACGTGGCCTGCTCTCTCTAATCACATCAGTGTTCGAAAATTCAATCTTACTTTGCACAGAGGAGGACACGCAGACACTGTCAAGGGTGGGCTGCATTGATTACACTCGGAATTATGTTAGACCAAGACAGACTTTATTGTCATTCACATAAATAAGGTGGAGCAGGAAGGAAATTGTGTTTCCCAGAATGAAAACAGCTTCAGCAAATTGCAACTTTAGGCTTTTTGAAGAGTTCATTTTGTTGACAACCAAGTGTTTCAAAAGCCAAGTCTAGTTTTGTGCCGTTTAAATATAATTACATATTTTCTTGATCAAATCCACTCAGATATATTGTAAGGAATATGCGGAAGATGGTGTTGACACGTTTTCAGAACAGAGATATCCTTTTGTAACTTAAAACAGACCTAAGTTAAGTAAAGTTTAAGTATTAAACGTCTTTATTAAGACAGACGGATTAAGACAGAAACTGGACTTTTTTCATAAATGCCTTAATACCTCTGTCCTGATCAAACACATCAAATGATAGATATGTTTGTCAAATCTAAACTCTTAAAATTCTCATTATAGAGTTTCAAAAGTATCTTCCAAAATGAATTAAAGGTCCCATAACATGCAAAATCGACTTTTCAGAGGTTTTAACCTTCCTACAGTGCTATTTGGGCCTTGTATGTTGTGCCCAAAGTGGTTTTTTGATTGATTCCCTCATGTTTTCACTAGAGAACTGTCTTTTCCGTCCCCCTCGGCTGAGCAGGCAGACGGGGGCTCCTCACTAAGATGACGCGCTTCACCAGGATGACGCGGTGTTTAAGCCACGCCTCCAGGAAGCGCGCAGCCGCAGAATAAAAACAGCTAATGCTAATGCTACACAGTAATTACACGATGGATACGACAGATCGAAGAGTTAGCTTGTTATTTACCAAACGGCAACGTCCGTCGTTGAGGTACTGGAGCACGTCAAACTCCAGGTCAGATCCAGGACGTAGGACTCAGCACGACGCACCGTCAGGACGGATAAAATGTTTTATTCCCGTGTTTGTGTATCGCTGTTCACCGGAGCACACGGCGCATGTGCACTATCTCCGCTCTAGGCTTCGGCACGAGTTGGGCGGGGGAGGTGCGCGAGTTGGGCGGGGGAGGCAGCCTGCTCTCTGTTCGGGGGTCAGATCTCAGAGTGAGCCGTTTGCTTTTGCAAGGAGGGGGGCCAGTCCAAGAAATGGGTGTTTTTTGGAAACTGTTATGTTATGGATATTGCACAACGCAAAAATTTATCAACAAAGCCCTTAGAATAGACTGTGTAAAGGGGAAAATAGCAGAATATGGGACCTTTAAATATATTATACAATAGACCTTTGAAGTAATTTAAATGTTTTTATGTGGCGATTATTAAAGCCTGAGAGGTTCAAAACTGGTGCCAACATTGATTTTCATTTGTTTTTCTCCTTTTATGCTGTTACTTTTCCCATTGACTTCGATTATAACCACACATCGAACACAGGGAAATCATGAATTGTGTATTTTTAAAAGTTTCTTCTGTTGGGAAAAAGTTAAATCAGTCTTTTACTCAATAACTCATAATAACATGTTTAAAACCCCACAATTACAGCTACATAATGCTCCTTTGTAAACTATCGCGAGTCGAACGAGGAAAAAGCCGAGGAGCAGGTTTTCAAATGTCCATGTGGTGATTGCTTTTGTATTTTTGGGGCGTTTGAAGCGTCCGTTGTCGCCCCCTGTTGTCTCTGGGTGGAAAAACAGCTACAACATTTAGCGACAACGACCTGAAAATCATGAGAAACCCTGGCTCTTTTCTGTTTTTTTTTTGTTTGTTTTTTTCTGTATGTGATTGATTATACTTCCTTATGTCAATAAAAAAAGAAGAACGAGAAAAAAAAGACAAAAAAGAAGCTTTTGCGTCTTTTTACTGGCAGTGTATTTTTGTAAGAGAGCTGCAGTTACTTAATTCTGCTTTAATATGCGTATGACAGGTTATAACGATTTTCAAATGTTTATTTTATTTGATGTATTAATGCCTAATGTACATAAAAATATATATTAAAAAAATAATAATCTAGTTTTACACCGAGAGTAGTTTGTGAAGAAAAGTTGAAAAATCTGTTGAACATAACTGATGACATCACAACAGGAGACTCATTCCATCCAAAGGTTTGGCATAATTTACCCAAAATGAACTACTTTTTTAACATTAATTCAACAAAATAAAGGCGTTCGGTCCGCGTGCCCTTGGTTCATTTGATTTTCAATTTAAAACTGAAAACAAATAAGGGAAATTTGATTTGATTTTCCATTTTTGTTCAGGAAACGAAAAACAAAAATACACTTTCGCTCGATTTGATCAAGCAGAATGAATTAAGCTATCAATTCATGAATCCGCGCTCCAAACCGTCTTTAAAATAGTGCATTTTTAATCCAGTGTTCAAATGGAAAAATGAAAAATCGTGTTTTTTCATTGCATGAACAAAAATGAAAAATGGAAATTCAAATCAAATTTCCTCTTTTTGTTTTCGTTTTTAGTTTTTTAGCAAAACTCCTATTTATTTACCCGTATTTTAGTCACATGAGTAGTCCAATGGGCCCTTTAACTCTTCATATATTTGTTATACATTAATACAAGTACCAGTAAAAGTTGTCATCTTGTCAAAGTGTGAGATTTTTCAATACAGCAAGTAAAATTATAACACCCTAATGATGCAGACCCTGAAATGCGACATAAATATTTAACAAAAAGCTATAACGAGATCAAACAGAAATACATTTAAGAAAACATTATCATTTAATATCCCAACATTAAAACTACGAAGCGTACTGCACAGTCATAGTTCATTTACGCCGTTTACATACGATTCCAGGAAGTCAAACGCATTTACACGTGTCGCCTTTGTATTTGACGTTCTAATCTATACCGCGGCGCGTTAAACCGAGGGGGAAACCATAAAAGATAAGATGACACAGTTCGATTTGCTCATAAAAATACTGCTGAGGTCACGCCTTGGACAAAGACGTCACCCAAACGCCAATACGTGACATTAGTGGTCCCCCGCATCCATCTGAGGAAGCGGCTCGTCAAATATGTTGGTTTTGGTCCTGAATTTGACCCGCGTTGTGTTTTCAATGGTTTAAACGGTTATTTTGGTCAGACTGGAGTTTGTTTGTCTGTTTTTGTTGTAGTTTCAGTCGTTTTCCGTCGCCTCCAGAAGCGTCTCTTGGTTTTGTCAGCTCTAAAGTGTTCTCCAGGACTGAAGAATGACAGAGTTAACCAAAAATTAAAGGAAAGTTGGTACCACTTTATAATAACTACACCTTATTTTGCCTTAACGAAGCATGAACAAATACTTATTTCGTACTGAACAAATAGTTTATTAAGCATGATTCAGGTTTAGTTACCACTTAATTAAGGCCAGGGTTAGGGTTAGAGCCAGGAATTTGGGTTAGAATATTAGTTAAGTAGTTAATAAGCCTAAATCACTATTAATACATTCTTTGTTCACTATAAATTAAGTCTTTATTCATGCTTTATTAAAGTGCCTATGACAGGTTGGACTACTAATTTGACTAAAATGCAGTTTCAGTGTTTCAATGCTAAAATACTGTTCAAATTTTATCCCAATTAAGCAATTTTTCAGGTTTTTAATCTCACTTCCTGGTTGTGAATGATGACATCACACTAGGAAATTAGAAAGTACATTGGGAAAAAACTGATCTAATGTTAGAGATTTTTTTTTTTTTTATTTGACAAAAATACACATGAACGCCTTTATTTCGTTTAATTCATGTTTAAAGGGTCAAAAAAGTAGTCTCTTTTACGTAAATTATGCATAACCTTGTCTTCCCAGTGTGATGTCATCAATTTGTTTACTTCCTGTAATTTTCAACATATTTTTAAATTTTTTCTCTACAAACAGCAGCTTCATTGATGTAAAACTATCATGTATATTTAAAATAGGTATTAATACACCAAATAAAGTTCAAATTAGAAAATGTTAAAAACCTGTCATACGCACTTTAAGGTAGGAATAAGTGTAGTTATTATTTTATTTATTTATTTATTTATTTGAACAGGACCATGTACAATGACATTATGCTCGGGGCCAAAGATGATTGCACCAGATTGTAGCTATGCAAGCTAATTTCCATCTGCAGTCCTGGATAAGGGACGGGGGGAGTACAATGTGCATTATTTACAGTGCAACAGTTTTCATACAGTCTCTGACACTCGATCATTCACTCACACTTCATCGTCATCAACATTATTTTAACATCGAGGTTCATTGCAGATACCAGCACCTTAAAGTTAAGATTACAGTATTAGTTGTTAAAAAAAATCCTAGAACAATTTACACCTAGTAAAGCTAATACACTTTTAAATAAGTTTATAAAAGGAGCTAAGACAAGACTATTCTATACTAATTACATAAAACCATATATACATATTTCGAATAATAGTGTGCAAGTTTGTGCTCAGTGTGTGCATCTCTGGTTCTCAATAAACCACTACTTTACCTCTCTGGAGAAGGTATAGAGGTTACTTTCATTTGTTATAAAGTGTTACCGGAAAGTTTTGTACAAAAACAACGACACAGAAATTAGCATGGAACAGAAACTCTCTCCAATACAATCAACCAGAAGGACTTATGAGTTTAAACATCATAACTCAGTATGCAATGTGCTTAATGGGCCTGGAAAAATCTTGATTGAGGTTCAAATATCGCACAAAACGGGAATGGTACATCAAATTAAACACAAAAGCGCAGAAATATCACTTTATACCCGTGTTTGGAAGGTTACGCTAGATGTTTCTGTCCCTTTTTGAGCTCATTTGTACAGGTTTTAATTATATTTGAGCATTTTGAATATCTTTCGGTTGAACTTTGGTTTGAACTTTTGGTTATTTCGACTCTTGTTTTTCATCAGGTATACCTCACTTTGTGCCTGAAGCTGTGTCGCATCTTGGACTCTCCAGTGAATTTTTTTTGTTAAAATGAAAAGATCTTTTGTTTGGAATTCTGGATCTGCAAATTCTATTATTAATCCAAACATAACAGAACAGACGGGCCAATTAGGAATCCAAACACATATCTCCAAAAAAATACTGCAATGTTATCTATTTTTCTATGTATCTTCTACTAGTATCATGCTAATGTTTGTACTGTACGGCAGTGTTTCCCAACCAGGGGACCAAGGGTATGTGAGGGATTACCAGGGGGTACTTCGAATGGTTTCAGGTTTTAGATGAAGATGAAATGTACTTTTATCTGAATAAAAAAATTTAATTAGTTGTAAATTTTGCATTTTTATGGAGTATCTATATCATTTTTTTATGGTGCATATATATAATTGAGAAAAAATTGAGAAAGAATTGATTATATTCGACTAGTATCTTGATTTTCAACCAGTGCGCCGGGGAACACTAGTGTGCCTTGAGAAAATGTCCAGTTTGAGTTAACAGATTCACAAAATGCGGATTAATGAACTTTTAGACCTTTGTGGCGTGTCCTGAGCAACATTTTCACCAAAAAAGAACACAAAACCATCACATTTTAAGAACTAGACAGCCACAGACATTATTTGCCTCATTATATACAATATTTTGCACTAAATGGTTTGATTTGGTAATGTTTAAGTGGTAGGTGGCGTGCCGTGGTGGCTTTTAAACCCAAAACGTATGCCGCGACTCAAAAAAGGTTGAAAAACACTGGACTAATAAACCTATTTATTTGCCCGAAACTCAAGTTAAAGGGTACTCCGAGCATGAAACAAATCTTCGGGGGTAAAAGGTCGGGAACCACTGGTGTACGGAGTCAAAAAAGACATGGCAACAACCGCTGCACAAACAATAAAAAAGTGATCCTCCCGATTTGGACACAGCCCTTTGAAACACGTGTCGCTGAAGTGAACGCCTGCTCCGTGGGACGAAGGCGGAGGATACAGACACACCCCTCCCGCGGCCTCGGAGCGCGCTCGGCTGACCACTCCTCACTTCTACGACGTGCTTTAAGTGTTTAACCCTATCATCGCCGCCGGCCGCCGCTGAGTGCTATTGATCCTGATGGTCGTGGGGAATGGGGAAAGCTAATCCATTAGGAACTGAGAGTGTATGTCGCCCGCTCAGACTGGTCAAGTGCACTGGAGGGAGAGAGGGGGGGGGGGGGGGGTGAGAGAGGAGAGAGAGAGAGAGGAGAGGGGAGAGAGAGAGAGAGTGTGAGGGGAGAGAGACATAGAGAGAGAGGAGAGAGGGAAAGAAGAGCGAGAGAGAGAGAGAGGAGAGAGAGAAAGAGGAGAGAGGGAAAGACAGGAGGGAGAGAGGGAGGAGAGAGGGGAAGACAGGGAGAGAGAGTGAGGGGAGAGGGAACGACGAGCGAAAGAAAGACAGAGAGAGAGAGAGACAGAGAGAGAGTGAGGGGAGAGGGAATGAAGACAGAGAGAAAGACAGAGAGAGAAACAGGGAGAGAAAGAGGAGAGAGAGAGAGAAACAGAGAGAGAGAAAGACAGAGAGAGAGAGAGGAGAGGGAATGACAAGAGCGAAAAAGACAGAGAGAGAGAGAGAGAAACAGAGAGCGAGAGAGAGAAAGACAGAGAGAGAAGGAGAGAGGGGGGAGAAGAGATAAAGAGAGAGAGAGAGAAAGAGAACGAAGAGAGAGCGAGAGAGAAAGACGAGAGGAAAAGAAGCGCGAGAGACAGATAAGGAGAAAGAGGAGAGAGAGAGGGATAGAAAGAGAAGAGAGAGAAAGACGGGAGGGAAAGAGAAGCAAGAGAAACAGATAAAGGGAAAGAGAAGAGCGGAAAAGAGAGAGAGAGAGAGAGTGGGAGTGAGAGATAGAGAAAGAGAAGAGAGTGGGAGACAGAATAGCTCATAAGTCTTGCACAGTGAGGGCTCAGAGATGAGCACAGAGGGGAAAAGTCTTGTGCTTGTATTGTTTTTCACAGTTAAAGTTAGAATAAAGACTGAGACTGATGTACTTCAGTTTGTAAAATGTTTTGTCGCATCTTTGTCGTCTTTAGTCACATTTTTGTCACTTTTAGTCATGTGTTGGTGCATTGAGTCGCGTTTGTTGTCTCTAGGCATGTTTTTGTCACTTTCTAACGCATTTTTATTGCTTTTTGTCAGGCTTTTGTTGCTTGTTTCAGAACACGTTTGTCCAAATCCAAACTACAATGATAGAAGTTTCTATTCAACTCAAAGCAAGACAGTTTTGTTGTTTGAGGGAGAAATCAGCCTCTGCCATTTGCTCACTGCAGCCATTAAAATTGCGATTTTGTGTCATTTGGTTTAATTGTGCCGCCCTGGCCTTTAAGAGATAAATAAAGCCGTCTGCTCAGCGACTTCAGAGGCTAAACAACAGGAGAAAATGTGTGTTTGAACAGACAGCTGCATTAAAGACACAAACAGTGAATCACGATACGACGAGGTCACAAAAACAGCAGATTTAATCACCACATCGCCCAGCCTTAATTCAACACGTTGCCATGAATGCGTAAAAGCTCCTTAAACGAGAAGCTCAACACTATGAATCGAGTAACTTCCCTGGACAAAGTTAGCCCTATGTGTAGCGCCACTGTCAGCGTAGAAAGAGTTAACATGATCTCGGCGAATCAGGAGATGAGCTAACAGGATACACACACGCGCTCTCGCTGTGATGGATTAAAATTATTCCTTGGTGGTCCATTCGTCTCCGATTTCAAATGACTTTTCTCCTTCTGGTCCAGCACTTAGCTCCCTCTCGCGCACAGGCCCAAACCCCCGTGTCCGGCTTTAAATCAATGACCAATCTCATTCCTAAACACACTTCGCTTAATTCGCTTTCATTTAGCAGAGATGCATTATGGTTAAGGGAATGGAAGCGGCCCATCCAATTTGACCCTCGGATCGGGACGTCTTATAACGATTAACTGAACCATCTTTGCCTTTCTGAGACGCGTTTGGCCTCCTGGTAATTCTGCTTTTATTAAAACGGAGAAAGCGAGGACAGCGGGGGCCAGAGGAGAGTTTGAGGAGTGGATCTGAGACGGCCCTAAGAAGAAATGACACCGGAGAAAGTTCAACCAGGCAGCCTCCAGTCCGGCGGTAATAAGTGGTGGTGCTCTCCTCGCGTTTTGTTCCTTCTAAAAAATGATATTAATAACAACAAGGAGAAGTCAGATTCAACGCCAGACACTGATTTCTTTGTTTTTGGTCAGTTTGCTCTCTCAGCATTTAGGCTTTCATGTAGAAACAACACAATTATCCAATCTGCTGCTTATTTGTTTATATGATTTCATTCAATCCAATTCTTCCATAGATTTAATACGACATTGTGACTTCAAAGACTCTTAAAATGCATTTTTCTCCCACAGAGACATAAAGATCAGAGTTAAAGTAGTGCCTACACAGCAAAAAAGGTAAATCCATCCAAGCTTAAAATGGCTTGAATTTACCATTTTTATCTGGATTTGAGGAGTTTTGACTCAATGAGATTTAATTGCTGATGTGATGCAGAATATTTCACTGGCTTTAAGGTATTTCTGATTGATCCTACGATAATTTTGCTTAAAATAAGAAAATACATTTGTCTGTGGGGTAAGTAAAATGATCTGACAGATAATTTGGATTGAAGTAAGAAATAATGCACTGAAACAAGTCAGAAATGGTTTGAAACAAGTAAAATAATCTAGTTCCATCAAATAAATCGTCTCCACTGATCTTAACAAGTCAAAACGTCACAAATTCAGATTAATATCCTGAAATAAAGACATTTGAACACATCTAGAACTTAATTATTTGCAGTGTACACACCTTAACCTTTGGCAGAGCTGATTTATTGAAGTTTTAAGTCTAAAAAATTAGGCAAAATTTGATTTTCTAGCAACATTTTTAGTCAGATCAGTCAGAATTTAAGATTTTTTCCTATTCACCTGTAGCGTTTCACCTGAAATATCCATTACTGGAGTTCAAATTGAATGTTATGTAAGTGTTCCTTTTATACTGCAATTCCAATTAATATCAGAGTGTGTAGTACTCAAGTTTTCTTTTTTTTTTTTTGGTACATTTACTAATATGTTTTACAGTATAACGATACTTGAGTAAAAGTGCTGGTGTTTACTCGTCCCTCTAGTGACTTTATTTGCTCAGAATATTATTGAACATTTGTTTTTCTTGCACCTTTCCTTCAGATATGATCCTGTTTTCGCATTTTTCACATCCATCCTTTGAAAACACAATATGGATATGCATTTTCTAATGTTTTGTGGTTCCAGACTCATTAGGTAACAATCAGATGTTAGCTCCAGACATACCTCTTAACTAAAAGCATTAATTTGTACTTTTGAAAAACAGTACTATTTTGAAGAACGGTTAGTCTTACTTGAGGACAATTTTGGCACCTTTTTGTCTGACTATATATCAAATTAAGTTCCATCAAATGTGCTAAAATGTCCTTCATACAATATCTATGCAGCTAAAATAAATTATAGATGTTCACACTAATATTGTGTGGCAAAACAAGTAATATTTCAAACCGGAGTGATTAATTTTCTTGTTTGTGCAATGGATTCATCACATAAATCATTATTGAGCGTTGCTTCTCTCTCGCTCTGTTTACGCCGTAATGAGATGGACATTAGGTTGTTGTATCACAGCTGAGAGATCATCTATATATGATTTGTGGACCATTAAAAGGGGGCATTTTCAGGGCACGGTTCCATTTCGTTGCAGCAGAAATGGCCAAAGTATTTTCTTAAAGGTGCACTAAGTCGCTTTTCTGGTGGAAGGTGCAACGTCTCCCTGAAATATTTCACGTTTAATGACATCATGTTGGTTTGTAATTTATTTATTTACAAAAAAATACCTACTGTGAGCATCCTCGCATCTCCACAGACCTGACCTGTAACTAGGTTTAGTGGCGTCTCCTGCTTGTTTTCGTGACGGAAATGTTTAATGTGATATTGGGGAACATTTCAGGTTCATCTATAAAATGCAGGGTGGCAGGCCGTCCTCTAGAAGTGTTTTACAGAGGTACAGTCGGCATCAGAGGAAACACCCACGAAATGAAGTAAACAAACCATTCATTATAACGTAGAAGAGCTGCTGTATCAACCACTGTTCAACAACTACAAGAACAAACACTGAGTTTAAGATAAAAATACAAAGATATGGAGGAGAACTAAGTGGTCCAAACAAAAAAAAACAAAACAAAAAAAAAAAAAAAAATTCCGACTAATCTAAACTAATCTACAGAACAATATATTTACTTTTCTGGAGTAACACAATGTAAACTTGACACAATTGAGACTAAATTGTGACTGGAATCAGATGATTTTTTTTTTCTTTACATACACAAAATCTACCAAGAAACGTGTGAAACAACTTAAAAGGGAAAAAAAAAACTTGCCTGATCATGCCCCTCCTCTGACGAATTACCAACTATATCTATAGAGTACATTTTTAGGTATTTTTTAATGCGATATTCACTTCTGAAACTACTTGTACTACTTCTAACTTTGATATCACTTGTAGATTATACTTAAAGGTACTGTACCTGATTTTTACTGTTTGAAACGCGAAAAAAAAAAAAAAAAAGTGAATGTAATAAATGAAAATCCGTGTTGTCCCAGTACAGATTGTAAAAGCATTTATTCGGGTGGAAATGAGTCCATAGCGCTTTCTCTGCATCTATTTATGGAGCGTTGTATTTTACGAGAAGCAGGAAGTGCACCGTTAGCATGCTACGGATTGTTAGCTTTACCATGACTCGCTCTGGGCTCAGAGACTCGAGAAAAGTGCTTATAAACTCATCGCAGTCAATATTTAAGATGGGGGACTGTATTAGGAAAGTGAGCGATACGTGCGACTGCTGTAAAGACTTCAAAACAAACTGGTTCTGTTTTTCACGTTTCAAAACAGTAAAAATCAGGAACAGCACCTTTAAGAAGAATCTACGCACCAAGTCAAATCACATTACTAAGTACAATTCTAATATACAAAATGTCAACAGAGGGTGCAATAGCAATTAACTAAGTGGCAAAGGTAGTATGAAACAAAAATTACCCAGAAGAATTAGGGCTGTCCATTAGTTGTGACTCATGAACCTCAGAAATAGTTTGCGTATTACAGATTGAACTTGAAGATCGGCCAATCAGAGCAGAGAATGAGCTCAAAGCAGAAAAAACAACCAATCAGACGCAAAGGGACAAACAAGCACTTTTTAGTTTCAAGCACTTCCTTATTTATCTGTTTAGTTGTTGTTCGGTCTATGGTGATTTAGTCGACTAGAAGTGATATTGGTTGACTTATTTTATTTAGATTATGAGGATTTTTATGGGACAACAGCAAAAAGGAAAAGACTTGCCTGAGTTAGCTGAAGATGTGAGAGTTAAATGTTCCTTTTTACACATAAATAGTTTTTGCACGACCTCCTGTGCATCTGTACTTTTCGGTGCAGTTTGCGACAGATACATGTGACGCCTGATAGTTTTCAGAGCTTTTGCCACGCTCCCTTTTAGTCGACTAAACCCTTGATTTTCAACCAGTGCGCCGGGGAACACTAGTGCGCCTTGAGGTTTTGCCAGGTGTGCCTTGAAAAAATGTCCATTTGAGTCAACGGATTGACAAATGTGGATGTAACTGACTAATTTACCTTTTTGGAATGACCTGAGCTACTTCTGCACTAAAAAATAACACAAAACCATCACTATTGCCAAATTTAAAGAACCAGACAGTGGTACAAACATTAGTCGGCTTGTTATATGCCATATTTTTTTAACTAAATGGTCTGTTTTGCTAATGTTTTTGTAGTAGGTGTGGTGCCGTGGTAGCTTTTAAACCCAAAAAAGGTTGAAAAATACTGGACTAAACCAGTGGTTCCCAACCTTTTTTGTCTCGAGTACCCCCTAAGTCTTGTTTCACACTCCGAGTACCCCTTAATTTGAGTTTCACGCAAATAAATGGGTTTACTGGTTGAATAAAATCAGTTATTACAATTGTGTGTATTGTTTTAATTATATTTATGGTCCATGACACTCCAAAGAGATGCTAAATTTACAACTAATCACACATATTTACAGATAAAAGTACATTTCATCTTCTTTTAAAACTTAAAACCATTCCAAGTACCCCCTGGTAATTCCTCAAGTACCCCTTGGGGTCCCCGTACCCCTGGTTGGGAAACACTGGACTAAACGATCAACACGGCACGTCTTCAGTCAATCAAGAATTTCTTTAGTCGACTACAGCCATAGAAAGAATATTGAAAGACACATAGGAGCTTCAAGAAGAACCCAAAGATGACACATTTGAGAGACGGACTGCAGGATTAGTCAAACTCCAGGTATGTTTTGATGAGGAAACAAAATTCTAACTTGGTTCAAAGCTCCAGAATGTCAATTTAGCATAATACGAGACATTTAGAAAGCAGTGCATGAGGGGCTCGACAGAGAGAGAGACGAGACGAGCGCTCGGGCGTGATGGAAAGGCTGACGAGGAAAAGCCAAAGCCGTTGATCAAAAGAATGATTGCGTCGGTGTTTGTAACCTTGAGCTGTCTCGCCAATTAAATACACTTGATATTTATGATGCAGAGAGTGAGACGCCAAGGATTAAAAAGGAAGGAGTGAGGCTTTATGAAAGAGGGAGACGGCAATTACAGTGTGCTGAGAAATACTGTCAGGCTCAAGCCACTAAATCCTGCCTGTGTTCAGAGGAGGAGGATCGTTACTGCCAAAACATACAGAGGGCACGTGAGAGAAGATAATTCCTTCAGATTTTATGTACAGATTTATTCTTTTTCAATATAGGCAACAGTATTAATAATCTCTAAATAAATACTAAAATAAAGGTAATAATGAAAGGTTATGTCACAATTTAGGGAGTCACAATTGGCTTAAGTGTATGACAAATCTAAATGCAAATGCAATAGTCACAAAAAATCCAATTAGTTTTCTTTCCCAAAACCGTGCAGTCAAATTACATTGAGTCAAAAAATATACAAAATTGTGATGCTCTGCGCTGTCTGAAGCTCTGTTACTCAAGTTAAGGTGAATCCATCCTTCATTTTTGTTCGTAAACAGCTTTGTGTGTTCCAAGTGTAGTTACCTGTGCTCTATTTTTACTTCCAACTGTTTCTAAAGTCAAGGCTGTGTTTAGTTAAATATCCACCAGGGGCCACTAAAACTCAATTAGAGAATATACAACAATGAAAAACAAAGGGCAGCAAGAAAAACAAACATGGAGGCGCCCAAAGAAGTTAGTAGATCAGATTTGTTGGAAAATAGCCAAGAAAACAAGGAGAGAAGCATTTGTTTTTCAGCTTGTTTAGTCATTTTTGAAAAGTTGAGCTCCAAATGTTGTGCTGTGTTACTGCCCCCAGTGGTCAGCACATGTACAGCTCTGTTGTTAAACATCCACAAACTCTGGGCTTACGGACTAAATGACAACAGAACAAGCGCGTATCCATATATGTTTGCATCGTAGAGCATCACTCTTATTGTTTTGTTTTTTGTTTGTTTGTTGGTTTTTTTTGTTTTTTTTTTTGGGGGGGGGGGGGTGTTGACATGGAAATTACATTACATACATGCTTTTTCAACACCTGTCATAGGATGCTTTAAGAACAATCCAATACGACGACATTTTTTTAAATTAGCAGAGGTAAGTCAACGATACTGAAGGACGCATATTACGCTATAGTGACTTTTCTGAACTTTTAACCATGTTCTTTTAACTATGTTTGTCATCAAAAACATACCTGGAGTTGCATTTAGCTTCATTCAGGCTAGTCGATCATGACGTTTTCTGATTTTAGATGTCACTTATCCGAAAATCTTCTGCAGTTTTAAGTTCCTAAATCACCGCCACACTTTTTCTGAGCATTTCTGCCGTCTAAAAACAATCACTGCAACTCATAGCCTGATTAGCATCTCACACAGTCCCTAAAAACATACCTAAATGTGTAAGCGCTAAGCAGCCAGTAGATGGTGCCAAAACTCAGTAAGTGCCAGAGTAAAGAGCAGAGAAACATATGTTCATTTAGTTAGTTTTTGTTTCAAAAGATGAGATGGCAAACGTAAAGTACTCCAGAGCATGTTTAAAGACTAATGACGATTAAAAAAAGGATCATATTTCACTTTAATAATAACAACCTGGATTTCTTTCAGAATTGCCATGTGTGCAACTCTGCCCTGATTTCAGCCACAGTTTCAGACGTCTGCTAAAGATGTTCAGGTCAGACTGCAGTGTTAGGTCAGTGAGAAGAGAGTTCCACAAACCGAAGGAAAAACTGGACCACAGGATGTTCTGAACTACACAATCTCCACCGAAAGAAGCTCTGGTGTTAGGTTTGAACCACTAGACTTTAATCTGAGCTTTGTTTTAACACAATCTGACAATAAAACCTTGCTTAGTTGGAACTACAAAGGTGAGCTGATTTGTGCAGTCAAACACGTTCTGGAGGTGAGAGTTTGGAGGATATTGTCAGAGCTGGGAATCACCACAACGGCCAACAAATTTGAAACCGAAACCAACTATAAAAAGTCATGGAAAACTTGTTATAGATAGGAGTGCAGACTTATTTAAAGTCTTTACAACAGGTCAGACACATTTCACTAAAACGTAGTAAACATGATTATATTTAAGATTTTACTAAACATTTTGCCCATTCATCCCAAGTTTGACTGTTTTTGTAATGTTTATAAAGTTACTTCCTGGTTGGACATGCGCAGCAAATATGACAGAGGTGGAGGTAATTCTACAGCAACCATTTTCAAAATAAGGACCAAAACCCACATAAATGACACAATAGTTACGATTTTACAAATAATAATAATACCCAATGACAACCTTATTTTGATGAATGGCGCTTTAAAGTATCAAAACGTTGTGTCAGTTGTGTGTAAATTGTATTTGCGTCTTTCACGGCGCGTCGCTTTTTGATGACATCACAGGTGGAGGGGTTCTGTTTTAGAACTCAGTCACTTCCTGTTATTTTAAGCTTTTATTTTTCTTCACAAACTGCAACTTCACAGATGCAAAACTACTGTAAATCATTGGTTCTCAAACTTTTTCAGTCGCGACCCCCAAAATAACAATAGTTCACATTCGCGACCCCCAAACACAAAAAATAGGCGACACGCAAAGTGATAAATTAGCCTTATATCTAATGTTTGATTTTATTTAGAGAATATAGACCTAGAAATATGACTTTGATTGGCCAACAAATAGGAATCTACATTCACCACTGCATTTGAAGGGTGTCAAGCCTTGTTTAAGACTAGTTTAAGACCCCTAGTTTAAGAACCACTACTGTAAATAATAGCCAAAAGTTATAATTAGAACATTTTGAGAACCTGCCACGTAGACTTTAAAAGGTTATTCAAGTACTCGCATCTACGCACCAGAGACGTGAAAACTAGTCTGAATCGATCATGAAGGACGTCGAAAAGTAATTACGAAATATTGAGGGGAGTAAAAAAAAGATTCTTACAGGAGTTCACAACAGCAGCAGCGCCTGGTGGCCGGCTGTCTGCGCGCATACAGGAGCACATAACAAATGAACACACAGATATTGGCATTTGAGGCTCGCGCAGCAGTGTGTTGTCTAATTAAAAACTACCCATAGGGGCCATCTCGCTCTAGGAGACGAGCCGCACCCCTCCACCCGCCCGCGAATCCATCAAACCCCCCCATCGCAGCACAGCACGACCCGCGAGGAGGAACTACAAGAGCAAGAGTCTGAGCGCGAAGAGACAAGAGAGAAGTAATGAGCCCAGCCACTGTGCTCTGAGTCAGGCTGTTAAGTTCTGTTACCGGTGGGCCTGGATTACAGCGTGAATGTGCAGAAGTTATAGTAGTAGTTGTTGTAGGAGTTGTTGTAGTTGTAGTAGTTTCAGTAGCAGGAGCAGTAGTAGCAGACGTAGTGGTAGTAGTTGTTCTAGAAGTTGTTGTAGTAGTAGTTTCAGGAGCAGTAGTAGCAGACGTAGTGGTAGTAGTTGTTGTAGAAGTTGTTGTAGTAGTAGTTTCAGTAGCAGGAGCAGTAGTAGCAGACGTAGTGGTAGTAGTTGTTGTAGAAGTTGTTGTAGTACTAGCAGTTTAAGTAGCAGGGGCAGTAGTAGCAGACGTAGTTGTAGAAGTTGTAGTAGTAGTAGTTTCAGTAGCAGGAGCAGTAGTAGTTGTTGTAGAAGTTGTTGTAGTAGTAGTTTCAGTAGCAGGAGCAGTAGTAGCAGACGCAGTGGTAGTAGTTGTTGTAGAAGTTGTTGTAGTAGTAGTTTCAGTAGCAGGAGCAGTAGTAGCAGACGTAGTGGTAGTAGTTGTTGTAGAAGTTGTTGTAGTAGTAGTTTCAGTAGCAGGAGCAGTAGTAGCAGACGTAGTGGTAGTAGTTGTAGAAGTTGTTGTAGTAGTAGTAGTTTAAGTAGCAGGAGCAGTAGTAGCAGACGTAGTGGTAGTAGTTGTTGTAGAAGTTGTTGTAGTAGTAGTAGTTTAAGTAGCAGGGGCAGTAGTAGCAGACGTAGTTGTAGAAGCTGTAGTAGTAGTAGTTTCAGTAGCAGGAGCAGTAGTAGTTGTTGTAGAAGTTGTTGTTGTAGTATTAGTTTCAGTAGCAGGTGCAGTTGTAGCAGTCGTTGTGGTGGTAGTTGTTGTAGAAGTTGTTGTAGTAGTAGTTTCAGTAGCAGGAGCAGTAGTAGCAGACGTAGTGGTAGTAGTTGTTGTAGAAGTTGTTGTAGAAGTTGTTGTAGTTGTAGTAGTTTCAGTAGCAGGAGCAGTAGTAGTAGACGTAGTGGTAGTAGTTGTTGTAGAAGTTGTTGTAGTAGTAATAGTAGTAGTTTAAGTAGCAGGAGCAGTAGTAGCAGATGTAGTGGTAGTAGTTGTTGTTGTAGAAGTTGTTGTAGTTGTAGTAGTTTCAGTAGCAGGAGCAGTAGTAGCAGACGTAGTGGTAGTAGTTGTTGTAGAAGTTGTTGTAGTAGTAGTTTCAGTAGCAGGAGCAGTAGTAGTTGTTGTAGAAGTTGTTGTAGTAGTAGTTTCAGTAGCAGGAGCAGTAGTAGCAGACGTAGTGGTAGTAGTTGTTGTAGAAGTTGTTGTAGTAGTAGTTTCAGTAGCAGGAGCAGTAGTAGTTGTTGTAGAAGTTGTTGTAGTAGTAGTTTCAGTAGCAGGAGCAGTAGTAGCAGATGTAGTGGTAGTAGTTGTTGTAGAAGTTGTTGTAGTAGTAGTTTCAGTAGCAGGAGCAGTAGTAGTTGTTGTAGAAGTTGTTGTAGTAGTAGTTTCAGTAGCAGGAGCAGTAGTAGCAGATGTAGTGGTAGTAGTTGTTGTAGAAGTTGTTGCAGTAGTAGTAGTTTCAGTAGCAGGAGCAGTAGTAGCAGACGCAGTAGTAGTAGTGGTAGCTTTAGAAGTAGAAGTTACATTAGCAGTGGTGGCAGAAGTTGTAGTAGTAGTTGTGGCAGTTGTTTTTCTATAAGTTGCAGCATCACGGGCCCAATTATAAGCTACAGATAGCTTCAGGGGTGTCCCAGTTACAAAAATGTTTATGTGTATAAGGATTTTACTGTATGTATTTTTGTAAAAAACTTGATGATGATGAGTAGCAGCAGTAGTAGTAGTAGTAGTAATAGTAGTTGTAGTAGTAGTTGTTGTATTAGTAGTAGCAGCAGTAGTAGAAGTAGCAGTAGTAATAGAGCGCAGTAGAAGTAATAATATTCTTTTAATAATGCACTTTATTTCTAACCCACTTTACATTTGCGCACACGTCTTGACTGAGAATACTTGGAGACTAAAGAGGTTTTTCATCAGAAACACTAGACGTACACGTTTCCTGTGTCATTTTAATACGATTATTGCTTTGTCTGAGCCATAAAACCTCTGTTCACAGCTGTTTGGAAGTCTGTGTATAGTCGAGATAAGGATTACTAATTGACGATATTCTCAGTAATTTATTTGTTGATTAATTAACTCGTTTCGGGCCTACACCAGAGCTAAAAACATAAAAAGAACAACCATAAAGAAAGGCACGACAGCGTTATAAAAGACGTGTAGAGCAGGTGTTGGAACTTAAAGCTTTTCTAACTCCAGTGATCGCCCACACAGCCGATAAAACACTCAACCATCTCTCTTTATCGTCAAGGACAACATAAAATAGCATAAAATGGTGCCGAGAAGCGGAGGACGTTTAGCGCCGTGTCCTCTCCATTCACCCCGAACTTGTAGTAGTCGTAGTAAATGTATTTTATGAACTGGAAAGCGTCTGTCGCACTATTTTTTCACAGTTGAATTTGTATCAGCGGAGATAGTGCTTCAAATAAAGATTTGATACTGACACCAATGAGTTTTGTCTTAAAATGCACTGAAACTTCAACAATAAAGACTTTCACTATGTTTAAAAAATATGTATGTGTAGATAAACCAAAAATAATGAACAACGTACCTCAAAAATGGACAGAAATTTGATTTGAAATTCGATATTTTGATGTTTGTTATTGATACGCCCATCAGAAGTAACTGTAGAAGTATTTTTACAAGGCCTAATTATATTATTTGGTCACTTGTTATTAAAAAAAAACACATAATCAGTTGCAAAAGACAGCTTAAATGTACAGTTTAGTGTTATTTTGGTGCGTAATAAACATTTTTTCAGCCAAGATCGAGCCAAAAACATCACGGAATGACAAATAGCCTTTGCACGCTACGTATCGGACAACATAATATAGAGCATTTACATTCTTATTTGATTTATTTTTGAGCCCGTAGCCTTTTCAAGCAATATCTGAACAACCGCAGGGGCCTTAGGCAGGACACACTCTGTAATATTCACGAGACACAAACTCTGACGGACGACAAATCATTTTCAAATTCAGCGGAGGGAGCTATCTCACCGGCGGAGGAAATCTATGTCTGATTTTGAACACAATCCAGCGCGGTTTCAATCAGCGTTTGGTCTAATATATGTGCGCGGTAACATTTTAACAGTCAGAACAAGGAGATTTACACATCGTGATTAAGACGGAGGAGGGTGGTGCAGCTGTGCCGTCATCCATCTCAAACATACAGCAAGAGGTGCCATCGACGTGTTGTAAATCAGCCGCGGATTCTGGATTTAATGCAACTAACGACCAGAAATGTATTCACCGCGACGGAGCTCGGCAGCGGGTGACGACTTGTGGTTCTGTACGAGTAAAAGTCCCAAGATTCTTTTCATAAAACTAATCTGTGCTCGTTTATTCATTTATTCATTGCATTTATTCAATTACATGCATTTATTGTTGGAAAAAGCCCTTGTCTCCTTGACGATTGGCGAGTTTAAAGGCTCATTAATGTGTGTCCTCTGTGTTGTTTTGTATCGTCATTAACTGTCCGAACGTCCGAACAAGGTAGCTCCAGGTTTGGTGAAATTCAATAGATTTTTAAGACATTTTTTTATGACGTTTCAGACAAATTTAATGCTATCGCGGGAAAGAAAAGGGGTAATTTAAAACACTAACTTAATAAATTACAATGTGCTGAAAATACAAAATATATAAAGATGTAATCAAAACGTAACGTAATCTATTCACCTTATTCTGCCCTGCCCACTTTTGCCGTTTTTTTCCACAGATACGCACTTTTGTTGTAAACGCACTCCCGTTTGACGAGAGCAACAACAAGTCAACAACGCACCGATTTCCTGGTCAGTCTGAAAACGTCTCTTTAGTCCATGTAGAACTTATTTTCTGTTGAGCTCGTCTGCTCCATGTGAACTAATACAACGGAAACAAGACGGCGGCGCGTACGGTAACTTCCGGAATAATTTGAATTTTAATCATTTAAATTTAGTTATGGGATATTTGAATGCAATATTGTTCGACATGCAATATTGTTCGATTAGATTTTACTAAACATTTTGCCCGTTTGTCCCCAGTTTGACAGTTTTGATGATGTTTATAATTGTACTTCCTGGTTGAACATGACATGGTTTATAGCTTAAAACGGCAAATTCAAGACAAATAAATTAATAATAGCTTTGCTTAAGCTAAGCAAATCTACATGGACATAAACAGGTCGACCTTGAAAACTATTGCTGGGTTTCAGATGACATCACTGCCTTCTATCGGCCAATAATATTTAATACAAATGAGGGGCAGCTAAAATAAATATTGTTAAAATGCTGATTTTTGTTGTAATACAGAAAGTTCTTGGGTCTAGTCACTAACAGAAATAATCAGGTTGAAATTTTGTGAATTAACTTTTTTTTTTTTTAAAACACATTATAGAATCTGAAAGCCACCAAATGTCATATTAATAATATGTTTGTACTGTTTTTGTCTGTTTGTGTCCACGAGTATTGTAGGAACTATAATAAAAATAAAAAAATGAAAAAAAATGAAAACTTGAAAATATGTTGAATGGACTGGTATTTAACATTGAACATACATAAATGTGAGACGAAACAGAATGTTAGCTTGCTGTATGTGTTAATTATAAATCGACCGATTAACATTTAGGGTGCACGGTGGCAGAGCGGCTAGAGCTTCTGCCTCTCAATAAGGAGATCGTGGGTTCGAATCCCAGACCACCCCAACATCGTGGTTTCGAATCCCGAACCACCCTAACATCACACGATCTCTCTGGGTGGAGTCTGCATGTCCTCCTCGTGTTGCCGTGGGTTCTCTCTGGGTTCTCTGGCTCCTCCCACCGTCCTGTGACTGTGTAGGTTAATTGAGAACTCTAAATTGTCCCTAGTGAGTGAATGGTTGTCTGTCCTTGTCTCTGTCTCTCTGTGTTTGCTGTGATGAGTTGGCCACTGTCCAGGGTGTACCCTGCCTAAGGCCCAAAGTCACTGGGATAGGCTCCAGTCACCCGCGACCCCTAACGAGAATAAGCGGTAGAAAATGAATGAATGAATTAACATTTATTTATAGAGCCCTTTACAACACTCAAAATGACCAACGAGCTTTCCAGTAAAATATAAATAAAAATGCATAAAACTCATTATTTTCAGATATCTTTTGTTACATCTGTATTTATCTATGCTATTATCATTATTCATCTTATGTCTTTGCATATTCTCTCTCTTGTGTTGTTCTGTTCTGTGTGTGTTTTATTTTAAATCGAAAAGAAGAAAAAAAAAATAGAAAACATGTTAAAACACCTATAACTTTATGTGCGCTTTATGTTAATGGCATATTAGCACGCAACTAATGAGCTGCTATTACTCTTTAACCGATCCTTTTCATTTATCACTTGAAAAACTCTACTTCTACTTCTGAATCCAAAGCGTTTAGACGGTTCACAGAGCGGCGTGCGGCTGAGCGGGATACTCACTCGACTGGAGGGTTGACGTCCTCGGCTTTGGTCTCGAAAAAGCGCAGCACCTCCTCGCTCTGAGAAATCTGAGGAGGAAGTCTGACCAGCGCCTGCACACACGGAAGCCACAAGGTCAAAGGGCAAATGATCCAGAAACAGTTCATGTGCAAAAAGATGTCTGATTCGGCTCAATATAAGTTTAGAAAGTGTTTATGTCTGCACAATAAATATAGGTCTCACAATGAGTTATTACTGAGAGAAGAAGCATCACGATTTTATAATTATTCACTTTTAATTACTGTCACCATGACCGAGAAACTATGAAATCCTAATTCCATTAAGGTGAGACGCTGCAGGTGAATAGGAAAAAATCTTAAATTTAAAGATATCAATCGTAAACTTCTCCTGTAGTTTACTCACATAAATGTAAGAAAATCATCATTTAATGTTTTCATGTAGAAATAAGGCATTTTATGTGTAAAAATGGCCAAAAATACACATATCTGGGACATTTAAAACTGAAAAATGGACAGAACCAGGTTTAAATTTCTTGGTTCATTTTGTACACATATTAGTTACAAAAAAAATTTACAGAGGGGATTTTGGATTTCTTATTTAGTTTTTAAGTAAACTAGATTTGATAGAAAATTGTCCTAAAAATTAAAATTCCACCTCATTTTTTTGACTTACACTTCAATAAATCAGTTTTAGAATTAGATATTTAAAAATCCCTCTGTACGTTTCGTCAAAATCTTGTTGAATCCCAAGTTGTAAAGTTTGATTTGTGTGGGAGCTACTTTAAGTGGTGATCCTTATGTCCCGAGGGAGAAAAATACATTTAAAAAAACGGCTTTTGAATTTACAATGTCCCATACAAGTTGGAAGTGGATTAAATGGAAGAATAAAATATTTTTAGGAACAGATTGGACAAGTTTGTCAGTTTTCTCATGAAAGTCGATATGTTGAGAAAGCAAACCAACCAAAAAACAGAAAATGCAGTGTCTCGCCTTAAAACACCTAACCCTGTCGCAATCGAAATTTCAAAGTACAATAGATTGCTACAGAATATATCACAATAAACAGTAAAATGCTACTGAAAAATGACACCCTGAAAGCCAAATAATGCCCAAAGATGTACAATATTGTTAAAAAAAACATGAGATGCAATGAATAATTAGCTAAATGAAACACTTAATTGTATAATTTGTTTCTATAATGAGTCATTCAGGTGATATATTCAACCGTCTACAGCTCATAGATTATCGAATTACTAAAAAAAGACAAAACTTTCCCCACTATTGCAAAGAAAATGTACACATGATAAATATTGAGCCCCGAAAAATATTGTGCCATTTCTCATTTATTGAACGATGAGTCAATATTGCAATTATTGTGACAGACTTTATGAAATCAAACTTTCTGACTGATAAAAGAAAGTTAAATACATTGATTAAAAAACACTCACTTTTTGCATTATAGGTGGAACTGAAATGACCTTATTTTGCTTCTATAGATTCACGATTGTTATGTTTTAACTCTTTTATTGGGATTTGAATTGTCATAATTATCGATTCACCAAATAATCTTGACATCTGTGAGAAAATGAATAAGGAAAGAAAACTAAAATAATGGGGTCAACAGAGAAAACCAAAGCAAGACCGACTGGCTGAGAGACTAAGAGACTTTCTACTTTGCGTAATGTGTTTTGATGTTTATTTATTTATGTAATCAGGGACTACGCTGGAATCTAAAATCTGGAGCAGTGCATTTATATCTGACTTTAATGTTTCTGTACATTGTCCCGTTGAATAAAGACTAAGCTGGGATTTTTATTTTTTACTTTGTTGTTGTTGTTGTTACAGAACAGTTTAAGTCACTGATTAAAACAAACAAGAAAAAAGCACAGTAGCTTGAACAAAGACATTAATTTATAAGTTTATTAAGCATGATTCAGGCTTAGTAACTACTTAATTAAGGTTAGGGTTAGGTTTGGGGTTGGAAATTAGGGTCAGAGTATTAGTTAAATACTTACTAAGCATAAATCACTCTTAATAAACTATTTGTTCATTATGAATTAAGTCTTTTTTCATGCTTTACTAAGGCAAGAACAAGTGTAGTTATTATAAAGTGTTACAAGAATAAAAATATAGGGCCCAAGTGAATGTAAATGTCTTAATTTTTTATGTTTTGTTGCAGTTGGTAGTGGACAATTTATCCAGAAGAAGATGAAGAAATGCTCACTTTTAATATTGGGTTTATTGTCTTTTTTTAATATAAAATAATAAAAATGTTCCAAAAAGAGCTGACTACTAGGGCTGCAACAAGTTAATCGATTAATCGCAACTAATCGATTATAGAAATGGTTGTGAACTAATTAAATAATCGAAAACTCGTTAACTGGTCTATGCACAGACACATAAACATTGTATGAGCTGAAAGAAGAGGTTTTATTACTCAGACGGAGCAGGAATGACACAAAAAACACACAGGAAACATGAAAATTGTGTGTTTTTGATTAAATTCCTTGTTCGTCTATAAATATTCTTCACCAGGATGTCGTCAAACACCTTCACTTCAGCTTTATTTGGGTCAAATTGAGGAAAATTATCATATTCAAGGGTCTTTCATGTTCTAAACAACTAATGGATTAATCGAAGAGATAACTGTTAGACTAATCGATTACCAAAATAATCAATCATAATAATAAATTGCAGCCCGACTGACTACAGCGTGAATGTCACAATCAAGTCAAAATCACAATTTTAATTTAATTTAAAGGATAGGACAAAGATGGAAGGATGCCATAATTTCCTCCACAAACAACAAAACATCTGGTCTTATTCTGCATTATTCTGCTTATCGTGTAGTTTAGATTTGCACATCTTCTGAAATATATGGTTTGTCTTTTTGTCAATTCTTATTAACTTTAAGCAAAATCCAAATATTAAACACAAATGGCAAATCTTCTTGTCAGAAAAATCGCAATTAAATAATTTCCCCAAATTGTTCAGCTCTACTGTGTTTAAAACTGATATTATTTTGAACCATTTTATACCAAAGATTGTTTAAAGGAAGAATATTATAAATTTTTCATTTTGTTATTGGCCTTTAAAGCTGCTCTTGAGTGTCTTCAGTTTGACAGGTCGTGATTTAGAATTAAAAATAAAATGCTTTTACAGAGAAAAATATAACTTTATCACTGCGTTGGGAGATGCCATTTTGACTTAGCTGTGGCTCCATCTACTGGCTGTGGAGGCAACGACACACATGTAAATATATACCCAGAATGCACTGAAGTATGTACTGGATCTGACACAGTTGTGGTTATCGTGATTAGACGAAAGAAATGTCCAGAGCGAGTCTAGCGATAATTTAAGGACTTAAAACAGCAAAAGATTCCCAGATAAGCCTCATACGTCACACTTCGAAGGAGTTCAGAACGCAGTGTTGGAGAGAAAAGACATTCATCAAACAAACGTGAATCAAACTAAATGCTAATCCAGGTTTGTTTTCGACGACGGAACAATATTAGAACATCGTAGAAAGGGTTTCAGGGGTTGTCATCCGGACGCCGTTTGAAGATCGAGATGTTTAGACTTTAATCCAAAAGTCATTGTCAATCATAGAGCTGGTATGGGAACTCAGGCTTATATACTACTCTAAGTAGTGAGAGTCCTGCCCCCAGGGAGGAGTCACTGAATACCTGTCTTTGTTTGGAAAATTGTTTGTTTGTCATCTGAAACTCGATAATTGGCCTGCCTTTGTTAGTTTAATAGTTGGCCCTGCCCAGTTTCACCTGTGGCTAAGGTCTATTATTGTCTTAGATCTATTGTTCAATAACAATAGATCAGGTGACACTAGACAAACTATTTTCCAAACAAAGACAGGCGTTCAGTGACTCCTCCCTGTGGGCAGGACTCTAACTACTTAGAGTAGCATATAAGCCTGAGTTCCCAGACCAGCTCTCTGATTGACATTGACTTTTGGATAAAAGTCGAAACGTCTCGATCTTCAAACAGCGTCCGGATGACAACCCCTGAAACCCTTTCTACGATGAATCACACCTGGACGAATGAGGGTTTACATCGACGATATTAGAACATGGCTAAACGCTCCACAAAGTCAATTTTGCACAACATCTGCCCTTTAAATGACGAAATTCCCTCAAACCTACATGAATCCATTCAAAATCAAACGTATAAATCTCGTCCTCCTTGTCCTGCGTCCATTGTTCTCCCTTTTATGTTGAGCCACATCACAGCGTCCCGGTCATCTATATTTGATGACGCGAGCGGGGAGCATCAAAGGGCCCATGCGTGGAGCTGCAGGTGAAGATGTGTGACTAAACTACACATGTCCACAGCAGCCTTTAAAACCAGCGCAGATTTTATTCACTCAATCCCAGCCCGTCGCATTGAGAAACCCCTGACAGACGTTACTGAAGGAACAAGGGTGTTATGGTTCGCCGACAGCCGCCCGGACATCCGCATTTCCTCAAAATTGGATAATTACGCTTCCGCTCTTCGCTTTCTTCCCTTTCATTGATCTGTTTGTGCCTAAAAGGGGATGCGGGTGGCCATAGCGAATTGAATATCTGTGTTATGTGGGATAAATCCAGTCGGGCTGCAAGATTAATCGCAATTTAATAGAAAAGACGCAATTAGCAAAGGGCAAAAGCTGGAATTTAGTTTGCATCATTGTCTCCAACAAAATATCCTGTTTTATTCTGCATTTGAAAAAAAGGGCAATATGGCAAGAAAATTATAATCACGATTTGATTTCAATTTTATCATGATTTGTGTTCACTTTGTTTGTTCTACTGACTTTAATAGAGCTGCTCCATTTAGGAAAAAATATGTAATTGTGATTTTTCTGACCAGTTTTGCGATTGTGATTGGATTTTGTATTCAGATTCACATTTTGAGCATAATTTTGTCGCTTTTAGTCACATTTTCGTCACATTCCGTTTGTTGTTTGTCACATTCCGTTTGTTGTTGTGTTTGTTGTAATTAAGTGAGTCTTTGTCACTTTTAGTCATGTCTTTGTCACTTTTAGTCGCGTCTTTGTCACTTTTAGTCACGTCTTTGTCACTTTTAGTCGCGTCTTTGTCACTTTTAGTCATGTCTTTGTCACTTTTAGTCGCGTCTTCGTCACTTTTAGTCGCATCTTTGTCACTTTTAGTCATGCCTTTGTCACTTTTAGTCGTGTCTTTGTCACTTTTAGTCGCATCTTTGTCACTTTTAGTCATGTCTTTGTCACTTTTAGTCGCGTCTTTGTCACTTTTAGTCGCGTCTTTGTCACTTTTAGTCGCGTCTTTGTCACTTTTAATCGCGTCTTTGTCGCTTTTAGTCATGTCTTTGTCACTTTTAGTCGCGTCTTTGTCACTTTTAATCGCGTCTTTGTCGCTTTTAGTCATGTCTTTGTTACTTTTAATCGCGTCTTTGTCACTTTTAGTCGCGTCTTTGTCACTTTTAGTCATGTCTTTGTCGCTTTTAGTCGCGTCTTTGTCACTTTTAGTCGCATCTTTGTCACTTTTAGTCATGTCTTTGTCGCTTTTAGTCGCGTCTTTGTCACTTTTAGTCATGTCTTTGTCGCTTTTAGTCGCGTCTTTGTCACTTTTAGTCGCATCTTTGTCACTTTCAGTCGTGTCTTTGTCACTTTCAGTCGCGTCTTTGTCACTTTTAGTCGCGTCTTTGTCACTTTCAGTCGCGTCTTTGTCACTTTTAGTCGCGTCTTTGTCACTTTTAGTCGTGTCTTTGTCACTTTTAGTCGCGTCTTTGTCACTTTTAGTCGCGTCTTTGTCACTTTTAGTCGCGTCTTTGTTGTTTTTAGACGCATTTTTGTCGCTTTTAGTTGCATTTTGGTGCATTGAGTTGAATTATTGCACTTAAGAGGTGTAAGAGATAATTAAAACCATCTGCTCAGAGGCTACAGAGGCTAAACAACAGGAGAAAGTGTGTTTGAACAGACATCAGCGTTAAAGAGAGAAATTGATGTCATAAAAATAGCAGATTGTCACAGGGATGAGCTCACGATTTGATTTTTATCACCGTCCATCGCCCTGGCCTAGTCTTTTTGTCAATTCTTCAAGATTCATTTAAAAAGGTGAGTTTTGAGCAGAAAAACATTAACCGCTATTTGATATTTTTCCCAAATTGTGCAGCCTTAAAATAAGATGTCATTCAGTTTCACCAATAAAAGCGTTTGCCGAGAGAACAAACAGCGGATATTTAAATGGTAATCGGATAAACCAAGATTAGATGGGATTACAGGCCGGTGCAAACAACTAAATGTGAAAATCGATAATGGATAGTCAGTTCATTAATGGATTTTTAGAGTAACAGGTGTATTTAGAAGTGAAAGCAATTTGTTTTTTCATTGATTGTTTTCAGTCTTGTACCCTCTACATTTGTCTTTATACTACATTGTCTTAATACTTTGTCTTTGCTAGTTTTCTAAACCTGTCACAATAAAAATAAAAATAACTGTAAAGCAATACGGTGCTAGAGCTGTGCACAAATAATCGAAATTTCACTTTGACTGGACGCAATTAGCACATCACAAAGGCTGCATTTCCTCCACAAACAATAAAATATCCAGTTTTATTCTGCATAAAACCCTAACCCTGTAGTTTAGATTTGTTAAAACATGTTCTGAAATAAGCTAAACTAAACTAAACTAAAAGTGTGGAAAACACACAGTTCTTTGATTATTTGGTCAGTTCGTATGTCAGTCTTTTTGTCAATTCTCCAGGTTGTGATTAAAATGTGAACTTTGAATAGAATCCTATTATTAAAAAATCAATGGCAAATATGATCGCAATCACAGGCAGAAAAAATGCAATTAGATATTTTTCCTGTTTCAGAACATGTTTTAGCAAATATAAAGTACAGGGTGAGCAGTTTATGCAGAATAAAACAGGATATTTTGTTGTTTGTGGAGAAAATGATTGCACTTCAAAAATTGCCGCCTTTGTAATTTGCTAATTGTGGCCATTCTAATTGCGATTTCGATTTGAATTAGTTTAATTGCGCAGCCCTATGTGAACAGCCTTCTTCCCTTCGGCCAAAAGTACGCTCCAAAGTATCCATTTATTGTGTCCATGGCCCAAATAGTTCTGAAATCAAGGGGAAGACAATCTGGAGTGCTTTGTTAATCTCTGTGCAATATTTCTGAGTCCCAAAACGCATGATAATGATGGGCCACTTGGCAACCACAGTTTCTCCAGCAGTTTCCAGCATTTCCCTGTGAATAGTGAGCACTCTGACATGAGATTATAAAAGCGTGATACATTTTTCCAACTCCCTCCAAACATGGGATTTTGCTGTCCTTCATTGTGAAGTACAAGTGTTTTCTCATTCTTCATCTGTCAAAACAAAATTACCCTTAATGAGTAGAATGGTGTCCAGATTATTGGTGACTTTGTTGAGCTTTAAACCACGTTCTAACAATGTTCGTCATCATCAAAACCCACCTGAAGTAGCATTCAGCTGCATTCACGCAGTTTTGAGGAATGTTCATTAAAAATCCTCCCCCTTCCGAGCGTCAAACACACTTCCTGCTGAACTTCCTTGTTCTGGGACGTATTTTCAGACTTCAAACGTCACTTATCCGAGAATATTCCGCTGTTTTAAGTCCTTAAATCATCGCCAGACTCATTTCTGTCATCGGCAGCACGATAACTGCTGCTGCTAGCTTGATAATTATGGGTATACATTCGCTTCAAGAGATAATATAGCTAAGTGCTTGGTGCCATTTACTGGCTGGATGCACTAAGTAAGTGTCATTCCATACTACTGACAGAAAATGTAATTATTTCATAATAAACTTTTTGTTTTGTTTCAAAACACGAGATGGTAAATTTAGGGCACTCAAGAGCATGTTTAAAGGCTAATAACAATATGAAAATGCATAATATTTTTCCTTTAATGCATTTATTAGACGTCGTTCCCCTTGAAAGTTGTGATGCATATGCCTTAATAGAGTATCTAGTGTCAGTATGGATGAGTATCTGGACATCTTAAGTTATCTTTTTTACAGTCCTTGTGTCCTCACTCAATGGTGGATGAGAATGAATACAAATGTGGCGGTGCAACAACATCTGGCTGGACATCTCCATCTCCCAAGAGCATTTCCTCTGAGAAACAGTGGGTAATTACGCTTCGTCTCGTCGTTCGCTTCATAAACAGGATGTCGGAAGTAAACACCGTCGCACACTCCAGTTTTCAGCTAAAAAACAAGCCCTCTATAACAACTCCAAACATGAAACCGCCTCAGGTTATTTGGGTAATGAGGAGTCACTTTGGTCCGTTCATTTCAGACGTGCGCGTAATAGCCTTAGACTTTTTCTGAATCTTTTGGTCCCAATTACGAGGCTGATACAGTATGTAACCTTTGCTAATGTGGGCCAACTGTGCCACTGCCTAATTGTGTGCACAGGGAGGAAAACACGAAAAACGTACATATCTAGTTCGAACAAAAAGGAAGGAAGGAAAAGGGAGGGCAGGATTTGATCTGGGAATAAATAAAACAAAACAGGCAACAGGAAATGTGATGGCAAGAGAGTCCAGCTTTAGTTTTTGGAGGAGTGCAGCGATTGGGAGCAGGAGATTTGTGGTACAGAGCTAAGAAATTGAGTGATTAAAAGTTGGATGAGTAACTAGGTCAGTCTGTCAGCACGCACTTACAAATGAACTGTCAAAGATTTTAAAAATATGCACAAGTCGATGAACTTTTTCAAAAGAAACGACGCAGAGAGAATCCAGCACCAAACAAATCAGCAGCTAATGGATAAAGTTTTGAGTTGTGTGTGTGCATGAAAGGTGTTCTTCAAATAAACTTGACATGATTTGGCTCTGAAAAAGCACTGGTTCCTCAATAAAATTACCCTCACATAATTACATGTTGAGTTCTTCTATATGCTCTTTAAATTGGGGAACAAAACACACAAATGTAAGACTGAAAGTGGTAAAGAATGTCAAAATAGTTCATTTGCTACATAAAGATTGTTTCTTCTGTCTGCTTTGCAAAATAGTTCAAAATCATGGATGTATTAAATGAACTGGAGAAGCTACGCCCCCTCTGTCTGTGGTCCCAGATTATAATTGCAGACAGTACTGAATTATTATCGGTATTTAAATAAAATAGAAGGAAATGTTCTTTTCTACCGTTTCTAAAATCACCGAAATTACCGTTTTTATATGAAGTTACGTCACGGCAAACGTGCGAGCCACATGAACGAGCGTCGGGCGATACAAACAGAAGCTCGTGGAAAAGGCTCGACTAGCGATACCTGCAAGTTGTATTTTATTTCATTTCAGACGCTTTCACGTGTGTCTAACATGAAGAACACAATTACAATCACACAAGCTAACGTTAACACAAAAACTTGCAGTTGTGTGGTCGTTCACGTCGCTCAAAGCATCATAGGGGATTGTCGTCACGTGGCGCCCTAAAGCAAAGATGGCAGCCTCCGTATCAGGAAGTAAAGCAAAGATGTCAGCCTCTGTATCAGGAAGTAAATGCGGAAGTAAGACATTTTTTTGGGGTCATGCGCCAATGAGCACTCTCCATAGGGATAAACAGGGCGCCATTTTGGATTCATCTTCCAGGTTTTATTATAGTTCTATGTTCAAAATCTAGACAGTGATCTTAATGATTTAAAAACATGTTATTAGTTTAAGAGTAAGACGTATTCTATGTCAAAATGTATAATGTTTTGGTCTTGTGCCAATCACTGACCCTTATGTTAAAAACTGTTGTAGATTTGGACCTTAAATGACACGCAACATTTACTTTTTGGAGCTTTTAATAATGTTGTAGCATTGTTCTATCGTCATAAACACACATGGAGTTACATTAGACTTCTCTCCTCTCTTCTGTATTTCCCGATGTGTGCTGTCATCTCGATGTGTGATGTGACTCTGAGTGTTTTTCCGTGCCGTCCTCTGCGCATTTCTGCCTCAAATCATCTTCAAACTAGCCTGCCGACTCGCTAATGTAAGCGCGCAGGTGTAATGGAGTGTTTAGTCTAAAATTGTGTAATTCCCTTTGCAGCCAGTAGATGGTGACAAAGCTCAGTTTCTCTGGCATCTCCCAAGTCCGTGACGCTAACGATTTTGTTTTTCGTCAAAACATGAAAGCCAAAGTAAAGGCTTTCAAGAGTAAGGGCAATAAAAATACAAATAATGCATAATATTTGTCATTTGTCAACATAAAAACGTTTAGTCCTTTACTTGAAAGTGTTTGCGTGATGGGAACATATATCTATTTCAACAAAATCACACGTTCGGAAAGAATTATGCTGGAAAATCAAGTTTTCTGTAATGTCAAAGTGTCCACAATTCACAGGAAATACAACCTGAGAAACTGTGGTTGTCAAGTGGCCCACCATTACCATGTGTTTTAGGACTGTCCCGTTGCTCTACACTGAGATTAACAAAGCACTGCAGACCATTTTAGACATCGACATCCCACTCGATTTCAGAACTGTGGATTTGGCACTCAAAACTCCTGCCATGAACACAATGAATGGATACCTTTGCAGCGCGTTCAAGGAGTCCATTACAAAGAAATGGATGACAGAGTTTGTGCCAATGGACTGGACCAACAAAGTATCTGACAATCGGAAAATGGAAAAAATAACGTTGATACTTTCATGGATTTTTAGTTTTTTCCACTTTTATCTATACATTTTATCGCTGTGTGTCATATTCAGTGTTTTGTCGTTTGAAAATAAAGAAAAAATAAAGAAAAAAGAACACATTTTTTAACTTTGGACCAAATAAGATGTTGACTTTGGACTTTTGCACCTTAATTTCTTCCTTCGATGCCCTGTACTGCCCTTTTTCTGTCTGTTCTTTATGTTTTTCTGTTCCGTTACATACATTTCAAAACTGAAGAAGAGAAAATAACAATAAAGCATTTGCGTGAGTGCTTCCTCTAAACAAAGTAAGTCATTACCGTTCACCCAATCGTCGCAAATCATGTCTGGAGCAAACAAAAAGGGTGGGAAAGAGCCCGACCTCTGACCCCTCTCAGACTGGGACCGTCCCAGTAGAGACATATATGGAGAGAATGGAGCGTGTTTACATTAATCTTACCCTGCAGTAGTCGTCGATGAAGCGCAGCCTCTTCATGGCCACGTCTCGGACATGGCTCCTCCGGAACAAGATTTTGCCTGAAGAAAGTAAGAGAGTGAAGTTACAGAAATATACTGCGTTTTAAGTGTTCAAACGTTTTCCAATGAACGAAGAGAACTAAAGAAGACATGCGCAAAACAATGCATTATTTTAACCATGAAGGACAGAAGGTTATGCCAATAAAACTAACTATTTAATGTTAGTTACGAGTTTTGTGATTTCAAGCTGATTACGATCTTTCTCCCCTATTGAGTCCACCTAGAATGGCAGTTTACAAATGTTGTAAATCGACGTTAACAAACCTGTGGATGTCAGTGTTTTTGTAATCTGAGTTTTATGATTAATAACTTATGAATAAAAGCTTGTTCATTTGTTCTTTTTTCTTTTATAATGGAAGTTTCTAAGAATTGAAAACAGGACTCAGTCATTTCCAGTCGACAATGATCAGATTATCTCTTTTTAATCGAGAAGTTCACAGCCAATCTGTAAATAAAAGTAGGGCTGTAATCCTTTAGTCGTTTAGTCGATTACTCAGTCGATGGTGTCTTAGTCGACCAACATTCAATTATTTTATTTGCATTCAACAAATGTATGTAGCAAAAACCGCAAAAATTTTGGAGTAAGAAGATTTTGGAGTAAATCTGTATCTTTAACACATAACTACACTGTATTTTTCAGTATAAATTGTTATTTTTGCATGAGCTCCTGTGCAGTTTCGGTCTTTTGAGTGCAGTTTGGGTCAGATACCCGCAGATACTTCATAGTTCAGATGTATTTTTGTCACGCTCCTCTCTAGTCGACTAATTGGTCGATGGGGCAGGTCTTTAGTCGACTACAGCCCTAAATAAAAGCATGAGGTTTTGAGAAAAGTTCAGACGTTTGACTGTTTTGTGTGAAATGGCAATGAATGATTTGTTCTTTTTTCACCGACTTCTCTCATGTTGATCTCTCGTTTACAGATATGATTATTGTGAGAAGAAACATCGCAATTGTACGATTATTTCCAATTATTTGCACGTCCCTCGTGTTCAGACTGAGCGGGGGAAACAAGCTTTTAGTTTCTCTGCTCTCTCTCTTCTCCAAACACTAAATGGTCTGATCAAGTTTCCTTTAACACTTTTTGTTCCGTTTTACTTTAAAAAAATGGGACTTATGCTTGTGCTTTTAAATCTTACTGTTGCACTTTAGATTTCTATCAACACTTTGTTAATCTGCTGTGTCTGTTGCATTTTAATTCAGATTTACGCTAAATGATTGAATATATTTGTGACCCTGTAATGCTCCTGCCGTGTGCTGTTTACTCTTGGCCAAGTTCCCCATGAAAAAGAGATTCTCTGAAATATTTAGGAGCAGTTCTCCATCAAGACCAGTCATTCATTTTAGAGTAAATTAATGATTATAACGAAAGCGCTTGAAAAACTGAACCTCATCCCATACTTATGTCTAAGTCAAAGGGTTGAAACTATTACAATGAACGTTCTCCCCAGGTTTATCCATCTATTCCAGACTCTCATCATTTCCATCCTCGATTGATGAGTTGATGAGTCAACTAAAACAATCTCAAATGAAAAGGGACCTTTTTGACGGACTTTGGACAAAATGGGACTTGTTTCGAGGACAGTGTATGCAGCGATTTTGTTGGATGTTTTGTGTTGCTTGTGGGTTTTTTCCCTTTATCTATTTATTTATTTCATTTTACTCTTTATGGACTTAAAAACAGCGCAGAACAGTGAGATCTTTAATCCACTTTCATTCATTTTGTCTAATAAATGAACATTTTCTCTTCTATGTGAACAGCTTTATGAACTCAAACTTTCAGACTGAAAAAAGTAAAGTTAATGTGGCATAACAAGCACATTTTAGGGGAGCAGACTGAACTGAAATTACTCTGTTTCGCTTCTAGAGTGGTCACGATTATTATCATGTTTGAATTCATACGGTAGGACTGCACGATTTTTTGTATTGTGGTTTCGATTAGATTTGTGATGCATGTTTAAAAAGTAGGATTCTACTCTGACAGCACGTCGTAAACAACTCCAGGAGCATTAAATGAAGACAGAAAACTGCAATAACTGATGAACTAACACAAGAATCCCACGCACAGCAAAATATGATGCTTAAACCAGAGGAACAACACGATTTTTTTATAAAACGACGGGGTATTTTGTTCTTTGCAGAGGACATTCTCATCTAAATAACTGCAACTTTTGTGACGCGTCGATTCAAACTGCGATCGCGACATATCGTGCAGCCTCTCGTGATTACTTCCTGACCAACCACAACTACAAATCAATAAAATACCTCCCTTTAATAAAGTCTAGTGCCCAGAGCGTCCAGCAGATGTCAGTAACGTGCACCTTTCCCAGTCTCTCTCGGTCTCTGGGCTCCACACAAGGCCCCAGCTGTTCCCCTATAGATTCTCTGACCTCTGCAGTGACATGGCTTTCTAAATAACAAACAGGATTTCAGCGCACAGAGGCCACACATTGTAGACCGTGGCTCCTGGCGCTCCCACAGCCCCCCGGCCCCCTCCAGCAGACACTGTGTGCACATGCTAAAGCGTTCTATCCCAGTCTCGAGTGATAAGCGTGTTGTTACAGAGCGCAGCTTATTAGAAGTGCTACTTAAGAGAACAGAGAATGGACGAACGGCTTGAAATATGCCGCGTGAAAAGGAGATAATGCGTATAATGGAAGTTCCTAAGAATTGAGATCAGGATTCAGTCATTTCCAGTCGACAATGATCAGATTGGCTCTTTTTAAATCGAGAACTGCACAGCCAATCTGTGAATAAAAGTAGGGCTGTAATCCTTTAGTCGTTTAGTCGATTAATCGGTCGATGGTGTCTTAATCGACTGACACTTTTATTAAAGTGTAAAAAACAAGAAAAAGTGAGCGCTTCACTGGGTCCAAAAACGAGTAAATAAGATCAGGTACTCCTCGAGGATGAATGGATACATCAGAATCAGAATCAGAATCACTTTTATTTATCCCCAAGGGGAAATTCTTTTTGTTACATGTGCAACCGACCAGTAGAGACAGTAAAGTATTGAAAACAAAATAAGATATATATAAAATAAAAATAAAAAACAATAGATCTATAATGGTCAACCTCATTTAACTTAACTTATAAAGTATCTTTATTAATCAACTAAACCCCCGATATGAACAATTTACAAAAAGCTTAACTATACTATCCTTGTCTAAATTGGTGGATAACAAAAAAAATTGCCATATTGAAAAACTTGTGAGGCATAGGCAAAGATCTGAGGCACACTGACGGAGTTAAAAGTCCTCTATTGTGGACAGAATAAAATTTAGTCCATGTAGAACTTATTTTCTGTTGAGCTTGTCTGCTTCATGTAAACTACAACGGAAACAAGACGGCGGCGCGTTCGGAAACTTCTGGAATAAGGTGAATATTCACCCGAGCCCTGTGCGTCTCACGCTGCACACCGGCCGTGCAGTGTGTTGTGTGATGTGTTCTATTAGCAGGGTCTCCGTCCACCCCTCTGCCCCGAGCTCTGAACTCAAACACCCCCATCGATCCGACCCGTCCTGCTCCCGCGGGTCGCCTTGAACCGGAGTGTCGCGCGGGGCTAATGCACACACGACGCCATCGAGAGAACGGCAGGTGAAAATGAGCAAAGCGCGGATGTAGAGCCGGCCGGAACGACGATGTTACGTGAACGGGAAAAATATTTAATGAAGTCAGAGGTACAGTTTTCAGTTTTAGCTTCGACGGCAGCGTGTGTTTACTGTGGGAAACAACGACAAAATGATGATCTTGTTGCGTTTTTTCAGTATTACGGTAGTCATTTTATTACCATGTTTAGTAATTATTTATCCTATTTTTATTGCATGCGCCTATTTCATTCATTCCTGTTCTAAACTGTGTGTTGCAACATTGGAATTTCCCCATTGTGGGACAAATAAAGGATCTCTTATCTTAAAATCAGATACTAATTGATACTAAAACTAGTATCAAAACGAACAGAATGATCTTGAGCTTCATCAGAACTAGTTTAAAACCACATGGAAACACAGAAGTATCATTATTTTGTGTTGAAAATGAGTCAATTGTGTTAAAAAAATGTACTGTGATTAAATTAGTGAGTAGAAAGTAAGTTTTAGTTAAATTACAACATATAAAATGACTCATCTTATTAGTTAAACTGTGTCACAATAAAACTTAACAGAGACTAAACCCTAACATTACAAAAAACAGGGCAAAAATTTAAGCTTAATACATATTTTTACATTTTAAGTAAAAAAAAAAAAAACAACAACATATGTTTTCTTTACGATTTGTAAACTGCACAAACCAATTTGACAATATTGATAATTTATCGATTTATTGTGCAGTCCCATAGTGAAAATGCAACTAAATCTGTACTTTTTTGCCTTTAAGTAAGTAACAGAATAATGTGTTAAGGAAAAAACAAAAACAAACTGTATTACTTTCTATATTTTAAATGAATGAATGAATTAAAGAAAGGGCAATTATTTTGTCTGAGACCTTGACTTAAAAACAAAAACAAATCATCGCTGCGGTCTTAAAATTAGTTTAGTTTAGTCTTTATTTAAAGGGACAATGTACAGAGACATTAAGCTCATAAAAAACAGAGATGTTCCGCACCAGATTAGAGCTAAATAGCTAGTTTCCATCTGCAGTCCCTGATTTACAAGAATAAATAGTACAGTGCAAACAACAAAAGATTAGTAAGATCAATTCACAAATTCCACTCTGACTCAAGCGCTCTCACAGCATCACACATGAACAGAAAAAAAGTATTTACAACATTTGTCTTATAGAATAATCATGACCTACCTAATTACCTTTCACTATTACCGTATTTTCCGCACTATAAGGTGCACCGGATTATAAGGCGCACCTTCAATGAATGGCCTATTTGAAAACTTTGTTCATATATAAGGCGCACCGCATTATAAGGCGCATAGAATAGAAGCTACAGTAGTGGCTGTGGTTGTGTAGTTGCGACTCAGTATTGATCCATATATAAAGCGCACCGGATTATAAGGCGCACTGTCAGTTTTTTGAGAAAATTGAAAGCTTTTAGGTGCGCCTTATAGTGCAGAAAATACTGTATTTACCTTTCACTATTAAATCAGTCCATAAGCCACTTATCTCAGTTACATATACAAATATATATTTACATATTATACACATACATACTAGAACTAGAACTAGAACTAGAAAGCAAGAAAGTGCTACATTAGGCTTAAAATTGGTAACGGAGTCTATTCCTTTGTACTGAAATTACGTCTGAAATGTCAGGACGCTCAAACAAACCGCGCCGTTTCTCGTCAGTTACGCTCAGAAACGTCCTTCATTCAAAAACTTCCACACGCTGTACACGGAGGACTGACAGGATTGAAATTCCCGGTGTCAGCAGTAACACGGTCCACCCGTCGATCCGCACACACATACAGCGGCCAGCTCATATCGACGCCCCCAGAGTGCCAGCCATGAATTATTAATGGCCCGGTCTTTTCGGATAAACTCAGGAGGAGCCGAGTGTTACCTGGGAGAAACGGGATGATCCTCTTCTTTGGGTCTTTCTGCCCTCCCTCGATTGGGAACTTGTCCAGGATCTGCATCTGTGGAGGAAAGTCGGAGGTTAGAATACACTGGCAAGATTAGCCTCGTTTAGCTGTCGTTGACTCGGACTCGGTTACAATAATTTAATAAAAGATGAGTCTGTTGCAAAATACAGCTGGTTTGTTTAAACATTTTTACAAAAGCGTTCAAGTTTGAAGACCTGTCACGATAACAGAAATAGAGCTCAACTGTTTTGTCAATTGCGATATTTCAGAAAAGAATTGCATTAGCCATTCGACTTGCGATGTTTTCATTGTATAATCTGTTCAACATCCACATTTTAAACACGTCCAGGAGCATTAAAGGGCCCCTGACAGGTTGGACCACTCATTTATGTAAAATGCAGTTAATTAATAAGATAAATATAGTTCAAGTTTTGCTAAAATTCTTTACAAATGTTATCCCGGTTTAGCAGTTTTATAAGTTTTAATTTCACTTCCTGGTTGGAAATAATGACATCACACTAGGAAATTACCATAGCAACCACACTGTAAACTGGGCTAAAACTCATCTATTGTCATCAATTCTTTTACCTGACAAATAAAAATATATTTGGGCTTATTTATTTAGTTGAATTCGTGTTTAAATGGTCAAAAAAGTCGTTTATTTTGTGTAAATCATGTATAAAGTTTGTCTCCCCAGTGTGATGTCATCAGTTTGTTTACTTCCTGTAATTTCCAACATATTTTTCAACTTTTTTCCACAAACAGCGACCTGATTGGTGTAAAACTATCATTTATATTTACAACAAGTATTAATACACTAAATAAAGTCAAAATTAGAAAATCAGACGCACTTTAACGCTTGAGAGAAGACTGGTCATCTCATCAGCTAAACCCATGCATTTCAGAACATTTCAGATTAGCCTCGGATCAGACTCGGACTCGGTTACAATGATTTAAAAAAAGATGAGTCTGTTGCAAAATACAGCTGGTTTGTTTCAACATTTTTACAAAAGCGTTCCAGTTTGAAGACCTGTCACGATAACAGAAATAGAGCTCAACTGTTTTGGCAATTGCGATATTTCAGAAAAGAATTGGGTAACACTTTATAATAACTACACTTATTCATGCATTAATAAAGATGAACAAATGAACAAAGACTTAATTCATAATCAACAAATAGTTTATTAAGATTCAGGCTTAGTAACTATTTAACAAATATTCCAAGCCCAGTTTCTAACCTTAACCCTAACCTTAACCTTAATTAAGTAGTTACTAATCCTGAATCATGTTTAATAAACTATATATTAATTATTAATTAAGTCTTTGTTGATGCTTTATTAAGGAAAAATAAGATGTAGTTGTTATAAAGTGGTACCAAGAATTGCAATTGCCATTCGAGTTGCGATTGTTTTGCGATGTTTTCATTGTATAATTCTGTTCAGCGTCCACATTTTAAACACGTCCAGGAGCATTAACGTTTGAGAGAAGACTAAAATATAAACTGATAAACTGATCATCTCATCAGCTAAGCTCGTGCATCTCAGAACATGTTTGTGGAGGTAAAAACTAGAGGATTAGATTTGTGATTTGGTAATTGTGACCATTCAAATTGCGATTTCAGTTTGATTGCGATAAATCTTGCAGCTGTAAACAGAAACAGATCAAATCATAATAAACAATAATAATATTGACACAATATGCCACCGACATCACACAATAAATTCCAGATGAACCAAATTGCAAAAAAAAAAAGATGTAATAAATAAAGAGCAGGATGAAACACAACAGGAAAAATATAATGCATTTTTACTATCGTTATTAGCCTTTAAACATGCTCCTGAGAATCTTAACTTTGTCATCTCATGTTCTGAAACAAAAAACATGTTTATTTTGGACAAAATTAATACAATTGCATCTAGTCAGTAGATGGCGCCTAGTGCTATACACAATTTAGTTATCATAGAAAAGGTTTCAGGGGTTGTCATCCGAACGCTGTTTGAAGATTGAGGTGTTTCGACTGAGGGATCACATCTGCAATTTGGTTATGTTATCACTTTGAGGGACGCTATGATGCGGTTGGCAGTAGTAGTGAACGTGTGCAGAAATGCTCAGAACAAGTCTGGCAACGATTTAAGGACTTAAAACAGCAGAATATTCTCGGATAAGAGACGTATATATGATCTGAAAATCGTCACTGATCGAGGAAGTTCAGCAGGAAGTGTTTATGATGCTCAGAGAGGGGAGGATTTTCTAAAGAACATTCCTCTAAACAGCGTGAATGCAGCTGAATGAAACCCCAGGTATGTTTTTGATGACAGAATATTGTTAGGACAAGGTTAAAAGCTCAAAAAAGTCACTGTAGTAGAATATGTGTCCTTGTATAAAGACTCTTATATAAATTATTCAACCACTCTACGTAAACGTCACACATTGACGACATTCTGAGTGTTTTTGACGGCCGGAGAGGATTCATCAAAATAGCGTGAATGAAGCTAAATGCAACTCTAGGTGTGTTTTTGATGAGGGAACAATGTTAGAACAGGGTTGAAACCTCAAAAAAGTCCTTTCATAACCACTGTCTTTTACAAAAGCTCTTTTCATGTGTTTTAGAGTCTGCACAACACAGTCTAGATCAGGGGTTCCCAAACTTTTCTGACCCCCAAAATGGCCGTGCAACCGACTCGGGACCCCAAAGCGGAATGAAAATGACCGTAGCAATAATTTTAAGTGTCGAAGCATGTTAAATCAAGCTTAATATTGGTTATTTGAACAGTTTATTGTCTTATTGGAGCAGGTTTCACTAAAAGACACCGTTATTAATTTGAAAATAGAGCAAATACAGTGTCATCTTGAAATCATCTTGCGACCCCCAGCTCACCCTCACGACAACCACTTTGGGAACCACTAGATCAGTGTTTTTCAACCTTTTTTGAGTTGCAGCACACTTATTTGGCTTTAAAAGTTACCATGGCACACCACCTACTACTGAAAAAAAAGGTATATAATGAGGCAAATGATCTCTGTGCCATTTAAATTGGCAGTCGTGATAGATTTGTGTTCTTTCTGGGTGCAAAAGTTGCTCAGGACGCTCCAAAAAGGTAAATTAGTCAATTACATCTGTATCGTGAATCTGTTAACTCAAATTTTCAAGGCACACCTGGCAAAACCTTAAGGCACACTAGTGTTCCCCGGCACACTGGTTGAAAATCAAGGCACTAGATAACAATTGTGATCATCAAAATACGACTACAATGATTTTTTTTTAAGTCAACAAGTCACAATTCGTTGCAGCCCTAGTGCAGACCAACCTCCTTTGTGCTAGAACAGGGGTGTCCAAACTTTTCTCATCGAGGGCCACATATTGAAATATAGCCCAAACGGAGGGCCACAAATCAATCGCGAAACGTTAAAGGTCCCATATTCTGCTATTTTCCCCTTTACACAGTCTATTCTAAGGGCGTTGTTGATACATTTTTGCGTTGTGCAATATCCATAACATAACAGTTTACAAAAAACACCCATTTCTTGGACTGGCCCCCCTCCTTGCAAAAGCAAACGGCTCACTCTAAGATCTGACCCACCCGAACAGAGAGCAGGCTGCCTCCCCCGCCCAACCCGCGCAGCTCCCCCTCCCAGCACGTGACGAAGCCTAGAGCGGAGATAGTGTGCATGCGCCGTGTGCTCCGGTAAACAGCGATACACAAACACTGAATAAACATTTTATCCGTCCTGACGGTGCGTCGTGCTGAGTCCTACGTCCTGGGTCTGACCTGGAGTTTGACGTGCTCCAGGGCCTCAACGACGGATGTTGCCGTTTGGTAAATAACAAGCTAACTCTTCTATCTGTCGTATCCATCGTGTAATTACTGTGTAGCATTAGCATTAGCTGTTTTTATTCTGCGGCTGTGCGCTTCCTGGAGGCGTGGCTTAAACACCGCGTCATCCTGGTGAGGAGCCCCCGTCTGCTGCTCAGCCGAGGGGGACGGAAAAGACAGTTCTCTAGCGAAAACATGCGGGAATCAATCAAAAAACCACTTTGGGCACAACATACGAGGCCCAAATAGCACTGTAGGAAGGTTAAAACCTCTGAAAAGTCGATTTTGCATGTTATGGGACCTTTAAAAAAAGCTGCATTTATCTGATGTTTTAAGCTCCACCACATCTACATTCAGTCTCATTGCCTTAATATCAGGTTTGTCTTGCAACAAAATGTTAGTTATTTAGGTTGGAATTGTAGAAAATCTGAAATGTGCTGTAAATAGTACTTATCAGGACAATGTGGGCCAGTTCACCAGGAAGCCTAAGGGCCAAGAAAAATTGTTCTGAGGGCTGCATTTGGCCTCCGGGCCTGAGTTTGGCCATGCCTGTGCTAGAATAATTCCCTACTTTTCTTTTCCCTGCTCGTTCTCGTATTATTATTCAAAAATACCACAATTAATATGTTTCCGTCATCGAGCAGCAAGAGGATTTGTCTCTAACCCGCTCTGGCTCGTGTGCGGCTGCCGTCAAACTCTGAATATCAGCTCTGAAACAATGGGGCGCGTCTCTGCCTGACACTGCGTTCGCACGTCTCGGCGTTTAATCCCGGGGAGCCATGTTCCTATCACACGTTCCCCTCCGAACCAAAGCCCGACCGCACGGCTCCGGTCCTGGGGCGCGGAGCAGCGGAGGACGTGCTCGCCGTGGGGGTGACACCGAGTCAAACGAGCCCGGATTTATTCATACAGCGACACGAAACAGGGTTAAGGGAGAAACGCTGACACGAGAGCTCGAGGTGCGGGAGAGAGGGGGTGAGCGAAGGAGACAGGGGGAGATGCAACCGAGATCAGACGGCGCAAATAAGTGTGTCAGCTCTTTTGGTGTTTAGTTTGATCACAACAATAAACATTCAGGAGACAGACAAGGGGCATTAGGGAGATTAGCTACAACAGTGCGGCGCGTGTTTCAGTTTGAATGGGAGAAGTATTCTGGGCTTGAAGCAAAAGGCAACAGGGAGAGGAGTTGTACTCAGACTTAACCCTAAAGAGCGGGAGAGGGCCGGATTATTCGGATGGTTTCGTCCTCGGGGCCAGAAAAGAGTCCAGCGCTTTTGAAATATGGAAAACGTGTCATAAGAAAGGGTTTGGCAACATCTGCAGAACTGAACTAGGACTAAACCAGGTCTAAAAGAGGTATAAAACAGGTCTAATTCAGGTCTAAACCAGGTCTAAATCGGGTCTAAATCAGGTCTAAACCGGGTCTAAATCAGGTCTAAACCAGGTATAAATCGGGTCTAAATTGGGTCTAAATCGGGTCTAAACCGGGTCTAAACCAGGTCTAAATCGGGTCTAAACCAGGTTTAAACCAGGACTAAACTAGGTCTAAACCAGGACTAAATCAAGACTAAAACAGGTCTAAGTCAGGTCTAAACCAGTTCTAAACCAGGTCTAAACCAGGAATGACCCAGGACTAAACCAAGACTAAACTAGGTCTAAACCAGGACTAAAACAAGACCAAAACAGGTCTAATTCAGGTCTAAATCAGTTCTAAACCAGGATTAAACCAGGACTAACCCAGGACCAAACCAAGACTAAAACAGGTCTAAACCAGGACTAAACCAGAACTAAACTAGGACTAAACCAGGACTAAAACAAGACTAAAACAGGTCTAAATCAGGTCAAAACCAAGACTAAAACAGGTCTAAACCAGGCCTAAACCAGAGCTAAACCCAGACTAAAACTCAAAAAATTGCGCCCAAGAGGAATAACAGAAAGACTGAAATAGTATGAAACTAATAAAACAGACAGGATACTTTAATGTTTGTGCAGGAAATTAGGGCACTAAAAAAATGCAGTCTTTACATCCAAACATCTACCAACCCTACTTTTTCATATTAGTATTTGGCGGCGCGGTAACTCTCCCCTCACAGCAAGAAGACCCAGGCTTTTCTGTGTGGAGTTTACATATTTCTTCCCATGCTTCCCTGCTCACTGATCAGTTTCCCCAGAAGTAGTGGTTGAAGGACGGGTCAAATGCAGAGAATGAGCCACGATGGATTAAGAGAGTATACCTTAACCTCAACTTCAATGTTCTCTTCAAATATAGGTCACACACTGATAACATAACTGAACAGGTTTGATCCCAGATAACGTACACAGTGTTGATAAAAACATGTTGTGTCCAAATGCAATGACTGTAAACTACAAGGGCCAGATAAGAATCATAAATCTCTTCCGCCACAACAACCAGATAAAAGGAAGTCAAACAAAGGTCACACCCCCAGGTCAGAATGCGTCCCTTAAGTCCTTTCTGTCTGAGTAACTATGGTTCTACGATTCTTATTGACAACCATTTAATCAACAAAAGTCAATACTTGTTTGTGCTTTTATTCTGGCAGCTCGGGCCATAAATTCACATGTTCGTTTTCAGTGACAAATAACCAAGCCAATTAGCCGTTATCTCACGCGCCGGGGCAGAGATGATCTTATGATGGACAGCTTGTCCATGTCTAAGATACTAGACATCGCTAACTAGCTTTGAACAGCAATATCAAAGCGCTATTTACCAGATGCCCTGGTGTGATGATAATTATTTTCTCAAAAAATAGCCAACAAGGCCTCATTACTGCCGTATCGTATCACTGTATTTCCTTACACTCCACCTCTTGTACTGGATGTGTTTTATATGTAGCTAGATTTTATGATATTTGATGTATTTGCATGTTTCTCTTGCACTGATGCTCTTGAACTGTTGAAATTCCCTCATTGTGGGACAAAGGTTCCCCTTTTGGCACTTTTTTCCCTTCAAATGACTATTATTTAGAGCTTCATTACCATTATATTTGCTCTTTCTTATGGCTTAACTTGTGCACTACTGCAGTGGTCCCCAACCCCCGGGCCGCGGACCGGTACCGGGCCGTGGATCAATTGGGACCGGGCCGCACAACAAATAATTAAGTGCTGTATTTTTTTCCTCCTCATCCTCGAATAAAGTGGTTAAAATATGTGACGTGAGAAAAGATGTTAATGAAAGCGCGGCTGCTACACGAGCGGAGGAGAGAAAAAGAGAGAAAGAGCAGCAGAGGAGGAGCAGGAGGAGAGAGAGACGAAAGGAGTGAAGGAGAGAGCTCATGTGGGCCGGCGTCAGCGGAGGGACAGGAGACGTCCCGTTGGTGCAGGTAGAACACTAAACACTTGAAGCCCTGTCAGGCGCTTATTCTGCCAATAAAACTCTGCACGAACTCAGTTTACGTAACTCCGGTTCTACACGTGCGCGGACCCAGGTCGGGTTCGGACAGTATCCGCGCGGTCCCGGGTCGGGTTCGGACAGTATCCGCGCGGTCACGGGTCGGTTCGGACAGTATCCGCGCGGTCCCGGGTCGGTTCAGACAGTATCCGCGCGGTCCCGGGTCAGGTTCGGACAGTATCCGCGCGGTCCCGGGTCGGTTCAGACAGTATCCGCGCGGTCCCGGGTCGGGTTCGGGTCGAATCTTGCAGCAAATGACTCGGGCTCGGACAGTACGTGTGCGGGCTTGGCGGGTCGGGCTTGAATTTTTGGGCCCGATGATGGTTACATCTCGGTCATTTGAGCTAAAATTTAACCCACAAGCAACAAAATGAGTCAGAAACAAGACAACACCAGGAATCCTACGTGAATCCTACGGCTCTAATGAGGCAATGAAGCCTTCAAAGCTGCTTTGCCACTTAGAGACCAAGCACCCTGGATTAAAAGACAAGCCCCTGGACTATTTTGAAAGAAAAATAACAGGTACACAGTGGATTCACGTTTATTATGACAAACGCCCCCTCCCCTACCGGGCCGCAGTAACATTGTCAAGCGTTGACCGGTCCGCGGTGATAAAAAGGTTGGGGACCACTGCACTACTGAGTCCAAGCTATTTCCTTTGTGGATCAATACAGTTTTCCAAGGGGTTTCAATTGAAAAATTACACTAATTACAGCAAATTACAGTGAATTATATTTTTTGCCAATGAAGCAATAACTTATACCTGCAAAAACAAAATCATTATATTGTCAAAAAAGACATAACTCTACAAAGACAAGAGATGGACAATATACAGAAGCGAAATTTAGATAATATTCTGAATGTATGCAGGATTTGAATATTGACTATATTGCTGTATATCATAAAAACATGCTAGAAAAAAATCTAATTGTGAATAAAAATGAAATAAATGTATGTTACAAACTTTAAAATAAGGGTGTATGGTATATTTCTGCACTTTTGTGGTCAATTTTACAGACATTTCACGTTTGTCTGAGAATTTATCTCGACAAATAACGTAATAAGACATTTATTAAAGCATGTTGGATTGACATTATTCAACCCAACAGTGACCGTCCAACGCTCAGTTCTGGAAGCAAATTTTCCAATAATTTGATTAGGAAAATAATGAATATTAAATGTTTGAAAGCTTGCGCGAGGCTAATCAGCTGTATGTGGCGAGTAATGAGCACAAGAACCTTCATTTTATTTAAAATTCATTACTGAAACTTTATAAACCGCAAAGTTAAATTAAAATTAAACTAAATTTGCAGAATTTTAAGTTACATGTGTGTTTTTCGGGTGTTACACTTAGCTTAGCCTCCGTTAAGGACAAATATTATGCATTATCTGTATTGTTATTGCCCTTTAAACATTCTCTTTAGAACACTTACGCCTGAATTCCACATCATGCGTCTCCGCTCCGCTCCGCTGCGCCGCAGACCGCCTCCGATTTAGAGCGCAGACCCTCGCCTACTGGATGCAATTTGTCTCCGCCAGTCCGCGCAGCACAGGGCTGCGAAGTCCCGAGGAGCGGGACTCGCGGGACTCGCGGGACCCGCGAGAACTCGCGAGAACTCGCGATCAGAAAGCGCTCCAAAAGTATCGGAAAGAAAACAAATGCAGATTAACAAAGTCTGTCGTTTGTGCAACTGCAATCACTTTTTCACCGTGTCAACACAGCGCATGAATAGAGCATTAATAAAAGTGACAGCCTAAAACTGTATTTAAGACATTTACAACCATTTACATGTTTCGGGTGGTATTGATTGTAAACATTTGCCTTCTGGGTAACAAAAAGTTTAATGCACGTCATTAGGTCTGAGTTAAAAGTTTTTGTTTTGGAAACCCAGATGTAGTTTGTGTTCTCTTTCCTGTTTGGTGCGATCTAAACTGCGTGGCTTGATCCGGTCGGACTCTGGCGCAGAAGAAAATAGACTTGATCCGCAATTCTGTCGGAGAGCGGCGGAATGGCGGAGCTGAGGCGCAGACCTGCGCATCGCTTACGCGAGATGTGGAACGTGCTTCATTCATTCAGATGGCTGCGTAAGTTCTGCGCAGTGCGTGGCGCAGCGGAGCGGAGACGCACGATGTGGAATTTGCCTGTTACTTGGACAGCTCATGTTTTATAACAACAAGAACGCAAAAAAAAACAACTTCCAATGTCTCTGGCTTCACCCACGAGAGGAAATGATCGATAGACTCCATCTACTGGCAGCAGATGGAATTACATGTTTGAGATAAAAAAAATATCAGGGAAACAGGCTAATGTCGCTGAGCAGTTGTAATGATCGCGATTCAACGGCAGAAATGCACAAAACGAGTCTGAGAACAATTAATGGACTTAAAAACAGCGCAGAAGATCCTCGGAGTCACGTCACACATCGAGAAAACGTCACACACACATCGGGGAAATTCAGAATGGTGTTTTTGACGGTCCAGGATTCATCAAAGTAGCATTAATGAAGCTAAACGCAACTCCAGGGATGTTTTTGATGATGGACCGATGTTAGAGCTGGGGCTGGGCGATATGGCATACAATTATTATCACGATTTTCTTGGAGCCAGATCATGATTTCTATTTTACCATGATTCACGTGGTATTTGCCTATTGTCTATAATAGAGCCGCGCGATTTCAAAAAAATATTGAATTGCGATTTGCGGCTGCTATTAGATTGCAATTTATGTTTTAATAATAGGATTCTGTTCAAAGTCACATTTTAAACACAATTTTGTTGCTTCTAGTCGCGTTTTTGTCACGTTCGGTTGTGTTTGTCACATTTCAACGCATCTTTGTCACTTTTTGGGCGCTTTTAGTCGTGTTTAGGTGTCGCGTTTGTTTGTCTACGTTGTTTTTGTCGCATTTGAACGCATTTTTGTCAACCTTTTGTCGCTTGTTTCAGAAGATATTTGTACAAATCCAAACTACAACATTAGCAGATTTTATTCAAATCAAAGCAAGACATTAACCTATGTGACTTGATAATTGCATCCATTAAAATTGTGATTTTGTGTCGATTTGGTTTAATTGTGCAGCCCTGGTCTATTCACCTTATTCTGCCCCGCCCACTTTTGCCACAGATTCGCTCTTTTGTTGTAAACGCACTTCTGTTTGACGTTCATGGTAAGTTTAGATACCTGCTCCTCCAAGGTTCATAAAATCCCATGTGGTGTGCCCCAGGGTTCCATTTTAGGTCCTGTGCTTTTTAACCTCTACATGCTCCCTCTTGGTGGTGTCATCAGGAGACATGGAGTCAACTTCCACAGTTATGCTGATGATACGCAGCTTTATATCTCCATGTCTCCTGATGACACCAGGCCAATGGATGCTCTTTTTAACTGCATTCTAGACATCAAATCCTGGATGGCAGAAAACTTTCTCCAGCTTAACCAGGACAAAACTGAGGTTTTAGTCATTGGTCCTGAGGCCCAGAGAGAGAAACTTTTATCCAAACTGCAAGCACAGTCTTTTAATCCATCGGCTCAAGTGAAAAATCTGGGCGTTATCTTTGACTCTGAGCTCACTTTTATTCCGCACATCAAGAACATCACAAAAATAGGTTTTTATCATTTAAAGAACATAGCCAGAGTCCAGCCCATTCTCTCTCGGGCAAACACGGAGACCCTGATGCATGCTTTTATCTCCAGTCGTATAGACTACTGTAATGCCCTGCTCTCTGGTCTTCCCAAAAAGAGTATTGCAGGTTTGCAATTGTTACAAAACTCAGCAGCACATGTCCTGACTAAGACCAGGGGGCGGGACCACATTACACCGGTTTTAAAATCACTGCATTGGCTCCCTGTGTGTTTCAGGATCGATTTTAAGGTTCTTTTACTGGTTTATAAATGTCTTAATGGTCTTGGGCCTTCTTATCTTTCAGAACTGCTTTTACCATATGAACCCTCGCGGCCCCTGCGCTCCTCCGGCAGCCGGCTCCTAGTCATTCCCAAAGTCAGGACACACACTCACGGCGAGGCGTCTTTTCAGTACTACGGCCCTCGTCTGTGGAACGGCCTGCCGGAGAACCTCAGGGCCGCAGAGAACGTTCAGGTTTTTAAGAGTAGGCTCAAGACCCACCTTTAGTCTAGCTTTTGATTAATATTTAATTTATGTATTTGTTATATTTATCCTTCCTATTTATTGTGTTTACTTATCTTAGGCTTACTGTTTTATATGTATTTATTTCCAAGTTTTACTCTAGTTCTATTTATTAATTACCCATATTTATTTATTTATTCTTTTATCAATTTTAGGCTCTCCAGTGTTTCCTCTGAGGGGCCCTCTGTACTGGGAGTGGCGGTCGTCTGTGGCTGCTGGGCCCTGGCTCATGGGCCCCTGGTGGAGGTTTGGCGTGTGCCTCATCTCTCCTCTGGGGCCTGAGTCGGTGTCCTGCGGCTGCAGGCGACTCTCTGCTCCTTGTGCAGATGGCTCCTCTGATGGTGCTTCTTCAACTGGTGTATCTGCACCCAGCCTATTGTATCTTAGGGTATGTGTGTGTAAATACGTGTGTATGTGTGTATATGCACATAGATGTGTATGTGTGTGTGTGTGTGTGTGTGTGCGCGTATGTGTGTGTGTGTGGATGCACGGGTGTCTATGTGACTGTGGGTGGGTTGCTTGGCTGGTGGGAGGCGGTTGGGCGGGGCATTAAAAACATGTATGGGAATGTTTTTAATGCACTGTAAAGCACTTTGTGTTACATGCTATGTATGAAAAGCGCTTTATAAATAAAGTTTGATTTGATTTGATTTGATTTGAGAATGCCTTTAAAGCTAATGACGAACGAAGGAAAAGTCTTGCCGCTAAAATGTTACATAAAGTAGGTTGATTTGTATAAAATGTTTAATGAACACGAGCAACAACAAGTCAACAACGCAACGATTTCCTGGTCAGTCTGAAAACGTCTTTTTAGTCCATGTAGAACTTATTTTCTGTTGAGCTCATCTGCTCCGTGTAAACTAATACAACAGAAACAAGACGGCGGCGCGTAAGGCGACTTCCAGAATAAGGTGAATAAGAGTTAAGTCATCTGCTCAGAGGCTTCGGAGGCTAAACAACAGGAGAAAAAGTGTGTTTGAACAGACAGCAGCGTTAAAGAGGCAAACAGTAGTAGAGCAGGATTACTATTGCAACAACACATCATCAGTAGGGTAAAACTAACCTGTCTCACAACGGTCTAAACGTTCCCTGTTAGTGGCTTGGTGAATTCTGCTTCACAATGATAGGAAAAGCCGACATCGAAGGATCAAAAAGCGACGTCACTATGAACGCTTGGCCGCCACAAGCCAGTTATCCCCTGTGGTTGAGTGGTTCTGGCTCCACAGTCCAAGTGGATGTCAGTCCTAGTTCATCTGCAGCCTGTCCGTCCGTGGGAGTAGGATCTCTCCTTCACTGTGGTTCTCCCTGAGGTTTCTACTTTTTCCCATGGGGTTTTTTGTAGTTTTTCCTACGGAGGGTCAAAGGACAGGGGCATTCTGGGACAGTTATATGAACTGCTTTCTACCTGTGGCCCATCGAGGCAACTGTTGTTGTGATTTTGGGCATTATAAAAATAAATTGATTTGATTTGATTTGAAACGGTGAATCACGATACAACGATTTCACAAAAAAGATTATCACAGGGACGAACATTCGATCTCTCTCACCCAGCCCTAGTTAGAACATGGTTAAAGCTCATAAAAAGTCAATTTAGCCTCATATGTGTCCTTTAATATTTGAAAATGTCTTAATCCTTATGGCAAAAATGACTGAAAATGAGTTTAAAATGGAACCGCGGTGACCTTCGAAGTGGGCGGCACTGCTTAGCTTCGCTTCAGAAATATCTCCCACGTGCAAACCTTTACCCCCGCATCTCCCAAATCGAACAAGTCTGCAGTTCTCAAGCGGAGGCAAACCCTTAAAAGTTACAAACGACTTCTTTAACAGAGTTGCGGCCGCCTGTCACCAAATGTGCTGTGTTATTCCGACTGTATTACGGGCTCGGCTGCTGACGGCACTAAACCCGTAGGTGCTAGACTGGCTCTGTCTTCGCCGCCGCCGAGTACACGCTGTAAAAATGCTGCTGAATCCACACTCCGCGGAAAAAGACACAGAGAGAGATGGATGGGTGACGGACCTGCTCCAAACAGGACCAGATGCTGAGGCGGCAGCGCGCGTTTAGGTCTGACGCCACACTTTTTACGCCGGCCATTTCTTAAAAGGACCGGAGCGTGTTAAGCGGACTTTTATCAGCTTTAAACAATGTTGGAACGGCACCAAAACGCACCCGGATTTGTGTCTTTTAAAGGGCCCATGACAGGTTGGGCTACTCATTTAACCAAAATGTAGTTCAGATAAACATATTTCAAAATTAGCTAAAATTCTTTACAAATTTTACACCGTTTTCGCAATTTTTAGCTTTTTAATTTTACTTCCTGGTTGTAAATGATGACATCACGCTAGGAAATTACCATAGCAACACTGCATAACACTGTAAACCGGGCCAAAACTCATCTAATGTCACATTTTTTTGATTTGACAAATAAAAATAAATGTGAACACCTTTATTTTGTTGAATCAATGTTTAAATGGTCAAAAAAGTAGTTTATTTTGTGTAAATTATGCATAACCTTTGTCTCCCCAGTGTGATGTCATCAGTTTGTTTACTTCCTGTATTTTTCAACTTGTTTATCATCTTTTCTCCACAAACAGCGACCTGATTGGTGTAAAACTATAATTTCTATTAATACACTAAATAAAGTCAAAATTAGAAAATCATAGAAACCTGTCATACGCACTTTAATATTAAGAGAAGGTTTCATGCTTGATACCAATTCCAATTCCACAATTATAGTTAAAATGTGTAAACAAATGAATTTTCTAAACCGAATAAGAGCCATTTATTCAATATTAATGTCGTTTTTTTACTAATTCTGATCAAATTAAGACTTTTGTAAAAGTATTTAGTAACACTTTATAATCCCTAACCTTTTTGGGCCTTAATAAAACATGAACAAAGACTTAAATCATAATGAAATAATAGTTTATTAAGAATGATTCAGGCTAATTAACAACTTAATTAATACCTCAACTCTTTAAGTTAAGTCGTATAAGTCTGAATGATTCTTAGTAAACTATTTGTTCATAATGGATTATTCATTATTTAATCCATTATTTATTTATTAAGACATGAACAAGTGTAGTTATTATAAAGTGGTACCAACTATTCAAGGAAGGTTCAAATGTGTTCTATTTATGTTTTTTTCAGTATTGATACTTGCTCAAATGAATATCTAGTTTTCAATTATCAGAAATAAAAACACAAAAAACAAAGTCAGAGAGTGAAAAACTAAACAGAAGAGTCTCTAGTTTCGATACTAGTTCCAGTTTTGATTAATATCTGGGTATTGATTTTTTTGACAATCCAATACTGGGGTAAATTGAGATACTTTTTTGCACTGATGGGTTTTTTGTCAAAACAATGGGAAATCTAAATAAAATAAAACATATTTCCTAAATGTTTCTATAAATACAAGAGTAAAAAAGTCCTTTGGCTCAAGCACCAGGGGTAAAATGAGCCAACAGATTAAAGAAACAGATTAGGGATTATATTAGGGCAGAAACAAGTCAACTGATTAATCGCAACTAATCGATTATTACATTAAGATATTCGACAACTGATTTAATAATCTAATAATCGTTATCTGGGTTTCACACTGACTTCAAAGCATTCCATGAGAAAAGAGAAACGTTTTATGACTCGTACAGAGCAGGGAATACTTCAAAAAGATGCCGAAAACATGGACTTTTGTTGTTTTTGATCATAAACATGTTTTGTCTGTGAATATACTCCACCAGGATGGGCTCCAGTGGCATAACCTTAGCTTCATCTGGGTCAAAGTTGTACAAATCTGATATTTACGGCAATTTGCGTTCTAAAAAACGAATCACTAATCGATGAATACAGCGTTTTTCAACCTTTTTTGAGTCACGGCACACTTTTTTGGTTTAAAACAATATCAAATCACACCAATCAGGAAAAAGAAAGTGTTATTTACGTTGCAAATATTTTGTATTTCTATTCTGTTGAGTCAGGAGTTCTTTAAATTTGGCAGTGGTGGCTTTTTAGCTTTCATTTTGAGTGAAGAAGTTGCTCAGAACACTCACCTGTCACTTTAATCATGTAAATAACACTGTTTGCACTATTGTCTTGTGTATATACTCTATTTAATTTTTATTCTACACATACTTTATTTTGCATGCCCTTATTTTATCTTATCTTTATCTAGTCTATACTTTTTACCTTTCTGATATTATTATTCATTGTTATATGTCGCACCTAGTTTGTGACTTTTGTTCACCGACAATGGCAATAAAGGCCATTCTGATTCTAAAATGGTAAATTATTCATCTAAGTCCGTGAATCTGACATTTTTTTCAAGGCACACCTGCACACTGGTGTTCCCCGGTGCACTTTATACTTTATATTGTATTTTTATTACCATGTTTATTTATCCTATTTTTATTGCATGCGCCTATTTCACTCATTCCTGTCCTAAACTGTGTGTTGCAACAGTGGAATTTCCCCATTGTGGGACAAATAAAGGATCTCTTATCTTATCTTTTTGAAAATCAAGGGCTTAATAAATGTATCGTTAGCTGCAGCCCTAGATTTTAAATAGACAAAATACATTCTGTGAGCATCATTTTGTAAACACGATCCTCCACAGCAGTGTTTCCCACGTAAGCCATTATCAGGGGGTACTTGGAATGCTTTCAGGTTTTAAATTAAGATGAAATGTACTTCTATCTGAATAAAAAGTGTCATTAGCTGCAAATTTAGCATCTTTTTAGAGTATCTTGGTCCATAAATATAATTAAAACAACAATATAATAGTAATAATAATGTCAATGTCAATGTCAAATTTATTTATAGAGCACATTTAACACAGCAATTGCCAACCAAAGTGCTTTACACACACAGCGGTTAAAAACATACAGTAAAATGCAAACATACCGTATTTTCCGCACTATAAGGCGCACCGGATTATAAGGCGCACCTTCAATGAATGGCCTATTTGAAAACTTTGTTCATATATAAGGCGCACCGCATTATAAGGCGCATAGAATAGAAGCTACAGTAGTGGCTGTGGTTGCGTAGTTGCGGCTCAGTATTGATCCATATATAAAGCGCACCGGATTTTAAGGCGCACTGTCAGTTTTTTGAGAAAATTTAAAGCTTTTAGGTGCGCCTTATAGTGTGGAAAATACTGTACATTAAATACAATCTTATTAAATTTAGTGTTCATTAATGGGTGTTGAATGCCTCAGCAAATAAGTATGTTCTCCATTCCAGAGATGGAGCGGTTCCACAATTTAGGGGCGGCTACCGTAAAGGCCCTGTCCCTTCGCGTCTTCATTCGGGATCTTGGAACATTTAACAATAATTGGTTTTCCGATCTCGTAAACTGACAGAAGCTCGGTTAAATAATCCGGGGCACGGCCGTTCAGGCATTTGAAGACAATTGTCAGAATCTTAAAATCAATTCTAAACTTCATGGGCAACCAGTGGAGTGAAGCGAGCACTGGGGCGATATGATCACACCTCTTTATAATAGATATATAATAGACAATATGGGAGTAGTAAACCCATTTATTTGCCTTAAAGTGCGTATGACAGTTTTTTATGATTTTCTAATTTTGACTTTATTCAGTGTATTAATACTTGTTGTAAATATAAATGATAGTTTTATACCAATCAGGTCGCTGTCTGTGGAAAAAAGTTGAAAAATATGTTGAAAATTACAGGAAGTAAACAAACTGATGACATCACACTAGGGAGACAAAGGTTATGCATAATTTACACAAAATAAACTACTTTTTTGACCCTTTAAACATTAATTCAACTAAATAAAAGTTCAAATATATTTTTATTTGTCAGGTAAAAGAATTGATGACATTAGATGAGTTTTAGCCCAGTGTACAGTGTGGTTGCTATGGTAATTTCCTAGTGTGGTGTCATTATTTACAACCAGGAAGTGAAATTAAAACTTATAAAACTGCTAAACCGGGATAACATTTGTAAAGAATTTTAGCAAAACTTGAAATATATTTATCTTAACTGCATTTTAGGTAAATGAGTGGTCCAACCTGTCAGGGGCCCTTTAAGCTCAAGTTAAGGGGTTCTCTAAATGTGAGACAAAGCTTAGGGGGCACTCCAGACAAAACTGCTCCAGAGTACAGTTTGAATTTATACCTCGTCCGATCCAAACGTAAACACACTCAAGATACTTTTTCTCTTGCACAATCTCGCTGCAATTATAACTTTTAGCCGTTGTTTTTGTCCTCTCCTCGGTGTGCGCCATCGATACAGAAAATACGATGGTTACTGTAGTTTCCGAAGCCATAAAATCGAACGAAACAACTCGATGAGACGAGAGGCGCGAGTGAAAAACCTGCAGACTTGGAGCATATGTGTGAGAACGTGAGAGGACAGAGGCAGCTGGCAGAGCTCCGCCGCTGTCATCTTCAATCACTCCGGCTTTTTTCATCCTCAGGGAGATCCAGTGTTTTGGCTCTTTCCTCGACCTCCTTAAGAACTATCGGTTTAGGAATTTAAGTCTGAACCCCGCCTCTGGATTAAAGTCTAGTCGCTGCAGTTAAAAAGATCTGTTAAGACCGAGATGCAACAAGGTCAAATGTAAGTGGTTAAATCCTCAATTTAACACAGAGCCAACTGTACCAACTCATTACATAAACGTTTCTGATTTAAAATGTCAATTAGGGCTGCAACTAATGATTGTTTAAGTAGTTGACGAGTAAACTATTATGTCTATTGCGCATTCAAACTTTTTAGATAGATTTTCAACCAAATATAGGTTGAAACAGGCAGAGTATTTACAAAAACAAGCAATATTGAATTATTATTGAGTAAGTTCATAGAGTTACAGTTACAAGTCATAGAAAGAAAATGATCTGATGGAATAGATGTGTGGGGGGATATATATTCAATTCTATTTATTTTGCAGTTTATTTTTGTAGCGCCGAAAATCACAAAACAGTTGCTTCGATGGATAAACCGGACTGACATTTTGCTTTTTGATTTATTCTGAGGTTTACTCTTTATTTAATTTTGTGTTTTGCTGTCAGGTCTTGTTCTGAGTTTTGTTCTGAGTGTTCCGTTTCTTTGTGTTCTTTATTTTTATACAATTTCTTATACAATATTCTTTGTGTTGGTAATATAAAAGAACAAACAAAGGAAAAAAAAAACCAAAGAAACAGAAGAGTCAATATAATGTGATGTGGAAAAAAAGAAAAAAGATGAAAAAAAACCAAAACAACTGCAAATGTTGGTGTCTTTGTTTGTCTTTTCATGTGTTTTAGAGTCTGTAGTACTTTCACAGTTGACACAGTTAGTTCATGAATCGTTGCGGCCGTACCTTTAAGTTTCATTCCTTTTGCAGAAACAATTACATTTCAATCCGATCATAAATGCCTGATAAAACCCTGACTTTCTGAGAGTTAAGACCTTTCCTTGAACATGCTCCTGAGGTTAAAGTGAGGCTCCTGGACCAGAGGAGGACGTGCCCCGTGTCCCCTCGTGATCTCGGTGAAGCCTGACGGAGAGAACAGGTGGACTCACACTGGATCGTCTGACGGGGCCTGGAGCACAACTGCTGCGGGACACAACTGCTCTGCTTCTCAAACTGTGGAGCGCGCACACACACAAGCCTTTATTCACATCAAAACATCATCGCTCCACCTTTAATTTGAACTAAATGAACTAAAATGACACTAATAAGGCCGATTATTCGCTTACAGTTGGAATACGAAGTTGCATCATCGCTTACAGAGACGACACGACTGCTTAGGAGACATAAAAAGGACAGTTTCTTGCACAAACGCTGAGCAGAGAGCGGTCTACTTCGCTGTTTCTCTTGGCATGTTGTCATAGAAAGAAACAAAATTAATTTGAATTCAAGTCTTTTTTTTTCTTTAAGACACACTTTTAAACCTAATCGAACCTGAAACTATGGCCTTATCTATGACTTTTTTCAGGATTTATACTTGAAATTATAATTTAATTTTGAAACTAGTTGTAGACTTGATTATTCGAGTATCAATTATTTATATTATTTATCTTACCAGGTAGAACTGAACTTTGTAAAGACTGGTTTGGGCCTTCTTTAGACCTTTTTAAGCTCTGTTTTACACTAATTAGTCCTTCTGATGGTTGAGTTCCTTGGTTTAAACTTGGTAGAATCCTTGTTAAAGAAGACCTGTTGTGTTTTTGTCTTCTATTCTAATTTATGACACTCATGTCAATGTCGACTTTATTTCTAGAGCACATTTACATCAACACCAGCTGCCCAAAGTGCTTCACATGCACATCATGGTAAAAACACAGTAAAGTACAATATTATTACAAACACAATTAGATAACAGTTCACTTGTGCTAAAAGCCAAAGCAAAGAAATGTGTCTTAAGAGCAGATTTAAAAGACTCTAGTGATGGATGGATCATTATGTTATATTTTGGACATTTTAAATTGAGATATTGATCTAAAACGAGTTAAGCCTCTTTACGTTACGTCGTAAGAGCGAACAGAGGATTTGTTTTTTCATTTGCACACAAAATGGCAACATGACGCTGCCCAATCCTACGTGTGTCAGCATTTAAGAAAATAAACTTGCATAATTAAATGTCAGAGGGCGTAACACGGGGAGCAGTGACGACCTGGACGGACGGAGAATAAAGATCACTCAAATATGCACAAATCACTCTAAATACAACTTTGGGTGGTTTAATGACAAGCGGAACAATGATAAAAGCTCCTAAAAGCCGATTTTGCATAATAGATCTCTATAAGTTCTGTTTAAATCTGTTTAGGGTCCGTTTCAGTTCTGTTTTGTTAATGGTCTTGGTGTAAAACTAGATCTGGATTAGACAGAGGAAAATCCATTGCGTATTCCTATTATGTATCCATATTATCAGTATTTTATGACACGTTTAGACTAAAAAAATATGGATATACAATACAGGGATGATATATTTTGGTGATAGAATAGATAATGTGGGCTGCTGTATTGTATTTTTGTGCAAAACATTTGACATATTCACTGTTTTGTCGATTAAAGTGGGTTTATTTCATTATAACTTTGTGCAGATGGTGATTAAACAAAGAAATATTGTCGCTAAAATGTATCTGGTTCTTAAAAACATGGATTTATTACTGAAAAGGGTGAGCAGTATATCGATTATTGCATCATTATCGAACCGTGACGGACGCTGCGATTCCCTGATCCAGTTTAGACCTGTGTTTTTCCTCATTTCCGATCATTTCCGACTAATAAAATGACACAATTAAGGCAGATTATTCGCTTACAGTTGGAATACGAAGTTGCATCATCGCTTACAGAGACGACACGACTGCTTAGGAGACATAAAAAGGACAGTTTCTTGCACAAACGCCGAGCAGAGAGCGGTCTACTGCGCTCTCTGTTTCTCTTGGCATGTTGTCATAGAAAGAAACAAATAAATAATACAAAAAATACCCGTGCCAAACCATTGCTCCACTTCCCAGATTCCACTTCACTGTCTCCTTGGTAACGGCACGGAGCGAGTGTGAAGAAGAGTTGTGAAGCGACGTGATTGGGCGATACGGCTCGGCTTTGGACCACTGCTGTACATGTTGGAGTCAGGTATATGTATAAAAAAACACATAGTGAGGCTGAGGTGCTTTTGTCAGCTGTCGGTGAGAGCAGATTACTTAACCAGAGCCATGACGTAAGGTTTAATACAAGTTAAACGCTAAGGATGGTGCAATTGTTGATGCAGGACAGTGACAGTTGTTTATTTGACTTCATGTAATTGTTGTATGAGTCTTAGGGCTTCACAGTGTATCAGAGAAATGTTTATATTGCATGGCTAACATAATATACTATCTTCGAAATGAAATCTATCCCAGCAACACAATTTGACAGTTTGTAAAATGTGAAAAAAATCTGATTTTTCCTTCTTAAGTGTCGTTGTTTAACCTTGTTTTAGTCTTTGCTCTTTATGTGGTGCCACTTTATAATAACTACACCCTAAATTGCCTTAACAAAGACTTAATTCACTATGAACATATAGTTTATTAAGCATGATTCAGGCTTAATTACAACTTAATAAAGTTAGGAATTAGGGTCAGAGAATTAGTTAAGTGGTTACTAAGCCTGAATCATTTTTAGTAAAATATGTGTTCACTGTGAATTAAAGGACAAATATTGTGCATTATTTCTTTTGTTATTGGCCTTTAAACCTGCTCGAGTGTCTTCAGTTTGACGTCTCATGTTTTAGAACTAAAAACAAAATGCTTTTACAAAGAAAAACATAACTGTATCACTGCGTTGGGAGATGTCATTTTGACTTAGCTGTGGCTCCATCTACTGGCTGTGGATGCAATTACACACATGGAAATATATACCCACAATGCATTGCTGTAAGCAGTGGATCTGACACAGTTGTAGTTATCGTGATTAGACGGAAGAAATGTTCAGAGCGAGTCTGGCCATGATTTAAAGACTTAAAACAGCAAAGCATTCTGGGATAAATTATGTCAGCTTCATCTACGTCACACATCGAAGGAGTTCAGGACACAGTGTTGGAGAGAAAGGATTCATCAAACAAACGGGAATAAAACTAAATGCTACTCCAGGTATGTTTTTGATGATGGAACAAAGTTAGAACATGAATAAAAGCTCAAAAAAGTCAATTTTACATACTATTTGTCCTTTGGGTCTTTGTTTATGCTTAAAGGTCCCATATTCTGCTATTTTCCCCTTTACACAGTCTATTCTAAGGGCTTTGTTGATAAAATTTTGCGTTGTGCAATATCCATAACATAACAGTTTCCAAAAAACACCCATTTCTTGGACTGGCCCCCCTCCTTGTAAAAGCAAACGGCTCACTCTGAGATCTGACCCCCCCGAACAGAGAGCAGGCTGTCTCCCCCGCCCAACCCGCGCAGCTCCCCCTCCCAACTCGTGCCGAAGCCTAGAGCGGAGATGGTGCGCCGTCTGCTCCGGTAAACATCGATACACAAACACGGGAATAAACCTTTTATCGGTGCGTCGTGCTGAGTCCTACGTCCTGGATCTGACCTGGAGTTTGACGTGCTCCAGGGCCTCGACGACGGACGTTGCCGTTTGGTAAATAACAAGCTAACTCTTCTATCTGTCGTATCCATCGTGTAATTACTGTGTAGCATTAGCATTAGCTGTTTTTATTCTGCGGCTACGCGCTTCCTGGAGGCGTGGCTTAAACACCGCGTCATCCTGGTGAAGCCGCGTCATCTTAGTGAGGAGCCCCCGTCTGCCTGCTCAGCCGAGGGGGACAAAAAAGACAGTTCTCTAGCGAAAGCATGAGGGAATCAATCAAAAAACCACTTTGGGCACAACATACGAGGCCCAAATAGCACTGTAGGAAGGTTAAAACCTCTGAAAAGTCGATTTTGCATGTTATGGGACCTTTAATTAAGATAAAGCTGCACTGAAATCACAATTATTTGGCCCATAATTGAAATCACGATTTTTTTTTTCCAACAATTACTTCTATATTGTCAAAATTATTCTGTAGAGAAAGTATAGACCGAATATATTTCATTAGTAATGTTTTACAAAAGTGCCTTTGCTCCAGGTTTTGAGGCTAAAGAAGTGCATTCACAACTTTGAACAGAAGACAATTCATTGTATTTACTGTTTCAACATTTTTGTAATTGAATAATTGAAATCATGATATATATACGATTAATTGCACAGGCCGTGAAGAACACATATTTTTCTTCTGGTGAATTAAATGTGGTCTTACAATCAATTTGTTTGCAAGTATGTCATGATTTTTGTCTCAAGATTGATCGCAGTTTTTTGCTAATTCACAATCATTGACAAACAATAAACAAATCCTAAAATGTCTTTCATTTCCATCATGTGAGCAGCTTTATGAAATCAAACTTACAGAATAATAAAGCAAAGTTAATGTGACAAAAACAGGCAATAGAAGCTTAACTTTTTGGACAATAAACTGAATTGAAATGGCAATATTCTTACAATTATATTTAGATCAAAGCATCATCTCCATGGAGACATTTCTTTAATGAATGTGGGTGTATTTGGTGCTCCTCGTGCTAAACAGTGTGCAATCCAAACATATGGATTGTTCTAATGATTGTTCCACTGGCTGTGCAGAGGTGCTCCTTTAACACGAGCGGTTTCGCCTCAGCGCGGCACTAACACAATTATCGCATCCAGCAACAGCAGGTCTGGATAAACGTGCGAGTGCGAGCGTCGGATAAAGGAGATTTATTCAGTGTTGCCAAGATTCATTCATTAAACTTTCTAAACGTGTTTGCATATTTAACACACTACACAGCTTTGGAAACTTTACTATTGGGCGCAGATCTAAGGGTAAATTTCATGGGATTAGTACAAAGTTAAAGGGCCTCTGACAGGATGAAATACACATTTAACCAAATTGCAGGTAAGATAAATATATTAAAATTTCTACTGAAATCTTTACAAATTTTACCCCAGTTTAGCTATTTTTAGGTTTAAAACTTCCTGATTGTAAAGTATGACATCACACTAGGAAATTACCATAGCAACCACACTGTACACCGGCCAAAACTCATCTAATGTCACAGATTTTGTTCATTTGACAAAGAAAAACACGTGAACACCTTTATTTTGTTGTATTAATTGTTAAAGGGTCAAAAGGTTGTTTCTTTTGTGTAAATTATGCATGTCCTTTGTCTCCCCAGTGTGACGTCATCAGTGTGTTTACTTCCTGTAATTGTCAACAGACTTTTTAACTTTTCTCCACAAATAGCAACTTGATTGGTGTAAAACTACAATTTATATTTACAAGAGGTATTGATACACTGAATAAAGTCAAAATTACAAAATTGTAAAACCCTGTCATACGCCCTTTAAAGTGCCTCTGACAGGTTGGACTTCTCATGTGACTAAAATGCAGTTAAGATAAATATATTTCAAAGTTTACTAAAATATTTTACAAATTTTATCCCGATTTAGCTATTTTGTAGGTTTTTAATTTCACTTCCTGGTTGTAAATTATGACATCACACTAGGAAATTATCATAGCAACCATCTGCACAATTGGGTAAAAACTCCTCTAATGTCACTGATGTTTTTCTTCTTCTGATAAATAAAAATACATGTGAACACCTTTGTTTTGTTGAATTAATGTTTAAAGGGTAAAAAAGTAGTTTGTTTTGTAAATTACACACGGCGTTTGAATCCCTGGTGTGATGCCATCAATCGTGTTTACTTCCTGTAACTTTCAACAGATTTGTACACTTTTCACCACAAACGGCTGCGTGATTCTTGTAAAAGTGTAATTTATATTGATAAGAGGCATTAATACAACAAATAAAGTCAAAATTCAAAAATGATTAAAATAAAATCTGTCATACGCACTTTAACTAAAATGTACTGGAGTCAGGATTAAATAATGCAAGGCATTTTTTCAGCCTGTTGGAAAATTTGTCCAATACATTTGACCTGTACTCTAATACCAAATGTAGGGTATTATGAATATTATTGTTTATTTATGACAGGGACAATGTGCTTTTCTTACTGCTTGAACTAATTTCCATGGGTTGGATTAATAAAGTTGTCTGAATCTTGAATCTCGGTTTAGTCCTGATGTAGACTTATCTTGGTCCTAGTCTTGATTTAGTCAGGGTTTTGTTTAGGGCTGAAAAAAGTTCATCGATTAATTGCAACTAATCGATTATTGAAATAATCGTCAACCAATTCGATAATCAAATAATCGTTTCTTGAACTATATAGTGTTGAGAGAAAATGTTTTATCACTCAGTCAAAGCAGGAATTCACCTTAAATGACAAAAGAAATATGTAAACTTTGTGTTTTTTATCGAAAAAAAAAAAAAAAAGTATTTTTTTAGCTTACGCTCAGTTAAATATTGTAAAAATCTGCTATTCACTGGCCTCCTCTATCTAAACAAATCTAAACAACTAATCGATTAATCAAAAGAATAATCTTCAGACTAATCAATTCCCAAAATAGTCATAAGTTTCAGCCCTGGTTTAATCCCGTGCTCAGTGTAATGGCTCCCTTTATTGGCGTATCTCCAAATATTAAACTTTATATTGACAATTAACCACATGTTTAGCTTTTTGTAGAGTGAGAGTTTGAACAAACATAATAAACAAAACAGATTTAAATTAATATAACACCTGAATTAATTAAATGAAGTACAGTTTTATGGATGGCCTTTCATCTTCTCCCTTCTGTTCTGGGAAACATAAGATTAATTTTAATTAATCTCCATTTTATATTGTAGTATAGGGCTGTCACCAACTATTATTTTAGTCAAACTATTATTTGTAAATTTTAAATACATCATCAGCCAAATGACGAATGCCATATTTGACATATGGTGACTGAAGGCTTCTAGAAGAGAGTCTTTGTCATAAAAGATCTATAAAAAAAAGTGTTTTAGAGTCTGTATAGTTCAGTTAGCGATTAGTCGATTATCAAGTTTTACATTATTTTTTATAGTTGACTAGTTACGGTTAGTTGATTAATCGTTGCAGCTCTATTGCCGACCTACTAAATTTACTGAATGTTATATAAAGCCTAGTTAATCAATGACAAACGTAGGTCTTAACAATCCCAAAAAAGTCAAACATTTCCATTTGTGCCGTTTTAAAAACTGGCCCAAGGAACAAACTAAAACTAGGCTCACACCTTCCTCTTTGAGTCATAGGACTGGGCAATAGATATAATTTTAATCGAATCGAGATTATTTCAAATTGTAAATGATTAGCTTTAGTTTAGTTTTTTTTGTTAGTTTTTATCACTCAAGAGGTCTACAGCTAATCCTGGTGGTTTGGAGCAGTTTAAATATAACTAAAACTGAATATTTTGTTGAAATCCGATAACTGATTGATTGACGTTTAGGAGGAAAGAGGTCGTGATCGATGCTGTTGCCGTACTGCACTAGCCTCAAACCCAGCAAACAAAGTAAAACTAAGCTCACACCTTCCTCTTTGAGTCATAGGACTGGGCAATTATTTTAATCGAATCGAGTGTCAAATCGATTATTTCAAATTATAAATGATCAGCTTTAGGTTTTTTGTTTGTTTTTTTCCACTCAAGAGATCTACAGCTAATCCTGGTGGTTTGGAGCAGTTTAAATATAACTAAAACTGAATATTTTGTTGAAATCTGATAACTGATTGATTGACGTTTAGGAGGAAAGAGGTCGTGATCGATGCTGTTGCCGTACTGCACTAGCCTCAAACCCAGCGAACAAACTAAAACTATAAACCCGCCCCCTCCCCAGTCCAGGCCACGGGGTTTTTCCGATACGTTTCTAATAGCGTCTGCCTGCCTCTCGGACCCGATCCCCGGAGACTCGTTGTGGAGGACGAGCTCGCCCCGCAGCCCGGGCCCGGCGGCAGTGACAGATGAGGCGCAGGCTTTTGGAGCGCCCCCCGCATCTGTCCACGTTCAACAGACGGGGGGCACAAGGCCGCACCCCCCACCGCCGCTGACGGTCCCCAGAACAAACCCGAAGCCCGCCGACTCTCCCGACAAATGCCTACAGCGCAGAGGAGCCGGGAGGATGGAGAGGAGTCGAGTTACAGTGGGAGGTGCAGAGGGAAACACTGATGGGAAGTGATTTGTGAAGAGATCTGTGCGTCTCAAACGGTGGAGCGCCTGCTGTTGCTGTGGGCATGTGTCGGCCTGACGTTTTAGCGCATGCCGTTTTAGTTCCCGTGTGCATACGACAGGTTAAGCTACACATTTCACTAAAGATTTCTTGCGATTTTTTTCTCCAGTTTGACTATTTTGGTTATGTTTTGTGTTGTACTTCCTGGTTGGACATGCACGTGAGGTAATTCCACGACTATTACCTAGAAAATCTTCGTAAACAAGGGCTGCATTTTGGAATACATTGAGGAGGATTATGCCAATAAGTTGATGAAAGGTTTTTTGAACGTAAACAAAAGTTAATACTTTTAATGTCTTCAATTTGTCTGCACCCCATCTTTCTAACCCCCAACTATCCCATTGTTATCCTCTAAATCAGTGGTTCCCAACCTTTTTTGTTTCGAGGACCCCCTAAGCGTCGTCTGACATTCTAGAGTACCCATCAACTTGAGTTTCAGGCAAATAAATGGGTTTAAAAGTCACATATTGTCATTTATTACTATTATATTTTGTTTTAATTATATTTATAGTCCAAGATGCTCCAAAAAGATGCTAAATTTACAACAAATAACACTTTTTTATTCAGATAAAAGTACATTTCATTGTCTTTTAAAATCAGAAACCATTCCAAATCCCCCCTGGTAATTGCTCAAGTACCCCTGGGGGTCCCCGTACCCCTGGTTGGGAAACACTGCTCTAAATTTTATGTTAAAGCTGCAGTACCCGATTTTTCCTGAGAAATACATGTTAAACTCTGTTAAACTTGTAATAACGTTGTTTCAGTATGTATGTTTTTTTGTTTCAAGGTACTCTTGTGGTTTTGGAACTGAGGAATTGTGGGCAAAGAGAAACTTGCACGTTCGATCAGAGCACTACTTCCTGCCCTTGTGATAATCTTTGGATGAGAACAAAAGCTGTACCTATTTGTCACAAAAAAAAAAAAAAATTGGGTACTTCAGCTTTCATGTTTTGGATGTTTTTGTGTTTATTATGTTTATTATTGTTGGTGTGCTTTATATATATACTGTATATAAAAAAAAATGGGAAAGCGCACATACACAATCTAATGTTTAATACAATGTATACAATGTCAAATGTGCACACCCTTAAACTAAAAGATAAGAAACAAGGGCTGCTGTGTTCCTCTGAGGTCGGACTTTCCGTGTTCCTACTTGTAAATTCACACTCTCGCTTCTCCAAATTCCTACTTGGAAACTCGGGAAACATTTCAGAACCCCGAGTTTATCAGAGTTGGTCAATCTAACATGTCTGCGCCCTGCTTTTAGACAAAGTTTTACATCCGACAGTTAAAATATTGATATTTTGTTTTCTCCTTAGTTGCACTCTACTGCCCCCTCCTGTGAAGAAGCCCCTGTGCCGCTTTTGAGCTTCTGGAGTTATAAATGCGTTGTTGTGCTAATGTTGCAAACGTCTACACAGAGCTAATGACAACAACAGTAGAAATTCACATTCAAATATTGATTTATAACTTACAGATATAATAACACTCTTCGGGCTAATATCTCAATTGGAGACATTTTTTGTTGATTTGAGCACTATCTTGGGTGAAATTGTTTGATTTGAGACATTATGTGGTAATATACCGCTCATAGTTTCTCCCGACTTGACAATGAATCACAGAAACTCTGAGAAAACGTCTCTCCGAGGTCTGAATTCTCCGAGGACAACTTTGGCAGCATAAATCCATTTCAATTACGCAATACTTATGATTTGACAAATAAAAATACCTGATAACACCTTACTTTTGTCAAATGATTGTTTAAACTACAGAAAAGGGTGTGCATTGCCTGCAAATTTTCTTTTTTTTGGCTTCTTCTTCTTGAGTTAGATTCTGTAATTTTCAACTTTTAGTGTTCAATTTTGTTCACAAACTGTAACTTGACTGACTAAAACGATGACACATATTTACCTCAATCCGACCAAACTAACAAACAAGGTAATCATTAGGAAAACATGAGACCGCTGTGTGCTGCCTGCATCAAACTTTTTATCGTGAAGCAGGAAGTGCGCTGTTAGCAGGCTGGTTACTGCTAACTTTACCGTCACTGTAGAATTCCCTCTGATCTCTGAAAGTTGTGACGAGCGCAAAGAAACTCATCAGGGTGAATAATTAGGGCAATAGGAATCACTTTGGACCATTTGCAAACCATTTAAAATGAATTAGTTTGGTACCTCATCGGTTAAAAATCAGTAAGGCCCTTTAGCTTTTGACTAATATTTAATTTAATTTAATCAGTACATTTAATATGTTTATTTATCCTATTTATTGTGTTTATTTAACTTAGGCTTAGCATTTTATTATTATTTATTTAGTTTTACTCTATTTCAACCCAATTATTGACTTATTTCTTAATATTTATTTATTCTTTTATTCATTTTAGACTCTCCAGTGTTTCCTCTGAGGGGCCCTCTGTACTGGGAGCGGCGGTCGTCTGTGGCTGTGGGGCCCTGGCTCATGGGCCCCTGGTGGAGGTGTTTGCCTCATCTCTCCCCTGGGCCCTGAGTCTGTGTCCTGTGGCTGTGGCCGACTCTGCTCCTGGTACAGACAGCTCCTCTGATGGTGCTTGTTCAACTGGTGCATCTGTACTCAGCCTCATGTCTCTTAGAACGTGTGTGTGTGCGTGTGCGCGTGTGAATGTACAGGTTTGTATATGTGACTGTCTAGGGCAAGGGTTCCCAAACTTTTCTGCCCGGGACCCCTAAATTAGCCACGCAATTGACTCGGGACCCCCAAAGCGAAATGAAAATGACAGTAGCAATAATTTTAAGTGTCAAAGCCTGTTAATTCAGGTTTAATATTGGTTATTTGAATAGTTTATTGTCTTATTAGACCCTATTTCACTAAAAGATACTGTTTAAAATAAAAAAATAGAGCAAATACAATGTCATATTAATTAAAATGAGATCTTGAAATCATTTCGTAACCCCCAGCTTACCCCTCGCGACCCCCCGAGGGTTCCCGACCCCCACTTTGGGAATCACTGGTCTGGGGGGGGTTGGTTGAGTGGGCTGGGTGGCTGTGGGGGAGGTTGGGAGGGAAACGGCATGTGGGAATGTTTTTAATGCACTGTAAAGCACTTTTGTTACATTATATGTATGAAAAGCGCTTTATAAATAAAGTTTGATTTGATTTGATTTGATTTAACTGCAATAATTAAACGTCTTAAGTAAGTTTTATAGTCGTTTTATTGTTTTGTATATTTGTTTTAGTTCTTCTTCAGATGGGAACTTTAAGTCAGCTGTCAAGTGCTGGTTTAGTCCCAATCCGGTTGATTTAAAGCTGGTTTAGTTGTCTTAGTTTTGTAGTCCAGTAGTAGTCCTATTAGTCCTGGTTTAGTTCTGGTTTGGTCTGGTTTAATCCTCACTAAATCCTGGTTGGAGAAGCCCTGGTTTAGTCGGTTTCTCAGTGTACCTTCTGCTGCTTTGACTCGCATTTCTGAACGTTTTTGAAAGCCAAATCCTGTCTAAGATGAAACTTGAATGCGTGAAACGTGTTAGAATCGCTGGTCTCCATCTAGTGCTGCGTGCCAGTTTAAATTTAGAGCACAAATGTGAGGGATTGTGGTCGGAAAGAAACGCCTCCCCCTCTCGTCTCTCCGTGTGCCATCGCAGACATCTGTCCCACTGAAACCGAACACTTGGACCAGACGCTAATGCAAGCTCAGACTGGCTTTACTTCACTGTCTTTATGATTTGAGGAGAGTTAAGATTCGCTTGAGGTGCCTCCGGGTGAACCAAAACAAAGCACGACCAGATAGTGAGGATAATTATTAACTCTGTCTTTGAAATAAACATGGCCTGACTTGACACACATGCACAAACTTCAGCGGGTTCACAGCACGCTCACTTTAAAATATAATAACCCAACTAGAATTAGACTTACTGTACAATAGAAAGCTAATGATACAGTCTTATATGATTAATATTATACTTTATTCAAATATAAACTTAGCACTGGAACTGATATTAAAGCTATTCCTAGCCCTACTGTAATATTTAATGCTACAAGTTCACGTCTATTTCTCACCATAAACAACATTTTACCAACTACAGTACAGCTAGTACAATTATCATTTCTTTCGAGTCTATATGACAGTTCTGACAACACATCTCACTAAAACGTAGTGAACATGATTATGTTTTAGATTTCACTAAACATTTTGCCAATTTGTCCCCCGTTTGACAGTTTTGTAAAGGTTATAATGTCACTTCCTGGTTGGACATGAGCAACAAATGACATAGTTAGAGATAATTCCACAGCTGTTACCTAGCAACTATTTTGAAAACAAGGGCCAAAATCCACATGAATTACACAATAGTTATGATTTGACGAATAATAGTACCTGATTACACCTTTATTTTGTTGAATGGCTGTTTAAACTGTCAGGAAAATGTGCCAGTTGTCTGTAAATTGTCAACTGTCAATTTACAAATGCATTTTGTCGCTTTTTTTCATTCAGTTTTAGAACTCAGCATTACTTCCTGTCATTATAAACGTTTACGTTGCCAAATTTCTTCACAAGCTGCAACTAAACAGATTTAAATCTAGGCTAAATATTTACCAAGTCATAATTAGAAAAACATGAGAACCTGTCATATAGACTTTAAGTTCTACTGCACAGTACTACTGCAACTGTCACAAAAACTACTCACAAATGTATAATCTATATATAATAATTTTGATTCCATAATGATAATAAAAAGCAGCCTTATTTTAGGCAATGTAATTGATAATAGTTCTGTCTATGAGTTACCATGTGGTCTTAATTTGTCATTTTATAAATGTTTCCAAAGCGCTGAACAGAAGAACCAAATAATATTTAAAACAAACTAATTGCAATTGCTCTATCAGTAATAAAGTTTAGATCTTTTTAAAACAGTTCAGGAAAAGACAGATTTTGTGTGATTTTTTTGGTATACTTACTAACTTACAAATGAGTATATAGGTTTGATTAGTATCTTATTTTCAATACATTTAACAACTACTACTAATATTACTAAGTTCTAATAATACAGAGGTAGGAGTGGCCTATATTGAATAGAAATGTGTTAAAACACGTCTTTAAATGAATTAGTTGAGGTTTAATTATCAGACAAATGTTAAATGTCTGTAAAATGAATGACAAAATACAGAAATATCACCTTATCTCTGATTTGAACGTTTACAACATGATTTTTTTTCATTATTATTTGCAATCATCTCTTTTTGTAGCATGTCTTATCAAAATTGTGCTAATCTTCAAAACAAAATTCACAATATTATCTAAATTTCAACATATTGCCCAGCTCTATTTGCAAATTCAAGAACACACCTTCAGCTCAAAGTCTCTAGTATCTATCTTTTCACTGTATCATTGCTGTTATTGCACTGGTGGCTTTCCTCGCTTTTCCTGTACAAAAAAATCCCCGAACGGTCACATGTTTGTCTTGTCACGCCGGTCATGAGTTGCTCCGGAGGTTAAACAGCGGCAGTGCACGTGAACGCAGCGTGTTTCCCTCCTGTGCTGCCTCTTCCAGCTCCGGGCCTGAACACTTTCAAGTCACATGATCTGGAACAGGAAGTAAGGCCTCGCTCGGCCACAACAATAACAGTAACAGTAACAGTACGGCATCTCGTGGCTCCCGCAGATCCTTATAAGGCCGCTCTATTCTTAGCGCGATATGAAGGAGGCTGTGAATTCGCCGGCTGGCTGCAGTCGCTTCTCGGTCTGGACTTGTTCCACGCTGTCTGAAACAAAGTGGTATGCGGTCTTATACGAGTGGCGTGTCAAAGTGCAAAACTGCCTCTGCGTGCTCTAGAAGTGGGAGATATGTGTGTTTTTAATGGATGATATTGTAATTGTTGTGAGTAAGATTAGACTATCGAGTATATCGTCTAAAGCAGGCATGTCCAAACTAAGGCTGGGGGCCAAATGCGGCCCTCAGACCAATTATTCTTGGCCCTTAGGCTTCCTGGTGAATTGGCCCACACTGTCCTGAGAAGTACTTTTCACAGCAAATTTCAGATTTTTTCCAATTCCAACCTAAATAACTCACATTTTGGTGCAATACAGACCTGATATTAAGGCACTGAGACTGAATGTAGATGTGGTGGAGCTTGAAACATCAGATAAATGCAGCTTTTTTGAACGTTTCATGATTGATTTGTGGCCCTCCGCTTGGTCTATATTTAAATAGGCGGCCCTTGATGGAAAAAGTTTGGACACCCCTGGTCTAAAGCAATTCAAAATTAAAGTAAAATTAGATAGAAATGTCTAGTGTCGTCTCCCAAACAAAGGTAGAAAGTAATATTTCTTCCAGTTCGTGGTTAATTTTATGGTCCATTCACTTTTTGAGAGATTCTTGAACCTTAATCAAGACATTAGGCACATTTTGGCCCAGGACACCCTCGAAAAAGAAGTGTCAATCTCAAAGGGTTCTTAAGGTGAGACGCTGCAGTTGAACGGGAAAAAATCTTAAATTTAAATATATCAATTTGAGTAAGTATTTATTTGAGTAAGTATTTATTATGTCATTTATTCATGTAGAAATAAGGCATTTTATGTGGAAAAACGGTCAACACTACACAATTAAATCTGAAAAATGGACAGAACCAGGTTTAAATTTCTTGATTCATTTTGTACACATATTAGTTACAAAAATAATTTACAGAGCGGATCTTGGGGATCTTCTTATTTAGTTTTTGAGTAAAATAGATTTGACTGAAAACTCCTCCTAAAAATTCAAATTTCGTCTAATTTTTTAATTTTATTTAAAACTTCAATAAGTCCGTTTTAGATTTAGATATCAAAATATCCTTCTGTACGTTTCATCAAAATCTTGTTTGGTGTAGGAGCTCCTTTAAGTGGTGATCCTTATGTCTTTAGAGAGGAACAATGCATTTTAAGAAAACAGCCTTTAAAGTTACAATGTCCCAGAGAAATCTATGGATGAAGTGGATTCAATGAAAGAACAAAACATCTTAAAGAGTAGATTAGATTAGACACATTTGTTATTTCCACATGAAAGCCGATATGTTAGTTTCGCCTGTGGTGTCTCGCTTTAACTAGTTCATAAATAAATAAACATTTTAGCACATTCCTGATGCAGTGTTAAATTTGTGTCGGAATAGTTCTATCTTGATAACGCAAACATTATCGCAATATTTATTTTAGTCAAACGTACTCTAAAGTAAAAGTACTTCTTGTTGTTCTAGTATTGTCACTTCTTTGCTGCTACATTTGTTCATTTGGCTTTATTAATGCTGCGTTCCAGACGACTGAAGTTGGTTAATTCCCACTTCAACTACAAGTTCCAACCTCGGAGCGTTCCAACCGAATTAACTCATATGTAAACAAAGTGGCTAAATCGTATCTAAATATTAAACAGACGCATCACGTCTGCTTAATAACAGACTATTTTCTGATTTAACCCGTAACAAATTGTCTATGCGATGGTTAAACCCACAGATTCACTTTTTGTGCTGATTGTCACCTGGAACGCACCACAAAACGACTTCCACTTTTCCAATAGTACAACTGGACCACACATTTTTTACAACAAAAGTAATGAAAACAATAAATACGATGCTGACTTTATACAGTGGACAAGAACCATCGACCCTGTGTCCAATAGAAGAGATGACAGCACAACTTCTAATCCTGAGGTAAAATTTGCTGTTTAACTGTCAGATTGGAGATTTGTTGACATAATTTGTAGTTAATATCTCTGAAATACTGAGCCGATCCAAATGAAACACAAACTGGCACGGAGTTCAACATCTTCAGGTCACCGTCAGCACAAAAATTCTCAACGGATTCAGAAAGTGGTGCCAATATTTAACCCCAAAGATGCGATTATTGTGAGTTGAAAAGACTCTGAGCTGTGAGATTAATATGTGATTGTTTATGGACACAAACAAATAAAGCCAAGGTTCAACATTTGCGCATCATACGTTTGGATATTTCTTTCCAAAACAGTAGATCTCCCATAGATTTACACAGGCCTTGCCCTCCATCTGAAAGTATGACATAATCCAGTTGTACAACCTGAACGCAGTATTTGTCACGTTCCTGCCACAAAACCAGGAGACTGATTCGTCTTGTGATTTATGGGAAACACAATGTGATGTCAGTGTTGAAATACTGTAGTTCAAGAGAAAAAGTCATTCTTTGTGAGCCTCTAATTGCTGTGTCATGATGAATAAATAAAAGGAATAAAGTTGAAAACCATGTCAGGTGCGCTTATTAAATGTAGCTTGGTCCTGCCGTCCTCTCGGTGTGGTCAGATGCATTTAGTTTTGTGGTTAATTATCTTTGGAGAGCGGTGTTAATTACTTCATGCTTGGCTCCCTCTTGGGTTGCTTCTCTTTTAAGTTATGCATATGCAGTCGGCAGCAAACCAACGCTTTGTGCAAACGTCTCCAGTGGATCTGCTGCGTGTGGCCAAGAACAAAGGACTCATCCAACACAAATAACTGCTTTAGACTTGCACAGAAACAAGATCAAATTACTGTATTTCATTTTGAATCTGTCTGATATTATAAATTAACATTACTTGGTGACCTTTGTGTGCTCAGCTATTGCTACGACGCAGAATCTGTAATTAGAGCTGGGTTCATTTCAATTGCTGTCAGGTACCTGTACTTGAACGATCGGTAACTAAATCATACTTTTCAGAGCAGTTTCCTGTATTTATCATTACGTCAAATGGCAAGATAGATAAATAATATTCATAAATCCCAATGGGTACCAAATCTTTGAGGAAAAAACTGTTTTCATCATACTGCCTGTATAGTAACTTTATAACAGTAAAGGGCTCCTGGCATAAAAACTTGTTATCAAAAGAAAATAAGTAATGACAAATAAAAAAATAATAACAAAGTATTTATGTGGGATAGTGTGACAAAAATGCGACTAAAAGCGTCAAAAAACGCACCTGAAAGCAAATGAAAAGCAACTGACAGTGACAACAACGTAACGATAAGCAGGAAAAAAAGACTAAAAGTGGCAAAAAACAAACAAAAATACAGCTGTAAGTGACAAAATGCATCTAAAAGTGACAAAAACATGACTAAAAGTGAATAAAATGCAACTGAAAGCAACCAAAAGGCGACTTAAAGCGACAAAAACACAACTAAAATCGAAAGAAAAAACATAACAAAAAGCGACAAAAACATTCATGTTCATCGTTCACATTTTAAAGGACAATGTTATGCAAAATTGACTTTGATTTGTTCCATTATCAAAAACATACCTGGAGTAGCATTTAGTTTGATTCATGTTTGTGTGATGAATCCTCTCTCTTTAGCACTGTGCTCTGAGCTCCTTCGATGTGTCGTAGATGATGCTGACGTCATTTATCCAAGAATCTTTTGCTATTTTAAGTCTTTAAATCATGGCCAGACTCGCTCTGAACATTTCTTCCGTCTAATCACAATAACTTCAACTTTGTCAGATCCACTGCTTACTGCAATGCATTGTAGGTATGTATTTACATGTGTGTAATTGCCTCTACAGCCAGTAGATGGAGCCATAGCTAAGTCAAAATGGCATCTCCCAACGCAGCGATAAAGTTATATATTTTTTTGTAAGTATAATACTTAAAAATAAGATACTTTCTAAGTATCTTATTTTTAGTTCTTAAATATGAGACGTCAAACTGAAGACAATCAAGCTTAAGAGATTAATAGATTAATACAAACAATGCATAATATTTGTCCTTTAACCGCAAAAATTGACAAAAAGACCGGACTTTGAACAGAATTCTATTGTCTACATGAGTTGCAAATCTAATCACACTCACAATACTGGTTAAAAAAAAAATCGCAATTAGATATTTTTTCCCGAATCCCGAATTTTTTTTCGATGTTGCTATTTATTGTGCCTTTAAAACTGTTAAATGTAGAAAAGCGTTCTAATCAATCAACAAAACCACATCGTTTCACGAACTGCTTTGAGCCTTTAATCCTTCAAAACAATAAAATGCAGGTTAATAAATGCTTTCCATTGATTCTCTGACAAAGTGATGTGACTTTTGTCTTAGGCGTGTCTCTGCCTCCGACTTGTACAGCTCAATCTAGGAAAAAAGAGCAAAGAAAAGTGCTTAAAGTGCGTATGACAGGTTTCAATAATTTTCTAATTTTGACTTTATTCAGTGCATTAATACCTGTTGTAAATATAAATTATAGTTTTACGCCAATCAAGCAGATATTTGTGGAGAAAAGTTGAAAAATCTGTTCATAATTACAGGAAGTAAACAAAATGATGACATCACACTGGGGAGACAAAGGCTACGCAAAATTTACACAAAATGACTTACTTTTTTTGAACATTTATACATGAATTCAACAAAATAAAGGTGTTAACATGTATTATTATTTGTCAAATAAACAAATCTGTGACATCTGAGGAGTTTTGGCCCACTCTATAGGATGGTTGCCATGGTAATTTCCTAGTGTGATGTCATCATTTACAACCAGGAAGTAAGACAAAAAAAAACCCTATATAAACCGCAATGAAATTTGTGAAGTTTTTTAACACAATTTAACACATATTTATCTAAACTGCATTTTTGTCAAACGAGTAGTCCAACCTGTCATAGGCCCTTTAAAGGTCCCATATCATGCAAAATCGACTTTTCAGAGGTTTTAACCTTCCTACAGTGCTATTTGGGCCTCGTATGTTGTGCCCAAAGTGTTTTTTTGATTGATTCCCGCATGTTTTCACTAGAGAACTGTCTTTTCCGTCCCCCTCGGCTGAGCAGCAGACGGGGGCTCCTCACAAGGATGATGCGCTTCACCAGGATGACGCGGTGTTTAAGCCACGACATACGACAGATAGAAGAGTTAGCTTGTTATTTACCAAACGGCAAAGTCCGTCATTGAGGTACTGGAGCACGTCAAACTCCAGGTCAGATCCAGGACGTAGGACTCAGCACGACGCACCGTCAGGAGGATAAAATGTTTATTTATTATGTTTGTGTATCGCTGTTTACCGGAGCACACGGGGCATGCGCACCATCTCCGCTCTAGGCTTCGGCACGGGTTGGGTGGGGGAGGCAGCCTGCTCTCTGTTCGGGGGGTCGGATCTCAGAGTGAGCCGTTTGCTTTTGCAAGGAGGGGGGCCAGTCCAAGAAATGGGTGTTTTTGGAAACTGTTATGTTATGGATATTGCACAACGCAAAAATTTATCAACAAAGCCCTTAGAATAGACTGTGTAAAGGGGAAAATAGCAGAATATGGGACCTTTAAACGTACAGTACGCATGAAGCTGCTTTCGTTTGGATTAGGTAAAGTAGGCCAGCCAACTCCAAGTTCACAACAGGCAAAAGCTGAGCGCGACCGGCTCACCTGCCAACGCTCACTCGCGCCAAAGTATCCCAACACCAAATTTAGCCGCGCTGACAGTCCCGAGTTTCCATAATGAGAGGCAGGATAAATGGAGAGGACAGTGAACCCGAACCATTACGTCTCCCACACGGGGTGAATCGAACGGCGGAGGGTTTTGGCCGAGTGCGTCGTGAGCGTCAAATGCCACGGTCTGCTTTTCTCAGGGCGTGGAGTGGAAAGATGAGGTGGTTTGGAAAAATGGGAACGAGTGGGCAGAGAGACAGAAAGGGGTTATAAAAAGATGTAAGAGAAATCGACAGGGACGTTTTAGATGCATTGTCTCGCTGCAAAGTTAATTAAAAAGACAAGAAAGTGGGACGGCTGGAGAGTGCGTGTGTTTAAAGATTTAATGCGGTTCTAATTGAAATCAAACTTGTTAACAGTTTGCAGAGAATTGGAGAGCTGATTTAGGAAAGACTGGGACAAAAAGTACATGTTTAAGATTTAGATAAAAGGTGCAAATCAGGTCTGGATTAAAACTTTGAAAAGAATAAATAGATCTTTGTTTAAGGCGAGACGCTGCAGGTGAACAGGAAAAAATTTTACATTTAAACATATCAATTTGAAACTTCTCCTGTAGTTTGTTCACATAAATGTTAGAAAAAAAAAATATTACAAGTTTTTCATCATGTCGTGTTTTCAAGTAGAAATAAGGCATTTTATGTGTCAAAATGGCCAAAAATACACATATTTGTGACATTTAAACCTGAAAAATGGACAGAACCAGGTTTAAATTTCTTTTTGTAAAGAATTTTGTTCACATATTAGTTGCAAAAAAAAAAAAATGTACAAAGGGGATTTTGGATTTCTTATTTATTTTTTAAGTAAACAAGACTGGACTCACCTAACTTTTTTGACTTAAAACTTAACCAATAAATCAGTTTTAGAATTAGATATTTAAAAAAAAAACTTCTGTGCTTTGAAAATCAAAATCTTGTTGAGTCCAAGATAAAGTTTGGTGTGTGTGGCATCTACTTTAAGTGGTGATCCTAACGTCCCAAGGGAAGAAAAATGCATTTCAAAGTTACTTTTTAAGTTACAATGTCCTAGAGAAATCTATGGATGAAGTGGATTCAATGGAAGAAGAAAACATCTTTAGGAGCAGATTGGACAAGTTTGTTGTTTCCACATGAAAGTCGATAGGTTGAGAGAGCAAACTGACCAAAAAACAAAAAAAAAATTTGAAAAATAAAATTGCTTGTAATGTCTCACTTTAAGTCTAACAATATTACATACAAACATACAAAGTTCCAGATTGAGGAGGACCTTTGTAAAGCCATCTTCACACATGGAGCGAGGTTTCCCCGACAACATGGAAAAAGTGGGACAACTCACTAATGCGTTCTGACACTAATACATTTTTTTTTTCCCTTTAGGGGCAATTGTCTGCATTCTTCAGTTAAATCCAAAACAAGTTATGTTTTTGCCATCTCATTTCTCCAACTTGTTTTTACAAACATTGCCAGTTGACTGATGCAAAACTATCAGAAATATTTATCACAGGTACGAATGCTGCGCTCCGTTTGTCCTCGGAGGTCAGAACTCGCAGACGTTATCTCAGAGTTTCTGTGTTCCAGTTGTCAAGCGGGAAAAACAATGAGCAATAATTACAATTTATGTACGATAACCACTCAAAACAAGTAATACACAGCGCGCCAATGAAACTAAATGTGATTTGGAGAACAAATGGACCCTGATTCATCCCAGAATGGTTGATATGACTGGAAATAAGAGGGTCACAGCTTTCTCTTTATGTATAACATTCCCAGCAGCTTGATAGTTCCCTTTTAGCACATGGTGGACAAAAAGGAACAAATGAAGAAAAAGTCGTAGGGCCAGCCGCGTCTTATAAGGTTAAAAGATCACGGCAATTATCAGCGCGTACGACCGATTCTGAAACGTTCCCACAGTTATTGAAACGTTACCGAGCTTCCAAGTAAGAATATCAGAGCGTTCCAGTGATATCGGAGTCTGAACTCGGAAAAAATCAGCCTCCGAGGACGACTGGAACACGGCATAAGTTAATAATTACATGGATAAACGCCATATACAGTTTAATTTAATGGACTACAGTGTCAATATACGACTAGCAAACAAACGCAATCAAGACGACATCGTAAAAATGGTCAAACACTGGAGACAGATGGTAATGATAACGCGATATTGGCTCAGCGTTAGAGTTTCAAAACCCCTTTTCATCTCCGGCGGAACATAAATGAGCCTGTAACTAAATCCTTACCCCAAACATTACCTCTTTGCCGCTAAATGGGTTTCACTTGAAAAGGTTCTCTGCTTTGAAACTTCCACAATGTCACTGTAATGCAACTGAGCGGGACGGGACCCGGTTAGAAGAAAATTGGATCACGGTGAAATAAAGCCGGGCCGTGTAACGAGAAGAAGAGGAGACGGCGGTAACAAACACACCCACGCAGCCGAAGCCCGGTACACGCGCACTTTCCGAGCCGAGAAACGAAGCGCGCGAGATGCGGTGAACGAGGCTTTGAGCTCTGTAAGCGAGCGCACTTGACCTCAGGAGCGAAGAGGTCGGGCGGATTATCCCGGGAGATGAATACGGAGGAGAAAGGAGCAGGGTGAAGGTAGCACGGGGAGAGCAGCCGCGGGGAAGAGTGACATACAAATGGGGAAGCGTGATAAGATGTGGGAAGGGGAATAGAATAAGCAGCGGGAGTCGGATGGGCACGATCAAATGCATGCCGTGAGGTGTAAAGTTGAACACGTTTGCGGTCGGGACGCATACAAAACGCGTCGTGTCTGTGATTTTATGAGAAAATTCTGTGGTTTCAATCAGGGTTGAGCGATATGGTAAAAAGTTATAATCACGATTTTCTCGGGGCCAGATAATGATTTCGATTTTGTCATGATTTGTGTTCACTTTGTTTTTTCTATTGCCTTTAATGCACCTTATTCTGCCCCGCCCACTTTTGCCGTTTTTTGCACTTTTGTTGTAAACGCACTTCCGTTTGACGAGAACTCCGTTAAAGCTAATGACGAACGAGGGAAAAGTCTTCCTGCTAAAATGTTACATAAAGTTGTTAGGAGGTAACGACAGGCGGACCCAATGAAGCAGACCAGAGATATGGATCAATACAGAATTATTTATTGAGAGTTGGCTGAGGGGGAGTAGGCTGGACCAGGAAGCACGGGTGAGGACCGGGACGGCAGGCGGGAGCAGGCTGGACCGAGGAGCACAGGTGAGTACCGGGATAGCAGGCAGGAGCAGGCTGGACCGAGGAGCACAGGTGAGTACCAGGACAGCAGGCAGGAGCAGGAAGGACCGAGGAGCACAGGTGAGAACCAGGATAGCAGGCAGGAGCAGGCTGGAGGGAAAAAAGTCCTTGGTAAGCAAAAATCCACAAGAGACAACTAACGAGAGATACAAAAAAGCCAAGGAGTTCACCACGAAGTAGACTGAACGATCTGGCAGGGTGTGGATGAATGAGCCAAGCTTTTGTACTGCAGAGGGTGTATGCTTGATTGCAGATGGGTTCCAGGTGTGCCAATCAGTCATGCCCAGGAAGCTCCAAACAAGGACACCACAGGAGGGGAGGGGGAAACACACACACACAGGAGGGAGGAGGCACTAAGCTCCTGACAGTACCCCCCCCTCAACGGGCGCCCCTTGGCGCACCACCAGGCTTCTCAGGGTGAGCACGATGAAATTCCCGCAACAGGTCAGGGTCCAGGATCAGGGCACCAATCCACGACCGCCTCAGGACCATACCCCTCCCAATCGACAAGGTACTGGAGCCCACGCCCACGCCTACGGACATCCAAGATCCGCCGACAGTATAAGCTGGATGGTCGTCAACCATTTGAAGTGGAGGGGCTCGGTTGGTGGGCACAGAGAACTGGATCGTACCGGCTTAACTTGGGATACGTGAAAAGTAGGATGGATACGGAGAGCTTGAGGAAGTTTGAGACTGACAGAAACCGGATTAATGATTCTTTCTATTTCATATGGTCCAATGAAACGAGGCGACAGTTTTCTAGAAACAGCCTTCAAAGGGATATTTTTGGAAGATAACCAGACTTTCTGACCTGGGGCGACTTTGGTGCTGCTGGACGGCGATGGCGGTCAGCAAGGGTCTTGCACTGGGAAGAAGTCCAGTAACAGGGCCTTCCTGGTCTCCCTCCAGATCTTACGACACCTCCTATGGACCTGGACCGAAGGCACGGAGACCTCAATCTCCTCCATAGAAAGGAGGTGTGGGTTGGTAGCCCAGGGAGGACTGAAAAGGGAGAGACCATAGCGGAGGAGGTTAGAGAGTTATGCGTACTCTACCCAAGGTAAGTGTGAACTCCAGGATGAGGGGTTGCGACCGCCACACAGCGGAGAGCAGACTCCAGGTCTTGATTGGTTCTTTCAGTCTGACCCGTTTGTCTGTGGATGGAAACCTGAAGATAGACTGACAGTGGTACCCAGAGATTGACAGAATGCTTTCCAAACTTGGGAGATGAATTGGGGGCCTCGGTCAGAAATGATATCAGCTGGGATACCATGGAGACGAAAACATGTTCACCATGAGGTCTGCGGTTTCACGAGCTGAGGTAATTTAGGAGGGCTACAAAGTGAGCAGCCTTAGAAAATCGGTCAACGATTGTCAGAATGACAGATTGCCCATTTGAGAGGGGAAGGCCTGTCACAAAATCTACTGCAATGTGTGACCAGGGGCGGTTGGCAATGGGTAAAGGTCTCAGATGACCAGAGGGGGAAGCATGGGAGGATTTATTCTGGGAACATACTGTGCAGGCAGACACGAAACTCCGAGTGTCTGCCTCCATAGTTGGCCACCAGAAATTACGCCGAGACTAGACAAGGTGCGATTTATACCTGGATGGCATGCAAATTTGGAGTTGTGCGACCATTGTAAGACCTCACTGCGTACAGATGATGGAACATAGAGTCTATTGGACGGCCCACCTCCCGGATCAGGCTCAGCCTCCCTGCGCTTTCTTTACATTTGCTTCTACCTGCCAGTGGAGAGAACCAGGACACAGTTACTAGGAAGAATAGTCTCTGAATTTGACTGCTCAGATGGGTCAAACTGGCGGGACAGTGCATCGGGCTTAACGTTCTTTGAACCTGGGCCGGTAAGTGATGGTAAACTGGAACCTCCCAAAGAACAAGGCCCACCTGGCTTGCCGAGAGTTTAATCTCTTTGCTGATTGAATATAGGCTAGATTCTTGTGGTCCGCCCATACCACGAAGGGTTGTTCTGCTCCCTTCTAGCCAATGCCTCCACTCCTCTAGTGCAAGCTTTACTGCCAGAAGTTCTCTATTGCCCACATCGTAGTTGCACTCGGCAGGAGCCAACCTCCTGGAAAAGAAGGCACAAGGCGGGTGAGACGAGAATCTGTGTCAGAAACGCTGGGAGAGAACTGCGCCAACTCCTACATCCGAGGCGCCAACCTCAACAATAAACTGTTTGACGGATCAGGTTGGGTCAATACCGGTGCTGTAGTGAATAACCTCTTGAGCTTATTAAGCGAAATCTGCTTGCAGTCCACTGAAATGGGAGTTTTGCAGATGTGAGTCTGGTGAGGGGTAGGGCAACCTTGCTGTAATCTCTAATGAACCGTCTGTAAAAGTTGGCAAAGCCAAGGAATCTTTGCAGTTGTTTCTATTGGAAGGAGGAGGCCAATCAGAGACAGCCTTGATCTTCACGGGATCTGCTTTAACTTGTCCACTCTCAATGATAAAACCCAGAAAGGAGATGGAGCTGGCGTGGAATTCACATTTCTCTGCCTTCACAAACAGTTTATTTTCTAATAGTCTTTGCAGGACTAGGCGGACATGAAGGCGATGTTCAAGCGGTCTCTGGAAAATATAAGGATATCGTCCAGGTAGACAAAAACAAAACGATTAAGAAAGTCCCAAGGACGTCTGTTTACCAGAGCTTGGAACACTGCAGGAGCATTGGTGAGTCCAAATGGCATGACACAGTATTCAAAATGTCCCAAGGGCGTGTTGAATGCCGTCTTCCATTCGTCACCTTCCTTGATTCTAATAACAAGATGGTACGCATTTGCAAATCCAGTTTGGTGAAGATGGTGGCACCCTGCAATGGCTCAAAGGCGGAGAGATCAGAGGCAAGGGGTATTTGTTCTTAACTGTAATATTGTTCAAATCTCTGTAATCTATGCATGGTCTTAAAGTCATGTCTTTCTTAGAAACAAAAAGAAAAACCCGGCACCGACAGGAGAGGAAGATGGGCGGATTATACCTGCTGCGAGAGAGTTCTTTATATATGTCTCCATGGCCTCTCTCAGGTCGGGACAGGTTGTAGAGGCGAGCAGGAGGAAGAGTGGCTCCTGGAAGGAGGTCTATTGCACAGTCATAGGGTCTATGCTTGGCGGCAAAGACAGTGCCTTTCTCCTTACTAAAGACCTCCCCCAGGTCATGGTATTCCAATGGAACTGCAGTCAGATCTGGAGCGTCACAGGCTGTTGAGGTAAAACCTCCTGATGAAGGAGAGCTGACTGCAAACAAGACTGATGGCAAAACAAACTCCAACTAATGATTTTATTAAGAGACCAGTCAACAACAGGGTTATGAATCTTGAGCCAGGGGTAGCCTAAAACAATTGGAGTCTGGGGTGCAGAAAAAACAAAGAAACGAATGTCTTCATGATGGTTACCAGACAAAATCAAATGGAGGGGAACAGTATGGTGAGTGATTTGAGCAAGAAAAGAACCATTTAAAGCACTGACCTGGACTGGTTCTGGAAGAGGTTCAGTGGAGATCCCTGCTTGTAAAATTAAAGTAGAGTCCATGAAGTTTTGCTCAGCCCCCGAGTCTATTAGGGCTTGAAGAGGAAGTGACTGGTGGTTATGACAGAGGGTAGCAGGTAACAGGAGTCTAGGTGGGTCATTGGGGATTTTAGATACCTTGCCCATCAGTACCCCATATTTACTGATGAGCGGGGCCCTTTGGACGAACTGGACATTGATTGAGAAATGGCCTCCTGACCGCAGTACAAACACTCGCCTGCTCGAATTCTCCGGGACCTCTCCTCAACAGTCAATCTGGTCCGCCAATTTGCATAGGAATGTCAGGGGATTGAGAGGTGGAAGGCAACGCCGGTAAATTGGTGGCAGGCTGAACTAGGGCTGGGGGCAAGGAGCAGGCGAGAGAAGAAGTTGTAGCAGGACACCCTCTCACGCTTGCGCTCTCGCAGTCTGTTGTCAAAGCGGATAGAGAGAGAGATTAGTTCCTCCAAAGAACCAGGGTCATCACGAAGAGACAACTCATCTTTCAAGGTGTCATTTAAACCCCGCCAATATACACCCTTTAATGCTGCCTCGTTCCACCCAGACTCTTCGGCCAAGATCCGAAACTTAATAAGCGTAATCAGCCACACTCTTGTTCCCCTGGTGGAGATCTAGAAGCCCTTAGCAGCATTAGCCTCACAATCAGGGTGTGCAAAACTCTTTTGAAGTCATCAATGAATTCAGAATAACTGATATCTTCAACGCCTCTACCACCCAACATAGCTTCAGCCCAATCAAGTGCTCTTCCACGCAACAATCCAGTAACAAAAGCTACCTTGGAATGGTCTGTAGAAAATGTCAGAGGTTGGCAGGTGAAGACGGTGGCACATTGTAAGAGGAAGCCTTTACTTTTACCCAGGTCCCCGTTATATGGCTCAGGATGAGGAACAGGAGTTTCACGGGGAGGATTCACAGCCGAGGAGACAGCAGGAGTAGGGTGTGTGGGCTGGCAGACAGACCGGGCAGATAATTGGCGAAATGTGCTCCACCAACCTGGTTAGATTTTGTGACTTGGGCTCCGAGACTGATTAGATTCCTTCAACTCCTGCAACGATGTGTGGTGTTGGCCGAGGAGATTCTGAGTGGCGATCATTTTCTGTAGCGCATCTGGATCTGCTGGGTCCATTGTTTGGCCAGATCGTTCTGTTAGGAGGTAACGACAGGCGGACCCAATGAAGCAGACCAGAGATATGGATCAATACAGAATTATTTATTGAGAGTTGGCTGAGGGGGAGTAGGCTGGACCAGGAAGCACGGGTGAGGACCGGGACGGCAGGCGGGAGCAGGCTGGACCGAGGAGCACAGGTGAGTACCGGGATAGCAGGCAGGAGCAGGCTGGACCGAGGAGCACAGGTGAGTACCAGGACAGCAGGCAGGAGCAGGAAGGACCGAGCAGCACAGGTGAGTACCAGGATAGCAGGCGGGAGCAGGCTGGAGGGAAAAAAAGTCCTTTGTAAGCAAAATATCCACAGGAGACAAATAACGAGAGATACAAAAAGCCAAGGAGTTTACCATGGAAGTAGACTGAACGATCTGGCAGGGTGTGGATGAATGAGCCAAGCTTTTGTACTGCAGAGGGTGTATGCTTGATTGCAGATGGGTTCCAGGTGTGCCAATCAGTCATGCCCAGGAAGCTCCAAACAAGGACACCACAGGAGGGGAGGAGGAAACACACACACACACAGGAGGGAGGAGGCACTAAGCTCCTGACAAAAGTAGGTTGATTTGTGTAAAATGTTTAATGAACACGAGCAACAACAAGTCAACAACGCAACGATTTCCTGGTCAGTCTGAAAACGGCTTTTTAGTCCATGTAGAACTTATTTTCTGTTGAGCTCGTCTGCTCCATGTAAACTAATACAACGGAAACAAGACGGCGGCGCGTAAGTCAACTTCCGGAATAAGGTGAATAGAGCTGCACGATTTAGGAAAAAATATGTAATTGTGATTTTTCTGACCAGTTTTGCGATTGTGATGTGTGGGATTTTCTGTTCAGATTCACATTTTATGCATCATTTTGTCGCTTTTAGTCACATTTTTGTCACATTCAGTTGTGTTTGTTGTAATTAGGTGAGTCCTTTTCGCTTTCAGTTGCGTCTTTGTCACTTTTAGTCGCATTTTTGTTGCTTTTAGTTGCGTTTTGGTGCATTGAGTTGAATTACTGCACTTAAGAGGTGTAAGAGGTAAATAAAGTCATCTGCTCAGAGGCTACAGAGGCTAAACAACAGGAGACAGAGGAGAGAGAAACAGTCAATCACGATACGACGATGTCATAAAAATAGCAGATTGTCACAGGGATGAGCTCACGATTCGATTTTTATCACCGTATCGCCCAGCCCTAGTTTCAATGACAAAAATACAACAAAAGAGCAACAAGTATGAGTGAAACCTGATTTTTTTAACGACAACTTTACTTAGAGTTGTCGACCATTGTTTTGTTTTGATTCTCCCCGTGGGATTGAAACACATTTTGCAAGTGACAAATCTAAAACGCATCAAATCTAACTGTTTGATGAGAAATGTATAGAAAATTCTGTGGCGTATGGGCGACATTGGGAGTGTGGGTGGTTTTATGTTTATACGCTAATGTTTTATGAAAGGGAACGGTTTAATTGTGCACTTAACTGCAACGTTACTTCAATTTGTTGGCCTTTATTGTATTTTTTAACCTCCAAGTAACTACGAATAGAAGCTAGCACTGAGCTAAGTCATCTAGCTGTTCATTAATATGCACGTTTTCATTTAAATAAATACATAACTTGAATTAATTAAACTTGTCAGAGATTTATAAATACTGATGTCGGAACAGAAAGACAAATAGGTGATCAGATATTGGTATCGGCTGAAACAAATCTAAGATATAGAAAAATAACTGAATTAGCACTGTCAAAAAAGTGAATGCATGAACAATTTCCTGAGGAGCAAAAACAGAACAAACTATGAAAAACAGGTAAGGAAACATCAACAAAAAGACTTTAGCATTAACGTTTCAACCAACTACGATGTGTGGCTTGTGCAGTTCAAAGGACAGAACTGAGACTGCATGAAATGAGCTGTTTGTTTGTCTTGTAACCATGGAGACCGTGCAAAAAGCCTCTGAACCGCTAGGCTTTTTACACCAAATGCAGCAAGTATTTCATCAATGAGAGGAAATACTTGGAAGAAATGATCGTCTCATCAGCGACTGAAACTACAGTGAGAGCGAGACCTGCTGCTGGACACTGAGGAGGGTTTTGTCCTGAGGGCTGTTACTCTCGGACACATGATCTGCTGAGTCTACCTGACAATTCTTCTTACTAAACCAGGATCAGAAAAGGTTTATTGCCATTGTCAGTGAACAAAATTCCCAAACATGGGAGCTTGCTTTGGCGTGAAGTGCAACGTATAACAAAATTGTGTCAAAATATATAAAAGAAGATCAAATTAAGAGTAAAATAAAACAGAATAAAATAGAGACCTTTGACTGAGACACAAAGAAAAGCAGTGGAAATGTTCCTGAATTTCCTTCAATGTGTCTAATTCATAAAGACAAGTAAACACACAAAAAATAGAATCAACTAAACTTGAAAAAACTTCAGGTAAAGTTTTGGTAACACTTTATTTTAGGGTACACTTATTAACATCTAACTAGCTACTAATTAGCATACTAACAAGCGGTTAATTAGTGGTTAATTGCTTGCTTATTAATACTTATTAATGCCTTATTCTGCATAAGCTTATTTTGCTGATAATTAGACATTTACTAATAGTTTTCTATGAATAAACACCTTTTTACTGCTTATTAGTATGATGTTAGGACCTTTTTCAACATGAATTATGATCCTAATTGGCATTTGGTAATATGGGTGTTGTTAAGAGCTAATAGCACAAGAAATGTTGTTTTTACTTATTACCACTTAGTAAATATAGCTTATTTTTATGTAACTACACACTCCTAGTAGGTGTTAACAGTGTCTAACTAACCATTAATTAAGTCGTTAAAGTCTGAATATGTTCCCCATTCTAAAGTGATGTTCTGATCATAACTAATAAATGACTAGTTTGACACTAACTAATATAAAACTGGTCCCTTTTCTAAAGTGGTCACTTCTAAAAATAAAGTGTTACCAAAGTTTTATACCACATCTTTCTCCAGGTGCTGTTTGCTCGCGCACTAATCATTAATCTGCCGACTGACTGGAAAGACACGGTGCTGGTCGAGAGAGCACTGACCAACGGCACTGACTATAAACAAACACCGGCCGTCTATGGATTTCAGTGTTGGGTTTTGTATCGTCAGCAAAAACTGTGCTTTCCTTTGCAGCAGAAGTCAGAGGGATACAGTTACATATTCTCATAATGAAGGAGCTATAAAAGTGTCCATACAATAATGCAGATTCATACTTTCCCATTCAAAGGATCAAGTTGAACAGCATTTATGCATTTTGTTGTTTGGAAGACGCGAAGGGCAAGTGTGTAATAGAGGAATAGTGAAACATTTGCATCTTTACTAAAGCTTAAACCAACGTTAGCTTCAAAATGATGTAGGACAGTGACCTTAAATGGGTATATAAACATATTTTCAGCATTTTTCACGCTTTTTGGTCATCTAAACCAGTGTTTCCCAACCAGGGGTACGTGACCAAATACCAGGGGGTACTTGGAATGGTTTCAGGTTTAAAAAGAACATGAAATGTGCTTTTATCTGAGTGAAAAAGTGTTATTAGTTGTAAATTTAGCATCTTTTTGGAGGATCTTGGATCATAGATATAATGAAAAACAATATATAATTGTAATAATTGACAATATGTGAGAACTAAACCCATTTATTTGCCTGAAACTCAAGTTAAGGGGTACTCTGAGTGTGAGACAAAGATTAGGGGGTACTCGAGACAAAAAAGGTTGGGAACCACTGATCTAAACTTTTCTATTTTTGTATAAAATGCAGCTTAATCTCTGCTTAAGCGTGTACATTCATTGAACAATTGTGATCACCACGCTAGCACTCTTCAAAACATAGTGTAAATTGATAAATACAATCTTGTAGAACAACATTTAAGCTCAAGTATTGCTGCAATATTATTAGAATATCAGCAGCAACAATGAATAAACAACACTTTCTTGCAATATGTTTGCTACTTTGCACATTATACTAACCGTTTTACAGATCAAACTGTTCAGAGGAGCTCGACAAAACACAACCCATGTTCTTCCAACTCACACTGAGCATAACCCAATACCAAATAACCACAGTGAGCTTTTCAAACGTGGAACAAAGGAAGCAGACGGAAGCGCAGTGAAAGGAAAGCCTTGATCAGCCCTGAGTCTTTTCAAAACTCAGCGATGCACGAGCCACGCTGAACAGGACACAAGTTTTCATCGACTCCCCGTCTCTCCGCCGCACGTGGCTGGAGAAGAAGACCTTGGGATGAAAAGGAAAACACACATGAGCCGCTCAACTGAGTAAAGAAAAATACACCGAAATGAGACGAAGGGTGTCAGCTGTGAGCGACAGATAAGAGGCTGCAAGCATGAGCAGAGGTTACAAATAAAAACATTCAGTGCTAAAGGTTCACGGTGGAACTTTTATGGTGGATGGTCCAGCACCTGCTTGTCTCAGTGGAGATGTAACTGCTTTGTCTGAAATGTTTCACAGTATGGCATCTATTTTGCTGTGGTGTTGGTTTGTTGCTATGAAAAACACTGTATTGTGAGCAGGGTGGACTCTCCATAGACCAGACCTGTAACTTGGCCTGGTGGTTGTTAAGTGATCTTGTGATCTTATGAAGTTTATTTCCAGATGCAGTCGTGTTCATAAGGATGGCATTCTGGTGGTTTTAAACAGCTCCAAGGGTTTTGCACGAAGCTGTTTTAAAATGTAAAACTGCACAAAACAATAAGTGACGCCTGGTCTTCCTTTAGAGTAGGAATAAACAATAATATATTTTAGAGTGATAAAAAGGGAAGACAATAATCGCTTGTGCTCCATTTTGTGTAATCGTGATAAATCGCCAACAAAGATAATTGCCATTTTGTCTCCAGATTATGCAGGAAAAAAGCAACTTACCCATTATGTTCTCTTCAAGATTGTTTTTATTTATAATAGAGTACAAATGTATGAAACGTCCTAACTCATTTAGAATGAGAAAGTAATGTCTTTATAAGCCACATTTTCATATCACTATTGTGATATCATTCGTTAATCATTTTGGCCATGATAATCATGGCACAAAGTTTCAATATCGTCCCATGCCGAGTTAATTTTAAAACATATTTATAACACATATAACAGTTTCCGTTTCATAATTCATTGATTTTCAAGCAGTGTGCCAAGGAACACTAGTGTGTCTTGAGGTTTTCCTGGGTGTGCCTACAAGATTCACAAATGCACCATTTTGGAGCGTCTTGAGCAACTTCTGCACCAACACAAACGCAAAACCATCCCTACTGCCAAATTTTAAGAACCAGACCGTGGCACAGACATTATTTACCATATTTCTTAATTCAATTGTCTTATTTGGATATGCTTTAGAAGTAGGGGGTGTGCCACGGTATCGTTTAAACCCCAAAAGGTTGAAAGACACTGCCCTAATGTGTCTTCAATTAATCAGGAGTCTCAGAACATCTGGAACATTCTCTGAACATTTGGACATGATTTCAGACTTAATAATTGTCTCCATTAGGTTTAAGTCCATCAGGTCATCACGGACCTTCCCCATGAAAAGATTACACTCAAAATAGTAGTGTATTTACTTGACTGGTTTGCTAATTTTGTCACGTCACAAGCTTAGTGTAAGAATGTGTGTTTATGTGTGAATAATGAACACATACGCTCTATTTGACCAACAGAAACAGATCAAGGACGACGACACAAGCTATAAAATGAACTCTCCAAAACGATCAGTGTTTTAATTAAGTTTTAATCACTAAAACTTCTACAAACTTGCCTTATACATGTTTGAGCCCTATCACCATTTAATTGGATGATACCAAATGTTAGCAGCTATTTGCGAACTCATTTATTTCCAGCTTTGACATTCATTTGTTTTTGTCCTGATCTAATGAATTCTGTTTCTGAACAGGTGGCATTTAGCAGTGAGTTTTTTCAACGATGCAACAATCTGCTGGAGATAAAGGTTGGGAAAGCAGGAGCCGACACGTGGACACAAAGCAGAACGGGTTATTTCAGGTCCAATGCAATAGATTTGTGACCCACTTTTATTTCTAGCTGTATTACCTTCACTAAGTTCTTTTTTTATGTGTCGGTTGCGAAGCCTTTCACAAAAACAAACCTTGAGGTGTGATTTATTGATTTATGTTGATATATTATTGATATTTACCGCTGACACAATGAGCCTAAAGCAGAATTATTACTATTAGCAGAATGAATCACTCAATGGGCTATAGTTAGTACCTTTAGTGATCAGTAAATGTTAATTATTTGAACATTATAGCGTACAAAAACAATATGAAATACTTTCCCATTAGTGCAAAGAATAGGTCCTTATTATTAAAAAAAAAATGTTCCAGGAATAATTTATTGAACAAAAAATGGAAGCTGGAACAACCATTATATTTGGAAAGTTCATTCTGCCTTCTTTATTAACTTGTGAGATTCTTCTAATAAGACAGTTGTAAACAACCGGAACAACTGGAACAACCATTAAACCATTATAAAAGTTCAGTTTAAGATAATTATTTAAGTTTGTAGCGTGTTTGCACTATTGGTGCACAATTTGTGCACCAATAGGATTTGTGCTCAGAATTTCAGGCGGCTAATTATTTTTTAAATGGCTAGCTCCTTGTACTATTGAGTAACAAAGACGTGCGCAGTAAATAAGTAGATACGGCGTTGGATGGTGATGCTGTGGCATGAGCTGAATGATGCAGGCGGCGCTTTCATGTAGTTTCCCTTACAGCCGCCAAAGCCTCGTTACAAGTCATTGTTCAGCGTGTAAACCTGTTCATATATCTTCTTCTTCATCTTCATCTTCATCTTCATCTTCATCTTCATCTTCATCTTCATCTTCATCTTCATCTTCATCTTCATCTTCATCTTCATCTTCTTCTTCTTCTTCTTCTTCTTCTTCTTCTTCTTCTTCTTCTTCTTCTTCTTCTTCTTCTTCTTCTTCTTCTTCTTCTTCTTCTTCTTCTTCTTCTTCTTCTTTCTTCTTCTTCTTCTTCTTCTTCTTCTTCTTCTTCTTCTTCTTCTTCTTCTTCTTCTTCTTCTTCTTCTTCTTCTTCTTCTTCTTCTTCTTCTTCTTCTTCTTCTTCTTCTTCTTCTTCATCTTCTTCTTCTTCTTCTTCATCTTCTTCTTCTTCTTCTTCTTCTTCTTCTTCTTCTTCTTCTTCTTCTTCTTCTTCTTCTTCTTCTTCTTCTTCTTCTTCTTCTTCTTCTTCTTCTTCTTCTTCTTCTTCTTCTTCTTCTTCTTCTTCTTCTTCTTCTTCTTCTTCTTCTTCTTCTTCTTCTTCTTCTTCTTCTTCTTCTTCTTCTTCTTAGCACTTCTTTGAGTTGAGATTTCTGATGTTGTGCGCTTCTAGTGAGTATGTAGTGACCACTGAACAAACTCTTTTACATGTGACAGTGAGAAGAGCCGAGAAATGACGTGAATATCATGAAATAAAACGTCTGCACGCTTAAATATGGGCATCAGCTTCTAAAATTCATTTGTGAAGGAGCGTTCGATTTGACGTCCAGGAGCAATCTCTGTGGGGTTTAGGACAGTTACACTAATTAGTAAATTCTGAAAGATCAGGCTGTGAACATTGGATGCCGCTGACAAAATGTTAAAGGCTTTACAAATGAGATGAATACTTCCCCAGCGACACTTCTGTGCTGATAAATGGAGGTGTTTAGGTCAATGCTGACGCTTTTTGAAGCATAATGAAGATAAAAAATAACACAAACTAGAATAAAAAAATGGACGAACTCTAAAAATGAAAACAATCAGGTAGTTTTCACTTTATGTTTTAATTGAAACAGTTAGCTTAGCCAACTGCTGCTGTGTACATCACACTTTACAAATAAACCTTATCTCAATTATCGTGACAGGTTGGTTTGTTAAACTTAAAAAGGAGGCTCATGTTTACATATTTATTTGATTGTCCCAAAAAATAAAGTCTATTTAATATATAAATTGTGATCCAAATGCCCAGGTCAGATATTCAGTCAATTAAACAAATATAAGTGGAAGGGAGTAAAGGCTAATGGGTTTTTATTTATTTATTTTAGTATAATTATTATTTTTTGTATTGAAAAAATTGGTTACAACAAAAAACTGAACCTTTCTTGGACTAAGCCTCTTTGCACAGTAGGAATCTTTTGCCATTTCTGAGGGACTTTTGCCAAATAATACGTCACATGAACAGCAAAAAGTGCAAAACGTGTAATAATAGGTCAAACTATTGGCCAGTTGTACGTCTCAACAGTTTGAGAACAGCGGGTCTTTTGCATAATCTCCATGTATCCAACAAAAACAGCATTCCTCCCTCGATGTAACGAGTGTAACCTTGATTCTGGAGCCCTCTGAATGCCCTACATATATTTGAACTGTGCTTATTCATCCTAAATTTAGTCCTCCCTCCCGATCCCCGTGCCCTGACTGTGGGAAACATAACATACTTCTCCTGTTTTTGGCCCGGATCCTGCTCAGATCCAGTCAAACGGCCGATTGTGCAGCTCCGATGAAGCGCTCTAGTGTTTCAGCTGTAGGTGTCCTTCCTCTGACACTTTCTGCTCTCTCTGCTCAGCGCGTAAAGAACATAAAATGACCCTTTATCTCAAATCTGAAATAATAAACCTACTCGCTTATTTGCAGCGGCGGTCAAAGGACAAAAAGTCAAGTTCAAGGTGGGCGTCTCTGGCTGTTCCGTATTTTATTCTGAAGGACAATGTGACGATTTTATGTTGTGGTTTAGACAAATAAGTCAATCAAAAAAGGCACCAAAGTCACTGACCTTTCCTTGAATCACTGACCACCACTGCTGTATAATTTCAACACCATGAGTTTCAGAGTAACACTTAGCACTGTAATAAGCAACTCAAAACTCAAAACAAATATTTCATCTTTTGAATGGTGAAAAGTGCAAAAGAAAAAAAAAGATAAGATAAGATATGAATCAATACTAAAACTAAATACTCATTTGAACAGGCTCTAATACTGAAAACAAAAAAATAATGGTCTTGATCCATTTCAAAAATAGTATAAAGCCACATGGTAATGGGGCCATAAGCCTTTGGTCGTCTAGTTCAGTGGTTCTCAAACTAGGGGTCGGGACTCCAATGGAGGTCACAAAATTATTTCTGGGGGTCCCCAGATGATGGGAGAAAATTGATACAACAGTCTTAAACAAGGCTTGACACCTTCACATGCAGTGGTATGTAGAATGTAGATTCCTATTTGTCGGCCTATTAAAGTCATTTTCTAAGTCTATATTCTCAAAATAAAGTCATAAACATTAGATATAAGGCTAATTTATCACTTTGCGTGTCGCCTATTTTTTGTGTTTGTGAACTATTGTTATTTTGGGGGTCACGACTGAAAAGGTTTAAAGTGCCTATGACAGGTTGGACTACACATTTGACTAAAATGTAGTTAAGATAAATATATTTCAATGTATTGCTGTTCAAATTTTATCCCAATTAAGCAATTTTTCAGGTTTTAATTTCACTTCCTGGTTGTGAATGATGACATCATACTAGGAAATTAGACAGTACATTGGGCAAAAACTGATCTAATGTTAGAGATTTTTTTAATTTGACAAATAAAAATACACATGAACGCCTTTATTTCGTTGAATTAATGTTTAAAGGGTCAAAAAAGTAGTCTGTTTTAGGAAAATTATGCATAACCTTGTCTCCCCAGTGTGATGTCATCAATTTGTTTACTTCCTGTAATTTTCAACATATTTTTCCATTTTCTCTACAAACAGCTGCTTGATTGATGTAAAACTATAATTTATATTTACAACAGGTATTAATACACTGAATAAAGTCAAAATTAGAAAATGTAAAAAACCTGTCATACGCACTTTAAGAACCACTGGTCTAGTTCATTGGTTCTTAAGACCCCCAGGTTGAGAACGGTTGTTTTTATGGGGTTCACGGCTGAAAAAGGTTGAGAACCACGGGTTTAGTTGATGAAGTGGTCAATGGCATGGATCACAATTTATATTATATTGGATTTTGAGGAGTAAATTGTGAATTTCATCTCTTTTTTACAAATTTGCACTTTACTTGCTCTTCTTTTCAGCAATTTTATTTAAAAAGCACATTTTGTACAAAGAAATTAACAAAGAAATTAAAATGCTTTATGCCACATGCCTCTCTACACAGATATACAGAGATTACAGAGATATTTTTGCTCTCCTTCGTGGTCATGTGAAGTGCACTTTGAGTCAGATCAGAGATACTTCAATGTTTGTTTGTTTTTTCTTTTCTCTGAACACCACACCTCCTTTAGTCGACCAATCAATGCACAGACCATCTTTAACGACCACAAATGTCTCTAGTCAACTACAACCCTCGAAACTACGATCATGTCGGGTTGAAAATGACATTCTATTTGGCGTCAAAATTGGAATCAAGTATTGAGCCTTTTCTTAGTATTAAAGCCAAGCATAAAATGTATTATAACCACACCGTGAAGAGGAAGCTGAAAGCCTGGACATTTTCGCGAGCATCTGTGCGGCCATTTATAAAAGAAGATACGACCTTGAGAAAACAGCTATTTACTACAACACCACGGCGTACGGAGTGCAAAGCGTAGGTCATTGTACCACTTGGGGAGAAAAATATATACCTGCCGTCTCCTTAAACAGGGCTACGCTCAGAAAACGCACAAACCATGGCACAAGGCTGAGGGGGAAGTACTCTCGCCTCACTGCAAGAACGCAGGATTTAGACAGATGTGATTCATATTTTTTAGTTCTGGTAGCACAATTAGAGGTAGAATATGATCAATGATTTTTTTAAAAACACTCTTTTTTTGCAAGCAGAATGCATTTTTCAATATAAAATAATAGCAGTTTCTTCAATGTTGCGTTTTGTTATTATTTCATAACAAAAACGTCTGAGGAAAAGGCACATTTTGTCGTATTCATGTATTTTATTTACTATAATTGAATGTTGAAATGAGTACATTCAATAGTGTATTATCAATTAGTGTCTGGGACTAGAATAGACTTTGTTCAATTAGAGTTTAAATATGATCAATGATTAAAAAAAACACTCTTTTTATGCAAGTAGGATGCATTTTTCAATATAAAATAATAGGAGTTTCTTCAATATTGCGGGTTTCATAACAAAAACGTCTGAGGAAAAGTCACATTTTGTCGTATTTATGTATTTTATTTACTATAATTGAATGTTGAAATGAGTAGATTCAATAGTGTATTATCAATTAGTGTCTGAGAATAGAATAGATTTTGTTCAATTAGAGTTTGAATATGATTAATGATTAAAAAAAACATTCTTTAGTGCAAGAAGAATGCATTTTTCAATATAAAATAATAGCAGTTTCTTCAATATTGCGGGTTTCATAATAAAAACGTCTGAGGAAAAGTCACATTTTGTTGTATTTATGCATTTTATTTACTATAATTGAATGTTGAAATTAGTAGATTCAATAGTTTATTATCAATTAGTGTCTGGGAATAGAATAGACTTTGTTCAATGTACGAGAAAACGCTCTAAACTAAAACATTGGCAAGTTTTTTAATAGAGAAAATTGAGACAGGACATTAAGTTCTCTGCAAAGAATATCTTTATCTTTTGCAAATTGGTAATTAAGACCATTCAAATTGCAACTTGGATTCATTTGTGAAGCCTTAATTTTCACATCAAAGTTTATGAATTGTCTTCTAATGTGCATTTATTTGTTTTTGTTAAATGCACCTTGACAAAACTTTTTATTTATTGCACAAAAACTATACTCAAACTTGTAAACTCTCTCAGTTTTTGGCTTCGGGCTGCTGTAGAGACAAGAGCTTGCGAGAAGTATTTAATATTGTTGCATTTACTTGAAAACTGGCCTGGAAATCAAAGCCCCATTGTGAAACATGAGTCACGGCTTGGCCTTCCTCTAATGGCGAGGCCTGGTGTGGTTTTAAATATATAAACTTTGCAGGCGGCTGGAGGACACCCTGGGCACAATCGCCCACTCTTTCTGGGAGGTTCCACAAACACACTTAGTTTAAAAGGCCCCTTTGTAATAAATGACCCTGAAGCACCCACGGCATCTCCACAGATCTCTCTCCACGTCTCTGCAGTGAAGCGACTTAGTCAACAAAATGCATCGTATTATCAGCATATTTCATCCTGGCGCCTTTTCGAAGTTTTCAGTTTCTCCGACTTTCTTGCAAGTGTTGTGTTAAAGTGCCTCTGACAGGTTGGACTACTGATTTAACTATTCTTCTAGATCTTTACAAATTTTACCCCCGTTTAGCTATTTTAGCAGCATATATATATACCGTATTTTCCGCACTATAAGGCGCACCGGATTATAAGGCGCACCTTCAATGAATGGCCTATTTGAAAACTTTGTTCATATATAAGGCGCACCGCATTATAAGGCGCATAGAATAGAAGCTACAGTAGTGGCTGTGGTTGCGTAGTTGCGGCTCAGTATTAATCCATATATAAAGCGCACCGGATTATAAGGCGCACTGTCAGTTTTTTGAGAAAATTGAAAGCTTTTAGGTGCGCCTTATAGTGCGGAAAACACTGTATATCAAGAAATCGAAAGAATTACTGTATGAGTGCGTTTGTGCAGGTCAGTAACTGTTTGTGTCTGTTTATATTATACATATCTACGTATATAAAAGTGTTATATGTGCCTGTGTGTATAGATTTCTATTATGTTCATCTGTCGCTGTCTGGCACGTCATACTTTAAGTTATTAGGGTTTGGCAAAATAAGTGTTAAACTTCAGCCTAAACCCTTTCGGTCTGTAAAATGTTTTCTTTCTTTATTCATATGCTTTTTTTGTTTGTTTTGTTTTCGTATTTCTATGGACCGAAGAAAAATAAACTAACTAACTAACTAAAACTAACTAACTTCCTGGTTGTAAATGATGACATCACAGTAGGAAATTAACAAGCAATCATCCTGTACCAAACCTCAGCTATTGTCACATATTTTTTTTAATTGACGAAGAAAAATATATGTGAACACCTTGTATTAATGTTTAAATTGTCAAAAAAGTTGTAAATTATGCATAACCTTTGTCTCAGTAGTGTGATGTCATCAGTTTGTTTACTTCCTGTAATTTTCAACAGATTTTTTCAACTTTTCTCCACAAACAGGGACCTGATTGGTGTAAAACTATAATTTATGTAAACACCAGGTATTAATACACCGAATAAAGTCAAATTTAGAAAATCATAAAAACCTGTCCGACGCACTTTAATGCTCTGTCCTTGGTTGCCATGACACCGGGGTTGTGCTTCTGGGGGTCACGTCTTTACTGCAGTTTTATTTTAATTATAGAAAAAAAAATGATTGGATTGGCAAAGGTTTCATGGTGAATTAATAAATCAAATTAAACTAGTTTGGACGTAAAATGGACATAGAGGCTTTAGAATCAATTCAAGCTTCAGCGCACGGATTAAAAACAGTTCAAGTCCCAGGTATGAGCGTCGCACGGGGCTAAAATTACCCGAGAACCTCTGAGTTTGCTGAAATACAGTAGGTAAAAATTGCGATAATTTTTATAGACATGGACGATTCACACGGAACTAGAAACGCAGGCGACATTCGTAATTATTACAATTTACACGAGGTCCAGAGGTAAAACAAATCCCGTTTTAATCGGGTTTTAGGGTTTAATTTACCCTATTTTATTCCTTACGGTGTGGTCCTGTTCTAGTCCTTGTTTAGTTGCGGATTTAGTTTAGTTTAGTTTAGTTTAGTCTTTATTTGAAGGGACAATGTACAGAGACATTAAGCTCATAAAAAAACGATGTTCCGCACCAGATTAGAGCTAAATAGCTAGTTTCCATCTGCAGTCCCTGATTTACAAGAATAAATAGTACAGTGCAAACAACAAAAGATTAGTAAGATCAATTCACAAATTCCACTCTGACTCAAGCGCTCTCACACAGCATCACACATGAACAGAAAAAAAGTATTTACAACATTTGTCTTATAGAATGTACATGACCTACCTATTTACCTTTCACTATTAAATCAGTCCATAAGCCACTTATCTCAGTTACATTTACAAATATATATTTACATATTATACACATACATACTTCCACTGTGTGTGGAGTTTACGTATTGAACTAGAAAGCAAGAAAGTGCTACATTGGGCTTATTTGAGGAGAAGCAAATATCTGTCACTGCTGACAAGTCTGACAGTCTTTAGTCTTGGTCTTAGTCTTTTAGTCCTGGTTTAGTGCCAGCTTTGCTCTGGTGGATGTACGAACACACCCCAAGATTGGGAAACTATTACTTGTAAGATTGTAATTTTACTTTAACATACATGTGCAAAATGATCAATGATTCAGTAATGCAAATCCAATCGCAATAATTAACAAAAATGTGCAGTGTGTGTGGTTTTTTTCCATTCTTTTTTTCTAAATCATTCATCTTTACTATTAAACTGACTCCACCTGAGTCTGATTCACTGGGGCAAAACCACATGAGTGCAGATGTGGGCAGCAGCAGTCGAGAGAGGGAATCCTTCAGCGTTTATTTTCCATGACTAATTCAACCTGGGCTAAATGACTGTTATAAGGAGGATAAAACCAAGCCCAAACTAAGACTGCATTATTCGTCATCCCTCTGACTAAGTGACAACACCTTAAAATCACTGCCATTTTGTTCAAACCTGGTCATTTTCCGACATTCCAAGCATTATTCTTTACTTTGCACGTTCCAAAAAACAGATTTGTCATAATAATTGTGTAACTGTAGCTCATATAAAATGTTTAAAGGAAACATTTTTCATATTTTTATTAGCCTTTAAACACGCTCTGGAGTCCAAATATGGTCATTTTCTGAAATTCCAAGCATTATTCTTTACTTTATACTTTTGTAATTGCTGCTAATGAAAAAAGTGTAAAAGGCACCAGAAGTACTAGATTAAAAATGTGGAATTTGTAGATTATCTGAATTGACACATGCAGTCAGATGATGAAATTGGCTTCAAATAATAAAACGTGACAAAAACTCCTGTCAATGTACAGTATTTTCATTCCGATTTGACAGAAGGACACTGAAGACCACATTTGCACATAGTCAGTGGTAATGCTTTAAGTGAAGGACATTGTCACAGTAGGAAATTAACAAGCAATCATCCTGTACCAAACCTCAGCTATTGTCACAATTTTTTTTATTTGACGAAGAAATATATATGTGAACACCTTGAATTAATGTTTAAATTGTCAAAAAAGTTGTAAATTATGCATAACCTTTGTCTTGATAGTGTGATGTCATCTGTTTGTTTACTTCCTGTAATTTTCAACAGATTTTTTTCAACTTTTCTCTACAAACAGGGACCTGACCTATAATTTACCTTAACACCAGGTATTAATACACCGAATAAAGTCAAATTTAGAAAATCATAAAAACCTGTCCGACGCACTTTAATGCTCGGTCCTTGGTCGAGGGTGGCTGGAGCCTATCCCAGTGACTTTGGGCCTTAGGCGGGGTACACCCTGGACAGTGGCCAACTCATCACAGCAAACACAGAGAGACAGAGACAAGGACAGACAACCATTCACTCTCACATTCATTCACTAGGGACAATTTAGAGTTGTCAATTAACCTACACAGTCATGTCTTTGGACGGTGGGAGGAAGCCGGAGAACCCGGAGAGAACCCACGGTAACACGGGGAGGACATGCAGACTCCACCCAGAGAGATCGTGTGATGTTGGGGTGGTCCGGGATTCGAACCCACGATCTCCTTATTGAGAGGCAGAAGCTCTAGCCGCTCTGCCACCGTGCACCCAGTTTTATTTTAATTATAGACAGCAGTCAGATGATGAAATTGGCTTCAAATAATAAAACATGACAAAAACTCCTGTCAATGTACAGTATTTTCATTCCGATTTCACCGAAGGACACTGAAGACCACATTTGCACATTGTTAGCGGTAATACTTTAAGTGAAGGACATTGTCGATGGTCCGTTCAAATACATCACCTCCGCAAGTGAAAAGGCTCAGGGCGGGGATGTGCACGGCTCTATACGGGACTTAAAGACAGAGACAAACAGGTGCCTAATGGTCCATGCTACAACCACTACATCAAAGCTGCTTTATGCTCCCCCTGTGTCCAACGTCGAAGCGTGCGATCATGCTTGTGTTTTTGAATGCTCAGACTGCAGAGCGTTCTGTGGTCCGAACTCACACCGGGGCAAACAAACCGAGCCACGGTCCGGTGACGTTTGTTTGCTTGTTTAGCTGAAGTGCTAACGCCGTAGTAGAGGAATTAAAACTCAACAGAAGGAAATGTCGCTCATATTCTGCCAGGTCTTGGATTAAATGGATGGCTGGATGGATTAAACCAGTGATTTCAACCTTTTTTGAGTTGTGGCACACTTTTTGGGTTTAGATAATACCATGGCACGCCGCTTACGACTAAAACATTACCAAATCAGACCATTTTGTTTTTAAAAATGTGGTAAATTGCGTCTGGGTCTTTAAATTTAACAGTAGTGATGGTTTTGCATTGGTTTTCGGTGCAGAAGTTGCTCAAGACACGCTAAAAAATGGTAAATTGGTGGATTATCTCTGCTTTTGTTAATATCTTAACTCAATTTCTACATTTTTAAGAAAGGCACTCTAGTTCCCTGACACACTGGTTGAAAATTAAACAACAGTGTGGAGCAGCGAGGTTAACATGGGAAAATAACCTTATAACTAGGGCTGTGCAATTAATCGTGATTTCAATTAATTATAAAAATGTTGTAATCGAAAATACAATTATTGGCAGAATTACTGTGCACTTCTTTTGCCCCTCAAAACCTGGAACAAACGCACTTTTCTAAAACATTTCTCTTTCGCTACAGAATAATTTTGACACTATTCACCTTATTCTGTCCCGCCCACTTTTGTCGTTTTTTCACTTTTGTTGTAAACGCACTTCCGTTTGACGAGAACTCCGTTAAAGCTAATGACGAACGAGGGAAAAGTCTCGCTGCTAAAATGTTACATAAAGTAGATTGATTTGTGTAAAATGTTTAATGAACACGAGCAACAACAAGTCAACAACGCTCCGATTTCCTGGTCGGTCTGAAAACGTCTTTTTAGTCCATGTAGAACTTATTTTCTGTTGAGCTCATCTGCTCCGTGTAAACTACAACGGAAACAAGACGGCGGCGCGTAAGGCAACTTCCGGAATAAGGTGAATAGAAGTAATTGAATGAAATAATTGTGATTTTAATTATGAGCCAAATAATCGCGATTATAATTTTTGCCATAATCAAGCAGTCCTCAATTATTACCAGTCTTCAGATATTTTTTACAGTGAAAGTATCTCATAATACAGTAAAATAATGATAAAACATTACAAACGCCCAAAAAACATGTAAAATATGTTTAACTCACTCAAAAAATCAAATTATTATTTAAAAGCAAGAACATGGGGAATGTTTTTTTTTTTCTTTCTTTCTTTAAAGATTTTTTGGCCTGATACTTTTATTATTTTTATTAGACAGGACAGTTGCAGAGTGAAATTGGGAGAGAGAGGACAGAAACATTCGGCAAATGGTCAAAGCAAACCAACAATGGCGCAGCGGTAACAACGACGCCCTTAACCACTGCACCACCTGCGAGCGCGTGGATTTCTGAGTCAAATAATCACAACTGTTTAATTAGAAACTGAAATGCAATAACCCAAAACTAAATGTTAATAAGTGACATCTCTTACCAACAGTGGTCGAGCTTGAATGCCTATGATTAGAGCCACAACAGGGTCTCTGCAGCAGAATTGTGTTTGTTCCGGACAGACTCCAGGTAGCTCCAAAAACAGACGGATCAAAGAGGTCCATCAAAAGCACAGCGTGAGACCAAAGACTAAACAGAACATGTGCAAATCTGTTTGAACAATATTTACTGCAACAAAAGAAGCATTACAAAATAGTTCGAAGAGAGGTTTAAATGTAGACGTAAAATCAGGTACAGCAGCCTGTACCTGATTTTTACTCTTTAAATAAAAAACAGAACTAGTCCATGTTCCAGATTTTTTTGCATGTAGTTAAGTAAAATCTGTGTTGCCCCAGAACAGATAAAAGCATCTATTCGGGTGAAAATGAGACCATAACATAAAACTCTGCATCTATTTATTCACCTTATTCCTGAAGTTGCCGTACGCGCCGCCGTCTTGTGTCCGTTGTATTAGTTTACATGGAGCAGACGAGCTCAACAGAAAATAAGTTCTACATGGACTAAAAAGCCGTTTTCAGACTGACCAGGAAATCGTTGCGTTGTTGACTTGTTGTTGCTTGTGTTCATTAAACATTTTACACAAATCAATCTACTTTATGTAACATTTTAGAGGTGAGACTTTCCCTCGTTCACCATTAGCTTTAACGGAGTTCTCGTCAAACGGAAGTGCGTTTACAACAAAAGTGCAAAAAACTGCAAAAGTGGGCGGGACAGAATAAGGTCAGTAGAGCGCTTTATCTAATGAGAGCACCAGGAAGTGCACCGTTAGCAATAGGGCTGCACAATATATTGAAAAAATATCGTTATCGCGACAATAACAAATGCAATATACATCTTGCAAAGATAGTTCCTACTGATTAAACCTTAAATGTTCACCCTCAAAAGCGCCGTTTTGCGAAGTACAGAAATGGCAAGTGAATGTCTTTTATTGTTAAAGCTCTCACATAAATGAAGGTGAATAAAATGTCAGAAATGTTTAAAATGTCTTTTTTTTTTTTTTTTTTTTTATGTCTCCAATGCAATATTTTTTATCTAAGCTACTATATTTTAAAGTAAGAGTTGAGTACTTAATTGTTATTGTTTATACCTGGAAAAGTAATGAAAAATATATGCAAATGAGGGAAAAATATAGCAATAATATAGTTATCGCAACACATACCACCATATCGCACTAATTTCCCATATCGTGCAGCCCTAGTTAGCATGCTAATGTTTGTTAGCTTTACCGTAATGATCCGTAATGATGCTCTGGGCTCAGAGACTCGTGAAAAGTGCTTATATTTTTATATTCGTGGGGAATATTTAGGATGCTATGACTGTATCAGGTAAGTGGCTGATACATTTAACTGCTTTAAAGACATAAACTAGTTCTGTTTTTCACATTTCAAAACAATAAAAATCAGGTACAGGGCCTTTACGGCTATGTTTAAATGTTACATAACGGAGGAATCATTTGAAAGGAAAAGAAAAGCTGGTGCTACCACTGTCAATAAAACTCTCTGCTCGAACAGCTCGAAGGGTTTTTCTTTGATAACTCAATCTGAGGAAACCAAGTCGTCTGACCTTTGCCCCGCCCCATCTGACGCGGCTCACAAAAATCAATCTTCTGCTGCTGACAGGACGAGATTCTGTGCCAAGCCATCCATGACCCATTAAGGTTCATTAGCTGCACTGCAATTTAGCGTCTCCACTCGTAAAAGCCAAACTGAGGGAAGGCACCAGTGAGCAGCGAACACATCGGACACAACACGAACACGAATACCTCGATATTTTAGGATTATACTGACAATTAGATGTCATCGAAACCAACAAAAGTGCTCAAATGTGCCGGTAAATCTCTTTAAAAGTGCAAATGACAGCAGACGTGACATAACTCCACAATTGTTACCTAGCAACCATTCTGTAAACATTGGCCAAAATCCATCTAAATTACACAAGAATAATGATTTGACAAAAAATTATAAATGATAACACCTTTATGTTTTAAATGACTGCTTAAACAGTCAGAAAACTGTGTCAGTTGCCCAGTAAATTCTCATTTTGGATCGAATCTTGCTTATTGATGACATCATGGAGGGATTTAGTTATTTATTTATATATTTATTTATTTTATTTAAGTATTTACCACATGTTCTATCCCACTGAACAAAGAAATAAAGAGAAAAACAAACCTGTCATATGCATTTTAAGTTCAGGTTCTTGTAAATGAATGCTAAAAGTAACAACATACATGTATAAACATCATGTCACCTTTTTTCATTAAAATACTTTGTTACGGCAAATTGATTAACCACAGTATCTTGCCTCATATTGATCAATCACTGTTTTCATAAAAGCTTTTATTTCCACAGAATTGTCCGTAGACTTTTCCATGAAAAAGCCCCAAGATGATCATTGACAATTTGAATCTATTACATTTTTATATTCCTGAAATTCTATTGATTGCACAACCCGCACATGAAATTAAATGGACAAAAGTGACTAAATACATTTATTCAAAGGTCAGCGTTTAATTATTAGATGATAGGTGGACAATATATGGGAAATATATAAAAAATGTGAATACTGAGTTTAGCGTTTTTAGTAAAAAATGCAAAAACAAAAAGCTGAAAGAGCTGAGTTAAAACTAAAAATGAAAAGGTTCTGCTGTGAATTTTCAATAGAGTGAATAAAAGGTAATATATCTGCACTTTTGTGATTACACTTTACATTTGTCATATCATTAAACCTCAACTAAAATACAGCTGGATTGACATAATTGACATAAAAAAATCATATCCTCTATTATTTTTTTAATTATTTCGCAATGATCCTGTTGATGTTGTATAACTCACCTTCCCAAACAGACATGCGTCCAGCTCTAGTTGTTTATTATTCTCCTTCTGTCTTTCGTTTCACATTGGAGCTATAATCAGAAACATTGGGGTCGCGCTCACCTCTCAAAGTGGCTCTATGCTTTTCAGGGGAAGCGTTCAGAAAAGGCTGGTGCTGCGCTGATTATTTCCTCTGGCTCAAGCACAGTCAGGCTATTGAGTGACGCCCCCCTTTAACTCTAACTACAGACCTTTCATATTTACCATGACCCACAGACCTCTGCACAGGCGCACATGTGGCCCCCGCGAAACGCCCTCTGTCCACAATCAATCGGGAATGGTCCCACAGCAGCCCCTATATAGGAAAGGGAAACGAAATGTCTGGGTTGTTCCATTTGTGAATTCTTCTTGACAACACTAACACGAATGTCAGTGTTATGAAACGATCAAAATCAAAATCCAATCGAAGTTGCAATTGGAAAATCGCAAAGGCTGCAGATTTTGAAGTGCAATCATTTCCTCCACATACAACATGTTTTATTCTGTCTAAAAACGGCTCACCTGTAGTTTAGATTTGTTAAAACTTGGTCTGAAACAAGCATCAGAAAAGCGAACGGTGTCAAAAATGTGAGTAAAAGTGACAATAACGCAACTAAACATGATAACTGTAACAAAACGCAACTAAAAGTGACAAAATGTAACTGAAAATGTCAAAAACGTGACTTGAAGGGATAAAAGCATGACTAAAATTGACAAAAACAACTAAAAGTGACAAAAAACGTGACTCAAAGTGATAAAAACGTGACTAAAAGTGACAAAACGCAACTAAAAGTGACAAAAAACGTGACTTAAAGTGATAAAAATGTGACTAAAAGTGACAAAACGCAACTAAAGGGGACAAAACGAGACTGAAAATAATAAAAACATGACTAAAATGTGACACACTCACGGCGAGGCGTCATTCCAGTACTATGGCCCTCGTCTGTGGAACGGCCTGCCGGAGAACCTCAGGGCCGCAGAGAACGTTCAGGTTTTTAAGAGCAGGCTCAAGACCCACCTTTTTAGTTTAGCTTTTGACTAATATTTAATTTAATCAGTTCATTTAATATATTTATTTATCCTATTTATTGTGTTTATTTAACTTAGCTCTAGCATTTTAGTTGTATTTATTTATTATTTATTTAGTTTTACTCTATTTCAACCCACTTATTGACTTATTTCTTAATATTTATCTATTGTTTTATTCATTTTAGACTCTCCAGTGTTTCCTCTGAGGGGCCCTCTGTACCAGGAGCGGCGGTCGCTCAGGCTGTGGGGCCCTGGCTCATGGGCCCCTGGTGGAGGTGTTTGCCTCATCTCTCCCCTGGGCCCTGAGTTTGTGTCCTGTGGCTGTGGCCGGCGCTGCTCCTGGTGCAGACGGCTCCTCTGATGGTGCTTGTTCAGCTGGTGTATCTGTACTCAGCCTCATGTCTCTTAGAACGTGTACGTGTGAGTGCGTGCGTGTGTGTGTGTGTGTGTGTGTGTGTGTGTGTGTGTGTGTGTGCGCATGTGTGTGTGAATGTACAGGTTTGTATATGTGACTGCCTATGGGGGGGGGGGGGGGGGGAGGGCTGTGGGGGAGGTTGGAAGGGAAACGGGATGTGGGAATTTTTTTAATGCACTGTAAAGCACTTTGTGTTACATTATATGTATGAAAAGCGCTATATAAATAAAGTTTGATTTGATTTGATTTGACTAAAATGGACAAAAATGCAAATAAAAGTGGCAAAATGCACCTAAAAAGTAGCAAAAACATGACTTAAAGCGACAAAAGTGTCATACACATGATTCTTTAATTTGTTTGTCAGTTCATATTTCAGTCTTTGGGCCTTACAAAAAATTATTTCTTAAGCCCCATTTTCTAATAAACATAGACTGAATAAAAAAAAAAACCTTTGGAATTTAATTGAGAATCGTTTTTAAATGAAATCGTAATCGAATTCCCAGGAACGCCTGTATTCGCAAGCAGCAAACCTTAAATTAAATCTAAATTAAATTACATGTAGTTCAAGCTGTGCTCACTCTACCAACTCCTACCCAATGATGCCCCTTTCAATGAGACTTTTCACCATACATCGCTGACAGCTGCACTTCTTCTGTGACATCTGGCCTCGCACAATAATCCAATCCACACCGCGCTGGCAGAATCGAAAAGGAGATGATTTGAAAAGGCACAGGTGTTTTCCGCACAAACTTTCAGCAGCGAATTTCGTTGAGAAGTCGCAGGACGAGATTCAAAAGCGTCCAATCGTCATCCGCCTTCATCGACTCCAACAGGCCCGGCTTTAAAGTGACATTAAATTGACTTCTGTGTGAATTTCTTACTTGTACTCTAAAAAAGGCCTGTCAAGCTCTCTGACATTTTCAGGGCAAGCCGGCGCCGAGATGAGAGTGCGGGGCGCGCTATAGTGAACGGTCGGGAGTGCAGTCGAAGAGAGCGAGCGGGGCTGTGCACGGCTGAGTCTCTACAAGGCTACGGGATACAAAGCATGTCTCCCCCGCTCCCCGACCAATTACTAACACACACATTGATTCGGGAGGCGACGAGGTGTGGAGAACACGAGACAGGAGCGAGTGCACAGCCGTGAGCCTTACACATTAATCTATACCAGCAGTGCGCGAACTTTCCATGCCGTTAATGATCGCTGTATATTGTTTGGGTTTGTCGCTTGTGTCTTTAAATTTGGGAGGATTGTAACAGGAGTAAAGGTGATCATAATTCAGATTTAGGACTAGAACAAGGTAAAACCAGGATGAAATCAGGGAGAAACCAGGACGAAATCAGGCGAAATCAGGGAGAAACCAGGACGAAATCAGGGAGAAACCAGGAAGAAACAAGGACTAAACCAGGGTGATAGCAAGGCAAGACCAGGATGAAACCAGGAGTAAAACCAGGATGAAACCAGGAGTAAAACCAGGATGAAACCAGGAGTAAAACCAGGATGAAACCAGGAGTAAAACCAGGATGAAATCCGGGCAAAACCAGGAGAAACCAGGACGAAATCAGGGAGAAACCAGGAAGAAACAAGGACTAAACCAGGGTGATACCAGGGTGATAGCAAGGCCAGACCAGGAGGAAACCAGGAGTAAAACCAGGATGAAACCAGGAGTAAAACCAGGATGAAATCCGGGCAAAACCAGGAGAAACCAGGACGAAATCAGGGAGAAACCAGGAAGAAACAAGGACTAAACCAGGGTGATACCAGGGTGATAGCAAGGCCAGACCAGGAGGAAACCAGGAGTAAAACCAGGATGAAATCAGGAGTAAAACCAGAATATAATCAGGGCAAAACCAGGACGAAACCAAGACAAACCCAGCACGAAACTAGTACAAAAACAGGACGAAAACAAGACGAAATTAGGAAGAAACTAGGAAGAAACCAGGAGGAAACCAGGAGGAAACCAGGGCAAAACCAGTGTGAAACCAATATGAAACGAATATGTACAAAACCAGCACGAAACAAAAATAGAACGATAATAGGACGAAAACAGGACGAAACAGAACGAAAACAGGACGACGAAAATAGGATGAAAACAGGACAAAACCACGAAGAAACCAGGACATAACCAGGGCAAAATAGGACTAAATCAGAAAGAAACCAGGACCAAACAACAATGATACAGAATGAAACAAGGACATAATCACAGTAAAGTCAGGATGAAACCAGGACAAAACCAAGATGCAAAAAACAGGCCGACATCTGGGCAAAATCAAGACAAAATCATGACGAAACGGGCGAAACAAAGACCAAACCAGGAGGATCAGGCCAAAACTAAATCATTATTAAATCAAGACTAAACCATGACAATTTCCAGTTAAACTAAATCAAATGTATTAACAAGTTAAATAAATTGAACAAATCAGAATTTAAAACTTAGAAGTCAACACAGGACTAAACAAGTAATCTAGGAGTAATCTTGGTCAAATATGTACGATCTAAACCAGTGTTTTTCAACCTTTTTCTAGTTGCGCCACACTTTTTGCGTTTAAAAGACACAACAGCACACCACCTACAAAAACCTGACCAAATCAGACCATTTAGTTGAACCAAATCATGTTTGTGTTACTGTTTGGTGCTTTAAATTTGGCATTAGTGGTGGTTTTGCGTTCTGTTTTGGTGCAGAAGTTGCTCAGGGCAATCCAAAACGGTAAATTAGTTATTTACATCTGCATTTCTGAACCTGTTAACTCCAATTTGATATTTTTACAAGGTACACTTGGCAAAACTTCAAGGCACACTAGTGTTCCCCGGCACACTAGTTGAAAATCAAGGATCTAAACCAAGTGATAACTGAATGAATGAAATCCGAGCATTCTTCTAAATATAAACCTGATCCAAATTGTGAACTAAAGAGCCCAGATTGACACCAGGACAAATCTGGAGCTGTATTGAATTATGAACCTGTAAGACTCAAAGAACGAACCAGCCACAGATAAACCAGGACTAAAACAAGAAATAAACAACATTTTAGACAGAACTTAATCTTGACAACCACTGACCATCTAAAACAAACTTCTTATAGTAGTCTATATCTGAACACATTTGCACCACGTAAGATGTCAGAAATACTACAAATTAATCAAAATGAAACAGTCCAATTTAGAGGCTGCCGTTCTTTTAGCAGCTCATATTTCCGTCTCCTCTCAAACGTTAATGCTCCTCGGCATGTTTAAAATGTGAACTCTGAGCCCTTTCCTTTTAAAACAAACGGTAAATCTCATCGCAATCACAATGCTTGTCAGATATTTTTCCAAAACCATTCAGCCCTAACAGCACGTCCGCTGATTGAAGCGCTACAAGCCTGGACGCACACAGTGGAACAGCTGAAAGACTGACAATTACCTGGAGGTCGAAGAATTTGCTGTATCTCCTGTAGATGATGTGGGAGGTGTTGTCGGAGTATGTTACGTTGATGACATAAACCTGGAAGAGAAGAAAATGGGTTAAAATAACATCTACAAAAATAAGGTTTTAATTGGCTTCTTAATAGAGCTACAAGCGAGCTAATTATCCCGGATACAGATGGCTTGGAAATGACTAACAGATGATCCGACTGTAATGGGCTTATTGTTTTGATCATGATGTCATTCTAAAAGGTTAATCTATGCACTCAAAACAACACTGCGCAGTCACACTAGTGGTGGGAGCAATATTATTTACAAAGTATTACTGAAATGGGTTGGGGCTTCAATTAATCGAAATTGAATCGAAATTGCAATTTGAATGGATGCAGTTAGCAAATCGCATTTTTTAAAGTGCAATAATTTCCTCCCCAAACAACAAAACATCCTGAAACAAGTGAAGAACATGACTAAAAGCATCACAAAACATCAAAAACATCTCTAAAATCAACTAAAACGCGACTGAACGTGACAAAAACGTGACTAAGCAATGGAACTGCAACTAAGTGAAAAAAAGCAACCATTAGTGACACAAATGCTACTAAAAATGACAAAAACGCTACCAAAAAGTGACCAAAACATGACAAAAAGACACAAAAAACGCTCCGAACCATGTGATTTTTTTCATAGTTATTTCGGTCTTTTTATCAATTCTCCTGTTCGTGTTTAAAATGTGAACTTTGAACAGAATCCCATTATTAAAATCGCAAATTTAATCTGGTCAGAACAATCGCAATTAGACATTTTCCCCAAATTGTGCAGCTTTAAAATGGGTGTTTGAAAAAGCAAAACAAGAATTACCAGTTATTAAAATCAGGATGGATATGTCACTGGTTTTGGCATTCACTTCTAAAACTATATTTCCAAAAGGCTGTATATTGAGTCTGAATAACTATCATCAAGATATGTTTCAATACTACTCATAAGGGCAGAATAGTTTTGGCTTCCGGGGAAAAACTCTTGACAGAGATAGAGAAATAGAGATGTCTCAAGATGCCGACGGGCTTGAACAAAAAAATGTTAGCGCTAGTGTGTTAAAATATCTGGAGAAGCTGTAGTTACAAAAACAGTTCTACAACGGCAGCAAAATAAATGAACCATGCAATTTAAAAAGAAACAAATCTAAATCTTGTCTTGTCTTGTTCTTGTGGGCCTTTCCAGGTATCCATAGAGGTTATGCAGAGACATTCTTTTATTCAAAAAGGCTCCTGAACATTCCGACTTGAGTGAGAGAATTATAGGCAGCACAACTGATAAAATGTGTTTCTTTACTTCTTTTTTTTTTGTTTACAGAGCTTTGGTTTTGCTCAAATCAACTTTATACAGTAAAATCAACTGAAAGTAGTTTCTCTGTTGTTGCTGTGACTGTGCAGAGCTTAACCTAGCTTGTTTACTACTGGTAGTTGGAGATAAAGGACACTTCAACTGTCGCAATTCATTTCCTCAACACTTGGACTCAGAAACATCGGTAACATTAGATTAAGGTTCCTTAGTAAACTATTTATAATGCATTAATAAGCACTTGTTATGTGTTTAGAAGCACTTATAAGTCATTTACAAGCATTTATTAGCGTGATAATTGAAAATAATGCAATATGCAACTCATTGATGCTCTGTACATGTGGTTTATTCACTCAAACATGTTTCGGCTGATGGATTATAAACATGTATAAGGCGTTATAAGTGCATTAACAAACTATTAGAGCTTATTAACATCTTATAAAAAATGTAGTTTATTCGATAAGCAATGTAGTTTATTCGATAGAGTGCAGTGAGGACAGTTGTAAAGAACGTTACATAGGAGAAACAAAACAGCCATTGCACAAAAGGCTGTACCAACACAGAAGATGTTCCTCCACCGGACCGCAGAGTGCAGTCCATCTGCATCTAAAAGCTACAAATCACTCGTTTGAGGACAGTGAGGTGAAGATTTTGAGCAGAGAGAAGAACTGGTTTGAAAGAGGAGTAAAGGAGGCCATTTTTGTAAAAAGAGAAAATCCTTCCCTGAACAGGAATGGGGGCTTAAGATTTAATTTAGCCAAAATTTATGACAGCATCCTGACACCTTGGTCCAGATCAATAGACCAGTCAAATGCTAATGAGGCAATCAGTAGTGAGGAGGGAGCAACAGCCAGCTATCAAGATAACAATAGACCTTTAGACACAGGTGAAACTAGGTGAGGCCAACCATTAATCAACAAGATAGACCAATTAATTAAATCCCAGGTGACAAACAAACAATCTTATAACAAAGACAGGAGTGCAGTGACTCCTCCCTGGGGGCTGGACTCCCACTACTTAGAGTAGCATATAAGCCCAAGTTCCCATACCAGCTCTCTGATTGACAATGACTTTTGGATAAAAGTCGAAACGTCTCGATCTTTAAACGGCGTCCGGATGACAACCTCTGAACCCCTTTCTACGATCTTATAAAAAGTTAACTAAGGAACCTTAATCTAAAGCGTTACCGAAACATCTTATTTACAAACAGAAATGTAACGCGTTCAACTGTGTGTGATTCCAAAGTTTATATCAGTGATAAATGTGAGCGTAGCTGCTGTGTTCCTGTTGTTTATCTGGTTTTCTACAACTGTTTACTAGATTTTTGCTTTTTAGATGTCAAGTACAAACTAAATATTTAGCAGAGTTGAACAATTTTATATTTGTTATTAGATTTTAGCAGCTTTGCCACATTTCAGTTGTGTTTTGAGGCGAAAACGTCATCACTCACCGCTGACTCTAATGTGTTTTTTCCACTCACTCAGACTGTTGCGATATCACCTGCATAACCTTCTACACCTCCTGCGCAAATGAGTCGATCTACTTTGGATGAAAACGAATCATGCCCAGCCCTTCCGCTCACCCCGAGAGTCACACCCAGGCGCGGACTCCAGACACGGTAATAAATTTGTCAGAACTTGGAGGTTAGAGCGGTGACATCACTCCCCATCCATCATCAGAATTGCCCGTTAGCCTTTAGCCTGCGCTGGAGCTCCGCGGCGGCCCTGAGAGGCTCGATAACGCGGCGATGGAGTTCATTTAAGCTTCGAGATGAGCTAAGTGCGAGCCCTGATATAATAACGCGAAGATAAAGCAGTGCAACGGATCCACCGTCTTCGGAGCGGGAGAGCGCAGGTGGGATTGCACTACGGATCCAGATGGAGGGAGATGTTTGGCTCCGATTGCGAATTATTAGAGGAGATAACGGCAATTGAAGAGAGATATTACAACGGGCCGGCGGTTCGTTTAGATTCACGGCGACGCAAGTTTGTGCAAGTATCAGGAGCACGATCAGTCTTTGTTGTACGAGTTCAAACGTGGAGTAAAGCTAATATTAGACATGCTTTTCTACAATATGTGGTGCTCTCTGTGGTAAATAATTCATAGTATCAAAGTCAAACGTTGCACAGAACTTTATCTACGTTAGATAATTACGCTTTTCTATTCGGAAAATGGACCTCTTTGACAGAACGTGGACTAAATGGGACTATTATTTTGATGAGAATGTAACATGATTTCGTTTCTTTGGATGTTCTGTGCTACTTTTGTCATTTTTCTTTTGCTCTCTGGTCTTGTTCTGTGTTTGAATAAAAAACAACAATGAAAAAACTAAAATCTGTGCTTCTATGGATGATTTTTTTTAAGCATGTGCTAGTTTAGCAGTCAAATTTTCAATCTTCTGTGGTGTTGACGAGACGTTTCTTTGGTTTTTAGTTCAAATGTAAGTATGACCTTCAGGAATTGAACACAAACTAAGCAAAATAATCACAAACAAAAGTATTAATTCAAAAATAATTCCGCTCTAAACCACAGCAACCAATGATCTTTCTATCTTTCTAGCATGTTTTGATGTCCTTCCTCAGTTAATTTCACAAAAGTCATTCAAATAAACAACATCCGAGTAAAGCTTCACAGTGAGATCTTTCAGCTGCTGTTTAACTTACATTAAGATGCTTTTTTGAAATCCAATTACCTCTTTAAAAGTCTCTCTAGCTTTCAGGGTTACCAATATGTCTGCGTTGTGTATGTCCAATTCTTTAATATTGCAAGACAAAACAACATAAAAACAAAAAGAACATGACAACAAGACAAAAAAAAAAAGAGTAGTCTGTTCAAAGTCAGTCTGGCATACGTCCCCTTTTGTATCTGTTCTATTTATTCCAGTCTTTCCAGTTTATAAATGTCCAATGGGCATATCACATTCATCTGTCCCCTGCTTTGTTTTGTTAATTTAATTGTGTAGCTTAACATAGAGGTTAAGTCATGTGTCGTGGGTCGAAGCAAGGGCTAAACCAGGTCTAAAGAACGTTTCAGTTCACAGCAAAGACCAACTTACAAGACGACAAATGAGAATAAAGACTGACTCTAAATTAACAAACTGCAGACAAATGATACCGCCTGCGTATCCCGGTTTGAGAGAATGCACTGAAAACTGTGTTCTAACCCAGCTTTCCCATCATAAAGCGGGTTTTCATTCTACTAGGAAGCTGGATTTAGTGGGTTAACCAGGTAACTTTGGGGTTAAACCTGGTGTGGCGATAATACGAACAGCTCACGTCCTACCAGAGTAAATCTCTATGGCAACGAACCTGCTCCGGACCAGGTTAAGTTCCTGGCAGCTCCGCGAACCAATCACATGACGTCACCCTTCCTCCAGAATCCTGTCGGTTCGGGCGCACAGAGCGTACGAGGTGTGCTCTGCAGAGAGAGAACGTTCAGGGGTCGCCAAAGCACCCTGGATTTCCCTGAGGATGATCTTTTTGAGAGCACCTCTGTGGGCTTTACATCGTTAATGCTGCTAAACGAAGTCAAAATGATTTGCTAGACGTCTTTGTGGTTTTCCCCGGTCATCTCCTGTGACGCAAAAACAAAAATTGTTGAGGATATTTTTGGTTTACATGAAGAAGAGAGAAGAAGAGAGGTTCATTATTACTCAAACTAGAGCTTGGTTCTAACGCCTTGATATTGTCCCGTGAAGAGATGTCATTTGAACTGCACGAATCAAACTTATATTGAGCGAATCAACAATACTTTCCCCGCCCTCTTTTATGCTCTTTTAGCTTCTGCCCCTGTTTCTTTTCGTCAGAATTTAACTTTTTTCTTCATATTTATTGAGGATGATGCTTGTTCCTCCTGTGAGCTGTACGCCGCTCTTGCCTTCTCCATTGTTCTAATTGGCCGGCAGGCACTAACTCCGCCCCTTTAAGTGAACGCGCACGGTCTCATAAAAAAAAAAAAATCTTGGTTTAAAGCAGAACTCAGTATCTTCAGCGACAGAGCTCCACCTGCAGGTCTTTTGTGAACGTACACTCCCAGTAAAATGACGGCAAAAGCTTTTTTTTTTCTTTTTTCCCCTTCTTTTTTATTGAAATAAGGAAGTTTAATCACATATTAAACCATTTCAATGTTGTTAAATTGTCAGCCCTGCGACGAGTTGGCCACTGTCCAGGGTGTGCCCCGCCTAAGGCCCAAAGTCACTGGGATAGACTCCAGTCACCCGCGACCCCTAACGGGAACAACCGGTAGAAAATGAATGAATGAATGTTGTATAAAGTATAAAAAAGAGAGCCATGGTTTCTCAGGAGAGTTGTCTTTGGATCGGTTTCAGCAAAGTTGCCGCTGGTTTTCCGTGCAGAGACAGCAGGGGGCGACGACGGGGGCTTCAAATGGTCCAAAAATACATTTACAACCACCACACGGACTTACAAAGGCATTTCAAATCAAATCAAATCAATTAATTTTTATAATGCCCAAAATCTCAACAACAGTTGCCTCGATGGGCCAGCTTGTTCAGATAACTGTCCCAGAATGCCCCTGTCCTTTGACCCTCCTTCGCGGCGAGGAAAAACTACAAAAAACCCCATGGGAAAAAGTAGAAACCTCGGGGAGAACCACAGTGAAGGAGAGATCCTACTCCCACGGACGGACATTTAAAAAGGTAAAAATGTTACTTAGTTCTACTTTAACTTCGTATTTACGGCTTATCCAGCGCTCATGGCTCAGTCAATCCAGGTAAGAGCAACTTATCCAGGATAAGTTTTGTAGAACAGGCCTCTGGTTTATTATTAGGCAACAGGACAATTGTGTTTACAATGAGTATTAACCTGCCTCTGTCTGATCCGATCGACTTCCAGCATAATCCATTTACCTAAATCAAAAGCTACTTGAGAATCAGGCAAGACACAAACAAAGTCGACAAAACAAATCCATAGTTGTGACCTGATTCTTCGCCGTCGTTGTTTTCCCCGCTACAGAAAAAAAAACGATCCATGCTGTTTCTGTATTATTGTATCAAAGAATCACATCAAAACATAGACATCTGGAGTGTACTTGACATAAAGATGAAATAACTGCTAAAATCAGTCTGAATAAAACAACATGATGACAGTCTGCCAATGCGCTGCAAATAGAAATCACTTAGCATCGAGCCAGCGCTATCCAGTGTGAAGAGAAACAGCAGCTTCCTTCAGGAGGATGAACCGGGCCATTTCTTTAACAGTGTCTCTCTTTGTCACTGACTCTAAACGCAGATAAAGAGGAATGAGGTTGAAAGGTTTGAACTCGGTGTCCTAATGTGACTTCTCGCCTATTTGGATAAACTTACTTCAGCCACAGTGGAAGTACTCGCTTGGAAAAACTACTGGTTGAGGTAAAAAACTGTTTCTTTGAGAGATGTGAGCTAAATCAAATGGACAGGTGTCAAAATTCAATTCAAACTAAATATTGACATAGTATTTTGAAATATTGCTATAGTTTGTATGTTGTTTTGCTGTTGTATTTTAGACTAAAGTGTGCACTATGTAGCTTTTCTGTTGGAAGGATATGTCACCTGCTTGTTTCTATGGAGATTTTATAAATTTATTTTATTCTAGGGCTTCAGTCAACTCTCATTCCTGTCATGATAATTACAACTATATCGACTTATTGTTCAATATATGAGGGAAAGAATAATATTTGGGGCTCAATGTTTATCGTGTACAATTTTGGCAACCTTTTTTTTTGTTTTGCGATAAGATTTGAGCCATAGAGCGTAACTTTTATGACTCCAAATGTGTTTGATTGTGCTATAAATGTATTGTAACTCATGTTTTTTAATGATATAGCACAGTTTTTGTAGAATTCTCCTGCTGTTATTGTTTATCGTGATGATCAGCCCAAAGTGCAACACCACAAGATCATAAAAGTTCACACAGTTTACATAATTTTACCCTCTTTTTTACAGAAAACTATTGGAAAACTGTGTAAAAAGACAGACTGAACTCACAATTCACTCCCAAACTTACTCACAAGCCTTCTATTTTCTAATCCGAGCCATACAAATCTTTATAATGCCAATAAAATAATTAGCCGACTAATAAAATGTATTTATTTATTTGTTGATTTGGTCAGCTAAATGTCCAGCTCTAAAACCATCCATAATTACATTGATGCAAAATATAAAGCCATACTATGAACATCTGCGTGGAGAAAAGCTGGCCGTGGACGATGCATTGTAATACCAGCTTTATCAAATCAAACATTTTGAATGAAAAAGAAAAGTTGTGGATATAAACAACCATTTTTAAAAGCACTATACATTTAGGTGTACTTTTGGAGTGCTGCTAAGTGTGTCCTGATAACGATATTCAGACGATTTTATGTCAATCCAACAGAAACGTGTTAAACGCAGTATCTGAGGTTCAATTATCAGACAAATGTAAAATGTCTGTCAAATCACAAAAATGAAGTCACAAAAATGCAGAAATTAAAAAGTTTACGTCACCATTTTTATTTTTAATTAGCTCTTCATGTAGCATTTTATTTATTTTTTACAATAAACGATAAACTTGATTTTCAAATTCTGCATATTAACTTCAACAACAGTCACAATATTTTAAAAAGTTCAATATATTGCCTTCTTCTAGTCACAGTTATTAGTATTTGGTTCTTATGATTATAGTCTGACCTGAATAATCACGATTATCAATTAACCGAAGAGTCTTGACATCTCTAGCTGCGCAAAATGTAAACTAAAAACTACTAATTTAACACTGTTTTGACCTTAGTTTAGTTTTTCATATTTTTTTTTCATTATGACAAAATTTGACAAGCCATTTACTCTTGCGTTTGAGCCCAAAACCTAAAGCAGGCATGTCCAAACTAAGGCCCGGGAGCCAAATGTGGCCCTTAGATCAATTTTTCTTGGCCCTTTGGCTTCCTGGTGCATTGGCCCACATTGTCTTGAGAAGTACTTTTTACTGCTAATTTCAATTTTTTTACAATTCTAACCTAAGTAACTAACATTCTGGTACAACACAGACCTGATATTAAGGCAGTGAGACTGAATGTAGATGTGGTGGTACTTAAAACATCAGATAAATGCAGCTTTTTTCACTTCACGATTGATTTGTGGCCCTCGGCTTGGTCTATATTTCAATATGTGGCCCTCGATGGAAAAAGTTTGGACACCCCTGACCTAAAGTATTGAAATCCAACAGCTACACTGCACATCACATTTGTTTCTCTACGTAGTCTTCAGTATTATTTTAAAGTTCACATGAAGACGGCGGGTGCACAAGGCAGTCCCAGCACAGCCGAGGGTTAAACGCCCTGTTAGACTTGGACCGGGATCAGCTGCAGTTGGAGACGAGCCACGGCGTTTTGTTCAGTGCCATCCAAACAGCGCTACCGGCATCACAGCCTGTCACAGTCACACTACACTGTCAAATTTGTTCTTCGCGCAGCAGGGCGTCTGCAGCGATTAGCTTTGGCATTTATTGCTTTCAAAATGGGCTCCCTGGGGTGCTGCGCCGCCACGAAATCCCAAAAGTCACGAAATGTCTACTACAGAACCGCCGGTGTTGTCTCCGAGGCGCTGACAACCGTTTTGCATAAGCCAAAGGTGGTGTTTGTACTCATTAACAAAAATATACGTGAAAAAAAAGCTAATTTGCATGTCTTGCGGTGTCCTGGGAGTCTGCTGTGGATGTTTTATGTAATGCAGTAAGTCACGCCTTCGTTTTGGCAGAGCGCATTGGCTGCACTCAAAATATATTATATAAAATTAAATATAGAAATTAAATTGTAATAAACAGAATGTAATAAAGAATCATGTTTCAGGATGGTTTTGTCATGTTTTGTCTCTTTCAGTGTCACTTTTGTTGCTTTTAGTCACTTTTTTGTCTCTTTCAGTGTTTTTTATGTCGCTTTTAATCACATTTCTGTCACTTTTAGGTGTGTTTTGGTCTCTTTCAGTGTCGTTTTTGTTGCTTTTTGTCACTTTTTTGTCTCTTTCAGTGTTGTTTATGTCGCTTTTAATCACATTTCTGTCACTTTTAGGTGTGTTTTGGTCTCTTTCAGGGGTGATTTTGTCTCTTTCAGTGTCGTTATCGTCGCTTCTAATCACATTTGTGTCACTTTTAGGTGTGTTTTCGTCTCTTTCAGTGTCGTTTTTGTTGCTTTTAATCACATTTTAGTCACTATTAGGTGTGTTTTCGTCTCTTTCAGTGTCGTTTTTGTTGCTTTTAATCACATTTCTGTCACTTTTAGGTGTGTTTTGGTCTCTTTCAGGGGTGATTTTGTCTCTTTCAGTGTCGTTTTCGTCGCTTCTAATCACATTTTTGTCACGTTTAGGTGTGTTTTCGTCTCTTTCAGTGTCGTTAATGTTGCTTTTAGTCACCTTTTTGTCTCTTTCAGTGTTGTTTTTGTCGCTTCTAATCACATTTTTGTCACTTCTAGGTGTGTTTTTGTCTCTTTCAGTGTTGTTTTTGTGATTGTAGTCACTATTTTGTCTCTTTCAGGTGTGTTTTTGTCTCTTTCAGTGTCGTTTTTGTCGCTTTTAATCACATTTTAGTCACTATTAGGTGTGTTTTCGTCTCTTTCAGTGTCGTTTTTGTCACTTTTAATCATATTTTTGTCACTTTTAGGTGTGTTTTGGTCTCTTTCAGTGTCGTTTTTGTTGCTTTTAGTCACTTTTTTGTCTCTTTAAGGTGTGTTTTTGTCTCTTGCTTTCAAAATGGGCTCCCTGGGGTGCTGCGCCGCCACTAAATCCCAAAAGTCACGAAATGTCTACTACAGAACCGCCGGTGTTGTCTCCGAGGCGCTGACAACCGTTTTGCATAAGCCAAAGGTGGTGTTTTTACTCATTAACAAAAATATACGTGAAAAAAAAAGCGAATTTGCATGTCGTGTGGTGTCCTGGAGTTGCACTGGGAGTCTGCTGTGGAGGTTTTATGTAATGCAGTAAGTCACGCCTTCGTTTTGGCAGAGCGCATTGGCTGCACTGAAAATATCTTGGTGGCGTTGTAATGTGAGCCGGCCCACAATGGTATAGAAAATGACAAGTCGCGAAACCTCCAGGCACATTTAAAAAGGCATTGATCCATGTGCTGTGCAGGGATGGAAAAGAACCGCTCACTAATTGTACCTTTTATGCGTAGATTTTGCGTAGATGGCTGCACGATTGACTGAAATCGAATCGAAATTGAAATTTGAACAGGCTGCAATTTTCAAAGTGCAATGATTCCTTTAACAAACAACAAATTACTGAGTTTTATTCTGCACAAAAACCTAACTCTGTAGTTTATATTTGTTATAAGATGTTCGATAAGCAACAAAAAGTGACAAAAACGCATCTAAAAACGAAAAAATACGCGTCAAAAAGCGTCAAAAACTAGATTAAAACTGACAAAAACATGACTGAGAGTGTCAAAAAGCGTCAAAAGCGCAACTAAAAGCGACAAAAATGTGTCTAAAAGCGGCAAAAACGCGACTATGTAACAAAAACGCAAATTAATAGTGACAAAAACGCAACAAAACATGGCAAAAGTGAGAAAAACACAACTATAAGTGAAAAAAACTATACAAAAATTGACAAAAACAATACTAAAAGTGACAAATATGTGACATAAACGTTCCAAAATATATGATTCTTTTGTTAGTTTGTCAGTTCTTATTTCAGTCTTTTTGTCTTTGAACAGAATCCATTCCTGGGAAGCAAAAAAAAAAAGCCTTATTTCCTGTTTGTGATGCAGAAAGGGTAACACTTTATAATAACGACACTTACTCCTGCCTTAATAAAGCAGAAACAAAGACTTACTTAAGAGTGAACAAATAGTTTATTAAGAATGATTCAGGCTTAATAACTATTTAAGTAATAATCTAACCCTAAATCCTAACCCCAACCCTAACCCTAACCTTAATTAAGTAGTAACTAAGCCTGAATTATGCTTAATAAATGATATATTCATTATTTTTTAATGCTTTGTTAAGGCAAAATAAGGTGTAGTTATTATAAAGTGGTACCGCAAAAAGTTTTTCAAAGTAAACAGTCCCGAGATTTTGTATTAAGAGTGCTATTATTAAAGGTCAACAAATGTGTGCGATATAAAAGGCAGAAGTCCTTTACAAATGCATTCAATCCAGTTTTGTATTTTATTCAAATCTTTATTCAAACGTTCTCATAATTATATTGAAGTAAAGATGCTATTTTGGAGATTCCTGAAAATATACTACTACTACTACTGCCATATACAGACCCATCCAGAGAATATTCAGTCAAACAGTAAAGAAACTGCTCAAAAAGGTGAAATAGGTGAGTAAAAGTCATTTTCCAACATTCATATCATAGGAAAGTCTGTTCAGCATTTGATATTGGGTGTTTTCAAAGCTTCTGGACTTAATAAAAAGGTCTCAAGTCAAGCCTAAAAGCAGATGCATGTGATGGAAAACCACAGCGGAAAACCCAACCGTGGTCTTCTTACCAAATCCCAAAATATCAGGGTAAACCTTAATGCCTGTCTTTTCCCATAAAAAGACTACATTCCACAGGAGCCACTGAAAACAGACAGATTCGTTAAATGAACACCGATAGTTTCTTGTCGGTGCAAACTAAAGTGCCAGTTCTGTGCCTCGGATAAGGAATTGCACACAGTCATGCAACCTCTAAAAGAGTCCGTCATGCTGCGGTCTGACTTAGGCTCAAGAGTGAACCTGAATGCACCGCGCCAGATTCAAGGAAGAAATGTGACTCAGTAAAAGATCATTTAGAGAGTATTGTGGCTGCCACTGGTAAAAGTGCAGCGTAAATTATATAAAATTAGATATAGAAATTAAATTGTAATAAATAGATTTTAATAAAGAATCATGTTTCAGGATGGTTTTGTCATGTTTTGTCTCTTTCAGTGTCGCTTTTGTTGCTTTTAGTCACTTTTTTGTCTCTTTCAGGTGTGGTTTTGTCTCCTTCAGTGTCGTTTTGTCGCTTTTAATCACATTTTTGTCACTTTTAGGTGTGTTTTGGTCTCTTTCAGGGGTGTTTTTGTCTCTTTCAGTGTCGTTTTTGTTGCTTTTAGTCACTTTTTGTCTCTTTCAGGTGTGTTTTTGTCTCGTTCAGTGTTGTTTTTATGATTTTAGTCACTTTTTGTCTCTTTCAGGTGTGTTTTTGTCTCTTTCAGTGTTGCTTTTAGTCACTTTTTTGTCTCTTTCAGGTGTGTTTTTGTCTCTTTCAGTGTCGTTTTGTCGCTTTTAATCACATTTTTGTCACTTTTAGGTGTGTTTTGGTCTCTTTCAGTGTCATTTTTGTTGCTTTTAGTCGCTATTTTGTCTCTTTCAGGTGTGTTTTTGTCTCTTTCAGTGTCGTTTTTGTTGCTTTTAGTCACTTTTTTGTCTCTTTCAGGTGTGATTTTGTCTCATTCAGTGTTGTTTTTATGATTTTAGTCACTTTTTGTCTCTTTCAGGTGTGTTTTTGTCTCTTTCAGTGTCGTTTTTGTTGTTTTAGTCACTTTATGTCTCTTTCAGGTGTGTTTGTGTCTCTTTCAGTGTCGTTTTTGTCGCTTTTAATCACATTTTTGTCACTTTTAGGTGTGTTTTGTTCTCTTTCAGGGGTGTTTTTGTCTCTTTCAGTGTTGCTTTTAGTCACTTTTTTTGTCTCTTTCAGGTGTGTTTTTGAATTTAGCAAATCGATAACTGTATTTTCAGTTGTGTTTTTTGCTGGTTTTAATGGTGTTTTTGCTCTTAGTGGCATTTCTGACGCTTTAAGTTGCGTTTTTGTCACTTTTCGTCACATTTTTGTCGCTTGTTACAGAACATGTTTTAACAAATCTAAACTGTGGAGGAAATTATTGCACTTCAAAAATTGCAGCCTTTGCAGTTTGCTAAAGGACTGCATTCAAATTGCGATTTCGATTCGATTTCGATTAACTGTGCAGCCCTGGTACAGTATATGAGCATGTAAACACCCAGATTTAATCCCATACATTGAATTTACGCAAAATGGCAGCATCAAAGCGTCCTCTTGAGGCATGATTCACATCGCAGCGCTCATATAGAAACTGGAAATGACAAAGAACATTTAAAGAGTTAAAAGGCAAGTCACCGTTCTCCGCAGTAGCTGCAGGACCCCCCTTTAGAATACATTTGTAATTACTGCCATCGAAAAGACGCTGCTTCTTGTGTCAATAATGAGCTTGTTTTTCTGAAGGAAGATTAGTTTTTCACAGCAAGTCACATGTCAATACTCCATTTGCAGGGTTTCTTTACAAAAGCACCCAAAAATGGATCTATAAACGCAAGACGTACAAACGAGTGAAAAGAAAAAAAAAACACAAGAAGGGCTTTGGGGGCTTGAGTGTCCCAGATAGTGAGAACAAGCCTCGGTTACATCTGCTGTTCCCATGGAGGAGGAGGAGGAGGAGAACGACAACAAAAGTCCTATTCACGCACAAAAGCAAAGACGCATTAAACACCACAAGAGCAACAAATTGGACTTGTGATTATTTTATTGCATGGATCAAACGCAGTTATTAATAATCGAGTTTATAGCGTGACTCGTAATCCAAGAAGCTCAGAAGATGTCCCTGTCTAAACAACATCTTCAATGGACTAGCGATGTCAGGATTAGTCACAATATAATCGCAAAAAAAACGTTTTAAATATAATTGTCGCCATTTTAGAAGCCAAAATAAGTCAGCATTTCAATTTAATCTACCAAAAAAAGGTCAAACTACATATAAAGTGCTCTTTTATCGGGCTGTTTATGTCACAATAACATTACTTTATCATTCAGAAAGTTTGATTTCATAAAGCTGCTCATAAACTAGACGAATGGTGATCTATTAGACCATGAGAGTGAAGGAAAGATTTCACATTTGTTTGGTAAAGGTTGATAATTGTGAATAATTGGAAAATCGTGATGTTTCTTCTCACAGTAATCAGATTTGTAACGTGAAGATGGTGAGTTTAGACCAGGGCTGAAACAAGTTCATCGATTAATCGCAACAAGGGCTGCAACTAACAATTATTTAGGTAATCAATTAGTCTAGCGATTATTCCTTCAATTAATCCATTAGTTGTTAGAGCCCAAAAGACCCTTGGTATGAGAATTTTACAAAATTTTACCCAGATAAAGCTGAAGTGAAGGTGTTTGACGACGTGAATATTTATAGATGAACAAGGATTTAAATCAAAAACATACAATTTACTGTGTTTCCTGTATGTTTTTTGTCGTTTTCGTCGCTTTTAAATCACATTTTTGTCACTTTTAGGTGTGTTTTTGTCTCTTTCAGTGTCATTTTTGTCGCTTCTAATCACATTTTTGTCACTTTTAGGTGTGTTTTTGTCTCTTTCAGTGTCATTTTTGTCGCTTCTAATCACATTTTTGTCACTTTTAGGTGTGTTTTTGTCTCTTTCAGTGTCGTTTTTGAATCTGTAATCTCAATTTGTTCAAGGCACACCTGGCTATAACTCAAGGCACACCAGTGTTCCCAGCACAACGGCGGAAAATCAAGGCTCTAAAGAATGCAATGTGACGAGAAGAGGTTTTATGACTGAGACAGAGCAGCAATTAAACTAAACTGACACTATAAACAAGTAAAATGTGCGTTTTCAATGGAAAATTTGGTAAAAATCTCATACATACGGCCTTTCATGTTCTAAACAACCGAACGATTAATTGGAAGAAATAATCAACAGATGAACAGATTACCAAAATAATCATTAGTTGCAGCCGAAATGAAATAATGGACAAAGCAAATAACAGACACAGGTTTAATCTGCGTCTAAAACAACTATAAACCGAAACAAAAATGTACGCAAACCATACAGGTCCATTAGAACTGAACAAAGATCAAATGATTTTAACTTGTTCTTAACCAAGTTTGAACCAAAACTAATCCACAATCTACTTCCATTTCCAAACAGTACATAAATAAATCAGAACAAAACCAAAAACTATAGTGAATTTAGAGTTTGGCAAAAAACAAATCGAACCTGGACTATATTCTGGGATTAAACTTGGTCCAAACCAAAACATGTGCACAATCACCACATCAAAACTTCCATTTAAAGCAGGACTAAATCTGAAGATAAACCTGGACTAGAACAGGACTAAACAAGGACTAGAACAGAATCAAACCAAGTCTACATCTGGACTAAAATGGGCTCAATTTAGAACCAAAACCAACAAGCGTGAAAGCACCCTCAGGATCAATCTTAACCAAAGCAGAGCTAAAAATATACACAGAATTGCCTCAAAATGTAGCTCTGCCTGGCCTTTATTCCTACGCAAAACATAATGCACGAATAGACGCGTAAATGTCGACGCAAATGCAAAGATTAACTCACAGATCGAGCGGAGAACCAGGAGTCGAGCCCAGTTACGAGTGAAGAAAGCAAAAGGGAGCAGAGAGCCAGCCACTAAAAGCACTGAACCCCGCCTAAACCACTAAATTTAAAGTTGCATTGAAAAACAGACGCACGCTACAGTCTCAGACCATGAAAGAAACCCATGAACAAAAAGCCAGGTTTAGAAACGCAAGGAGACAGGCCTTTCCTCCAGTAACCACAACCTGGAAATAATACAGTCACTAGTTTTAATATTCCTGTTAAGTCAGACGCAAGAAATGCCAACAAAAATGTCACAAAAGTTAGGCAAATTGTGGGGAATAAGGGATATGTTCACTTTGGCACAGAGACGGAGACACAGAGAGAGTTCCCAGAAATCAGGTGTTTGAATTCTCTTTCTTAAGTTAGTCGTTTGTAATGCCGAGGGTAAACTTTCTTCACTTTTTATTCTTAGCAGTAGCCAATTTTGTACCAGCTGCTGAGTAAAGAATAAAATGCTTGGGCTAAACATACAATTATGTAGCTAATATACCGTCGTCTCTATCGGAATAAAAAGACTTGAAATTATTTTTTGCAGTAGCTTCATAAAGTGGTGCAATTGTTCAACTCCAAAGACATGATTGTTGTCCGTAAGAATGTCACAATATCAGATTTTAGTGTCACGATGTATTGTGTAATTTGATGACAATGATTACTCACGATTTTGGACTCATGTCTGATCGAATAAAATGATTAATGTAAACACGCCATTCGAATATTCTGACCGATTACACTCATTCGATCAAAATTTCATTCTGATTGAGACGGGTGGGTTATGCCGATTGTTATTCGATGCATGTACACGCTTCTTCCGATGTTTTGGTTGAAGGAATCCTCTGTGCATGTCTGTTACGTCAGCTAATGCGGAAGCGAGGGTAATGGCGAGCGTGAGGCAGAGCGTGAGGCACACAATACAGCTCCATATCAAAAGTATTATTAAACAGCACGAACGGGAGGTGAAATCAACGAAGAAAAATGTTACGAGCAAAACGTACGCAGCCATGTTTGTTTACAACCGGAAGGTTCTTCTTCTACTGTTTCGGTATGTTGTCAATTCTGCGATGTCAAATAACTAACATTTTGGTGCAATACAGACCTGATATTAAGGCACTGAGACTGAATGTAGATGTGGTGGTGCTTTAAAAATCAGATTAATGCAACTTTTTTCACGATTTAATTGTGGCCCTCCGCTTGGTCTAAATTTCAGTATGTGGCCCTCGATGGAAAAAGTTTGGACACCCCTGGTCTAAAAGATCACAATTCCTCTAGTCTGTGTCATGAAATCAAACTTTCTGAATGACAAAGTAAAGTTAATAAGTTAATAATACTTACCAATTATGAAGTTATAATATTAAAGGAAAAATATTGCATGCACAATTGTTATTAGCCTTTAAACATGCTCTTAAGTACCTTTAATTTGCCATCTCATGTTTTGAAACAACAGCAAAAAAGTTTATTATGAAATTATTACGATTGTTGTCAGCAATCTGGATAGACACTTACTTAGTGCATCCAGCCAGTAGATAGCGCCACGCACTTAGCTATATTCTCTTTAGGCGAATGTGCTACTTGTAATTATCAAGCTAGTAGCAGCAGTTATCGTGTTTAGACGGACGAAATGCTCAGAACGAGTCTGGCAGTGATTTAAGGACTAAAAACAGCAAAAGATTCTCAGATAAATGACGTAGATGATCTGAAAATACATCCCAGAAGAAGGAAATTCAGCAGGAAGTGTTTCTGACGCTCGGAGGGGGAAGGATTTTTTAATGAACATTCCTCAAAACAGTGTGAATGCAACCAAATGCAACTTATAACATGGTTAAAAGCTTAAAAAAGCACTGTAGCTGAATGTGTCCTTTAACCATTTACATTTTACAGAATAGATTGAATTGAAATAATTGAAATAACGAACTAAACGTTTGAAAAAATAAATTAATAAATAAAGATTGGTAGGCTAGCGTTGTAAGCACTCACAAGGCAATATTTTGGATGAGAACATTATGTAACGTGACTAAAACATACAGGAAAACAAAGCCAGACCAGCAGAGTATACCGTTTTGAATAATACGACCATTTTACTGTCTGTAAACGATCAAAACTCTACTGCGGCATGAAATTGTTTCCAGTAGACGACAGTTATCAAACTTTACGACCAACATGCTTACTGCGGCTCAGGGCAGGACTGGCACCGGTGTTTATGGGGAAATGAAACCCTAAAGCTGTGGTCTGTAAAAGTAAAACAATGTACTTAAGGAGCCAATAACTCTCTGCTGAGATGAGCGAGGCGGACGAGGATCTGTTGCCACGGACGACGACGAATGCTGGCACTACTTCTCACCTCTGTGGTTTTGATACGATAACAGGCTCGGTGTGAAATGCACAAACTCGAGTTCATATACAACGGTATGAAAATAGCAAAGGTGAAAGTGCAGAGTAGACATACATGTAGGAGAAATAGTGGGAGTGAGAGTTGAAGGAGAAGAAACTGCATTTAGTAAGAGTCATACAGTTAACTAGAGCTGCACCATTTGAGAAAAATTGTGATTTTTCTGATCAGTATTGCGATTGCGAATAGATTTGCGATTTATGTTTTAATAAATTGGGATTCTGTTCAAAGTTCACAGTTGAAACGCAATCAGGAAAATTGACAAAAAGACTGAAATATGAACTATTAAAAGAATAATGAGCTTCGGAACGTTTTTTTGTCACGTTTTTGTCGCTTTTTGCAGCTTTCACTGTTGTTTTTATCGCTTGTAGTGTTGTTTTTGTCACTTTTAATCACATTTTTGTCATTTTTAGTCACAATTCTGTCATTTTTAGTCACATTTTTGTCACTTTTAGTCATATTTTAAGTAGCTTTGTATGCAGTTTTTGTTTTTTGCGAATAGATTTGCGATTTATGTTTTAATAAATTGGGATTCTGTTCAAAGTTCACAGTGTAAACGCAAACAGGAAAATTGACAAAAAGAACTAATTTTTAATTTATTTTTTTGTTTTTGTCGCTTTTTGCCGCTTTCACTGTTGTTTTTATCGCTTGTAGTGTTGTTTTTGTCACTGTTAATCACATTTTTGTCACTTTTAGTCACATTTTTGTCACTTTTAGTCACATTTCTGTCATTTTTAGTCACATTTTTGTCACTTTTAGTCACGTTTTAAGTAGCTTTGTATGTAGTTTTTGTTTTTTTCGAATAGATTTGTGATTTATGTTTTAATAAATTGGGATTCTGTTCAATGTTCACAGTTTAAACGCAATCAGGAAAATTGACAAAAAGACTGAAATATGAACTGAAATATGAACTAATAAAAGAATAATGAGCTTCGGAACGTTTTTTTTTTGTCACTTTTTTGTCGCTTTTTGCTGCTTTCACTGTTGTTTTTATCGCTTGTAGTGTTGTTTTTGTCACTTTTAATCACATTTTTGTCACTTTTAGTCACATTTTTGTCACTTTTAGTCACATTTCTGTCATTTTTAGTCACATTTTTGTCACTTTTAGTCACATTTCTGTCACTTTTAGTCACGTTTTAAGTAGCTTTGTATGTAGTTTTTGTTTTTTGCGAATAGATTTGCGATTTATGTTTTAATAAATTGGGATTCTGTTCAAAGTTCAAAGTTTAAACGCAATCAGGAAAATTGACAAAAAGACTGAAATATGAACTGATAAAAGAATAATGAGCTTCGGAACGTTGTTTTTGTCGCTTTTTGCCGCTTTCACTGTTGTTTTTATTGCTTGTAGTGTTGTTTTTGTCACTTTTAGTCACATTTCTGTCATTTTTAGTCACATTTCTGTCATTTTTAGTCATGTTTTAAGTAGCTTTGTATGTGGTTTTTGTTTTTTGCGAATAGATTTGCGATTTATGTTTTAATAAATTGGGATTCTGTTCAATGTTCACAGTTTAAACGCAATCAGAAAAATTGACAAAAAGACTGAAATATGAACTGATAAAAGAATAATGAGCTTCGGAACGTTTTTTTTTGTCGCGTTTTTGTCGCTTTTTGCCGCTTTCACTGTTGTTTTTATCGCTTGAAGTGTTGTTTTTGTCACTTTTAATCACATTTTTGTCACTTTTAGTCACATTTCTGTCATTTTTAGTCACATTTTTGTCACTTTCAGTCACATTTCTGTCATTTTAGTCACATTTTCGTCACATTTAGTCACATTTTTGCCACTTTTAGTCACGTTTTAAGTAGCTTTGTATGTAGTTTTTGTCGCTTGTAGTGTTGTTTTTGTCACTTTTAGTCTTTTTTGTTTCATTTAGATGCGTTTCTGTCACATTTAGTTTCTTTTAGTCGCGTTTTTGTTGTTTGTGGAGGAATTATGGTTATTGTGCAACCCAGTAGTTAACCATTTCTACTAAACTAAAATAAAACTACTTTGTACTTTGTCCTACTTTTTATGTCATGCCTAAGTAACACTTTTGAGTTCTTTAAGGAGACATATTATGCAAAATTAACTTTAATGAGCTTTAAAACATTGTTCAAGTGTTTCCTCATCATCAGTCCTGCATGTTTGAGTATCATGTATTGTCTTGCAACTGAGGCTCAAGTGCTCAGAAAATTCCTCTTATCCCCTCTCCCAGTCCACTTTTCTATTGTTTTCCATGATTATTTAAAAAAAAATCTGACTCTGGGTCAAACATGTAAGGTTCAAAAATGTCACTTAGCCTTTTTTTTTTTTTCAACAATGAAAACATAAATGAATATATGCTGCTGGTTACTGTGTAATGAAGGCGGGGCTTTGCAGTTCTGCAGTTTTCAACAGGAAGTCAATGGTCCGGTTTCTATTGTAAGACGTTTTAGATCAATATTGCGGTTCACAACTAACAAAATGTAAAACAATAATCTACTTATGTTATAGTTCAATACTAAGCACCTAAAAGAAAAGCATAATATGTCATAATTGAACATCTGGATATCATTGTCACTCTTTGCACATACAGCATTAGCGGACAGACGTCTTCACTGAGCCGTCTCCTGGTGCTAAATGAATCCAGTCTAATAACATTTTATCCAATTTCCTTGGCTATCGGTTCATCTCACAAAAGGACCTCAAGCCAGACATGTCCATCTTCTTTTACTAAAACTTCTCTTGCAAAACTGCCCAAAATGGTTACACGTACTGCTGGGAAACTGTTTCAAAGGAATCAGGCCTGTTTAAACACAAAAAAATACAGATCGAGTGGAGAATGCAACCAATTCGATAACGAGAATAATTTTTAGGGATAACATGTTAAATCAAAAGGTACTAACGGGTATTTGGAAACAGTTTAGTTTTCTGAATACAAACATATCTTCACATGTAGAGCTGCACAGTTAATCAAAATCACAATTCGCAAACACAGTAATTTCTAAAGTGCAATTATTTCCTCCACAAAACAAAATATACTGTTCTATTCTGCATAAAAACTGAAAACTGTTGTTCAGATTTGTTAAAACACGTTCTGAAACAAGAGTCAGAAATGGGTCTATAAGATTCAAAGAAACAAAATCATGGCCACAAGTGACAAAAACGTGGCTAAAGGTGACAAAACCGCAACTAACTGTGAAATAAATGCGACTAAAAGTGACATAAATGCTACAAAAAGCAACAAAAAAAAAACTTTCTGAAACACGTGGTTCTTTTATTAGCTTGTCAGTTAATATTTCTGTCTTTTTTTCAATTCTCCTGGTTGTTTTTAAAATGTGAACTTTGAACAGAATCCCATTATCAAAACATAAATCTTAATTACAAAGCTAAACGCAATCGCAATTATCGGTAGATATTTTTCCCGAATCGTGCTCAAGCCACATCATTATTGCAATATTCAACATGTTTCGGTGCATAGCTGTTATGTTCTGTATTCAGCTGAAGAAGAATTAAGTTAGTTCAAGACTATTTTTCCCATGACAACTAAAACAGAAGTCAATTTAGGCCACACGATGCCCACTCACGCTCGCTCACGGCCCTTTATGATGATGTAATCGAATGTCAAGCTGTTGAGAGAAATGCCAGGAGGTCCAGGCCAAACTAACAATACAACAGATATCAACAAAAGGCCACGCTTAACTGCTATCATCCCTTCAAAGCACTGAAGACAAATATAAAGTCACAAACAACATCTGGTGGTGCTGTGGGCGTGAAGACAGGGCTCAGCGTGTGTGAGACGACTGGGTAATAACAGTGGAACCAGCACAGACACTGCTCCTGCCACAGAGCGCATGCATTATGGATCCTTCTCAGCCGGTCCCGGGCCACACACAGGACAACACACCGCTCTAGACACAGAGGTCACAGTCATGTCATAATAACAAATGTTGTGTGTAAATGGTCAATTTGTTTATATATATATGTATTTATATGTTCTCAACCTTTTTCAGTCGTAACCCCCATAATAACAACTGTTGGCGTTCACAACCTTAAACAGAAAAACTGGTTACCAACAAAAGGCCAAAATAGCTTTATTCAATTATTTGTTTTCATGTTTATTTTGTCACTAATAACAGTTCAAAAAGAAACAAACATTCATTTTAACTTTTTTCCCCCCCACTCCCCCATTGTCCTATTTGATGTCCAGGCTAATTTCTATTTTTATTTTATTTTTAGGATAATATAATTTGGTATAAGCTAAAAAATAATAGGAATTTACATTTAGCACTGCATTTGAAAGCCATCAAGCCTTGTTTAAGACTAATGCATTCATTTTCAGTTTTTTCCCATTTCATCCGGGGGGTTCCGCTGAAATCCTTTTGTGACCACCCCCAGGTTGAGAACCACTGCTGTAGAGAAGCACCATCGATTGTGACTGAATCAAAATCAAATTTTGAGGAGAAATTGTCAAATCACAATGACTGCAACTATAGTTGAATTTCCTCCGCAAATAACAAAAACTGCTAAACCTTTAATGTTTAGACTGCAGCAAACATGCAATGAAATGTGTCGATTTACTGAGTTAGTTTAGCAGCAATTTACCTGTGTTAATCCTGCTGGTCATGTTGAATTAACACTGACTGATTCATTGGTTTATTTCGAGTTTATGGCACAAAATATGACTTTCACCTTTAGTGTTGAGGGAGGGAATATATAGGTATACCGTACATTTTATTGTAAGGAAAAACTTTGCATGTATCGCACGCATAGACACAGACACAGACACAGACACAGACACAGACACAGACACAGACACAGACACAGACACAGACACAGACACAGACAGACAGACAGACAGACAGACAGACAGACAGACAGACAGACAGACAGACAGACAGACAGACAGACAGACAGACAGACAGACAGACAGACAGACAGACAGACAGACAGACAGACAGACAGACAGACAGACAGACAGACAGACAGACAAAACTGAACTTATTTTCTGTTGAGCTCGTCTGCCCCGTGTAAACGAATACAATAGAAACAAGATGGCGGCGCATACGACAACTTCTGGAATAAGGTGAATACAAAAAATGTGTTTTGATCTAGACCTAAAACTACTTTTTATACTTAAATCACAAATCTAATCATAATAGCAATACTTGAACTACTAGAAAATCAGATTATATATGTAAATGATATAATACAGTATAATATTGTCCTAGCTATGCTGCTAATTAAGCTCAATGATATACACAGCATTTATACATTTGTGTATTTATTTGTTTCTTAGTGCATTAATAAAGTAATGCTTTACTATAATGCCAGTGTTTACCAAAATAGCTTCCAAGTTTCTATTATAAACAAATATAAAAACCTATGTTCCACAGTGGTCAAATCCTTCTCCAAAACACCTCGGCAAGTACAAGTTCCCAAATTCACAGGGGCCTTAAAAGTTCAAAGCAAGTCGTGAAGCTTTCTCAAACAATAGCCAAAACCACACAAAGCACTCGTAAACCTGCTCCGCCGCATGCATCTTTCTGTTAGAGGTGAGCATTTGAAAGCAGGGACTCTTTTCAGCGAGATATCACTCTGTGTTGAAAGGCCAATAAATATTTGAGAGGGGAACAGGTCTCTGAAGAGATGTTTTATGGCGCCAAATAACAACACCGTTGTACCGTCTGGGCCTGAACGCAGCACGGGAGCCTCCTGAAAATGAAATGTTATGGGACTGGGAGTTGTAAGGGAAACACAAGCTTAAAGTAAACAGAGCTGTGGCCAATCCTGCTTTCTCTTTTATCACAACATACGCCATTGTGGTTCGGTCCAGCGCTCCCAGAAGTTCACAAAGAAAGAGTACGTTAACATGTATAAATAAAGCTAGAAGAATCATCGCCATGGTAATCTGCGGAAACAGTATTTTGTTTTTTTTTTGCAGACATGACCGTAAAATTCTACTCAAGAACTCATACAAATGAATACAGAGAGCACTTTTAATGAAATTTCTGTTGGCTATTTGTTTTTAAAATGGCTAGCTCATTGTACTACTGAGTGCTTCCTGTCCAATTCTATCTCTACGAGGTTTTTTGCAGAGTCACAGTAAATTTAAGTCTTAAAGGTCCCATAACATGCAAAATTGACTTTTCAGAGGTTTTAACCTTCCTACAGTGCTATTTGGGCCTCGTATGTTGTGCCCAAAGTGGTTTTTTGATTGATTCCCGCATGTTTTCGCTAGAGAACTGTCTTTTCCGTCCCCCTCGGCTGAGCAGCAGACGGGGGCTCCTCACTAAGATGACGCGCTTCCCATGGATGACGCGGTGCTCAAGCCACGCCTCCGGGAAGCGCGCAGCCGCAATAATAAAAACAGCTAATGCTAATGCTACACAGTAATTACATGGTGGATACGACAGATCGAAGAGTTAGCTTGTTATTTACCAAACGGCAACGTCCGTCGTCGAGGTACTGGAGCACGTCAAACTCCAGGTCAGATCCAGGACGTAGGACTCAGCACGACGCACCGTCAGGACGGATAAAATGTTTATTCCCGTGTTTGTGTATCGCTGTTTACCGGAGCACACGGCGCATGCGCACTATCTCCACTTTAGGCTTCGTCGCGGGTTGGGCGGGGGAGGCAGCCTGCTCTCTGTTCAGGGGGGTCAGATCTCAGAGTGAGCCGTTTGCTTTTACAAGGAGGGGAGCCAGTCCAAGAAATGGGTGTTTTTTGGAAACTGTTATGTTATGGATATTGCACAACGCAAAATTTTATCAACAAAGCCCTTAGAATAGACTGTGTAAAGGGGAAAATAGCAGAATATGGGACCTTTAAAGATCAGACCGTGAACAGCTGAGAGCTGCAGGTGGATGTCACTGACAATATGTTAAAGAGTTTACAAATGAGATAAATACTTCCCCCGCGACACTTCTGTGTTGATAAATGGATTTTTGTGTTTGTGGGTCAATGCTAATGCTAATGCTAATTTTGAAGCATAATAAAGATAAGAATAAAACAAATTAAAATATAAAAAATGTAAGCAGACGTAATCTATAAATAACAAAGGTCTTTACTTTACATTTTAATTGGTTGTTTCTTTATAGCTTACTTTACGTTTTAATAACAGTTAGAGTTAGCTGTGAGAAATGGTTAGCTTAGCCAAATGCTACTGTGCACAGAGACCGTTGCTTTCAAAATGACTTGTTCAACCATAGTATTTAGGAAGTCTTCATAGTTACATACTGTAATTCTGCATTAATAGTTCACCAGAGATGCATTGTTAGGGTGAATGTTCATTTTCATATTTCAGTAAAAACAGGTCCTGACAGACACAGCTAGAGTTCTCAGCACTGGGACACTGCCTTTAGGGACCCAAAGCGAGAGGCCTACTGTGCATGAAGACTGAAGAACATGCACACAGCAGGGAGAAGATACAAACTCTGCACAGACATGCTAAAGTAAAATTGTGTAAAAAATAATTATTTATATTAACCTAATGTAAAGTGGACAAATCCGTAAGAACAATGTGAGCTTTTGACATCATTTCGAATATTTACATGTTTTGTTAAAATCTTATCTTGACTTGACTTATATTTAGAAAGAATACATTACAAAAGTATGATTTTTGCACTTTTCAGTGGTCTAATAAAACCTGCTGGTAAATTTAAAACAAAGTAAAATCACAAAATTATTTTTCACAGAGAAAGAAATAATTTGATCTCTCAAGATCCTGTCCCATCCCTATGACCTAAATAAGAAGCATTTTCACAGCAGAGGGTAGAATAATGACATTTCTGTGATTATTTATTAAACTAGTGTGTCTCATTGTACAGATAGATAGATAGATAGATAGATAGATAGATAGATAGATAGATAGATAGATAGATAGATAGATAGATAGATAGATAGACAGATAGACAGATAGACAGATAGACAGATAGACAGATAGACAGATAGACAGATAGACAGATAGATAGATAGATGTTTTAATAAACTGGGATTCTGTTCAAAGTTCACAGTTTAAACGCAATCAGGAAAATTGACAAAAAGACTGAAATATGAACTAATAAAAGAATAATGAGCTTCGGAACGTTTTTTTGTTACATTTTTGTCGCTTTTTGCCGCTTTCACTGTTGTTTTTATCGCTTGTAGTGTTGTTTTTGTCACTTTTAATCACATTTTTGTCACGTTTGGTCACATTTTTGTCACGTTTGGTCACATTTTTGTCACGTTTGGTCACATTTCTGTGAGAGAGAGAGAGAGAGAGAGACTGAGAGAGAGAGAGAGAGACTGAGAGAGAGAGACTGAGAGAGAGAGAGAGACTGAGAGAGAGAGAGAGACTGAGAGAGAGAGAGAGAGAGACAGAGAGAGAGACAGAGAGAGAGACAGAGACAGAGACAGAGACAGAGACAGAGACAGAGACAGAGACAGAGACAGAGACAGAGACAGAGACAGAGACAGAGACAGAGACAGAGACAGAGACAGAGACAGAGACAGAGATAGATAGATAGATAGATAGATAGATAGATAGATAGATAGATAGATAGATAGATAGATAGATAGATAGATAGATAGATAGATAGATAGATAGATAGATAGATAGATAGATAGATAGATAGATAGATAGATAGATAGATAGATAGATAGATAGATAGATAGATAGATAGATAAACTGCAGCGTCCTTTGCTTCTCCTCTCACACAGGCTAGAGCTGTCCCACGAGACAGAGTAACTGGGGAAACTAGGCCACAGACCGTCCCGCTGAGAGCCCGGCCCAATCTCTGTGTGCCTGAGACCAGCGCTGGCTCCTGTTACACATTAACTGCACACACTGATAGGCCTCTGCACAACAGGTCCAACACAGCCATGATTTAAGAGGCTCACCTTTCAATAACTACTTCATGAAGAACCACTGACAAAGTTTTAAAATAAACAGTTAAAGTGTGTGTCTGCTATGACTGTTGAGTTATATTAAGCCTCCGTACTGGTTTACTGTACAGATGATACGCTGAAGTCGACTTGTCCACAGCAGGGACAGGAGCCACATTATCTTGCTCTGAATATGAGTTTATGTCGTTGTCTCGTCTGCAAATTGTTTTATCAGTCGACTAATTATTTAACTGGGATTACAAAACGTTTATTCTACTTTTTTTTAAAAGACAGTCATTTCTAAAGTGCAATAATTTCCTCCACAAAACAAAATATACTGTTCTATTCTGCATAAAAACTGCAAATTGTTGTTCAGATTTATTAAAACACGTTCTGAAACAAGAGACAGAAATGGGTCTATAAGATTCAAAGAAACAAAAACATGGCCACAAGTGACAAAAACTTAGCAAAAACCGACAAATACATGGCCACAAGTGACAAAAACGTGGCTAAAGGTGACAAAACCGCAGCTAGCACTGAAATAAAACCAACTAAAAGTGACATAAATGCTACAAAAAGCGGAAAAAAAACTTTCCGAAACACATGGTTCTTTTATTAGCTTAGTCAGTTAATATTTCAGTCTTTTTTTCAATTAACTGGGATTACAAAACGTTTATTCTACTTTTTTTTAAATGTGAAGTCCTAGTTTTCCAGTACTTTTCTGTACAAATTAACTGTTTATGCATGGAATCCAGCACATAATAGTTTTGAGAACTTTTGCAATCTGTATGTATTTCCCATTTCAGTCGACTGGGCATGTTTTTAGTCGACCAATTGACCAACTACTGCTACTAATATTGTTATGACTTCAGTACCAATTACTCGGGCTGCTTGATTATGGAAAAAAATATAATCACGAGTATTTGGCTCATAATTGAAATCACGATTATCTCGAACGTTTACTTCTATATTCTCAAAATGATTCATTGTTAATTTTAGAAAAGTGCCTTTGCCCCAGGTTTTGAGCGGCAAAAGCAGTGCACTTATAACTCTGAATAAAAGGCAATTAATTGTATTTACGATTGCAAAATTGAAATCTAATTATATATGATTAATCTCACAGCATTAAAATGTACTGTTTACTTAATACATGCTCCAAAATGCTGCTATTGGCCACTAGTGATGGGACAATAAACAATAATATCGTTTATCGTGATAAAAAGGAAGACAATAATCGTTTGTGCTACGTTTTGTTTAATCGTTTAATCGCCAACAAAGATAATCGCCATTTTGTCGCCAGATTGTGCAGAAAAAAAGCAACTTATCCATTATGTTCTCCTCTAGATCACTTTTGTTTTCACTTATAATAAAGTACAAATGTCAGAAGTTATTCATAATGAGAAAGTTATGTCTTTGTATGTCACATTTCAAACTATTTTAATAACCATCATGATGTTATCGTTAATCGCAATTATTTTGGCCATAATCGTGACATATAATTTCAATATCGTCCCATGCCTATTGGCCACTTGCTCTTGCGATAGTCTGTAGTTTTACAATGTCAACTGCACAACTATGTCTACTTTTATCATTACTACGATGGCACCAGGTTATTACCAAGTTAAGGTGTGAATAAGGGCAATGCATTCGATCTTGGGACCCACTACACCTCGTGCTGGATTTGATCAGGGTTTAACAAGATGAAACATTTTTCCCTCAAGTTAGTCCACTTTTACAACCATCCAGCCAGATTAGAATGTACCACCGTGTCAATAAATAACAGTAAGTGTGTGTTTAGTTACTGTGCTGGAATAGACAAACAACTACAAACCAAGGACAAAAAGTTATTTGAATTGTGATTCATCATTGCAATGCCAAAGACAATGTTTTGCAAAATGTGTGCCAAAGTGTACAGTCAGCAGTTCTGACATGAAAGGGAATAATTTAGGATAATGATATTCTTGCTAAAGCCGTGTTTCTATTTGATGTATGCGGGACAAATGGCTGCACATCAGAGCCAAACGTGAACTCCGATGAACTCTAATATAACTAGGCTATACTGATACTATTATTACGACACAGCTACAGCCAGAAATGTTAATATTAAACATCCTTCTCCTACATGGGAAGCTATTGTTGTAAAAGGAAAAACGTCATTATTTTCTGATTGAGAAATATGTCATGTTTGTTTCTTTAAAAATCACACAGTCTTGTTTGAACTTCTTTTCTCAGAACTCCAGACCCGCAGGTTGGGAATGACTAGCCGAGAGCGCTATCAAATAAAAAGGCTCAAACCATTTAATACACTCCAAAAAAGGCCTATCAAAAAATAAGAAAAATAAACTAAAAATAAGACCTTTTTACCCTAATTTAAGTGAAATTATCTGCTAGTGGACTAAGATTATTTTACTTATCAAGTTTACTTAAAACAAGTCTAATAATCTCAATTTGAAGTAGTCCTGTCAAGTGAAAAAATCTTAAAATTGGACTTTTAAGATTAATTTGCTTAATTCAAGTAAATTTAACTAAGTTAGATAATCCCTTTTTGCAGTGTACAGTTTCTATGGCTGTCACTAACGATTATTTTTGCAGCCGAGACGTCAGCGATTATTTATTTCCAATAAGTCAACTCGTCAAACAATTTATACGGTATATTTAGACTTTTTAAACACATTTTCAGCCAAATAATGAGTGACTGAAGGTTTCTACATAAAGAATATTTATGAATGAAGTGTATTATGGAAGAAAATCAGCAAGCATTTGTTATTTTTTGATATTTTGATTTAACAATGTCACAGTATTTGTTATAAAAGGTGTTCTGACATGTGTTTGGAGTCTGTATAGTACAATTAACATTTATGATTATCAATTATTAAGTATTTTTGTGTTGACTCAATGATACTGTATAAGAGTATGTGTCCTTTATTGATGTATTAAGCATTGCCTGACATTTCAAACCAATTAAAACAGTGGAGCGGTTATGTCCAACACTCAAAATGGATTATCAATAGAAGTTGTTAAAAATTACTGAGCAGCAAAATCGATTTCTGTCTCGATTCTGCCTAATTGAAGACTATACTCAACTGTGACGCAAAAGGAGGTCCGAGGAAGCCCACAGTTGATTCAGTCTCAAGGTGCTATGACCCTAAACAGGCATCAGCTTCAGTCGAACAGTCGAATGTATGCAACCCATTGTCACATTTAGACATGTTCACCTCGCAAAGTCTTTCTTAAAAACATACTAAGCCTGGACTATCTAAGTTATAGGTTAGGTTGAGTGCAAGACTGATCATTACGCTGATTTTAAAGCAGATCTGGGCTCATTGTGTCTGCACGTCACAGCCCATATGCAATTACAGCCCCACAGCCCAGGGGTGCACACAACGGTAATTGCATATGAAAAAAGATCATGTTCTTTTCTGCGGACATTTATCACGACTTGTTTATGAGCTCGAAATGGAAGCTAAACTGGCCCTGGATGATCACCGGCAAGAGAACAAGTGTTGTATTGATGAAGCAGCTACAGAAGTCAGTGCTCCAAAGGATAAAAATAAATGTAGGTCTGCAAGCAATAAAAACATATCTGTGAGTGATTGTGGCATCAGGTTCTTTCTCTGGGCTGTTTCTATGCAGACATTTGAGTTTGATTAGCTGCTGTATAGTGTAATACTCATAACTTTACATTATGAACCTCAAACAAAGCTCTAGCAGTGGATGACAACCCCCAGAGTCTGTGACTTTGGTGACATCTAGCCTAATAAACTTTTCATTATGGCATAAATGTCATCTCCAATCCACTATAGAGCACTGAGTCTTATAGCTGTGAGTGATGTCTGATGACAGCTCATCTCTGAAGACAAACTGTCAGTGATAAAAACACAGGATCTACTATTGAACAGTGATGCATAACATGTAGGCTACTGTTGAACACTGGAGTTTTCATAGCATTAGCCTGCAGAAAGCTCTTAGCTTCACTGCTCACGTTGGCATCAGTGAAACAGTACATTTAGTGCCATGCTGTGGCTGCGAACAGGCCACTGCTGGCACAGCTCTGGGACAAGCTGTATGGAGACAGAGGAGGAGACACTCACGTAGTGCTTGGACGGGTTGCGCCTCTTCTCCACGTCCACCACTTTCACGTCCAGCACAGTCCGAAACTGCATCTTGATCCTGCAAAGGCTCTGCATATAAGCGGCGGGCAGACAGCTGCTGCAGCTCCAGATCAGCTAATGTATTACCACCGAGAAATCACAACAAGCATCGTGTCATCTAACAGCTCAACGCTCCGAGAGGAGATGATCCGTATCCGAGGCTCACGCGTCCCTCCGCTGACGTAACGAGCATCAATGTGATTGAAACTTATCAATAGTCCGGAAGGCTCTCGTCGGTTCGTGGCGCTGGGACACAGCAGAGAATGCAGCGATTCTCGGGCTACATGCAGATCACACTCTGGCCACAGCAGCTGCGCGGAAAAGAAGGTGGTCACTATAAAAATATAAAGATGTGAGGCGAGTTCCTTTGTGTCTGCGGAAAAGGGGCATCGGTAGCCTGTACCTGGACGGCACTGTGGTCCCAGAGCCGGCAAATCCAGCGCCAAACACCTCCTGCGTAAAGCAGGCGCAGCGAATTTGGGGGACGGAGTGGGATGGGCTTGAGCTCGCCTCTGCTCCTCAAGGCTACTTCAGTAAAGACTCAATCCGGCCACAGCAGTGACAAACGTGCTGCTTGTGGCGGGTTCGCAAACACAGCTCACAAACAGCTTATTAAATCGTCCACTTCAGTCCCGTAACTTTCAGTGTCAGGGCGAGCGCACGATCCCCGGCCTAATGTAGGTTAAACATTCCCGCAGACTGTACTTGAGCGTCGGTCGATAACAGTCGGGTCCCGCTCCTGTTGAAGCCTCTTGAACACTTTGACAGTCCGCAGGCACTGAGTCATGTGCAGGCGCTTTCTGGCCGGAGACACGGCGAACTCAACTATGGATACAGATGTTTGACAATGGACCAATCAGCGGCGAGCCTCACATGAAAGAGCCAATTAACAACTAAATACTGCCCCCCTGCGCACGCCACGGTTAAGTCCATGAGCTGGACCTTGAGTCAGAGTCACACCGTCATTGTTGTGGCATAAACTCTTGTCACACTTTAAATATGAAGCACTCCAACCACCGTAAAAACAATAAGAGAGGAACTTTTGGCGAAGTCGTAAAATCACAAAATTTCCTGGTGATGTATTTCAGTCGCTTTGTAAGAATTGATTATTAGGCATGTATCAGTGTTAGGGCAAATTGGCTTAAATGTGCACACTGTAACATTTCTGGTGGAGAGTCCGCCACCTGCTTGTCTCAACATGTGATGCAATCAGGTCAAGTTAAGAAGAATGCATGTTAAAAATGTTCATGTTAAGAATGCATGATTTTCAAGGTATTTTTGAGTAATAAAAACACCTGTATTTGAATAAATGCAACATACATGAGTCAAATGCTATACTGCGGAACATTACAAACAAAGCAACAACCTCCCGGAGACAACCAAGTGACGGGCCCTCACCAGAAAAGTTACTGCACATCTGATTGTTCACACACACTAATTAATTATGTTACTTAGAAAAAATAAATAGCAAATGCACAAAAAATTTAAAATACAATACTTTTTTATATATATTACTCAGAAGGTGAAAAACAGAGGAGTATTCAAATCATTGACTAAATGATAAATTGAAACAAATTTCAAAACTAGATACTCATTTGCAGAAGTTTATATAAAAACAGGACAAAGTTGGACCCTTTGGATATTTTTTGTTAATGTTAAAGGGCCTATGACAGGTTGAAATACACATTTGACTAAAATGCAGTTAAGATAAATATATTCACATTTCTACTAAAATCTTTACAAACTTAATCCCAGTTTAGCTATATTTTAGGTTTTAAATTTTACTTCCTGGTTGTAAAGTATGACATCACACTAGGAAATTACCATAGCAACCACACTGTACACTGGGCCAAAACTCATCTAATGTCACAGATTTTGTTCATTTGACAAAGTATAACACATGTGAACACCTTTATTTTGTTGAATCAAAGTTTAAAGGGTCAAAAAAGTAGTTTATTTTGTGTAAATTATGCATAACCTTTGTCTCCCCAGTGTGATGTCATCAGTTTGTTTACTTCCTGTAGTTGTCAACAGATTTTTCAACTTTTCTCCACAAACAGCGACCTGATTGGTGCAAAACTATCATTTGTATTTACACGAAGTATTAACACACTGAATAAAGTCAAAATTAGAAAATCATAAAAACCCGTCATACGCACTTTAATGGTAAAAGAACACATGATAATTAGAAACTATTATTTTTTGAGTGCAAAAATACACAGGAGTGTTTTAATGATCATTATTGTATCAAAACTGAGTATCAAGCCTTTTCCAACAAATCTGTATTGTGACAAAACTTACGTATGAAAAAACAATTGGCCTCGTCTCTGTTGCATAATCTCTCAAAATAAAAGCAGTGCAAAAGTCTTCATATTTACAAACCCTCACATGGGGGGCATTCTTAAATAGAGCCAGTTCATATGCACAACATGTTGGGAGTGTGGCGGCTTTAAAGCATTGTGTAATAACTGTCACTGCAGCTGATAATGTCGCTGTTACACTCCAGTGATTTGAGGACCAGCTCCAGCGCCGCTTTGGTCAAATTGAGGCTGTAGCGCTGCCTCACCGCTGACAAGATGTGGAGAACGTGACATCCTTTCTCTGCATCTACAGCAGAAGGGAGAAAAAAAGTCTGTCAGGTTCACACTTAAAGAAAATAAACCTCCATTCTGACTGCCATTGTGGAAATAATAGGAAAAGAATTAGAATAATGGCTTAAGTAGGTGTAATTGTTTTGCTAATTAGTCCTTTGACAATATAATTAAAGTCGGCAAAGAAGCATACAAGTGTCAATCAAATGTTCAGAATGTGATAAGTTAAACTTGCATTTTTCCCTCTTTGAGTCTTCGCGGATGACATCTTTCACTGCAATGACAAGGTCTTTGTCCTGTTCAGTCACCTAAAGAAAGAACAGCACAAACCATTAAATCTAGAAAGAAATGTGACACTGTGCTTTGAAGTATACTGTAGTTATCCTCACAGAGTAGACTTCATCCTGGGATTTAATCTTGCGATATATAAAGCCTTCGTCTTGTAAAGTTTGCAGAGCTTCCTTCAGAAGTTGCCGTAGCTGTTGGGAACCAGATGGACCAGCCACAGGCTCCTGGGACACAACAGGAGGCAAGTTACTAAATAAACAAATAACAATATAAGTAATTATACGAGGGGCTCAGTATTTTAGAAAGATACACCAAGAAACGTGTGTGTCATAATAGTCATGTAATCAATTGATTTAGCAGAAGAAAAGGTTTCAAAGGCCATCAGGGGGTACATTTACATGGTCAGAAAAGATCAGACAATAATCTGAGAACCCAATAATGAGATCTGATTGTTGATGTGTTTACAAGCCCAAGAGAAATCTGATCATCAAAACGCCTGGTGAAATGTGTCAGTAAATTGATATTTAGAGTAATCGTTGGGTGCACGGTGGCAGAGCGGTTAGAGCTTCTGCCTCCCAATAAGGAGATCGTGGGTTCAAATCCCGGACCACCCCAACATCACACGCTCTCTCTGAGTGGAGTCTGCATGTCCTCCCCGTGTTACCGTAGGTTCTCTCTGGGTTCTCCGGCTCCTCCCACCGTCCAAAGACATGACTGTGTAGGTTAATTGGAAACTCTAAATTGTCCTTAGTGAATGAATGTGAGAGTGAATGATTGTCTGTCCTTGTCTGTGTCTGTGTGTGAATGCATGCATGAATGAATGATAATATTCATTGGCTGGTGTATGAATGAGAGAGTTGTGAGAGTGAATGCAGGACAACAGATGGAAATTACTACAATCTGGTGTGTTTACAGCATGTATATCATGTATGTTCATTAACATGCACTGTCCCAACCAAAAAAAAAATCGTTGTATTTGGGAGACAACGTGCAATGAATTTGAACTTTTTCTATCTTTTACATGTTTTCTTTCATTTTAGTCTTTGCCTCATTACTTTTTCCCTTGTTTGTGGAAGTTTCCTTCACAAAACCTGCACATGTCAGAGAGAAATCTGAGTACTCACATCAGATGAACATGTCAACTCCAGAATTCGTTTAATGATCAGATTTTTGGTGGATGTAAGCACAACCACTGTTTTGGAAGTTGTTTGGAATAACAGACTAAACTTGGCGTACCATTCTTGTCTGCTGACAACCCCATGCCTGCGTGGAGACGAGCCAGAGGCAGATCCTCCATCAGAGGAGCTACACTGCAACCTTTATCAGCCATGTCTATCAAAGAATCAGCTGCGACCCCCCTCAGTTTAAACCATTAATACTTTGATATCAAATACATGAAACAATGATATGCAAAGCAACATTTCTGTCCTTTTTACCTGATCTCCTGATGTAGCTTTGGGTTGACTTAAGACGAGAGGCTGCAAAAGATCTTGAACATCATAAGGCCTGAACTTTGCCACAGATTTCTGGTTCAGGAAATCCCGGATGATATTGGTTGCTTGGCTTATCGAACTCACTGATGCATTGCTAGAGATGAAGAAAATCAATATAAGCTTGAAGCCTTGAAGTTTAACTGTGCTGAGACTTGTTCAGAGCTTTTTAGTTGTCATTTGGACGCTTATAGAGAAGAGTCAATACAGTAAATCAGACGTGTGATACTGCGCCATGAGATCGACTCAACTTGATGAAAACATATTAGTTTATAGAACTTTTCAAATATACATTAAAAACATTTACCGTAAAATGTGGACTATTGAGCGCTCCCGAGTATAAGCCGCACCAGCCATATTTACAAAGAAAAACAACTTTGTACATATATAAGCCGCGGGTGTCCATGTTGTACCGTGAGACATTTACGTTGCCAGGCCGGTTCGGGAAGAGGCGCGCACATGTTTTGTAACATGCGCTCCAGGGCGAAAGAGCGCGGTGCAGCCAGTGTGTGTTGTTTTCCTCCTCATCCTCGAATAAAGTCGAATGCCTTCCCAAAAAGCTGAAGAAAGGAGCGAGGGAGAGAGATCATGTGGGCCAGTGTCAGCGGAACAGGCCCGTCTGGTACAGGAGACGTCCCGCTGGTGCAGGTAGAACACTAAACACGTAGTTAGTTACTTATTCTGCCTATAAACCTCTGCACGGAGCTCAGTTTACGTAACTCCGGTTCTACACATGCGCGGGCTCGGTTCGGTTCGGACACACGAGCGCGGCCGGTCGGGTCGATCATGCAGCAAATGACTCCGAGTCGGTTCAGACAGTTCGTGCGCGGGCTCAGGTAGATCTAAACTCTACCCTAGAGGCTGTTCCCGGAAAAATGCATAAATTAGCCGCATCGCTGTATAAGCCGCTGGGTTGCAATCATGAGACAAAAGTAGCGGCTTATAGCCCGCATTTTACGGTATGCACACAAAATGAATATACAACACGTTTCTTAACAAAGGTCGATGGACTGATTAACACTTTACGACTTTACGACGATCTATTTGCACTGGTAATTTTCCACTGTTATTCTGTCTATACTGTACATTTTGCATTTGTTTATATTCAGTAGGGCTGTCACTAACAATTATTTTAGTAGTCGACTAGTCAGCGATTATTATTTCAATTAGTCAAAAAGTCAGACTAGTCAAACGGTTATTTCTATTATATATTTAAACTTTTCAAATACATTATCAGCCAAATAAAGGTTGAAATACGGGGACTGAAGGCTTCTAGATATATAATATTTATGAAGTGTATCACCAATAATCTTTTTTTTTTTCCATTTGGATGAATGAATGTCGCTGTCTTTTAACATTTAGTCTGTATAGTCGATGTAAATCCTCATCGTCGGATGACAACCCCTGTAACCTTTTTTAGTCTGTATAGTTCAGCTAATGATTAGTCGATTATAAATTTCTATGGTTAATTCTATTTTATTGTTGACTAATCACCTTATTAAATGCATGCCTTTATATTCGAATATTTTACCATTACTATTACTTTATGTTGCATCCATAGACTGTATATAAGTGGACAGCCACAGTGTTCAAAAGGAAGGAAACCGGCTCCCATTCTATTGAAACATCTGTGCCACTTTCCTTGTAGCTGCTGCTGTCAGGCTCATCATTCTGGACTTGAAATGTTTTCAAATTCTCTACATGGTCCTGGTGTTTTTATTTGACTGTCTTTGTAAATTATGAAATGAACTATCAGGAGTCTTCTTTCACCGAGGTTTGCTCAGGTTCACGTTAGCAACAGGTTTGATTGAGAAGGGAAGGGGCAAGTACCTTCTACAACCTCGCCCCTGATTGCCTGTGGTCGTCATGAAATGTGCACCCAGATTTTCAAATATGGAACTCGGCTCCACATTAGTTGCTAAACTGCTAGCTGTCATTTGCGACAATTGGGTCCAGCCAAACAGTACGGCGACACTACGATGACTTCTATAAACAGTTTCTACCATATACTGTTGTGATGGTTGCATCACATCGCAGAAGCAAATTCCTGGTTTATAAATTCTGTTCACTTATAACCTTTTTCTGATTCTGATAAAAGTGGAATATTGAAAAAGCAAAAAATATAGAGCTGTTGTTTTGGAGATTTATAGATTATGAATGTAATATGTTTCATTTTTTTCATAAAAGTAAGATTGGTAGTACGACAGAGCCAGGGCTTTTGTATACAACATTGTCAGTCTCATCAGTTGTTGTCAGCCGTGTTATCTTGAATAAAGCTGACATAGTGCTGTGATCCACCTTGACAGACTGTTGAGAAATGGATACCTTGCGTTGTTAGATTGTAGCTGGAGTGGTTTGTCATAGCACTGCCTGTAGAGCTCAGGAACCTCCATCATCCACGCTATCTGTGCTGCCATCACCGGGTCGTCCACTTTATCTGCGAACACACACAGACACACAAGACTAAGAGACAGATGTTAGGATGACAAATGCGCTAATATAGGAAAAGTCAGAGCAACAGTTTACAAAGGAAAGACATATAGGATTATTCCAAGCGCTTGGCAAATGGACAAGCAAGAGACAAGACCGCTGCAATAAATAATGTAACAATTTCCATCAAACAAAAGCTGGAGACTAAATGCAACTATAGTAAGTCATTAACCCCATGTTGAATATATAGGAACACCAACCAAGGTCTATGCACCGTGGGAATGTTATGATTGATTTTAATGAATGTGTGTTAAGCCGTGTCACAGACTAAATTCTATCTAAGGGTGGAGATTTGGAGTCACAGCAGCTCAGGACTCACCCTTTATCTGATTTACACAATTTTGTTGTACTTCTCATAAAATAAACTACTCGTATTATGTAAAATAAGATACACCTCATCAATGTATAATGTGTTTTTATTGGATCCCCATATAGACCATGATCATGGTTTGTGTATCCTGATACTTTTTGATCATTTTAACAATGTTAAATAGGTTGTATTTAAAGCATTATGGACATGAAAACATGTTGTTATTCAGCATAATAAAAACATTCATTTAATACACTTCTGAGACCCTTTTTTTAGGGATATGTATGTATCAGGATATCTATTATATTGTCAGGTTTTCTGTTGTTCTTGAACTGTGTTGCACCACTGGAATTTCTCCATTCTTAATTTATATAATTTATTTGTTTATTTGGTCAGGACAGTACATGTTAATGAACATGCAATTCTGGAAGTAGCCTTAGTTTTCGTCCATTGTCTTGCATTCACTCTTACAAACACACTGTGATTCACACACCTTTTGTACATGTTTTTGTTAGTGGTGACATGAAACCAGAGCACCCTGAGACGCAGACGCAGGAAATACGCAGACATAAGGAGAACATGCAAACTCCACACAGAAACGGCCTGCGCCGCCGTGGAGTCGAACCCAGGACCTTCTTGCTGTGAAGCGAGAACGCTAACCACGTAAAGAACAAATAAAGGTTCCCTTATCTTATCTATAGAGATAACTTACAGAAAACTGAGGCACTGATCTCTCTTTGCTGCCGTGAGGTTTTCACAGGCCCCCTCACTCGGAGCAGTTCTCCGATCTCCACACGGCATCGACTCTGCTGGGCACGTTCTAACTTCCTCATCTCCTCGACTGGATCAAACCCTCCCTGTGCTCTACCAGTTTGCTTTAAGCCTCCTTTGAAGAAAATTAAACAATATAATGAATACATAATATATACATGCATGATTAGATTGAGGGTTATACTGTCTACTAAAACTTTATAATTACTATGAGTACCTGGGACAGAAGCCTCTTTTAGCAACTCATTTTTCCAACAAAGGCAGTTGATAACTCCAGTACTATCATCCACTAAAAGAAAAAAAAAAAACATGTCAGTAATTACACATCAGAAACAAACATTTATACCAGGGATGGGCGATTTATTGGTTCAGTATCGTTAAATAAACAAGTAAGTAAAGTAACATTTATTCATTTAATTTATAATATGCCACTAATATGTTTTTTCTGCACTGTCCCAGTCTGTATGTACTTAAGTCATAAAGTGTCATTCCTAGTTTGTCTTCAAGATTTGTCTTTTTTAACAGACTAATGAGTAAAAAATCAAATAAAAGAACAATTAGGCTAGAAATATGGCTAAATGTTTACACAAACATGCAAGTGATTGTTTACCCCATCTTTGATATTATTAGATTAGTAAGTGCATAGTTGATTTGTGAAATGTACTATAGTTTAACATGCATTTGCGGTACTAGCTGGATTTTAAAATCTTGGAAATGGTAATAAAAATGATTAGTCACGGCAGTAAGACAAATATCTGATATCGGTATCAGCTTAAATTAATCCATAATGGCCCATCACTAATTTATATCATGGATACAAGTAGTTACTTACCTCCATAGCAAAAGAAGTCATCTCTTTCCCTTTTGTAAACCACTGTTCCAAGTACGTCCACTTTGTAGATTGGATGTGAGTTATAGAAGTAAATACCTAACAACAGAAAGGAAAGGAAACACATTAGATGATCATTAAATGGGATTTTACAAGAGTGTAACAAACCAATAAAGCAAAGAACTACACAAACAAAATTACAAAAAAACACAATATAGGCCACTAAACATAAGAGACATCCAGTCATCTTGATAAGGGGGTAGGTAGGGTAGTTTTTGATGTACAACCTGGCACTTGTGTGGATTCTGTCATCTGTAGAATATCTCTGATATACAGCCTCGCAAATGCAGAAAATATCGGATCCAGTCCCCATAACATGAACGGCGTTTCTTCCTTTGGTTCCATGGTAACAAACTACATGTCATTGTGTACAGATATCCGAGAGGCTGTCTTATTTTAGTTTACAAAAGTATAGCTCCTCCACACAGCAGGCTAGCTCCAGCAAGTCTCCAAAGTGACCGCCTCGAGGAAATCACGTGACGTTATATTTCAAATAAATCAAATCTTATTATGATCGTATAAAACCGTATTTTTTTTATTAAGTTTCATTTATATTGTGCCAAGAATAAATAATAAAATGATAATTATTCTTCTAAATGTGTATTTGCAGTTTACCATTTGTACAGTCCGTTAGCTAGCTCCAACGCGTCTGGTGCCGAATTGCTTCATGGGAGTTGTAGTGTTTTGGACACAAAGAAATCAGAATGCGATGCAATTTCTCTGCATTTCACCGCCAAAAAGCAACAGATTTGAGCTTTTTAATGTTATATTTTAGTAACACACTACATATATTTTATTCTCGTGTGAAACAAGTAAGTATTCGTGTTACTTTACGGTCTCCGGTGCGGACGAGGGCAGCAAAAGACCAAAATTACCCCGCCAACTGTCAAACACGAGGAACACGAAGAAAGAACCTGGGGACGCGCACTCGTGGACGCGCATTGACACTAAATCCGCTACATTGCTGAACCTTTACCACGCCAGGGAGCAGATGACTGTTTTGGTCCCGTTATACGCTTTAAATCAAGGAAAACTCGTCGTATTTTTATTTGCCAAGACGGAGTATACTATCTCGTGGAGCTGATCTGTTTTAAGGACGTTTTCTCATTGATTTTTGTTAAGAAACAGCGGAAAAGAGGGTTGTTGTTTTAGGTCGCCAGGAGTTAGGACAACAGCAAGCTTTCAACGCTACTTTACATTAAAATAAAAGTCCCAGCGGGAGATTTCCTTTTGTTTTTTGGCAAAACTAAGTTAACCTCAATTTTTCTAGGGGTTAACAATGAATACTTTTTTGCGGATCGTGATTTCTACGAAGTGGTCCGAACGTGTCAAAGGCTAAGCTAGTTTTTATTTTTGTTTTGTCGCACAAGTAGCAGTAGCGAACCATTTTTTAGGCCAGTTTTTAACCTCTTTTGCAGTTTTATGTGTTGAAACTGACTTCTTTTGTTACCTCAGTACTTGGATGACTCATTGTCCAGGATGTCATTCTTTAATTTCCGTAAAATCTTTAAATTGGGGGCTGATAAAAAGAAGAAACAGTATGAAAACGTGCGCAGGGATGAGAACCCAGAGGAAACATGGGAGATCATTGGAGAACTGGGAGATGGAGCGTTTGGGAAAGTCTTCAAGGTAAGATCTAACACCTAAAACTTACTCAATAATTAGAATTTTCTGTCTAATCTGAATCCTTACAAATCTATTTCATCCACTCATTCTTATCTCATCACACAAGCTCGGTTTCTTTTCTTTGTTGTGTATTGATCACCCAACACTGCCCTCAAACCCACGTGACTCAGTGCTGACAATCATTATTTGTGAATTTTTGCTATTTTTTTTTTGTTCTTCCACACATTTTTAATCCCCAATTAACTTCTATAGCTCCTATTTATGGCTGCAATTATTATTCGGAACAACTGTGACTATTTTAAGTTTAGTTTACCAATTTATTTCTATTTAATGTTCATTATTTTGTTTTACTGGGTTTTATTGTTTTGTTTTGTTTTTTGCACCTGTAAGATAAAATTGAGCTTTTACTTATCATATCTTTTGTTGTCTTTTAGAGTTTGTGTTTGGGCAGCACTTTAGAGACTGTTTGGTTTATGTTAAATAAATAAATATATAAAAGGCTATATAAATAAAGTTGATATGGATTTGGACTTGTCAGCAATTTTATAAGATAATTATTATTGTAGTTTGATAATCTTAATCATTATCTGCGCTATATAGACGGGAATACACATTCAGTCAGATTAGTTTTACAATTAAAAGCAAAGTATTTCACGTTTTCATCAATAATACACTAAATTTGTTAATAATATATCCAGAAGAGAATTTTAACCTTTCTTTGGTCTAAATGAGTTTAAAAAGTCCCAGTGTACAATAAATATAATTGTTTGACAAGTCGGCTAATTGGAAAAACAATTATCATATTAATTATATTTTATTAAACAATGTAAAACACAATAGTAAATGACTTTCTGATATCACTTACATGTGTCTGAGTTTCTGAAACCACCTTGATTTTTCATATTTTGTGATATTCTGAGGCAAGTCCCAGTTTCTCCAGTGAAATTCAACTTCATTTTTGCCTCCATTCTGAATTTTAGAATGTTTTTGTTGTTTACAAACTTATTATTTAGTATTTAACTATTATCAATAGCTTTATTAACACTGAATATGATCTAGAAATGAACTACTTGGCTGGGAGACACATCTCTTTTGTTTAGCTGCCAAGTTCTATTTTGGGCGCTTCTATCCCCCATTGTTGCTTTCCATTGTACTTGAATTAAGCCTAATCTTCTTGCACAATTAATTCAGTCACAAGTTCCCACTTTACTGGTATTAAACCTCCAATCCTCATGTGAGACATCGCCAATACGGAAATGATTCAGGGCTTTGCGTGTTTGTGTAGGTTATAGTCGTTGTACCTCATTAATTACACATTTTGGCCTCTCATTTACAATAAGACACTACTGTTAAGCCTTGACTAGAGTTCATGTGTTTCCTAATGCCAATTGTAAAGCAGGGTTAGGTCATCAGGAAGTGGCTGCATCCTAGATCACTTCGTTGAGCACATCCTGCCCACAAAAAGCCAAAACAAACAACTGAATTTTCCACTTCAGGTCGATATGTCTCTTTTATGCTGACCACAACAAAGCAACTACAATATGTACAATAGTTTCATTCATTTTCTTGGATATGATGCAGTAAAATGCAAAGAGATAACCTTTAAGAACAGAATAAAGTGTCGTCTTTGCAAATCTTGTAGTTTGGCCTTTGTTTGACTTCTTTAGAGCGCTGAGAAAAGACTGAGAATGCCCCTCATGGTAAAAAAAAACGACAATAAAATGACTGTAATTGAAATATTAAGAAATTAATGTCCTCAAAATAAATTTGGATGATTGACAAGGTTTTAAAGAGGGATTACAACTATAGGGCTGGACAATATTGACAAAAATTATGTCTCAACATCTCAGTAACTATATATTCTGTTTGTTTGTTGTATTATTGTAAAAACAGTGTAAAGAAAATACATAAATAATAATACATAAATAAATATTTATTAGAGGCAATAAATGACATTTTTACTCCAACATTAGTTTAAAATAGAAATGGGATCGTATGTGCCATCATAGAAACACTGCAATAACAATTTTCTGATGAATTTTAGACGTTTCTGTGTTGGTTTAGGTCCATTTTAATGCGTTCAATTTTAGACGATATACTCGATATTCTAATTTAGCAAAAATAAACAAGCAATTTTATCCATTTTTCAAGCTCCCACCTCTACTGGCAGCACTGTTTATTTGGGCAAATACCATAGACTCACTGAAACCAGTTATTTCCAATTAGAGCTGGGCACTGGGCAGCATGTAAACCTGTATATAATGTCTTGAATGTGGTTTTGAAGATATTCATTCATTCATTTTCTACGGCTTGTTCCTGTTAGGGGTCTGGGTTAACTGGAGCCTGTCCCAGTGACTTTGGGCCTTAGGCGGGGCACACCCTGGACAGTGGCCAGCTCGTCACAGGACTGACACAGAGACAACCATTCACTGTCACATTCATTCTCTACGGGCAATTTTAGAGTCCCAGTTGACACACACATGCTTGTGTTTGGACATGCATTGAAGAGATAAGTTTATATATTGGGCTATATACTTTATTCTGAAATTAAAATAGAACAATAACTAAACATGCTGCAAAAAGAGTTGATTATAAGTAAGTGTTGTAATGTTTCACACCAGGGCAGTGAATTGTGATATTTAAAAGTGATATTTATGCACTTTTGAGGGTCATTTTCCACCATTTTCAAATATTAAATAAATAAATAAATAATTTTAGCACATTTCTATTAGGTTGCCAAAATGTCGTTATTGGGATATTGGGGCAAAGTGAATGTTGCCTGCTTCTTTGTCTTTTTGAAACTGCACTTAAATCTGTAAATCTACGTTGTCCTTTATTTGTTTATTCAATTAATCAAAATTTGCATTAGTCGACTAATTATGTTATGTAGATTATAAGTATTTCTATGGGACAACAGCAGAAAGGAGAAAATATGAAGTAAGTTTGCTGAAGATTTGACTGGACCATTAATTTAATCTGCTTTTTACTTAAAGATGCACTGTTTTCTTGTACTTTTCTTTACAAACTGTCTTTCCACAAACTCCAGTGCAGTTGTTTTCTTGTGAGTGCACAGAGATATTTAATCGTTTTGAGAGCTTTTGTCAACTTATCGACTGGCTGGGCATGTCTTTAGTCGACCAAAAAAGTATTCAGTCCAGCACGGCTCTAAACATTGGCATTTCTTCTGTTCCAGGCTCAGAATAAGCAGACTGGCATTCTGGCCGCAGCCAAAGTCATCGACACCAAAAGCGAGGAGGAGCTGGAGGATTACATGGTGGAGATCGACATCCTGGCCTCCTGCGACCACGACAACATCGTCAAACTGCTGGACGCTTTCTACTTCGAGAGCAAACTCTGGGTGAGTCCTGAACCGATACGAGCGAAACAGAGCTGCCTTTGTTCGCGATAAGACAAGACCGGTTCAAGAAGAAAGCAGCGAAGGCACAATGAAGTATTATCTGCGGGAAAAAAAGCTTTGTAACGCTTAAATTTGACCGTTTATCATAGTTCGGAGACGTGGAGAGCTTGTAAAGTCCCCAGGCTGTATTTGTGCACGTGAGGTATTTTCTATTTCCCTGTTTAACAATAGTCTGCTTGTTTCGGAGATGTTATTGCTGCCTATAATGAATACATTCAGTTTCCATTAGTTTGCATGTGTGCGATTTGAATGTTTTCCCCAGTGAGTTGTTTCTTACGTTCACCTGAAAATCATGACGTCAGTTTATTACCCAGTGTTTCCTATTATTGTATGAAGTGAGCTATACACTTAATCTTACTCTTAGCGAGCAATTTAAATGAGGTTTTACTTCACATGCAATTTTTAACATGAAAAAGGTACACACTGGTTTATAGGAGGCCACAATATTACCCTCAAGCAGTGTTAATCCATCAGTTTAAATATTTTCATCAGTGTCATATTTTTTGCAGACTAAATCTAAATAAAAAAGCAAAATAAAAAGCAATAATTATGACTAAAAGTACAGTGAAAATTTAAATAAATTAAAATTTTCTTGAGTAATAAACATAGTGAACATAAATAAATGAAAAACGAGTGGCGACTAGATCCAAATTAAGCTGAAACCAGATCAGATGCCAACTCAATGTCGAACAACAGGAGTTTATATGTTCCACAAAGCAATGCAATAGTTAAAATAAAATAAACCTATTTATATGATTGACTAAAAGTGTTTTATGGTTTAAGGATTTAGTCAACTAAATAAGCGTAACATTTTTGTTGTCTTAAACTAAAACACTCAATATTTGACAAAAATATTGACTTAAACTAAGACTAAAGCTGGGTGTCCACTGCACGATTTTGTCTGTCTGCGACGTACGATTTCTGTGCGTGGGAACAATCTTAGATCTCAGAGAGTGATGAGTAGGGCTGTAGTCGACTAAAGAAATCCTTGGTCGACTAAAGACCCATCCTATCGACCGATTAGTCGACTGAAAGGGGGTTTGACAAAACTATGAAGTGTCTCTCTGTATCTGACCCAAACTGCACTCAAAAAAACCCACAACTGCGCTGAAGTTCATGCTAAAAACAACAATTCATATAGAAACGTACCAGGAAACAGATTAAACTCATGATTCACTCCAAAATCTTTAGCTAATTCACTCTATATCTTCACTTTTGCCGTTTTTGTTGTATAAATACTTTTAATCAAAATAAAATAATTAGTCGACTAATAAAATGTTGGTCCACTTAAACATCATCGACCAATTAATCGACTAAAAGACTACAGCCCTAGTGACAGGGACAAAGACCAACCCTAGAAGACGAGCTACAATTGATATCAAACATGTGGCAGAGTGAGCCTCCTGTCGCTGCATCAACAGCTTGTGCATCAACACAAGCGCAGTGCAAAGTAACAGCAGAGGAGCGCCGCCGTGAACAGGACCCTATCTTCTCACTTCGCTTTCATTTAGCAACTTTAACAAACGCAAAAACACCACTAGCATGTCGCGCTAGCCTCTGCTAACAGGTACAACTACGATGACTTTATCACACGGAGCCTGATATTTGCTCAGATAAACTTTTGTCATAGCTGCGACTGATCGTGTTATTCATCGGACAATGTGGCTACGTTCTATCTAACGACTTTTATATCATTTGGACTTATAGTGTGACATTCATAAATCATATAACACCAAAAAATCATACAGTTGACACCCGGCTTTAGACTAAAACTGAATTTAAATGTCGTGTCAAAATGAACACTGCCCTCAAGTTTAATTTCAAGTCTAACATTTTTAACATACTGGTGTTTAAAATGTGTTTGCGTTGATACTTAATGCTCCCTGTAATATTATAAACACCAACAAATTATACTGCTCAACTAGACTGCAAAAAGTTCATTTTTAAAATTATTTTCGAATAGAACTGGTCCATATCATATCGTTTATGATATATCGTCATTTGCTTTCGGGACAATATGAAATCTGGAACGTCATGATATAATTCCATGTTCACTGCAGCAGTTTTTCCTCATAGTTGCAAAGTGAAGCTGATATTGCAGCAAATTGCGAACGCTAACGGCTAGAAACGCATTAAAAATCAATGTTGAGGCGAAGAGTGGAAGTAAAATTATAACAATTGAACACATTAAACATCCTTAAAGGGTCAGACGGTACACAGTAGTATCGTTTTGAACTGAATAGATCAGGCATGTCCAAACTCAGGCCCGGGAGCCAAATGAGGCCCTCAGACCAATTTTTCTTGGCCCTTAGTCTTCCTGGTGAACTGGCCCACATTATCCTGATAAGTACTATTTACAGCACATTTCAGATTTTCTACAATTCCAACCTAAATAACTAACATTTAGGTGCAGTACAGACCTGATATTAAGGCACTGAGACTGAATGTAGATGTGGTGGAGCTTAAAACATCAGATTAATGTAGCTTTTTTTAACATTTCACAATTGATTTGTGGCCCTCGGCTTGGTCTATATTTCAATATGTGGCCCTCGATGGAAAAAGTTTGGACACCCCTGGAATAGATGCTTTTACAACATGTCTGTGCTGAGGCAGCGTTGATTTTACTTTCTTGCATGAAAAATATGGGTAAAGAACCTTTAAACAAGTCAAATATCGGTGTTAAGCATGTTAAGCATTTAGTCTAGAGACATTTATATCATCAATTATACTGTAATCGCATCTTAATCTTCTCTTTTATATCTTGATAAAAATGTTATATTCAGCACAGTCGGCGTCAGTTTGATTTGATCTTTCTTTACTGCACTTTCTAAATTGATTACATAATGAGTAATACTAAAGAACAGTCCACCAATGGAAAATAATCCAGCCACTTTGGGTCGATAGCCAGTGTAGGAGAATGTGTCTATTTCAGGCAGGGCATCTGGTGTAAAGCCAGTGCTGATTTAAGATGAAACTCAATGCTTGCTTGGAAGATTCAGCGTGAGGACCTCAAAGCTGAAAACCAAAACAATCAAAGAAGAGGGAGGATTTAAACAAATAAATGAATTCTTTTCTCACAAGTAAATAATTGTCAAAGTAAATAATTGAGGAATCATATAATAACACAGGAAGAAATGCTGAGAGAAGAGGTTTATGACTCAAGACTGACCAGTAGTGGCATCAAAATGACATGAAATTTTGTGGTTTTGATTAAAAAATAAAAAAAATAAACTATTAATAGATGAAAATAACTGTTGCAGCATTAATGAAAGCACTTGAATTGGGAATCTATTCATAAATTATTTATTTTCGGCTATTCCACTCATAGCAACGTAACAAACAGGACAATGAAAACTCATAAACACTACATAGTTTAGCACACAAATCCACAATTAATTGGACTTGTTCAAATCAATATTAAGTCAGATTTCAAGACACAATTCTTGATTTTAAAGGTGCACTATGTAACTTTTGTTGTGGAGGGTCTGCCAGATTAAAAAATAATAATAATAATACGCTTTTTTTGAATTTTTAAATAGACTTGTAATTACTTATGATTGATAGATAAGTTTAATACCATACAGTGGAACATTTCAGGCAAAGAAATAATATCTTTGTGGAGATGAGCAGGTAGTGGACCCTCCAACAGAAAGTTACATAATGCACCTTTAACATCACATTCCAATCCACTTAATGCAGCACATTTTATAAACAAATGCCGTTTACTGCACACATAATGAAATAAAATTAACAATTTCAACCATAAATAAAGCAATGAAACAGAGTACAAGTAACAAAACACAATTAAAACAACAATAAAACTACAAAATATTACTGAAACTTACTTCTTTGTCATAAAAACATAAATCACGTTGACTGGTTTTATGCGGTGGATGCTGCAGTAATTACCCGGGTGTTAAAACTCAGTGCGTTTCTCTCTCGGCCCAGTCTTTTTCCTCTCCATTGTGCTCCGGACAATAGCCAGAGCCCGTTGGAGTTTGTCTGTAGATTTTAATCTGGGCCTCTGTGGCACTGTTTGTGTGAGAAAGGAGTTATTCAGGCCATTTCCCGTTCCAGATGAAAGGCAGGGTTTCAAGTAATGTTCAGATATGAATTACAGTATTATATTCACAAACCAGAATCCTGTGTTGTATTTTAGGACTTTTTTAGGGCTGGAATCCTTTAGTCGTTTAGTCGATTAATCGGTCGATGGGGTCTTAGTCGACCAAGATTTTTATCAGTCGACTAATCGTTTAATTAAGATCCAAATTATATATGTAGCATGACGATATGGAGCGAGTTAGCTGAACATTTTGGAGTCTAACATTTACACTACAAATAATGAAGTTCTAGATGAGTTAAAATGTCTTGATTTCAGGATATTAATCTGAATTTCGGACACTTTGACTCGTTAACATCAGTGGAGACAATTTATTCGATGGAACTAGATTATTTTACTTGTTTCAAACCGTTTCTGACTTGTTTCTATACATTATTTCTTATTTCAATCCAAATTATCTGTCAGTTGGTTAAGATAATTTTACTTACCCCACTGACACATTTATTTTCTTATTTTAAGCAAAATTATCGTACGATCAGTCAGAAATACCTTGAAACCAGTGAAATATTCTGCATCACATCAGCAATTACATCTAATCGAGTCAAATCTACTCAAATCCAGATCAAAATGATAAATTCAAGCCATTTTAAGCTGGTATAGATTTACATGTTTTGCTGTGTAAATACTCTGTTTCGTATTACTTTTCTAGATAAATAGTTATTTTAGCATAAATCCTGTGCAGTTGTGGTTTTTTGAATGCAGTTTCGGACAAATACATAGAGATACTTAATAGTTTTGATATATTTTTGCCACGCCCCCTTTTAGTCGATTAATTGGTCGATGGGGCAGGTCTTTAGTCGACCAAGAATTTCTTCAGTCGACTACAGCCCTCATTTTATGATACATCCTGCTTCACAACCACAGCGACAGTGGCATTATATTGTCTGCAGAATTATATTGTAATTGTTCTTTTATTGACCTTATTCTGTCCCGCCCACTTTTGCAGTTTTTTGCACTTTTGTTGTAAACGCACTTCCGTTTGACGAGAACTCCGTTAAAGCTAATGACGAACGAGGGAAAAGTCTCACCGCTAAAATGTTACATAAAGTAGGTTGATTTGTGTTAAATGTTTAATGAACACGAGCAACAACAAGTCAACAACGCAACGATTTCCTGAGGCCTGAAAACGGCTTTTTAGTCCATGTAGAACTTATTTTCTGTTGAGCTCGTTTGCTCCACGTAAACTAATACAACGGAAACAAGACGGCGGCAACTTCCGGAATAAGGTGAATAAGGTGTGAAATATATCTAGTATGTCATCTTAAAGTCTATACGACAAGTTCTCATAATATTCTAATTATGACTGAGTTCGGTGGGAGGGCACCGGTGGTAAATATTTAGTATGGTTTTACGTTTGTCAAGTTTGTGTTTGTGAAGAAAATTTGAAAAATAAAAGTCTGCCATTACAGGAAGTAGTGCTGAGTTCTAAAACTGAATCCCTCCGTGATGTCATCAAAAAGCGACACACCATTGAAAATACAAAAAAAAAAAGACAATTTACACACAACTGAGACATTTTTATGACGAAAGGCGTTAATTATTGGTATTATTATTTGTCAAATTACGAGTATTGTGTAATATAGTGGACTTTAGCCCGGGCTGTAGTACTTTGGTCGTTTAGTCGATTAATCGGTCAATGGTGTTTTAGTCAATTAACATTTTTATAAGTCGACTAATCATTTTCTTTAGATTAAAAGGATTTATATGGGACAACAGCAAAAAGAAGATATGGAATGAGTTAGCTGAAGATTTTTGAATGACTCATGACTTTAATCCAATTTAACATAATTACAATGTCTACTGGTACTTCTCAGTATAAAACAGTTATTTTTGCATGAATTCTTGCGTAGCTCTTGTATTTTGGGTGCAGTTTAAGTCAGATACATGGCGACTAATCGGTCGATAGGACATGTCTTTAGTCGACCAAAAGTTTCTTTAGTCCAGTGTTTTTCAACCTTTTTTGAGTCGTGGCACATTTATTTTGGTTGAAAAGATACCACGGCACACAACCTACTAAAACGTTAGCAAATCAGACTTTTTAGTTTAAAAAAATTGTTACATAATGTGCCAAATAATGTCTGTGCCGCTGATGGTGATTGTTTTTTCTTTCTTTTTTGGTGCAGAAGTGTGTTCAGGACACTCACAATGGTAACTTTTCCAATTAAATCCTTCTGTAAATCAAAATTGGACATTTTTCCAAGGCACACCTGAAGGCGCTCTAGTGTTCCCCGGCACACTGGTTGAACATCAAGGCTTTAGTCGACCGCAGCCCTAATTTTAGCTCTTGTTTTAATAATGGTTGCTAGGTAATAGTTGTGGAATTACCTCTATCTATGTCATGCAGCTCATGTCCAACCAGGAAGTAACATTATAAACATTATGAAAACTGTCAAACTGGGAATAACTAGGCAAACGTTTAGTGAAATGTTAAATATAATCATTTTTACTACATTTTAGAGCAATGTGTTGTCCAACGCGTCATATGGACTTTAATTGTGGCGCACTCTTCCAAACAATGTTATAGTTGATTGTTTTGCTGTTATGGTATTTTGATAGGTCAATGATAATTTAAAAGAAAAAAAAAACATTATTCAAGACAACTTAGTGTAATTTCCATCCATAGACAGTATACATAAGTGCACAGGTGTTGTGTTGATTCATTTATGAGTTTCAACATCCTCTTGTTAACCACATGAAAGAAGTGTAGGCTGTGCACTTGTTCGGAGCTGTTTGTGTGTCAGATAAACAGAGAAGAGGAAGCCACAGCCCGGCCTCCAGTTCCTCTGGTGCTGCAGCCACAGACCTCAGAGCGGACCATTGTGCTGGACTAAAACAACAGCGCGCCCACAGACTCACTACAAACGCTCCGGAGAAACAGTGGAGCGCCGTGATGGGAGACGCTGCTCGGGCTCAGAAGGGCTTTGTTGTTGGAAGCATGACAGACGTGAGGAGCAGCTCTCGAGAGGCAGATCAGAGCGGGCTTAAAGTGCTCTTAAAGTTGTCATGTTTTTGTACTTACTACTTTTTTGGTGAGATAGAACCAGTGGCAAATAATTATCGTAGTTTTACATCAGTCAAGTGGCGGTTTGGGAAGTGAAATTGAAAAATAAAAGATGAAAAAGAACGGGAAGCGCTGAGTTCTAAGTTTTTATTTAACATTTTTCAGTTTCACATTTTTCTGACAGTTTAAACCAGTGGTTCTCAAACTGGGGGTCAGATGATGGAAAAGTTGATACAATAGTGTTAAACAAGGCTTGACACTCTTCAAATGCTGTGGTAAATGTAGATTCCTATTTATTGGCTAATCAAAGTCATTTTTCTAGGCCTATATTCTCAAAATAAAATTAGATATAAGGTTAATTTTTTGTTTTTGTGGGTCACGAATGTGAACTATTGTTATTTTGGAGGTCGCAACTGAAAACGTTTGAGAAGCACTGGTTTAAACTATAATTTAACAAACTAAAGGTGTATTATTATTTGTCAAATCGTAATGATTGGTGTAATTTTGTTTGTTTACAGTAGGGTTGCTAGGTAACAGCAGCTGAATTACCTCTTCCTCACATCTGCTGCTCATGTCCAACCAGGAAGTAAACTTTTAAAATGATAAACTTGATAAACCAAAATTGTCAAACTGGGGGAAAAACAGGAAAAATTAAACGTAAAATCTTAATCTTAATCTTAGTGAAATGTGTAGTCTAACCATACAGTCATATTATTAATTATTAAATGGCAAAGATAAATATCATGAGTACTAAAAAAGAAGTACACACTACTTAGATACATGTTGTGATGTCAAATGTATCTCTTTCTAAATAATGTTTTTCTTCCTCCAATTCAACTCAACGATTCTTCTATAAATTACACACATTCATGGAATGAAATTGGTTTCCATCCCCATTGTATTTAAAAGAATCACACTAAAAGCACTAAAATGTGGTTTGCCAAATGTTTCAAGAAGTCACTTGTCTCAGAGATTGTTATATAATGTACATAATATATGTGCAGTGCATAAACTCTGAAAGTTTATAATGTAACCCACAGGGCCACTGGTTACACAAGTGCAAAACCAAGTAACAGCAAACATTGTGAATACGTCTTAAACCAACCGTTGGCCCACTGTGTATCACAAAGTCCTTGAGCAACCGTTTCCACTACAGTTCTTTTTAAATGCAGAAGTTACGCTTGTTCTTCCTCTTCTTTTTGAGTCACGTTTACCAAATCTCTACACAAACAATGTACAGCTTGCAGTTATCTGTTGTTTAGGCTGCAAGATTAACCGCTGTCAAACTGTACTTTGAATGGTCATGATAAACTGCAAATAGGGATGTCACATTATTCAATTTTAGGTTTACAATTATTGTGTGAAGAAACATCATGATTTAAGCCATTATTCACAGTTATTGACACGTAACAAAACAAAAGTGAAATCATTTTATTTTTCTTTCATTCTAGTACATTGCGGTTCAAATGGTATGTGACCAACTTTCTGAACACTAAAGTAAAGTAATTAATTATAAACAGCCACATTAAAAGCTTATTTTTGGCTCTAAAATAATCACGATTACGACTGAACAATTTGTTAAGAATATGTAACTGCGATTTTTCTGACCAGTATTTCAGTTGTGATTAGATTTGTGATTTATGTTTTAAGAATGGGATCCTGTTCAAAGTTTGCATTTTAAACGCAAACCAGGAGAAGTGACAAAAATATAAAAATAAGAAATATTAACTGAATGAATGAATGAAAGAAGTATTTTAGAAAGTTTTTGTTACTGTTTGTTCCATTTTTGTAGCTTTTTCTCACTTTTAGGCACATTTTTGTTTTTTCTTGTCACATTTAATAGCTTTTGTTGCATTTTTGTCGCATGTTTAAGAAGATTTCTTAACAAATCAAAACTATTGAATTAGAAGCAGATATTTTGTTGTCTGTGGAAGAAATTATTGCGCTTCAAAAACTGCAGCCTTTACAATTTGCTAATTTGATTTGATTTTGTTTAATTGTGCAGCCCTAGTCACGATCATTAGTTTTTAGTTCTTTCGATTATGTTGTGACCTGAATAATAACAAATATTGATTAATTAAATAATCTTAACATTCAAAATGACAAAGGAAGCTACTTTTTAAGAGATGTTATATCCTCTGCAAACCACACAATGTCCCTGTAGATTTTATGTCTAAAACTTGATATTTCTGTAGTTTAGAGCTTTACAAATTCTGAAATGCATGTGATTCCTTCTAGTATTTGTTTCCCTTAAATGTTTATCCTCTTGAACATTCTGCACTTTCACTTGAACTTACATTTTGAAACGAATAAACCACACATCTAATCGCATTACTGAACATGCCAGTTTGATATTTTCCCCTTGTCGCTCAGTGCAGTCGCTCTGTTTCTATGTCCAGGCTAAATAAAGTCCTCCTCCTCCAGATGCTTCACCTTATCTGTTACTACGGCCAAAGCCAAGGTGCTGTGTCCATAGAAACTCTAATCCTATTAACGGCATGAGGCTCCGGCCGAGTGGTGAAACACGTCCACACACCGCGGCCTCCACTGGGACAATCCTCTTATGTCAGCGCCAAACTGCAGCTCTTAAATGGCCCCAAGAGCTCATTCACAAGCGGGGGAGGTTCATTCAATCACATTTAGTTCACCTGACGAATATTCAATGCAAGGCCGACCTCTGCTCAGTCTGGAAGCTACTGCCATGGAAAGTGTGGTGGCACTTTTTACTGTAGTAGAGGTGGAAGAGGGATTTTCTACACACAAAATATTATTGATTTGTTGTTTTGAAGGAATGCAAAATGGACTAGTACATCTGGAATCGTCTGTTATGAGAAAATAAGGAAGCATTCACAAAAATATGAAGATATAGAATGAAAAAAAACAAAAAACAGAAACGTTTTAGAGACGTTAGCCTTCAGTTAAAGGGCCCATGACAGGTTGGGCTACTCATTTAACCAAAATGTAGTTCAGTTCAACATATTTCAAAATTAGCTAAAATTCTTTACACATTTTACACCAGTTTCGCAATTTTTAGCTTTTTAATTTTACTTCCTGGTTGTAAATTATGACATCACACTAGGAAATTACCATAGCAACAACACTGTAAACTGGGCCAAAACTCATCTAATGTCACATTTTTTAAAAATTTGACAAATAAAAACACATGTGAACACCTTTATTTTGTTGAATTAATGTTTAAAGGGTCAAAAAAGTAGTTTCTTTTCTGTAAATGATGCATGACCTTTGTCTCCCCAGTGTGTTTACTTCCTGTATTTTTCAACTCGTTTATCAACTTTTCTCCACAAACAGCGATCTGATTGGTGTAAAACTATCATTTCTATTTATAACAGATATAAATACAAAATTAGAAAATCATAGAAATGTCTAATTTATTTTTTTATATTTAATTGTTTGTTGTTCTTTTTTTATTTTTTTTTACTGTATTATAAATAGTATCGAAACTGAACAAAAAATAAGACAAAACATGATGCAGAAGGAAAGCAAACCAAAAAATATGAACAGAACACATCCAAAGAAGCTAAGGTACAGACTGTCCAACAAGTTTTAAATTAAATGTCTATTTGTCTTGTATCTATTACTATGTCATTCCAGTCCTGTTGACGTTATAAAAGCTTGAGTTTTGGGAGTAAATCATGAGTTTTGTCTCCTTTTATACACAAATATGCAATTTACTTGTATGTCTTTGAATAGATATTTGTTGTTACATGAACTCTTGTGTTTGTTGTCCTTTAGCCGACCACGAATGTCTTTAGTGGCTGTGTAATATTCAAAACATGAGCTGATATTTCAGCACTTCTGTGTTTGATTTTACATTGACTTTTTGGACGACACTTGAGACTCAACCAAGAAGTTTTGTCACTAGAATACTAAAATTTCAAACTTGATTTTGTTAAAGACTTTAGTGTATGGATAGGATAAGATCTGACAGCCACCAGCCAGATTTTGCCCACAAGAAAAAATGGTTAAGGGCTGGTGAGTCGCATCTCTTGAGAAGCTGTAGTTAAAAAGAAGTGAGTTCCAAAGCCTTGTGAGGCCACATGAGTGAACTGAACTGCCACATTTATGTATCATCATATTATATAAAAATCTTGTCTTGTCTTGTTCTCGTGGACTTGTGGAAATTGTGTCCCGTCTCATCCAACAATATTTGACATTTATTTATACTTTTCAATGCAAAATAAGACCCATTTATTTCATTTTGTGGCCTTCTAGTTCTGATTAAAGCCGTTCAAAGTCTACTCAGGAAATGTCGAGTTTTGTCCTATGCGATATCTGTCAGTATTGAACACTGTTTATATGTGTCTGCTTTTAGTGCTAGTATCTGGGTGCTGATTATTTTGTTATCTGGATGTTAACATCGCCCGTCCACTCCCTACTGTAAACACTGCATCTCACTGTATGCCTCCACCACACACCCACACCAGCTTTCCCCTGGTATTTTAAGTCTAGCTGAGATTCAATGTGATGATTTGTGAGTTTTGTCGGTTGGATGAGCACAATGGATGTTTGGACAGGATGGATAAATGAGCGCTGTAAACAGAACCTTCCAGTCGCACACAATAGAGCGGAGTCCAGAGCGATGCCGCCTGACTGACCTGGAAATAATAATGTACCAGATTTACAGAGTGCTTTTTAAAAACTATCTTCGTGTCCCTTTTCTCTTTTCTTCGACAGATCCTCATTGAGTTCTGTGCGGGAGGCGCTGTGGACGCCGTCATGCTCGGTGAGTCATCGTTTTTCTTTAGATTAGGTAACCAAAATCACAGAGACAAACAGCCTTTAACAGCACACAAAAAAGTCTCACAAACTGCATTTTTACAGGAATTGAAAGACATAATACAGTAGTTATTGGGAAAATCCTCCACATTTGTTTTAAGCAAGAGAAACATAGATCTTCGTCAACCAAAACAACACAAAGAAGTAAACAAAAGTCCCCTGAAACAACCTAAATAACTGCTGGGTCACATTGTACTCAAGTATTTACATCACATAATCTCCAGCGCTTTCACAGAGTTAGACAGAGGTGTGTTGACACGATCCTGATCTCTACAGACGGTAATTCTATTTATCTGCTTGTAATAGTTTAACTTTGTTTCGCTGCAGAGCTGGAGAGGCCCCTGACCGAGCCGCAGATCCGTGTGGTTTGCAAACAGACGCTGCAGGCGCTGGTTTATCTCCACGAAAACAAGATAATTCACAGAGACCTGAAGGCCGGGAACATCCTCATCACCATGGACGGTCAGGTCAAACTGGGTAAGTGTCACAGCTGTGTCAAGAAAGCAGTGGTTTTGTAACTAATCAACTAAAATAGAAAAAAATATATATACCGGTATGCATCTCAGTGGATATTCATTTGTCCTCTTCATGTTTCTGTTAGTGTGCACTGCTTTAACCTTTTTTCTTTAGGGTTAGGGTTAGAAAAATAAGAGATAAAGAATAGGAGTTGGAGCTCTCTGCACCATCAAAGAGGATTTGAGAAGAATCTAATACAGCTCCCAGGCCATCACGATGCAGAGAAGTGCAGAAGATTCCACTTTTGGGCACTGCACACACACAAATCCCCTGTGCTAAAACCCTAGTTTCAGTTTTATTAATTTATTTGAACTGCATAGCAATCAATTTGTCAGCAGCAGCTTCAACATCGATATGCTGGAGTTAGCGCAATAGCTGAATTTCATCCGGCCTAAGGGAAGTAAAAACATCGAACATTCAGTCAGACAGCAACAGACACATAACTTGACATTGTAAGACATTAAACATTAAATTATGTATATGTTATGTCTCTGGTAGAGACACGGATAACCCAAAAGCCACCGTAAGACAACATCCAAGAATTAACAACATGCATTACTCCATTTGTCTTATATAGTGCTCTCCAGATCCAAATATGTATAGTTTATTTACTGTTACTAATGATCTAATATTAGCAGTAATAGGAATTGCAAAGTAAATGGAAATTTGTTTTTTATTGACTGAAACCAAAACTGAATCTTAATTGATCATTAAAGCTGTTGCTAAATGATCATCCAAAGCTTGACCTAATGGTAAGAAGATTAAATTACACATAACTTTTAATGTTCTGTTTTTTTTTGATAAATCTAGCATAAATCTATTCACCTTATTCTGGAGGTTGCCGTACGCGCCGCTGTCTTGTTTCCGTTGTATTAGTTTACACGGAGCAGACGAGCTCAACAGAAAATAAGTTCTACTCGACTAAAAAGCCGTTTTCAGACTGACCAGGAAATCGGTGCGTTGTTGACTTGTTGTTGCTCGTGTTCATTAAACATTTTACACAAATCAATCTACTTTATGTAACATTTTAGCGGTGAGACTTTTCCCTCGTTCGTCATTAGCTTTAACGGAGTTCTCGTCAAACAGAAGTGCATTTACAACAAAAGTGCGTATCTGTGGCAAAAAGCGGCAAAAGTGGGCGGGGCAGAATAAGGTGAATATCTCCTATTAAACAGCATATTATGTTTTTGTTAAAAAGCCTTCGACTCTAAGCTGTTTTCTTTGTCCCTTTATCCTCTGCTCAGTTCACTTTTACTTTCCTCTTGTGGTCTGTGACTCCTGGAAACACTGCTTCACGATCAAACTGTTTATAGTCTTTTGAAACCAGTCCAGCCCAAAAGCAACATAAACCCTACACTTTGGAAGAAACATGATTATTTTTGCCCTGAGCTTAAAACGTGTTTATATGAATCTACATCTAAAGCTCAAAGACTTTAAGAATTGGTATTTAGTTAATCCTTATAATCTGTTTGAGTCAAAAACGCTGTTGAACCCATTATTCACAGTTTTGTTGTTGTTGTTGTTGTCGTGTGTTGGGAAAACGGGAATTTTCAAAACACCTAGATCAGACATGTTCAAACTCAGGCCCGGGGGCCAAATGCGGCCCTCAGACCAATTTTTCTTGGCCCTTAGGCTTCCTGGTGAACTGGCCCACATTGTCCTGATAAGTACTATTTACAGCACATTTCAGATTTTCTACAATTCCAACCTAAATAACTCACATTTTGGTGCAATACAGACCTGATATTAAAGTGCCCATGACAGGTTGGACCACTCATTTACCTAAAATGCAGTTAAGATAAATATATTTCAAGTTTTGCTAAAATTCTTTACAAATGTTATCCCGGTTTAGCAGTTTTATAAGTGTTAATTTCACTTCCTGGTTGTAAATAATGACATCACACTAGGAAATTACCATAGCAACCACACTGTACGCTGGGCTAAAACTCATCTAATGTCACAAATTATTTTACCTGACAAATAAAAATATATTTGAACTTATTTATTTAGTTGAATTAATGTTTAAATGGTCAAAAAAGTAGTTCATTTTGTGTAAATTATGTACAAAATTTGTCTCCCCAGTGTGATGTCATCAGTTTGTTTACTTCCTGTAATTTTCAACATATTTTTCAACTTTTCTCCACAAACAGCGACCTGATTGGTATAAAACATCATTTATATTTACAACAAGTATTAATACACTGAATAAAGTCAAAATTAAAAACTCCTAAAATCCTGTCATGCGCACTTTAAGGCAATGAGACTGAATGTAGATGTGGTGGTGCTTAAAACATCAGATAAATGCAGCTTTTTTTAACATTTCGCGATTGATTTGTGGCCCTCCGCTTGGTCTATATTTCAATATGTGGCCCTCGATGGAAAAAGTTTGGACACCCCTGACCTAGATGATGATGAAGATTACTCAAACATACACAAATCACTCAAAATACAACTTGAGCCGAGTTATTCCTGAATGGAAACAATCGTAACATGACTAAAAGCTCTTAAAACTAGATTTGTTTGAATACATATCTCCTTTAATGCCAGCACACATGGCTTCCACTTCCACATGATCCATCCCGTGATAAACGCTTAATACATTTGGTGAGTAAATGCCACAATCCACATCAGCGCGACACACTGGAATTAGCCGCGGCCGTTATTTAAACCTGAAGCGAGCACATTACAGTACAGTGTGCATGAGTCACTCCTGCCTGGACACACTGCAGCTCATTGAAACCACACACTGAGCCGCGAGTCCAGAGACATAACTCACAATGCGATCTGATGAGCTGTCTGTTCAAAATGACTTCACATAACTTCACATCACTGTAGGCCTGTAATGCTTCGGCCTGGAGGCAGGTGAAAACAGTGACTGGATGAATAGTTAGTTGAACATTAAATAGGAATGGGACAGAATATTGTGCTTTCAGGCTTTCTTTCCAATCGTTTACATTTGGTGCTAACAAATAAAGGTTAACGCTTATGGGTGACATCTCTAGTGAAGCTGTAGGCCCAGAAAGCAGCAAAACATATTCAAGGTGCACTTTGTAAGCTTTCAAGTTGAGAGTTTGTCACCGTAAATTGTTTTTCTTTGCCTTGAAGGTTCCACACTTTGACACAAACTCATCTGTCTTTCATTTATCCAGTTAAAGGAGTGTTTATTGCCCAGAAAGTACTTGGTTTGCTGCTCGTCTCCAGGAGATTGCTTGATTTTAGTCCATCCTCCCGGAGAATAGAATGTTTCATACCATCCACCAGCAAACTACATACTGCACCTTTAAAGAAAATGCATTTTAAAATGTTTGGTCAAACTGAACTGAACTGCACAATTTATTTATTATAAACTCTGTCAAAATCTCGTCTCGTTCTCATGGATCCAATCTCATCTCGTGGGAACTGTGTCTTGTCCCATCCCAAACATGAAATGATCAGAGTCAATGTTTTGGACCTCCTAACCCCATGTTTTGATTTGAAAACAAATACAAGAACGCTGGCTCCTGCTGTCTTTCGATAAAGTCACAAATACGAACAGATCTTTACAGGAAATGCAGTATGTATTTTTCTTTATTTTTTGAGTTGTCAAATTTGAATCGGCTTATTCCATGTTATTGCTCAGTCTGGAATTTTCCACAGTGTGGCATTAAACTTATCTATCTCCATGGAGACAAGCTGCAGGAAAAGAACAAGTTACAGGTCAGACTTGTGGCAACCGAAAGGCAATCGCACTAACTGTAAAAATAAAAGTTTTTCAAGGTACTTTTGAGCAACACCTGTAATTAAATAAATTCAAGATAGATACACTTAATGTCATACACTTAATGTCATGAACTGAACAAGGACCAAACCAGGTCTAAACCAGGACTAAACCAGGACTAAACCAGGACTAAACCAGGACTGAACTAGGTCTAAACCAGGTCTAAACAAGGACTGAACCAGGACTAAACCAGGACTGAACCAGGTCTGTAAACAAGGGCCAACATCCACATACATTATACATCCACATACATTATACAACAGTTATGATTTGACAGATAATAACACCTGATAACACTTATTTTGTGTGGAACATTCTAGGCAAAGCGATAACATCTCCATGGAGACAAGCCGGTTGCAGACCCTCCACCAGAAAAACATAGAGCACCTTTAAGGATATCTGCACAGTGTCCGTGCTGAGTGTTTAAACTAATATCTCTTAGTAGTGTCCTGTTTTTGCTTGATTGTTTTGATTGCGGGCGCAGCCTGGGACCACACTGATTTGAATGGCTGCGTTAGTAAAATAAATGATTTCCTTTTCCTCATTTGTATCACATGTTTTCCAGCTGACTTCGGGGTGTCTGCCAAAAACACCAAAACACTACAGAGAAGAGACTCCTTCATAGGAACGCCCTACTGGTGAGACACAATGTCAAGGCCTGTGAAGAAAAGAGCTTTGTTTATTGATTAAACTGTATTTTTGTTTATTTATTTCAGGATGGCTCCGGAAGTGGTGATGTGTGAGACTTCTAAAGACCGTCCGTACGACTACAAGGCAGATATCTGGTCCCTGGGGGTGACGCTGATCGAGCTGGCCCAGGTCGAGCCCCCCAACCACGAGATGAACCCCATGAGAGTCCTGCTGAAGATCGCCAAAGCAGATCCTCCCACCCTCATGCAGCCCTCCAGATGGTCAGTCTAACACGCAGGAACGCAAAATTACAAGTCTAATAGACCCCTCCAGTGTTTGTAACCCAAACAGCTACATTCCAAAGGCTGGTACCACTCCATACATTTGCTCCAGTGCATTTTCAAAGAGAGGATTAGCGTTAGCCTCCAAACATCACAAACTATGAATAATCAGGGCTGCTGCGGCGGTGCAGAGGTTAAGGGCTTTGGTCGTGTGTGGTACTGCCGTGGCGTCATGGGTTTAATCCCAGGCCTCGATCATTTGCCGAATGTCTTTACCCTCTCTCTCCCCCTTTCACGCTACAATTGTCCTGTTTAAAGCCTCCAGGCCAGAAAAAAAACATCTATTTTGGCAACTGACATACTGTATTAACACTGAAATTAGGCAAGGCAAGTTTATTTGTTGAGCACAATTCGTACACAGGGCAATTCAAAGTGCTTTACATAACATTAAAATTTACATTAATATCACAAAACACAAAAAGACACACAGAATAATTTTAAAATAAAGCACTTTAAAAGAGAAGAGTGAAGATAGATCTTTCAGTCGTTTGCACATCTAAACAGAACTGTTTTTAGCCTGGATTTAAACATTGTCAGAGTGGAGGCCTGTCTCACATCTTCAGGGAGAATGTTCCAGATTTTAGCTGCAAAAAACTGAAATGCTGATTCCCCATGTTTAGTCCTGACTCTGGCACCACCAGGAGGCCGGTCCATGTTTAGTCCTGACTCTGGCACCAGCAGGAGGCCGGTCCATGTTTAGTCCTGACTCTGGGCACCAGCAGGAGGCCGGTCCATGTTTAGTCCTGACTCTGGCACCAGCAGGAGGCCGGTCCATGTTTAGTCCTGACTCTGGCACCAGCAGGAGGCCGGTCCATGTTTAGTCCTGACTCTGGCACCAGCAGGAGGCCGGTCCATGTTTAGTCCTGACTCTGGCACCAGCAGGAGGCCAGTCCCTGAGGTCCTCAGATTAGCACGCTAGCAACCACGTAACATAAAATGTGTGTCATAAAATGTTAAACGTAACAAACAACAACCATCGGTCTGTGCTCTCTACAAACTATTTAGTTAAAACTAATTTAAATGAATGGAATAAAATGTTTATGTCCTGAAAAAATGTCTATTGTTTGTATTTGTAGACTTTCCGCAATCGTAGTAATCATAATAGTAGTTGAATTGTTTCAGAGGCTGTTTTTAGGATCAGGCTTGTATGTTTGCTTGCACTAAAATTGTAAATTATAAATATCTTATGTGCCCTTCAGGTCTCCTGAGTTCAGTGATTTTCTCAGACGATGTCTCGACAAGAACGTGGACAACAGGTGGAACCCTGCACAGCTTTTACAGGTTTGACCATGCCTCTGTCATACTCTGCCAGATCACAGAAAAACAAGTTGAGTCGGTGGTTGTCAATTATTAAGTTATAGTTTGCTGTTCTCGTGCTTTGAGTAGTAGTTTTAATTGTTACAAAATTATTAAACTAGTGTTTCAAACTGTGTTGTTTTGGTTTAAAGCTGATGTTACTAGATTTGGGATTCTAGTCTATCTTCCACAATTATCTTCTGTTGTTTTGTCCTTGAGCAAGACACTTCACCAGGGCTGTATGCCTTTAGTCGTTTAGTCGATTCAGTCGATGGTGTCCCAGTCGACCAACATTTTTATTAGTCGACTTATTCTTTTATTTGCATTTAACTAATTTATGTAGCAAAAACAGCAAAGACGAGAAGATGTGGAGTGAGTTAGCTGAAGATTTTGGAGTAAATCAGTATCTCTAACAAATAAATACTGTTTACTACAACTTTTCTGTATAAATTGTTATTTTTGCATTCAACTCCTGTGCAGTTTGGATCTTCTGAGTGCAGTTTGGGTCAGATACATGGAGATACTTCATAGTTTAGATATATTTTTGCCACACCCCCTTTTAGTCGACTAATCGGTCGATGGAGCAGGTCTTTAGTCGACCAAGAGCTTCTTTAGTCGACTACAGCCCTACACTTCACCCAGAAGTCCTTTGTGAGTGCGACGTGTGAGTGATTGGAGGTTTGTCAAAAATATCAAATTTTAAAAACTACAATACCCAAGCTAAATACGTTTTTAGGACAAAACTTGGGCTTTATCATAACTAGTAGAAGACGACATAGTAAAATAACTCAAAATGACTAGTCAGTTGTCAAAAAAATCATTATGGAATTTTTTGTTTTGTGTCCACACTACATTTGGTGCAAATCTCCCATTCAACCCAAACTAGACTGAAAAATGCTCTTCTTTGAGAATATAAATCACATCTGTTATCATTCATCCAAACACAGCCATAAGTTTTCGTGGATGAATGAATCCCAAATCCCTTTTTAAATCAACGATAATCCCCGTGATAGATTTCCGCGCACCTGTCATTCAGATGGTGCACATTAGAGCTTACCTGAGGACATCTGCACAGCGTGTCAGGTGTTCCTCGGCCGGCGCTCATCCCCAATGTGTCCCGCGCTGACGTCAGAACAGTCTGTGCTTTTTCCATCGGGTTCACGGAGCCCTGCCAAATCTGTATCAGTCCACAAACAGTTAGAGACAGAGGCACAACAACATCGCAGCAGACTTGATAATTTTAGCAGGAAAGAGAAGAGAAAATGGGATTTAAGATTGAAAAGTGTGGAGTGCCGCCAGTGAAGGTTTTGATATCGAAGAAGATGCATATTCTGAGGCCGGCGATTCATTATGTTCACCAGCTTTCCAAACCAAAGAAGGTATGTCGTATGGAAAGTTAGGTGGTAGGTAGCATTGTAGTCTGACATAGACTATTAGAAAATTAGAAATGCATTTAATGTGTTGTTTTAAGCTCACTGTGTCAGAAAATACAGCCATACTATGAATGCATGTGCAAAAATGATGGTATTCTCTGTTAATTACTACATAATACAAATAAAATGATTGACAGACCTTTTTGAATGGGTTTTCTGGAGCTGCAGAGTCAGTCACAAACAAATTAAAATAGCAATTTAAAGGGCTGCAAGTAACTAATGATTAAGGCTGCAAAAACAAAGCAGGGATTATCTTGTTCTTGTATCAGTTTAGTTGTTAATGTTGTTTCTTTTTACGGTTTACTCTCGAATGTTGAATCTTGTTTTTAAAAAGAATTGCAAATCTAATCTCAAAATCAATATTTGTCCAAAAATGACAGTAGCACACAGTAAGTGTAAACTGTATTAATATCCAAAGCAAGAATCAATACCTGATTTTATAACTGAATAAAAAATAACCCGTGCATAATCCTTGCTGATATTTTGTTTTTTAGCATTCGTTTGTGTCGAGCGTGGCGGATCACCGGCCGCTTCGGGAGCTCATCGCGGAAGCCAAGGCCGAGGTCACCGAAGAGATCGAAGAGCACAAAGAGGAAGAAGAGGAAGAGGAGTCAGAGCCAAGGCTAGTGAGTAACCTCTGGTATTTACTCAACACTTCAGTTTTACAAGAGTTTATCCAACATCTAAACATGCCAAATGACATTGTTCTCAGCTTTCTCTTTGAGTTCAGATGGTAAAATTAGCTCGATTAGCTGTTAATAGTTATAGGACTTTCACATTATGTTCATTTTCAGTTTTCTATCTTTTCTTTAGATTTGAGTCATGTCTGCATTACACACTAAAGTTACACGTGTTTGTTTATTTAGTTTGATAAATAAATGTACAGTAATTAATTAATTAAAGACATGCATTCATTATCATCATCAACAGTTTAATTGCATTACTTTTTATAAAATACATGTGTCTGTGTGCCTTTTAGTTCTGTATGTTTTTAGACAATGCAGTCTATGCATCTTCTTCTTTTTCTACAAAGCAAACATTAATAGAAGTGGCAATATAGCAACATTTTGATAATCTTGTGAATGTTTTGAAGATGTGCACATTTTGAATATTGAGTTCAAAAAGAGCTGATTAAAAATAGAAATTAAAAATGTATGTTGTACACTTTCAACAATGAGTATATGGTGATATTTCTGCACTTTTGTGATTAAGTTTACAGACATTTCTTTCATAATTAAACCTCAAATAATACTTTTAAATACTTTGTATAATACTTTAAAGACATTTCTGTTGGATTGACATAGTGTCGTCCACCGAACATTATCAGGATACTCAAAAAAATCAAGATATACATTTTTGTCATTATCGCCCAGCCCTATAATAATAATATAATAAGTTAATCAATTTGTGCTTTAAATCAATAAATCCCCCCAATTATTAGTAAATTAAGTCAGTTATGATATAATGATTAAGCTAAATTAAAATTACCAGGCAAGATTTTTTATTTAACCCTCTTTCCTTTTCCATCAGGGTCACAAACGCGCTCGGTCCGACGTCAGCGTGGCCAGTTCAGAGGATGAGAAGATCCCACTGTCTCCCACCAGTTTGGAGTCTGTGCCTGAGAACATGGAGGCCCTTACCCCCGTTACCCCCGTTACACCCCTCACTCCTCTTACCCCTCTCACTCCCCTCACCCCTCTACCTCCTCCTGATGCCCTTCCTGTGGCCAACCACGTGAACGAGCCTGTTTCCCCTGCGGCAGTCGAGCAGAACGAGCGGATCATAGACACTCCGATCGAAGAGGTGGAGAAAACGGTTGAAGAAAAGCCTGCAGACGAACAAGTGGACGTCGCCAAGACAGAACCGGACGCACCGGCGAAAGAAATGGAGCAACTGGAGCTCACCGTCGAGGATGAGAAGGAGGTGGACACGGCGGAGGTTGAAGAGACCACGACGGACGGTTCAGAGGCGACGGAAACGCCCCGGGAAGAAAAGATGGAAGCCGCGCAAGAAGAGCCGATGTCGCCGACGGAAGAAGAAGAAGAGGAGGAGCAGTACAAACATCTGAAAGTCACAGTTACGCTGCCAGAAGTCGCTTCGAACAAAGAGAACGGAGAGAAGGCGGTAGAGAAGGAGGCGGCTAAAGACGAGAAAGACTCCACGGCGGATAACAGCAGCGTCGACCTCAACCTGTCCATCTCCAGCTTTCTGTCCAAGACGAAAGACCCGGTTTCAGTGTCTATACAGGTAATGTTTCCCACAATTTTATGCTGAGACTGCTGTGGCACTTACATTACAGTACATTTCTGCATAAAAATGACACTTACTGCCTCTATTGAATCTTTAAATTATCAGTTTTTGAAGTTCATTCATTCATTCATTCATTTTCTACCGCTTATTCCCGTTAGGGGTCGCGGGTGACTGGAGCCTATCCCAGTGACTTTGGGCCTTAGGGTACACCCTGGACAGTGGCCAACTCATCGCAGGGTTAACACAGAGAGACAGACAAGGACAGACAACCATTCACTCTCACATTCATACACTAGGGACAATTTAGAGTTCTCAATTAACCTACACAGTCATGTCTTTGGACGGTGGGAGGAGCCGGAGAACCCGGAGAGAACCCACGGTAACACGGGGAGGACATGCAGACTCCACCCAGAGAGATCGTGTGATGTTAGGGTGGTTCAGAATTCGAAACCACGATGTTGGGGTGGTCTGGGATTCGAACCCACGATCTCCTTATTGAGAGGCAGAAGCTCTAGCCGCTCTGCCACCGTGCACCTAGTTTTTGAAGTTTCATTGTGAAAATACAAGCAGAAAAAGTATGTTGTCACCAAAAGTATGTTGTTTTATTGTTTAAGTTTGTTTTTAAACTGTGGCGTGGAGATCATTAGACTTTAGGAGGCATCATAGTGTCCTCTAAAGATGGGACTATTGAGCTAAGTAGAAGAATTCACATTATTTTTCCCATAGATTTTTCAAAATATTTAAATATCAACAGTTTAAAGGCACAGTGGAAGGTTAACCAGCTCTGTGGTAACTTGTCAGTAATGTGGTTGTTTTCAGTCCAAAAAACACTTCAAATTGAAGTAAATGTTTTAATAACTTAGTAAGTTTATATTTTCAGAAACAGATTTAACTAAAATTATACATATTAGAATTATAGGTACTTGTCTTTAGGGCAGCAATTAACGATTATTTTAGTAATAGATGAGTCTAGCGATTATTCTTGCAATTAATTGATTAGTTGTTTAGGCAGGTGAATGTGAGATTTTTTACTAAATTTGACCCAGATGAAGCAGAACCGAAATTGTTTGTGGATCCTAATGGAGAATATTTGCAGATAAAAGTGTTTTCATCAAAAATACTACACATTTTTCTCAATTTCTGCTCAATTTGCACCATAGAACCTCTTTATTCAACTCATGGCATGTTTTGTAACTTATGTATTCACCAATTAACTATTATTCAATTACTAAATTAGTTGACGATCATTTCAATAAGCGATTAGTTGTGATTAATCGATTAACTTGTTGCAGCTTTACTTGTCTTGTTGTCTTTAGTTACCATAAGCGGATAAGCCCCCAGCAAGCTTTCAAAGTAAACATTTTTATGGAAAATGTACCTCGAGAACCAAGTGGTCACTGTTGAGATCCATAACGTAAACAGATTATTTACACACTTATGAAAACAGCAGTTGTAGTGCCATACACAGCCTGCAACGCTCCTGTTTTGTACGTGATTTTAATTAACGAAAAAAAAAAAAGATCCATTGTTTATTTTCCAGGAGACAAGACGTCAGAGGAAGACGCTGAAGAAAACTCGTAAATTCATGGTGGATGGAGTTGAAGTCAGTGTGACCACCTCAAAGATCGTAACGGACAACGACACAAAGAACGAGGAGATGAGGTTTTTGAGGTACTTCACCTTCACAGCACTTTTACAAAACCTCATTTACAGGTTACACTCAAATTCAAATCCTTGGACTGTGCAGCGAAAAGGATAATTATAAAATCTGTGTACTTATTTTGATAACGTAACATTTCACAAGGCTATTAGAGTTCATAACACTCTAAAAATGAATACAAGGATCTCAGGTGGAGAGCAGAGGCCTTTATGACTCGATGAGCAAGTCACTGTTTCTAAAAAGAAATGACAGAACAGAAAATTCACAAATGTTGAACTTTTGTTTAGGGTTTGTGTCCATGAAGTTGACATATTAATCTTACAGCTAAAAGTTCTTTAACGTGACAATAATTATAACTTTAATAGTACAATAATACAAACTAATTTCCATATTTCTGCAGATAGAGCCAATGTGGAACCAGTATTTCCCATAGATTCTGCAGGGACTATGGCGGCGCATACAATCCCATTTCTAATTAATACAAATGTTGTATAAATATCACCTGCCTCTAATCACATTTTTTTAACAGCGTAGTTTCTTTTTTGATGTTTTTATAATAATACAAGAGACAAAAAGTATTATTTGTCATATCAGTTTAGATCAGTTTAGGCCCTCGGTGGAAAAAGTCCAAACTTTTTCCATCGAGGGCCACATACTGAAATTTAGACCAAGCGGAGGGCCACAATTAAATCGTGAAACGTTCAAAAAAGTTGCATTAATCTGATTTTTAAAGCGCCACCACACCTAAATTCAGTCTCAGTGCTTTAATATCAGGTTTGTATCGCACCAAAATGTTAGTTATTTAGGTCAGAATAGTAGAAAATCTGAAATTTGCTGTAAAAAGTATGTCTTAGGACAATGTGGGCCAGTTCACCAGGAAGCTTGAGGGCCAAAAAAGGCGTTAGTTTGGACATGCCTGGTTTAGACTATGGGGGGCCGTTGTTGTTGTATTTATGGGAAACACTAGTTGAACTTTTTATTAGTCTTTATTTAGATAAATCCAGATCCTGTAAAGTACTCAACACATGCTGTTCACCTCAGTTTCAAAATATGGTTTCTCTACAACGTTATGACAGACAAAAACCCAATCTGTTACAAATTTGCTGCGTTTTCTGACAGAATCATGTTCATTTTTGCATGTTTTGTGTTTCAGGCGCCAGGAGCTGAGGGAGCTGCGTCTGCTGCAGAAGGAGGAACAAAGAGCGCAACAGCAGCTCAGCAACAAACTCCAGCAACAGAAGGAGCAGATTTACAGACGATTTGAACAAGAAACTACAGTGAGTGACAACAGACGTTAAAACTACCATTACATTACTTAAGAATTAACATTTTATCTTAAAGTGCGTATGACAGGTTCGACGGCTCACTTGACAAGAATGCAGTTATATATTTCAAATTTTGTTAAAATACTTCACGAATTTTATCACGGTTTAGCATTTGTTTTGTTATTTTGTTTTACTTCCTGGTTGTAAACGATGACATCACACTAGGAAATTACCTAGCAACCATCTCATTCATTGTCACAGATTTTTAAATTTTACAAATAAAAATACATGTGACCGCCTTTATTTTGTTGAATCAGTGTTTAAAGGATCACAAAAAGTAGTTTGTTTTGTGTAAATTATGCTTAAACTTTGTCTCCCCAGTGTGATGTCATCAGTCTGTTTACTTCCTGTAATTGTCAACATATTTTTCAACTTTTCTCCACAAATGAGTGCTTAATTGTTGTAAAACTAAAATGCATCACATCATATAAAGTCAAAATTAGAAAATCATGAAAACCTGTCATACGCACTTTAAGTTTAACAGCGTAAGTTGCATAGACACACATATATGCAAAATCAATGGAAATTATTCAAAAAGCTTCTCTTTTATTTGTGATAATCTGTATTTTTTAAACACAATATACAAACATAAAGCATATATAAACAAATGAAGTGGCTGCATTTCATGAAAGTTGCTCTGAAAAAGTTTTTTGAAGCATTGGCACAAACATTCGACAGATTGGGCAGCTTTTGTTGACCAAATCTGACTTCGTTGTGCCTTCCATTTGAGGATGAAATCATGTTTATGTCTGCACTCTATCACCATGGAAATAAACTATATCCATGTTGTTGTATTTAATGTTTCTTCTGGGCTATGAACATGACCAAATCTGTCTAAATCCATTGGCTAAACATGCTTTGATATTTGTTATGCAGCTACAAGAAGCGAAAGGGAAGCCAGCTGTGACAGGATCTCAAACAGCGTCCAGATGAAAAACATTCATTTGAAAGTGTTAGTTTGTTCCGTGCTGGTGTGAAATTTGTAAAAAAGGTGTTAAAATCCAATTGGTGCTGATTCAAGATCTTCTCTGAAACTGTCTCTAATGTATTGCAAAACTTTCCAATCGTATCTTTGACGTAATCATAAAGAGACTGCAACTCAAACACTCAACACAGTCTTAACTTATGTGTTTTAAGGAATAAAGATTACAAAGATCTCAATGTTTACCAAAATCAGTGGCCCCTCTATTCACCTTATTCCGGAAGTTGCCGTACGCGCCGCCATCTTGTTTCCGTTGTATTAGTTTACATGGAGCAGACGAGCTCAACAGAAAATAAGTTCTACATGGACTAAAAAGCCGTTTTCAGACTGACCAGGAAATCGTTGCGTTGTTGACTTGTTGTTGCTCGTGTTCATTAAACATTTTACACAAATCAATCTACTTTATGTAACATTTTAGCGGCGAGACTTTTCCCTCGTTCATCATTATCTTTAACGGAGTTCTCGTCAAACGGAAGTGCGTTTACAACAAAAGTGCAAAAAAACGGCAAAAGTGGGCGGGGCAGAATAAGGTCAATAGTCTTAAAGCAAGTAATAAACATCATTTGCTGAACAAATCAGAAATTTTCAAAAATTCGGGCTGTAATCCCTCAGTCGTTTGGTCGTTTTATCAGTGTCTTAATCGACCAACATTTTTATTAGTTGACTAATTACTTTATCTGGATTAAAATAAAAAAAATAAATCTTAAATAAAATAATAGATGATTAAGCATTATTTATCTTGATTTGAAGATTTTCTGATGGTTTTAAAAAATATATTTGTTAACGGAACAAGCATAAACTGTCTTGCTTTACTTAATTAATTCTTCTGCTTTTTGTATTTTGAGTAAAAGAAAAAAATATGAAACAGGAAATAAGAAGGGAAAAATACGGCTTATTCAATTGGCAAATCTTATTTTAAGATGGTAAAAATATGTTACAATTAAGATAAATATTACTTAACTCAAGCCCTTATTAGCACAGTATCTTATCTAAGAAATCTGAACGGTGAAAACAGAAAAAATGAGAAGATATGAGTGAGCTTGCTTGTTTAATGAAACTTATAACATCTAACATATAAATACACTCTTTTATTAGTACTTTTCTGCACAAATGGTTGTTTTAGCATGAATTCGAGTGCAGTTTTGTTTTTTTAAATGTAGTTTGGGTCGAAAACATGGACAGACTTCATAGTTTGGATATATTTTTTCCACGCCCCTTTTAGTCGACTTATCGGTCGATAAAACAGGTCTTTAGTCGACCAAGAATTTCTTTCGTCAACTACAACCCTAATAAAAATGTATTTCCAAACTTCATAATTAGGATTTTTAAAACAGTTTTAGAATGAACTAGTATAAGACTGCAAGGTAATATTAAAGAAACTACTGTCAATTTGTGTTTAAAACTGCCTTAGATTGTTTTGTTTTGTCTTTTCATTTGGGAATCAATTGTGTTCCATAAAAATGCATTTAAAACATGTATTTTAAGACTTGGACAAACTACCCCCACATGGAAAAAATAGCTAAATGAAGAGAAAACCGTCTTTACCAGCCCACGCAGTAGTTACTTAATGAACTTTTGCTGACTGTGCTGTTTATTTCAGGGTAAGAAGCGTCAGTACGACCAGGAGGTGGAGAACCTGGAGCGGCAGCAGAAGCAGACGATCGAGCGGCTGGAGCAGGAGCACACCACGCGACTCCGGGACGAGGCCAAGCGCATCAAGGCCGAGCAGGACAAGGAGCTGTCCAAGTACCAGAACATGTTCAAGAACCGCAAGAAGGAGGTCAGTGCAGGTTATCCATGCTTGGATTATTGATGCATTTACAGGACGCAGCCTTAAACTTAGTGGGAACATTGCCTTTGAGTTTGAGACTTAAAGGTACTGTATGCAGCAGGAAAAAGAAGAACAAATTAAATGTGGTGGGACATGGAGGGAAGGAGTGCAATTGATAGAGTTGGCATTAAAGGGAACATCCACTGACAGAGCTCTGTGGGGGAATCAGTCCATTCATTTTAATCTAGAGGAGCTGCTCTTTCACCCACTTCAACAACCACAAGAGCAAACACAGACGTTAGGAGTTTTATTGTGCCAAATACAAACACAAAGACGTGGAAGAATAAAGTGGTACTATGACCCAAATTTGTCTATTTATCTACGAAGGCTAACAGTAGCTTCAGGCTAAATGCTACCGCGATGCTAGCGCCGCCTGCTGTAGGTCAATCTCCATTAAGACTCAGTTGTGACTCGACTTGTGCTACAGTACACACATTTAGCCAAGAACTGTCTTCAAAAGAGGAAAGAAGTTGTGTTTCCTATTGAATCAACAGAGTTTTGACCAATGCATTTTTAACACTAAATCATTTTTAATCAATTAAAAAAACTAAAAAGGCTGCAATTTTTGAAGTACAACAATTTCTGATATTCTGCTGATATTCTGTTTTAATCTGCACACAATCTGCTAACTTTGTATTTTAAAACACTTTTTGAAATACATAAGTTTGTGTCAATTCTCGTGGATGTGTTAAAATGTTAACTTTAAAAAAAATAAAATAGTAATGGAGGGATTCTAGTTTAAATATATATATAATTTTTAACCAGTTGTAATGTATGAGAGACTGGAATAGCAGAGGTGCCAACATATTACACCCTTAAAAGTGATTATTTATTGATTTAGTTGCAAGAAAAAAAATATATATGATCATGTTTTCTATTAAAAGATATATGATATTATTAAAAGCAGGACATTTTCTAAATAAGTGGGACGAGGGACAAAGGCCTAAATGGCAGTGCGGGACGAACAAAAGTGGGACATGTGGTCGGCCTAAAGGCATCTGATGGAAAATGCTGAAAATCAGATACAAGTAGGACAATTATACATCTTTTTCTTTCTAAATGCAATCTTTACTCCCAAAATAATATACCTAAATTGTAAAAACCAAAAAACTACATTCAAATAAACTGCTTATAATTATTTAGGACAGTTCTGCAGCCATAGTTTGGACACCACTGGCCAAAAATATCGTCTTTTTAAGTTTCTTTTTACGCCTTGATTTAGATAAACATGTGCTAACTTACTGAGCTGAATGAATTACCGTTTTATTATTTTGTAAAGTCATTCCCCTCCCAGTAATTGTGATTTGCGGCACTATATTCTGACATTGCTACACTTTTGGAGGTCGGTCCTGTCCACGTTCCACGCTGCACACTGTAATCGTCTTCAGCCCGAGGAGAGGTCAGTGGTTTAAGTCTGCAGTTATTCTGGCCCTGGAGCTGCTATTTATAGCGCTGTGTTTGATTCTTGAACAGATACGCGTCTCTCGGCTCAGCCCTTGTTTGGGTTTTTGTGTGCGGTGTTTAGACGACCAGAGGCTAAAACCATCGCCAGCCACATCACATTACTATTCCTGTATCGCTCTAATCCATCGACGGCTCATTTCGCTCCTTTATTTTGATTCGTTTCGCTCACGGCTGCTCAGACTTTGGACAAACAGGAAGTAAGACTTTCTCCAAAACTTGTGACGAAGAGCATAATGAAACGTATCAAAGACCTCATTAGGCAAACCTCAGACGACTTCACGCAGAATCTGGTTGCAGCGTTTGCTTCATTTACTTTTCCTCACTTTCAAATCAATAAATAAAAACGTTATGAACCATTTTTCCATTTTTTTTCTTGACGTTCCATTGGTGAGGTACACATTCATTGTTATGTAATTTGTGTAGGGTTTAAGGTAGGGATGGGACAATAAGCAATAATATCGTTTATCGTGATAAAAAGGGAAGACAATAATCGTTTGTGCTACGTTTTGCAAAGATAATCGCCATTTTGTCACCAGATTGTGCAGAAAAAAAGCAACTTAGCCATTATATTCTCCTCTAGATCATTTTTGTTTTCACTTATAATAAAGTACAAATATGTCAGAAGTTATTTATGAGAAAGTAATGTCTTTTTATGTCACTTTTTCAATCTGTCAGCAATTTCAATTATCTAATCTCTTATCTTATCTATTAACTATCGTGATATTATCGTTCATCGCAATTATTTTGGCCTTGATAATCGTGACATAAAATTACAATATCGTCCTTTGCCTAGTTTAAGGTTGCAACTTTCCATTGTAATCTTATTCAAACACTTTCCATACACACTTCAAAATCGCAATTTGAATGGACGCCGTTAGCAAATCGCAAACTGCAATAAGTCCTATTCTGTCTTATTCTGCATAACATCTGCTAACCTTGCATTTTAGATCTGTACAAACACATTCTGAAATACATCATTTGAGTTTGTATTTCAGGATTTGTGTCAGTTCTTCTTAACGTATTTAAAATTTGAACAGAATACGGTCATTAAAACACAAATCTTATCACAGTTCTTTAAAAAAATTGACATTTTTCTCAAATCGTTCAGCGCTAAGAGGGAGGCAAAGAATCTGAAACACACTGACGGAATAATAATTATGCTAAAATATCTGAACTTTATAAAGGTAAGAAAAAAAACAGACAGTCCTCTTGATAATTAATATTTACAGATTAAAGTACATTTTTATTCTCTTCAAAAGCACAAAACCTATATTCTTCTTGCACCAGTTTGATTTTACAACAGCACTGTCTTTTTAAATCCTCCTTTTAGCGCCTGCTGCTTATTATTTTTCTCCTAATATTAATCCGATTAGTTTTTGCGGCCCCAGTGGATTGCTGCTTTTAATATTGGATCATGTAATTTGATCCACAGGGAGCGGCCCACGTTATGACTCAGTCCTTTCACTTTCCCTCCTCAGACGCTCCGGATGTGAGTAACAGTGATGGCTTTGGTTTGGAAACTTCCTCTTTTCTTTACTACTTTCTTGAATTTTATTTTAGTTTATTTAATTATTTGGGGAAGTCCGGGCAAACAAAGAAGCTTGGGTGACAAAACAGACAACAACACAGTATTGTAACGATACTAAACGTCAAACTCTATCCGATACCAATAAATATACTTGATTCTCGATACCACAATTACAAATGCTCTGTTTAAGGTCAAGGTTTTAGACAAAAGACTTTAAGTATCGAATAGTATCTGATTTTCAATACTTTTGTCAACCAACAAACAGACAAGATTAATTGCATCGAATCGAAATCACAATTTGAATGAACACAATTAGCAATTCACAAAGGCTACAGTTTTTGAAGTACGACAATTTCCTCTACAAACGCCGATATTCTGTCTTATTCTGCGTACAATCTGCTAAACACTTTCTGAAATACGTACGTTTGTCAGTTTATAATTCAATTCTCGTGGACATATTAAAATTTGAACTTTTGACAAAATAGTAATTTATCGATTCTAGTTTAAGTATCAATTATAATATCTGATTTTCAATACTTTTGTTAACCCTACAACAACAAAAAACCTTGAGCTACAACATGAAACCGAAAAATATGTTTGAATTCTATGTTTTGTCCTATTAATTTATTTAAGAAACATCCTTATTTTGAAATCTAAAAGGGTAAAAAGCTAGTAGGAGTGCAGCAAAGTACCTGTAAATGTAGTGATAGATACAACATATAAACTATACTGAAAGTCTAAATCAGTGGTTCCCAACCTTTTTTGTCTTGAGTACCCCCTAAGCTTTGTCTCGCACTCAGAGTACCCCTTAACTTAACTTAACCCTTTAAGTTTCAGGCAAATAAATGGGTTTACAAGTCACATATTGTCAATTATAACCATTATATATATTTTTTTATTGATATTTATGGTCCAAGATACTAAAAAGATGTTAAATTTACAGTAACACTTAAAACTTGAAATAATTCCAAGTACCCCCTGGTAATTCTTCACGTACCCCTTGGGGTCCCTGTACCCCTGGTTGGGAATCACTGGTCTAAACCGGTCATTTGATGCTTTGTGTAATGACTCAATAAGAGCGCATCTGGGGTCGTTTCCCCCAGAAAAGTCACATAATGCAGTGCTTTTCAACCTTTTTTGAGTCGCGGCACACTTTATTTGGTTGAAAAGTTACCACGGCACACCACCTTTTACACCTTTTAGTAAACAAAAGCTGATATACTGTGTAATGTGTCAAAACATGTGTCTAGTTCTTTAAATTTTGCAGTTGTGATTGTTTTTTTGCTTTCTCTTTTGTTATAGAAATATGTTCCGGTCACTTCAAATAGTATTTTTTATTTAAATCCATGTGTGAATCCAAGTTGGACATTTTGTCAAGGCACACCTGACAATACCTCAAGGCACACTGGTTGAAAATCAAGGACATAATGCACCTTTTACGGAGCAAGCTTTTTAAAAATCTACTGCTGAAATCTGAAAACAAAACACCGAACCGCACAACAATGAAAGTCCACCGTCAAATGCCCTGATTGTAGTTTACTGCGCGCCAAGTAGGACACATGAATGGAGGTGACAGCAGGTGAAACGACCTATTGTCCATTCTGTCTGGTTGATCAGCCAGATTAGTCCTAGATCCACCTGGCTCTGCGCCTGCTGGACTCTGCACAACCACGAGAAGGACAGCGCACTCACCTAATGTCCTTGCACTGTACGAATGGTGTTGGTTGTTTTGAAGTAGACAAGTGGGTCTTTTCGCACTAGCTACCTCCAAACAAAGTCCTTCATTTGTTGACGTTAAAAGTAAAAGGTCCATAAATAAATGTTAAAACTCAACACAAACGATGGCTGGAAACAAACCAGTCATGTGACCATTAGACTCTTAACTTTTCCTTGTGCTATTTGTGTTGCATTTTGTAATTTTTTATGTATTTGCCTGCCCAGGGACTATAATCCGCCATATTTACGTCTGTTTTATACTGATGTTCATTAATGTGCATTGTCCCTATCAAATAAATAAATAAATAAATGTAGGTCAAATTAAAGGGCCTGTACCTGATTTTTATTTACTCAGTCATTTTTGTGCATTTATACGTGTTTTGTACATTCACTTTTAGTTGAAATTGTAAATGCTAATACCACACAGTTAAAATGCGATTGATATTGTATACCATTTATTTTGTATTTCAATAAACTAAAGACTAAGATTTCCATAAAGGTCTTAAAAAGGTTTCTAGCATATACACTGAACTATTTGTTTATTTGTTTATTTAAGGATCCCCATTAGTCTCTACAGCAGCAGAAACTATTCTTCCTGGGGTCCACTTTCACAATTTAAAACACTACAAGACAGTACATATTCAAATTTGAGCATTAACAATCAGAAAACAGAACACTACATTTGAGTTCAATCATAAGGTTTTATGATAAAACACAAAGATGGTACAGTTTGCCTTAAACATTGAGCATGATTACATTTTCCAACATTTATTTCTTTAAGCTTCTTTTAAAAACATGATGGTTCTCTATTATAATCAGCTTTTGCGGCAGCACATTCCAGTAAGAAATGTCTCTGTATAGAAATGTTTTTTTTTAGTGCGTTAGTTCTAGGTTTAGGCAGAGTGAACTAGATCAATTACACATCCAAAATGGGTTCAAATGATGATTCAAGTAGTTTTAGGTGTACAAAAACACAAGTAAATGGTCTCTACATGAAAAAAGGACAACTGCAGTTTAAAACTAGACATAAACTATCAGACATTTCTTAATTATTTCTAAATTACAGTCTATGTGATTTTAATTTCGTGTTTTTCTAATTAGGACTGAATCCCACACGCACAGAGACGTTTCAATGATCATTCAACTAAATAAATGTGTTGTTAGGCATTTATTTATTGTAAATTCCTAACTATTATGTATTTTTTGGCATTTTTGGCCCTTGTTTACAGTGTGGTTTCTAGGTAACAGTAACCGCTAACACTTTACTGTGGACAAATGGGCAAAATGTTTAGTAAAATGTTAAATATAATCATGTTGGCCACATTTTAGTGAAATGTGCGGTCTAACCCGTCGTGTGTACTTTAAATATTTTGTTTCAGGAGCAAGAGTTTCTCCAGAAGCAGCAGCAGGATCTGGACAGCGCGTTGAAGAAGATCATTCAGCAGCACAAACACGAACTGGCCACGATCGAGAGAGACTGTCTCAACCACAAGCAGCAGCTACTCAGAGGTAAACAAACTACACACCTGAATCATACACTGCATCGTCATTTATAAATATTTAGCCAAAGTAATCCATTTACCATCCGTTTTGTGTATTTCAGCGTTTTATTGCGCCATTTCCCATTCATTAACAAAGAAAGGGAAAACGTTTTATGAAGAGTTCAATTCATTTTTCAAGCCATATTAATTTTAAATAATTTATAAGACAAAATCTCAAATTGGCAAAAAAAATCTGATTAGAATTTAAAATGCAACAAATGCAACATTTGTAGGTAATTTTACAGTCCTTTCACATTTGTCTCATTATTAACACATTTAAAGAGTAGGATTGTCAAAAGTATAACTAATCAGATACTAATCACTAATTGGCGTTTTTTTCTGAACAGTTTTAGAATGATCTTGAGTCTTATCAAAACTAGGTACCAAGAAAGTACTATTATTTTAGTCTCTTAATGTCATTTTGGACTGGATTGACATTTAAAGGTCCCATAACATGCAAAATCGACTTTTCAGAGGTTTTAACCTTCCTACAGTGCTATTTGGGCCTCGTATGTTGTGCCCAAAGTGGTTTTTTGATTGATTCCCTCATGCTTTTGCTAGAGAACTGTCTTTTCCGTCCCCCTCGGTTGAGCAGCAGACGGGGGCTCCTCACTAAGATGACGTGGCTTCACCAGGATGACACGGTGTTTAAGCCACGCCTCCAGGAAGCGCGCAGCCGCAAGAATAAAAACAGCTAATGCTAATGCTACACAGTAATTACACGATGGATATGACAGATCGAAGAGTTAGCTTGTTATTTACCAAAAAGCAACGTCCGTCGTTGAGGCCCTGGAGCACGTCAAACTCCAGGTCAGACCCAGGACGTAGGACTCAGCACGACGCACCGTCAGGACGGATAAAAGGTTTATTCCCGTGTTTGTGTATCGCTGTTTACCGGAGCACACGGCGCATGCGCACTATCTCCGCTCTAGGCTTCGAGGGAGGGGGAGCCGCAGGGGAGGTGCGCGGATTGGGCGCAGTCTGCTCTCTGTTCGGGGGGGTCAGATCTCAGAGTGAGCCGTTTGCTTTTACAAGGAGGGGGGCCAGTCCAAGAAATGGGTGTTTTTTGGAAACTGTTATGTTATGGATATTGCACAACGCAAAATTTTATCCACAAAGCCCTTAGAATAGACTGTGTAAAGGGGAAAATAGCAGAATATGCGACCTTTAAGGATATATTTTAGAACATTTCAGTTAGATTGCTAAAATATCTTATCCCCAAAACATATAAATAATTATATACATTCTTTTTGGGGTGTTTTTTTTTTTTTTTTTTTTTTGCCCATCCATATTTGGCTTTTTAGTTCACAAGATTAGACCTGAATTGCCCTGAGTGTATCACAGTCTAAAGCTTCTTGAAGCACTAATCTCAGACTCGGTGCCTGGCGTTTCACAAACATCAGTTCTCAGAAAGTCCCTGAGAACTGTGTCACGAGAGCAAATCTGCGAAGCATCTGGTAAAGAGCTTTCACTGCCCGCTCTAATACTCAGAGACTCAATTGGAAAGCCGGGGCATTTTGAGTATTTTGGCATTTCCCGAGAGGTAACCGAGTCCAAAACATGTTTTATAATGATTTTCAAACACGAAGAACCAAATTTTGTACTATTTTTCGGAAGTAAATGAAGTTGTGTTGAAAAAAAACTAATATTCTGATTAAACAAAGGGCAAGCCAAGATTTAGCACAGACTAAAACCAGGTCGAAACCAGAACCAAGATAGGACTAGTTTAGTTCTATACGAGTTAAAAATCAGAACTACTTCCATAAAAAGTTGTGGTCTACATTTCAAGCATGCCTCCTAAACATTAAAATAAAACAAAACATATTCATTAAACTCCTAATAATTAAAATACAAGAACTATACAGAACTAAAAGGATGTGACTTCTGCTGCTGTGTTTGAGTCAAAGATCAAAACGATAAAACTGCACTTCTCGTTTTGACTTTTAGCCAGAGAAGCTGCCATGTGGGAGCTGGAGGAGCGCCACCTGCAGGAGAAGCACCAGCTGTTCAAGCAGCAGCTCAAAGACCAGTACTTCATGCAGCGACACCAGCTGCTCAAGAGGCACGAGAAGGTGAGCCGCGCCGGTTACACATTACATGTTACACATTATCTGATTCTGTGGGGATAAGTCGGACTTTCTGAGTTTAAACTATATACTTTATCAGATTATTTGTGCTTTAGTTCAGTGTTTTTCAACCTTTTTTGGGTTGTGGCACACTTTTTGGGTTTAAAAGCGACCACGGCACACCACCTACTACAAAAACATTAGCAAAACAGACCATTTAATTAAAAAATATGGTACATAACAAGCCGACTATTGTCTGTCCCACTGTCTGGTTCTTTAAATTTGGTAATAGTGATGGTTTTGGGTTATTTTTTAGTGCAGAAGTAGCTCAGGACATTCCAAAAATGTAAATTAGTCAATTACATCCACATTTGTCAATCTGTTTACTCAATTAGACATTTTTTCAAGGCAAACCTGGCAAAACCTCAAGGCACACTAGTGTTCCCCGGCCCACAGGTTGAAAATCAAGGCTTTAGTTAACCGCTCTATATTTTATACTTACTGTTGCCAATGTTTTAAGTGTTAAACAGGTGGAGCAGTGTTTCCCGTTAATAAAGGAGACTACGGTGGCTCCATTGTCTCATTTTTTCCCCCCGATAATCTAAAACAATCTGAGAAATTAATTGGTAACACTTAATATTAGGGTACAGTTATCATTAACATAAATTTAAGTGGTTTATTTTACGTTTATTTATATTTATCCAGCCCTTATCCTGCACAACCCTATTTTGTTGCTAATACCACATTTATTAACTCTTTCTCATTAATACTTAAACTCCTTATTACTGCGCATTAGTAAGACGATCAAAAGACATAAATAAAGAACAAAGAAATATTATTTAACTGTAAATCATCACTCACATAAATTAGCAGCTGGTTACATGTTGATAAGTGTTCCCTAAACCAGTGTTTCCCAACCAGGGGTACAATGACCCCAAGGGATACGTGAACAATCACCAGGGGGTACTTAGAATGGAAGATGAAATGTACTTTTATCTGAATTAAAAGTGTTATTAGTTGAAGTATCTTGGACCATAAATACAATTAAAACTCAAATATAATAGTAATAATTGACAATATGTGACTAATAAACTCATTTATTTGCTTAAAATTCACGTCAGGGGGTACTCTGAGTGTGAGACAAAGATGAGGGGTTTAGTCGAGACAAAAAAGGTTGGGAACTACTGCCCTAAAACAGAGGGTTACCAAAAATTACAGGCTTCTTTTTGTTTCTTTTATTATTTCATCTTTAATCAGTCCCTTTTTGATTGGCAGAAGCAACAAAAATCGTATTTACTTCAAAAATTGTATTTAGTGAAATGATATTATTCAAATAATTATTGCCTGAGCCACTATAGCCTCAGTATAAAGCGTTGAGAAACACAGGATACAGGTACAAATTAAAGTGCGTATGACAGGTTTTCGTGATTTTCTAATTTTGATTTTATTCAGTGTATTAATACCTGTTGTAAATATAAATTATAGTTTTACACCAATCCGGTCGCTGTTTGTGGATAAAAGTTGAAAAATACGTATAAAGTTACAGGAAGTAAACAAATGGATGACATCACGCTGGGGAGACAAAGGTTATGCAGAATTTACACAAAATAAACTTCTTTTTTTGACCCTTTTATACATTAATTAAAAAAAAAAGGTGTTCACGTGTATTTTTTATTTGTAAAATTTAAAAGATCTGTGACATTGGAGGAATTTAGCCCACTGTACAGTGTGGTTGCTATGGTAATTTCCTAGTGTGATGTCATCATTTACAACCAGGAAGTAAAACAAAAAAACCGAAACAATTGCTAAACCGGGATACAATTTGTGAAGTATTTTAGCGCAGTTTGAAATATATTTATCTAAACTGCATTTTAGTGAAATGAGTAGTTCAACCTGTCAGAGGCCCTTTAAACCTGCACTGAAAATATATTCAACCTCCCCTGATAAAGAGGCTATTTACATGATTATAAAACATTACGGATCAGGATTGCAGTTAGAGTTCGGCGTCAGGGTCGCATTTCAAGACATTTACAGCGCTTTACATTGCATTATTTATCCCCTCCCCGTTCCAAAAGAGTGTTACTTTCTCAGCAATCCCTACAATTATGATGCAATGTGTTTTCCGATTGGCCCCGAGCAGGAGATGGAGCAGATGCAGCGTTACAACCAGCGCCTGATCGAGGAGCTGAAGAACAAGCAGACCCAGGAGAGGACTCGACTGCCCAAGATCCAGCGCAGCGAGGCCAAGACGCGCATGGCCATGTTCAAGAAGAGTCTGCGCATCACGGCGGCCACCATCACGGCCGAGCAGGAGCGAGAGCGCGTCAAGCAGGTGAAACTCGCGCAGTCTGGACGGTAGAGGCCAGGGAGGTTTAGCATTTAAAGTGTGGATAACGGGTTTTTAGGATTTTCTAATTTGACTTTTTTCAGTGTATTAATACCTCTTGTAAATAGAAATTGTCGTTTTACACCAATCAGGTCGCTATTTGTGGAGAAAACGTTAAAAATCTGTTGAAAATTACAGGAAGTAAACACACTGATGACATCACACTGGGGAGACAAATGTTTACACAATAATTTACACAAAAGAAACGACTTTTTTGACCCTTTAAACATTAAATCAACAAAATAAAGGCGTTCACGTGTGTTTTTCCTTGACAAATGAACAAAATCTGTGACAGTAAATGAGTTTTGACCAGTGTACAGTGTGGTTGCTATGGTAATTTCCTAGTGTGATGTCATACTTTACAACCAGGAAGTAAAATTTAAAAAATAAAAAAATAACTAAACTGGGGTAAAATTTGTAAAGATTTTAGTTGAAATTGAAATATATTTATCTTAACTGTGTTTTAGTTGGTCTTGTTCAGGATTAGTTCTGTTCTAGTCCTGGTCTTGTTCAGGTTTAGTCCTGGTTTAGTCCTGGTTTTGTCCCAAGTCTTATTTTGGTGAATGAATGTGCAGGAGTGAACGCTTTCGTCATAATTTTGTATTTAAAAGTGCACTATGTACGTCTAACTTTTCTAATGGGGTCCGCCGCCTGATTAATGCCATACTGTGGAAAATTCCAGGCAGAAATATAATATCTCCATGGTGACAAGCGACCAGAATTAGAATTTTATGTAGCGCCAAGTACATGCAGCCTACCACAGAAGAAATAAAGCTAAGAAACCTAAAATTAAATACGATAAATCAGTCTTTTTCAACAAAATCCCCAGAAAAAATGAAATAACTTTTACTCAACATTTACTACCAACTAACTTTTTAAATAAGTTACACACTGCACCTTTTAAGACGTAATTGTTTATTTATTTTTAGAAATTCTATGCTACTTCACAAGTTTGAAGTGGTAGATTAAACTTACCTGTTTCTCTGTCTTTGTCGGTGTCAGTTTGCAGCTCAGGAGGAAAAGCGTCAGAAGAACGAGCGTCTGCACCAACAACAGAAACACGAGAACCAGATGAGAGACCTGCAGCTCCAGTGCGACGCCAACGTCAGGGAGCTGCAGCAGATGCAGGTGAGACCACACTTAAAACACAAGAGGCAATGTTTGTTTGTTAGACATAGTTTTATCATTCGTACAATTTAAATACAGTTTAAATGTGTGTGAACGTCCATAAACCCCACGATTTCATGTTTAATTTCACTTTATTTGACTGTAATTAAAGAAGTTGTGTCTGATTTTTACTGAAAAACAGAACTGGTGGAAAATACCAAAGTAAACCTGCACTTTTTCTGCAAAATTTTCAGATATCTGCACTTTACTCAAGTAGATTTTACACTGTACTTTTTACTTTTTGAGAGCAGGTATCTGTACTTTTTACTTTTTGAGAGCACGTATCTGTACTTTTTACTTTTTGAGAGCACGTATCTGTACTTTTTACTTTTTGAGAGCCAGGTATCTGTACTTTTTACTTTTTGAGAGCCAGGTATCTGTACTTTTTACTTTTTGAGAGCCAGGTATCTGTACTTTTTACTTTTTGAGAGCCAGGTATCTGTACTTTTTACTTTTTGAGAGTCAGGTATCTTTTTTTTTTTTTTTTTGGTCGGGACAGTGCATGTTAATGAACATACATGATATACATGCTGTAAACATACCAGATTGTAGCCTTGGGCTAATTTCCATCTGTTGTCCCGCATTCACTCTCATTCATTCACACACAGACAGACAAGGACAAACAACCATTCACTCTCGCATTCATCCACTACGGGCAATTTAGAGTTCTCAATTAACCTACACAGTCATGTCTTTGGACGGTGGGAGGAAGCCGGAGAACCCGGAGAGAACCCACGGGGAGGACATGCAGACTCCACCCAGAGAGATCGTGTGATGTTGGTCTGGTCCGGGATTCGAACCCACGATCTCCTTATTGGGAGGCAGAAGCTCTAACCGCTCTGCCACCGTGCACCCCTGTACTTTTTACTTTTTGAGAGCCAGGTATCTGTACTTTTTACTTTTTGAGAGCCAGGTATCTGTACTTTTTACTTTTTGAGAGCATGTATCTGTACTTTTTACTTTTTGAGAGCATGTATCTGTACTTTTTACTTTTTGAGAGCCAGGTATCTGTACTTTTTACTTTTTGAGAGCATGTATCTGTACTTTTTACTTTTTGAGAGCCAGGTATCTGTACTTTTTACTTTTTGAGAGCACGTATCTGTACTTTTTACTTTTTGAGAGCCAGGTATCTGTACTTTTTACTTTTTGAGAGCACGTATCTGTACTTTTTACCTTTTCAGAGCCAGGTATCTGTACTTTTTACTTTTTGAGAGCACGTATCTGTACTTTTTACCTTTTCAGAGCCAGGTATCTGTACTTTTTACTCCATTATGTTTTTGAACTGGACTGAAAAGTAAAAAGCACTTTGGTTTGGGTTTAGAGAATACTTTAGCGTGTTTATGGTGACTACGGCTTGAGCAAACAAAAATATACTGTACATAAAAAAATAAAAATAAAAGAAATCTAGAAACATTTAAATTAATCAACCAAAATAATCTCTATCTATCTAATGTTCTCTATCACCACATTTTGCTCTTTAATTGTGCTTTAATCGTATCAAAAGTCACAGTGAAATACTTTTACATTTTGCTCTAAAAGTAACCAGGTATCTGTACTTTTATTCCATTACTATTTTTAACTGAAAAGTTTCTTTCTGTTTGGTTTTAGAGAATACTTTAACATGTTTATGGTGACATTCTGCTGTCAGGATTAGAGTCCCAGCTTGAGCAAACAAAAATATACATTAAAAACATTTAACTTGATCGACCAAAATAATCAGGTCTGTTCCCTTTCACCACATTTTGCTCTAATTGTAATTTAATTGTATAAAAAGTCACAGTGAAATATTTTTACATTTTACTCTAAAAGTACAATTTCAAATATATACTTAACTTGAGCATTTTTTTACATGCAATACTTTTACTTGAACCTTTTGCTTCTGTATCTGAGCAACAAAACGGAGTACTTCTTCCACCACGGGTTAATTTTAGTTGTTCAGTTTTACCTTTATTACTCTTTCCTTGTTTAAATTTTTCACACCATTGAGTTTATAAGCGCTTTCCACAACTTTCAGAGCGGAGTTTTGACGTCACAGTAAAGCTAACAACAACTAGCATGCTAACAGCGCACTTCCTGGTTCTTGGACGATAAAAAACACAATTTAGACACAGACAGTGCTCAGTTTTCTCATTTCGAGCTGTTTTGGTTCAACTACTAATGTCAAATCTTTCTCTGATTGGTTAACTCCGCTGTCAATCTCGACTTTTTAAACTTGGGGAAACAAGACACTGTACTTCTTTGTAAAGTATAATAGTGTAGACTTGACAGAGCAGGCTGCGCTTATTATTAGATTTAAATACGATTCAATATTCAGAAGAAGATTACTTTCCGTGATATTGCATTTCATTTGCATTTCCTTTCCCTCTAAATGGTGCTCTTGTTGTTCCAGAATGAGAAGTGCCACCTGCTGATCGAACACGAGACGCAGAAGCTCAAAGAGTTGGACGAAGAGCACAGTCTGGAGCTGAAGGAGTGGAGGGAGAAGCTACGGCCCAGGAAGAAGGTGTGTGTCACTGTGAATGACTGTCAGTGCACTTTGAATGAAGAACATTCAAAAACAAAGGCGGAATTAAATAGTATTTCAGTATAAAAGGTTTGTTGTAGTACACTGCACATTCTTAACGTTTCTGTAGGTTCATTTAGGAATAACTATCATTAAAAAAACAGATGAAAAATAGCCTCTTTGGCTAATTCTGGCTGTTTTACTCATGTTTTATTCATGTGTTTTATGAAATTGCACTGTCCCCTTTGGGAAATAAACTAAACTCAAACAAGAAAAATATGATAGTTATATTTGACGATGACAGTATATTAGACTCCAACAATGTTCATTTTGTCTTCTTTTATTCACCTTATTCCTGAAGTTTCCGTACGCGCCGCCGTCTTGTTTCCGTTGTAGTTCACATGGAGCAGACGAGCTCAACAGAAAATAAGTTCTACATGGACTAAAAAGACGTTTTCAGACTGACCAGGAAATCTGTGCGTTGTTGACTTGTTGTTGCTCGTGTTCATTAAACATTTTACACAAATCAATCTACTTTATGTAACATTTTAGCGGTGAGACTTTTCCCTCGTTCGTCATTAGCTTTAACGGAGTTCTCGTCAAACGGAAGTGTGTTTACGACAAAAGTGCAAAAAACTGCAAAAGTGGGCGGGGCAGAATAAGGTCAATATATCCACAAGCTGAAGTTATTTATTTAAAGAAATCAATTAGCTGTAATTAGCTTGACGTGTGTCCCCAGGTCACCCTTGAAAAAGAGGTTTAAAGGAAGTTTAAGGTTAAATAACGATTTATAAATGTAATAAAAATAATGTGTCGGCTGCTAACGGCGAGTCTTCTTCAGAACTGAGACAACACAAGGTAGTTACACCTCGCAATTTATTGTCTTTGCAAACAACTTTGGGGATTCATAATGCATACAGCAGAGGAAGCAAACTAATGCCCTTTTGGCGTCTTGATTCAGCCCGCAAAGCATTTCATAATATTTTTTATGAGTTAAAGTGCGTATGACAGGTTTTAACAATTTTCTATTTTTGATTTTATTTGGTGTCAAGTCACGGTTTGTGGAGAAAAGTTGAAAAATCTGTTTAAAATGACAGGAAGTAATAAACTAATGACATCACACCAGGGAGACTGATTCCATCCAAAGGTTTTGCATAATTTACCCAAAATGAACAACTTATGTTACCCGTAAAACATTAATTCAACAAAATAAAGGTGTTCACATATATTTTGATTTATCGGACAAAAAAATCAGAGACATTAGCCAAGTATTAGCCCAGTGTGCAAACTAATTTCCCAGTGTGATGTCATCGTTTATAACCAGGAAGTGATATCAAAAAACTAAAAAAAAAAAAAAAGAAAAAGGCTAAAAATGATGAAATGTTTAATTATTTTTAACAAAACTTCAAATATATTTATCTGACCTGTGTTTTAGTTACATGAGTAGTTTAACCTGTCATAGGCACGTTAAGTATGGCACATTTGTCATTTTATAGTTGACAAAGAGTGAAACTGCTTTAGTTCATTTAAGATCAGATTTGAGAAAAGCCACCACCAAACTTTGATGCTTTTGCTAAAAATAGTGACACTGTTCCCACTAAAATAAATAAAAGTATTGCTCTTCTGTTGTAAGCATTAAGTCTTTGTGTAATAGTCTGTGTGTAATATAGTGTAATTAACAACATCCAAACTGTAAATGTTTCGGCCCCTGGGCAAGTGTAAGAATCCAATGTGGCCCTTGAGTCAAAAAGTTTGCTCATACCTGGCGTAAAGAAACACTTTTTGGGCTTTTCGAAAACAAAAGCGTTTGGGAACTGCAGGTCTAACATATCTCACATGCAACCCATATGTCCACACATCAATACATGTATTACTGTGGGAGTAACAGCGCCCCCTTGCTGTGGGACATAAAACATACAACTATAATGACAAAGGTTCAAAACAGGCCTTTTTTAAGCTGAGAAAAGAGGTTTAAGAATCAATTTGAGCCACAATTGCATGAAAATGATGCAGAAAATGTGAAAATTCTGTGTATTTGATGAAAACATTGTGTTGTGTTTACTCTGGATCCTCAGACAGCTTCACTTCAGCTTTCTCTGGGTCGAGTTTAGTCATTTTTATCAAAAGAATAACCACTGGACTAATCAAAATAATCATTAGTTGCTGCTAGATCTGGGCGATATGGCAAAAAATTATTATTACGATTTCATTGGAGACAGATCAGGGTTTCAGTTTTATCACGATTCATGTTCACTTTGTATTTTTCTGTTGCCTTTAATAGAGCTGCACGATTTACGAAAAATATCTAATTGTGATTTTTTTTCTGACCAGTGCGATTGTGGTTAGATTTTAGGTTTGAATAATAGGATTGCTTTTTAGTTTTTGTCATATTCAGTTGTGTTTGTCATATTTAAACGCGTCTTTGTTGTTTTTTTGTTACGTTTTTGTCGCACTTATTACTGTCTTACTTGCGCTTTGGGTGCCTATTAGGTGGAAAAGCGCTCTATAAATAAAAATTATTCTTCTTCACTTTGGTGCATCGAGTAGCGTTTCTTGTTTGCAGGCGTGTTTTGGTTGCTTTTATGCGCATTTTTATCGCTTTTGGTCGCACTTTTTATGTCAATTTCGTTGAATTGTGCAGCCCTAGTCTAGAAAAGGTAAAGAAAGTCATCTGCTCAGAGGCTAAACAACAGGAAAAAAAGTGTGTTTGAACAGACGGCTGCATTAAAGACAGAAAAACGTTCACAAAAATAGCAGATTGTCACAGGGACGAGCTCACGATTCTCTGTCTAACATCCGTCTCGTTGTCAGGCCCTGGAGGAGGAGTTCGCTCGGAAGTTGCAGGAGCAGGAGGTGTTCTTCAAAATGAGCGGGGAGTCTGAGTGCCTTAACCCTTCGACCCAGAGCCGCATCTCCAAGTTCTACCCCATCCCCAGTGTCCACTCGTCCGGGTCTTAACCGAGACCGGGAGAACACCACACATTCAAACACAAAACACTCACGGTCTGGACTGTCAAACAGTGCCTGTCTTTCCTTCATCCGCGGACACTTTATAAGATGAAGAAAGACTTAGAAGTGAAGATATCCAGCTCATTTTTACTTGATTTTGTAAGATAAATATTTAGAACAATGCCACTAAAATGAAAACCCACTTTTCTTATCTTTATACATTTTGAATTTAAAGTGCCTATGACAGGTTAGACTGCTCCTGTTACTAAAATACAAGTAAGATAAATATATTCCAACTTTTGCTAAGAATAATTATACATTTCATCATTTTTAGCTGTTTTTTTAGTTTTGTAATATCACTTCCTGGTTGTAAACAATGACATCACACTAGGGAATTACTTCGAACGCTGGGCTAAAACTCAGCTAATGTCAGAGATTTTTTTGTCCGACAAATCAAAATATATGTGAACACCTTCATTTTGTTGAATTAATGATTTAAGGGTAATTTAAGTTGTTGATTTTGGGTAAATTATGCAGAACCTTTGGATGGAATCAGTCTCCCTAGTGTGATGTCATCAGTTTTTTACTTCCTGTAATTTTAAACAGATTTTTCAACTTTTCTCCACCAACTACAACTTCACTGGTGTAAAACAGTAATTTTTATGTACAATACGTATTAATACACCAAATAAAATCAAAATTAGAAATTCATTAAAACCTGTCATACGCACTTTAAAACAAGAATCCAGTGCCTGGTTTGACACTTAATTTGAAGAAGATCTAATTTTGCTTGCATTTAACTTTTGCACTAAGCATTTTTATACCACTAAACTACTTTTCAATTTGGGTTTTAACAAAGAAAAAATCTCAAAAGGCTTTCATTAATAGAATGTAAACTTTTTATTGAAGGAATGCTGACATTTCTGTGGATAATAGTGTAGTACAATGGTGTTAGATTGTAGGTGGAAAACAAAAGAGATAACTTGTGACTTCAATGCAACTTTTCATCTTCAGGGTTTATTTATAGTACAAAATGTTACTATGAGCAGGAAAATACAACTCAAATTTCAAAAAAAGGTTGTCGTTTCAATATTGTAAGTTTCGAAACTGAAATATTTATTCATTTAAATGTTGATGTTCGTATCACGTCTCAGATTTGGCAGAAGAAAAGGCGACAGAACTCTGAGAACTTTTATGGTACAAACAAAAAACCACTCACTGCTAATGGATTCTGTCAAGTTTTTTGTAAATCAAAATCAAAATCTGGATAATATTGTGAATGAAATGCAAAATTTGAATATCAAGTATATCATTTATAGTAAAAAATGCACCAAAAAGAGCTGATTAAAAAGAAAAATGAACTAAAATGATGTTGCAAACTTTCAAATAAGGGCATAAGGTGATACTTTTGCACTTTTCTTACACGTTTCACAGACATTTTACATTTGTCTGCAAAATAAACAGTGACACTCCTAAAAAAATAAAATAAAATAAACATTTTTGTCAATATCGCCCAACCTTAGTCTTTGTATCGTGTAGAAAAACATGTAATCTTGGCTAAATCTGTTCAATTTAAATATGACTTGGCGACAAATCTCACTTTTTCAACCTGACAGCGTTTTAACTTTAATTTGTATTTCAGTGTCACATTTTTAATTGGGCTTGTCGTTCTGGTCACTAGTTGCTGCGTTTAATTAATGAAGTGTTTACATAAAGAGACAAAGAAGGATCACTGTTAATTGGACACAAAGGAAATCACTGTGGAGCCAAAACAAAAACTGCCAGAGTTTGAACAAGTCATTTATGAATGTTCTCTTCTCGTTAAAGCTTGAACGACTTTGTAACCGTCTGTCGGTCAGGGACGATAACTGGATGAAATGTTTTGATTTCAGATGCCTTTTCACTTTTGTAACGATGTTCATAAAAGAGCGAAGCGGCTTTGTCAGATGTTTGTCTTGTTTTACGTTCGGCGTGTGTTAGTTCAGCGTCTTGTTGGATTACTGTGCTCTGTGGCGAGAACTGCCATAAAATACCTGTTTACTGGGACAAAGAATCATCAAATACTGTCAAAAGAAATGCCATTACGTTTTAATGAAAGTGTTTTTATTTTTATTTGGGTTGAAATGAAGCTAAACCAGTGTCACATTGTAAACCGTGGGCCTGACTGGTTGAGGCCGTGTTCACACTGTGTTTCATTTGTTTGTACAAAAGTGTGTTACATGAAGCCGTGCTGTGCACCTTTTCAAAGTGATATTTAAATGAAGTGACACACTCCGGCGCCTGTGCTGTAGCTTGTTTTACTGTATGTTTTAGCAGCTCCTGATCATTTATTGCATCGCTGATTCAGTAAAGAATGCACAATATTCCTTTTAAATCATTATTATATTGTATAGTTTTAGAACAATTGTAATAGTTAGATCATTTGGTCATTTGGATGTAAATAAACAACTTCTTCTACTCCAACTGTCTTTTGTCAAATTTTTCCTGTTTCGAGTTGAGAATGAGAACCTTTCTTTTCCCACAATCAGGAAATGTCAGTGTTACAATACAATGTACAAGAACCACAGGAGAGTAACAGAATAGAAGCTCTTATTGCAATAAAACATAAACAACATAAAAACTCTTAAGTGTTATAAAAAATATTCCAGTCTTTTAAGTTAAAACATCTGTGAAGTCACAAACAAACCCCCCTTTGAATTTACAATTCTTTAAAGTCCTAAACAAAATAAATCCTTAAATCTTACAAAAGCTGTACATTTATTTAAACATTTTAAACTCCTCTGAGACTCCGCCTCTTTCTTTTGGTCGTCAGTGAATATTCTGAAAAAATAAATAATAATTTTCAGTCACATACAGTAACTTCAACATCCTGGTTCAGTGAATGTTCAGGGTGATTGTACCTCTCTGGCCTCTGGGTCCCTCAGGCCCAGGAAGTCCTCTTTCACCTGAGACAGAATCACCTGTAAGTACAATGCAAGAACCACTGCTGCTGTTTATGAACGTTTATGTCTGGTACCTTTTGCTCCCTTTGGTCCTTGGGGCCCCATGTCCCCCTTTGGTCCTGGTCGTCCCACAATGGCCCCGTACGCTGTGAAGACACACACACACACAAAAACACACCCACGTTACACTGTACGTCTACTAAAGGACAAACATTTAAACAGACGTACTTTTGATGTACTCCACTAAATCAGTGATATTTGTGTCAGAGCCGAACACCCGGCTGTAGCCCGGGGGCCCCGGAGGGCCTGGGGGCCCCTGGGGCCCGCGGTAGAAGCGAGACTGGTGTTCGTTTAACACGTCCCTGAAAACTCCATGAGCTGCAAAAGAGCACAGCTTCAGCCAAGAGTAAGACACACGATAAGACATTGTTTAAATCTTACATTTCATATAATCAACCAGCTCTGTGGCATTTCTGTGGGTGAATCCTGCAGGACCTGGAGGCCCTGGGGGCCCTGGCGGTCCTCGAACCACAGGTTGAGAACCTCCATCCCGCAGAAGTCCATGAGCTACAGTGGAAAACACAGACCGGGTAAATATTGTCCTCTCAAAGAGTTGTGTTGTGTTGTGATTCTTACTTTTGATGTAATCTGTGACTCTGAGGGCCATGCTGGTGTAATCTCCACTGTCACCAGGCTCTCCTTTGTGTCCCGGGGGCCCTGGAGGTCCAGGTAGACCGGGGAGTCCAAACATGGGCACCCCTGAACTGTCAACTGCAAACACACATCATAATATCTGATTGAACATCCCTGAAAAAATATTACTAGATGTATGTTTTTACAGTTAATAGCGTTTGGATTTCAAGTTCATAATAAACGTCAGAACACAAAGGATTATGAATAACTCACTCTTTGAGCTCAGTAGATTCAGCCTTAATGCCGTGGTCAGCAGGTATTTAAGTTTATAGCTCAGATATTTATAATAAAATATACACTTCCCTCACTGATCGACGGGTGTATTGCTGAGAAATCTTTAAATATTTAGTACAGCCCTAATGAACAGTGTGCCGTGTGCAGAGTTTGTATTTGACCTGTATCTGGGGCCTTGGTAAACTGTGTGTGAGCCGTCAGGAGTCGATGAGATCGCAGTTAGCTTTAGCTGTTTTCCTGCATATTTACAGGGATGTTTTTCTGCATCTTTTTGTTTTTAATATGCATTATCCCTTTATAAAATGAACAAATACAAACACAGTTTATCTAGAATCACGTCCGTGTTGATTGAACACACTCTTTGTTTCTGGTGAAACATTAACAGTTGTAACAGCAGCAGATTCGTCCCTCATTGTTACCTACTCTTTTTGTAGTCCTGGAGTTCAGCTCTGGGGGCACCTCTGTCGGCATGCTCCGCGTATGAAACCAGCCCACTATAAGGCCCTGGCGGTCCCATTGGTCCAGGGGGTCCAGGGGGGCCTGGGGGCCCTATAGGACCCCTGAAGTTAACATCTTTAAACAGAGAACAGTCAAGAAATGGACTCTTGGACACTGTACAAACAGAGAGAAACTGTGACTGACTCTGCAGGTAGTCGCGGATGTCACTGGTGATGTAGTTGGCCAGTCCCGGAGCTCCAGGGGGTCCCACTGGTCCTGGGGGTCCCACTGGTCCCACTGGTCCAGGGGATCCTGGGATGCCAGGAGGTCCTTGGGGACCTACAAGTGCTTTAATGTAAAAGAGGCGTCATGTCGTTGAACAAAGATGAGGCTGGGAGTTTATTTGAAAAGATTGTGTTTTACCATTAAAGCTTCCAGGAAGTCCAGGTGGTCCTGGAGGTCCTGGAGGTCCTGGAGGTCCTTGGACACCTGCCACTCCTCGTTCTGAGGACCAACCACATCAGTCAGAAACAATTAGGGCCAAACCAGGTCTTATAAAGTTATCACTCACCATTCATGAGAGCGAGAACTCTCTCTGCTATCTCCACTGTGTTTACAGAATAACCTCCACCTCCAGGAGCCCCCGGGGGTCCTGGTGGACCGGGCGGACCCCCAACAAATCTTCTCACATCATCTCCTGCACAGATCATTGAAGGAGACAAACTGACTTACAGTTTTATTTACTGAAACGCACAGTAGGAATTATAGCACTAACTTTGCATGAGAGCAATGATGTCGTTGACAGAGACGGCTCCTGGGGGTCCAGGGGGTCCAGGAGGCCCAGGGGCCGCAGAACCACTGTCATATCTTTGACCTAAATGTACAAAGTATGTGATTAGATTTAGATTCATTTAATGCAGAGTACACTGTAAGACCCATGAGCTTTTACTTTGAATGTAGCTGAGGATTCTGTTGGTTATGTCATCTACATCTGCAGAGGCCCCTCCTGAGGATCCCGGGATCCCTGGTGTGCCTGGGGCCCCTGGTGCCCCTGGTGACCCTGGGACTCCTGGAGCTCCAGGTGGACCTGGAGGGCCTGGTATATCTGCACCTGACAGCAAAAGACTTTAATGTAGAGGCCTGTACCATATGGCTATACCCATGTCAAATAGTAATGTACCTTGTCCATAGCTGGGAGCTGATGTTCCGGGGAGCCCAGGGGCCCCAGGGGCCCCGGGGGCCCCAGGGTCACCAGGGGGTCCTGGAGGGCCAGACAGATACTGCCTGATGCCGTCACCTGCACATGATGAGTACCAGGCAGTGATTTAACAGATCACATGTATCATATTTGTGTTCATCTGAAGTCAGTGACTCACTCTGGAGTAACTCTTGGACGGCCTGGTTCACGTCTGTGGAGCCACTGCCGTCTTGTCCTGGAGAACCAGGGGCTCCGGGGGGCCCAGGGGGGCCTGGAAGGCCCGGTGGAGGAGCAGGAGCTGTCACAGACACACATATAATGTAAAATACTTCTTGTGTCTTGTGTATATTGTGAGGTTACATGTGTGTCACTTCTGGATGCACTGAAAACAACTTTTGGGAATCTAACATTGACAGTGTTTAATTTTATTTTCATTTTAAACTGAACACACAGACATGGGCTCACTGTTTCCTATTGGATGGAAGTTTTCACCTGGTTGTCCAGGGGGGCCCTCTGGTCCTGGGGGCCCGGGTGATCCAGGCTGACCTGGGAAACCTGAAAAGTACAATAAAATAATACAATATAATAACAAAAATAAAATGCGGTAGATTCACAGTGAAGCTCAATAAAAAGTCTGTTTACAAACCGTGGCCTGGTTCTCCAGGTTCTCCTGGGCTTCCAGGAAGTCCTGGTTGACCTGGTTCTCCTTGGATAAATAATAAAAAATGCATAAGAGTAAACTACACCATTTCTACACCAAGTTAGTTATTTTATTTTATCAATCAAATAGATTTTAAAATAACTCACCTTGGTACCCTGGTTCACCTACGAAAAGGATCATTATGAATTATTGTTGTTTTTTTTTAGCGCAATAGACATAGAAATAGCAATGTAGTCATTTACCTGTCGGACCCTCGGGGCCTGGGGGTCCTGAAGGGCCTGGAGGCCCTGGTGGTCCTGCAAAGAAGGTTTCTGTGTAAAGACAAAGGCACAGGCTTAAGGCCCCAAACAAACATAGACTCCTCATACGGCCTGCACAGATCCACAGGGATTCGATTTGTTTTTACCTGACGTTGGCACAAAGCTGCCTGGTTCTCCTTGGTCACCTTTAGGTCCAGGGGTGCCGACACCTGAGGATGAGAGACAGAAGTGTGTATTGTGTGTATCTGTAGTTTTACCCACTTTGGACCAGTCCCGTACCTGGAGGGCCCGGAGGACCTCTGCGTCCTGGAGAGCCAGGTTTACCTTCACCTGAAACCATCGTAAAGTTAACAGATTTTATATTAGATAGTCTTGATTATCAACACATTGGCTCTTACCAGGTGGACCCTGTGCACCGGCCTCTCCGGGTGGCCCTGGGGGTCCAGGAGGACCAGGGGGGCCCGGAGCGCCAGCAGCAGAGCCAAGACCTGTGGATTAAAACACAGGTAAAATGTAGAAGTGTTCACCCGTTTGTGAGGTTGATGGTTAGAGACTCACTGCTGGAGTCTGTGGCACTGACGGACTGTGAGCTGGAGCCAGCGCCGGGCTCTCCGCTCTCTCCTTTGTCTCCCTTCTCTCCCATCTCCCCTTTTTCACCTTTTTCACCTTTTTCACCTTTTTCACCCTCTGCTCCTGGTTCCCCTTTGTCCCCTGGCTCTCCCTTGGGGCCTGGATGGTAAAAACATGACGTTCAGTCTAGTCCTGTTGATCTAAATTCTTCACTTCAGACAGTATTTACCAGGAGCTCCCGGGACTCCAGCCGGACCAATGGGGCCAGACAGACCCGGGGCCCCAGCGGGACCTGGGGGGCCAGAGGGGCCAGGAGGACCAGGGATCGCCACAGCTTCAGAGCCAGCTACAGAAACACATTATTTTGGTTTGAAGATAAACTGAGTAAAAAGTAGTAACAGGGACTCCGTGAAAGGTTTTCTCACCGGACGCGATCACTTTTCCAGGTGAACCAGGTTCTCCTGCGATAATAAAGAACTATGATTGTAGCTCACTCCACACACTGTAGTTATGTTTCATCTTTCTGTGACATTCATAACACTTTTACCTTTAGCTCCAGGTTGGCCAGGAATTCCACCAACACCTGTGAAATCCAGCAACCGGTGAAACGGATTAAAACTTACAACTGAAGCAGTGAAACATGCACTTTCATTTTTTATTTGACGTTACCTGGTGGCCCTTGAATACCTGGAACCCCTAAAACAGAAAAAGATCATAAGGAAGGCTGTCCCACATATAACCTGCCTCATATATCACTAATGTGTGCTGCGTGTGGCACCTGGAGGCCCGATGTCTCCTGGGAGGCCGGGTGGTCCTCTTGCACCTGGCAGGCCCGTGGAGCCTGGTTCACCTGTCACAGAGCGTGGATTAAACACTGGCTTCTCACCATAAGAACCAGTCTAACCATGTTTTACCTCCAAGTCCTTTGGTTCCCTTTGGTCCAGCTGGGCCTGGGGTTCCTGGCTGCCCTGGTTCACCTTCACCGACCAAAACAACAACAGTTAAAACAGAACAGCTTTGTCCAATGTAGCAACTGCCCCCAAAAAATGATAATGTTGAAATCTGTTTGGGACACACCTGATAGTCCACGTGGGCCCCGTTCTCCTTGGTCTCCTTTCGTTCCTGGGGCCCCAGGAGTTCCCCGATCGCCTTTATTATGAAAAAAAAAGTATATACAATAAAAATATTATAAGAAATATATTTTCTGTCTCTAAGTCGTAGACCCAGTTGTACCTTTGGCTCCTGGAGCACCTGCTTCACCAGCGAAACCCTTCAGGCCTGGAGCACCTGCAGTCAAGGCCATTACAGTTGTAGCTTCAGTGACATCGTCATTATATATTTATAATAAAAGGTAGAAACATTACCTGGGATTCCTGGAGCTCCTTGCTCTCCCATTGAACCTAAACCCAACAACAATACACAGTAGTAAATGGCACAGCTCTGACTAAAACTAACAAATATTTGGTAATGAAAAAATGTGGAGCTCACCTTTAGGTCCCACAGGCCCAGGAGAACCCACGAGACCAGGACGACCAGCCTCTCCTGCAGATCCTGCCAAACATGAGTCTTTCTAATATTTGCAATCATATTGTTTATAAAAACACTAGCATGTTTCAATCTTCAAACATTAAACCTTTTTCTCCTTTCTCTCCAAACCCGGGAGGACCGCTCTCTCCTCTGGGGCCCATTGGACCCTCTCGGCCCCTCTGTCCCGGAGGCCCTTCAGGACCAGGTTCACCTGGACACAAATACAGTGACCCTGTTAAATAAATGCACTGATGAGATTTAACTGTCTGCAGAGACGACCTCACCTGCACTGCCCTTGGCCCCTCGTGGTCCCTCCAGTCCGGGGTGGCCCATCTGTCCTGGAGGACCTGACAGAAAATAGAGTCCCCAATAAACAACATGAACATTTAAACCCTTGATAACTGTAAAATGTGAAAAATGTGCTTTATCTATAAGCCTTACCCGGCAAACCTGGAAAGCCATTTTCACCTGAAAATGCACACATTCATATGTTGTAGAATTGTATTAAAGTGTCTTTTGATTTACAAAACAGGAATGGTTATTTCTTACCTTTATGTCCCATAGATCCTGTCTCACCTGTAAAGAACAGTCATCAGTCGACTCACTTTCAGAAAATAAGGACAAAGAGTAAATGTAAAACAACATACCTCTGGGACCAGGGTCACCCTTCTCTCCCCTTAGGGACTCTACAAACAGAAAAAATAAAATGAAAATTAAATGTTCTTTTCGATACAGTGGAGCAAAATTATGGAACGAGTACGGCAACTTTATGAACACCTCAATAGCAAACAGTAAAAAAAATCTTAAGGAAATATTGTTAAATAAGTATCAACTGTGATTATTAAAATGGTTGTGTATAATCCAAATAGTAATCAGAGCTCTATATACATATAACATATTGGGAGGCCTACATCAATACAAAATAATATTAAATAATAATAATAATAATAAAATGTACAAAATCCAGCACATTTTCATTGGAAAAATGTTTTGTTTTGTGGTTGTGAGGGCTGTTTTCTGTTTATCAATGTGATTTTCATTTGTAAATCATCTGACTAGACAGCTTTTTAATTTGAGCTTGTTAAATAATCAATTGGGGGTGTGTGGCTTTGGGGATAAGCCCTTTCGGGTTTCTGCCACACTCCATCACGTTTTGTGTTGTTTTGTTTTATATGGACTTCTGTTTTTTTTGATTATGTGAAAATAAATCAAATCAAATAAAAAAAATATGATTTGAAGTAGTGTATTTAAAGTCTTAAATATTGTGATATATTTTGACTATACATTCCATATAAACACACAGTATTTCTCAGATTGTTACCTCTCATTACGTCTGATCGGAGTTCAGCCCTGATCAGCTGCTGCACGGTCCTCTGGAGGGCGGCGCTGTCCTGACTGGACCCAGATCCTGCTCCGGCTCCGCCCCCTGCCCCGGCCCCGGCGGAGCCCAGGTTCATGTTGATGCTGTTGGGGTCAGATCGGGTCAGAGTGCTCCCTGCAGAGCTGCGGTCGATGTAGGCCGTGTCCAGAGGGTCAATGATGTTGATTCCAGAGGACGAGAGGCGACTGGTGCGAGCTGAGGCTGCAGTACCAGTGACGGCCTCTAGAGCATCGACACGGTTCTTCAGGCGCTTGACCTCTTCACCTGTGAGGGGTTTACACTAGTTTAGAATGTGTAGATTGTTGTAAAAAACAGTATTCATGAAACTTGCACTTGACATGGCTTCATTTACATGCATTTACAGGGGATTTGGAACGTTTATGTGTGTCTTTTTCTATTTACCGTGTAGCAGTTTGATACTTTTACAAGATAAGATAAGATAAGAGATACTTTATTTGTCCCACAATGGGGATATTTCAATGTTGCAACACACAGTTTAGAACAGGAATGAATGAAATAGGCGCATGCAATAGAAAATAGGATAAATAATTACTAAACATGGTAATAAAAATACAATATAAAGTATAAAGTGCACACTCTTATTTACAGTAGGTGGCTGACTGGGAATAAAACGTTCTTTGTTTTGTCTGGTTATCAATGGACAACATTAACTTGAGGAAAAGATGGAACTGATTTGTATGAATGACAGACACAGATTATTCCAAGGTATTTGAAGCACTGATCTCGTCTCATCTGATGCTCTTAAATGTTTATTAAGAGCACAGACGTATACTTATCCCACCTAATGCAATGAGCCCAAACAAGAGTCCGAGGAGGAGCAGCAGACTGAGCAGGAGACCCAGCAGCCACTTCCACCAACTGCAGCACGAGCAGAACGCGGGACCAATTTCATCTTTACGGATCGCTGAGAAAACACATTTCTTTCCTTAGTACAGCGATGCATTTGAAATATATTGTCGATTTAGTTGTATTGTCTTTCCAAATTCCCATTATATCTACAGTGTTACCTGCATAAGTGGCTTTATCTTTCGTGGATGTCTTCAGGCTTCCCGCTAAAAATACAAAAACAGGTTTCATTTGCATTTATCGTTCTGTTACATTTCATTCATTGTAAGCAGCATTATTGATATAAAATGGCTTAATAATCGAAACTGGTGCATATAGGCCTAAAACTGCAGAAGTGATTTTGTAATTTGAGATTTTTTGTATTTTGAGATAATTTGAGATTTTAATTTTGAGAGTAATTTGCTTATAGTAATAACATGTTCCAAGATGTCTGTGAAATTGGTCTGGTACTAACTGCTAAAACAATGAATTAATTTGCTAAGATGAATAAATCATATACAAAATTGTGTATTAGGGGCCCAGCGAGAAGGGTATACTTGTGTACTCTGTCCATTTTACAGAGCATTAAACTGGACGACGTGGGTATTAGTTAAACATCAATACTAAATACAAACAGTCCATGATCAGCTGCTGCACGGTCCTTTAGACAATTTAAATGTAAGAGTTTTTATTCCAAAGGCGTTCATTTTGTCTTCTTTGTGTTAATGTTTATTGTACAAAAAAAAAAGAAGGGCTATGTGAAATCTTTGAGCCCAACTTGTATGAGCCAAAGTCAGGAGTCTAATTTATAACACTTTAAGTAGAAATATGACTAAAACTCCCTCTTAATTGCTGACTGGAGGGAGAAAAAAGATCTGAAAGCAAACAAAGCAAAGCAAACAAATGTAAAGTTCAGAGTTTTAGGACTGGGCTGCATATTTTCAAGGGGAGTTGAAAGTTACATACAGTAAATCTTTTGTACTGTATAAATGAGACCCCAGTGCAGCGGGCAGAGATACGCCGAATAATACAGAATAACTCAAACATGCGTAAATCAATGAATGAACATTGTTAAAACATGGTGAAAAGCTCATAAAAGTCACCTTGTCCCCATTAAATTTACATTATTATATTTGGTGCCACTTTATGATACCTACACCTTAATTTCCTTTAAGAAAGCATGAACAAAGACTTAAATCATGATGAAAATACAGTTTATTAAGCATGATTGAGGCTTAGTAACTATTTAATTAAGGTTAGAGGTATTAATCAAGTTGTTATCAAGCCTGAATCATTCTTAATAAACTATTTATTCACTATGAAGCAAGCCTTTTTTCATGCTTCACTAAGGAATATATAATAGGTGTAGTGTTATCTTATATTCACAGTAGATATTTTATGCATTTTCACTTATAAATAAATAAATAAATAAAATATATATACATTTTGCGTCTGTTCCTTCCTCCATTGAGCTTGCGGACATCTTCTGCTTCTCTCTCTTCAGCGAATCCTCTGAATATCCATCTGAATACAAAATATACTACAATGTCATGTATATTTTGAAGTACGTTGATGCTTTTAAGAGGAAAATACCAGTGAGACTTGAAGGAGCCGGAGACATGAAGCTCTTTCCTGTGTCTTTGGCCATGATCAGTCCTTCTGTCTCTTTCTTCACTGGAGCATTTTCCTTCTCCACAAAAACAAACTTGAAGTCTTTGGCGGTCGACTCGTCTTTCATGGGACTGCCAGCTCTCACTGCAAAAATACAAAACAAAGGCATGACATACATACATATTATTATTGTAGATGTTTGAATGATTATTTGTTACCTGTGGTTGGACTCAGAACACTGCTCGACACATTCTTCTGCACACCATAAACTTAAAAAGAAAGAATTATTATATTAAATTGCATGTGCACAGGATACTACATTATTATTTGACTTTATCTAGTTTTTGATCACTTTTGTATGCCCTTCACAATTATACATTTTAACGTAACATACAGCTCTAAATCATTGGCATACACTTTGTCTTTTGCTGATATTTTGTTGTTTCTTTTACCTATTGGTGCTGTGGAGACAGTGGGAGACAGGAGCGCACCTGTACCAGCCAGATTATTTTGAACTCCATAAACGGGAACTGAAAAAAAAAACATACACATTGGTCACTGAACTGGTATAACATTCATTTCTTTATGTCCAAAATCAGGACTATTCTGGACTTTCCCTCCCACCCGCTCCACAAAGTGCTGGTCAAGAGCTCATTTAGCAACAGACTGTTACTGCCACGATGCTCCACCGAGAGACACAGGAAATCATTCCTGCTGTCGCCATCAAACTACTGAACTCTGTGCTGTAAAAATCCTCTTGTAAAGTCATTGTGCAATATTAAGCCTACTGTGCAATATTAATCCACTTATAAACTGTACATGATCATGTGAATATGTAAATAGACAAGAATAGTAGAGTTAAGCTTATTGTAAATTGTTCATATCGGGGGTTTAGTTGATTATTGTTCATATCGGGGGTTTAGTTGATTAATATAGACACTTTATAAGTTAAGTTAAATGGGGTTGACCATTATAGATCTATTGTATTTTATTTTTATTTTATATACAGTATATCTTATTTTGTTATTAATACTTTACTGTCTCTACTGGTCGGTTGCACTTGTAACGAAAGGAATTTCCCCTTGGGGATAAATAATTCTGATTCTGATTTATAAATGTGTCGATGTTTTTATTTATTTTATTGTATGCATATATTGATGATAATTTCTTTATAAAAGCATCAATGTTTTTACAGCAATCTGGATGGACTTAAAAGAGACAATTGTATGCATTATGAACATAATATACATGATGCAGATTCCTTAAACCCTTGATTTTCCGGGGAACGCTAGTTTGCCTTGAGTTAACGGATTCACACATGGTTTTAATAGAATCATTTACCATTTTGGAGTGTCCTAAACACACTTCTGTACCAAAAAGTGAAAGAAAAACAATCACCATCGCCAACTTTAAAGACCAGATAGCGACACGGACATAATGTGACACATTTTAAACCACATTTTAAGCTAGTGCAGGGTGATACGGTGATAAAAATCGAATCGTGAGCTCGTCCCTGTGACAATCTGCTATTTTTGTGAAATCGTTATATCGTGATTCACTGTTTGTGTCTTTAATGCAGCTGTCTGTTCAAACACACTTTTTCTCCTGTTGTTTAGCCTCTGAAGTCGCTGAGCAGATGACTTTATTTACCTCTTACAGGCCAGAGCTGCACAATTAAACCAAATCAACACAAAATCGCATCTCGAAGGCTGCAGCTTTTGAAGCGCAATCATTTCTTCCACAAACAACAAAATGTCTTGTTTTGATTTGACTAAAAACTCCTAACGCTGTAGTTTTGTAGATTTGTACAAACATGTCCTTAAACAAGCAACAAAAGCGCAACCAAAAGCAGAAAAAATGCAACTAAAAGCGACAAAGACACGTTTAAACACAAGTGAACATGAATATAATAATAATAAAATCAAAATCATGATCTAGTCCCAATGTTTTTTTGCCGTATCACCCAACTATTTTTAACTAAAAGATCTGACATGGTGATGTTTAAGTAAACCAAAACAGCATGCCGCGACTCAAAAAAACTGAAAAACATTGCCTTAGATCAGTATTTTTCAACCTTTTTTGGGCTGTGGCACACATTTTGGGTTTAAAAGCTTCCACGGCACACCACCTACTACAAAAACATTACCAAAACAGAGCATTTAGTTAAAAAAATATGGTATATAACAAGCCGACTAATGTTTGTGCCACTGTCTGGTTCTTTAAATGTGGTAATAGTGATGGTTTTGTGTTATTTTTTAGCTCAGGACACTCCAAAAATGTAAATTAGTCAATTACATCCACATTTGTCAATCTGTTTACTCAATTGCATTTTTTCAAGGCAAACCTGGCTAAACCTCAAGGCGCACTAGTGTTCACTGGTTGAAAATAAAGGCCACAAAATAAAAAAGGCCTGAAGAAGTGAAAACTGATCGATCCTGTGCAGTGGTTGAACTGAGGGAGAGGAGGAGGGTTGAACAGCTGACTGAAGGAAAGCTTAAAACGTGTCTGATCAGTCATTAAAGGATGAGCTGGTGCTGCGCGGTGATGGAAAGCGGCTCGAGCACGTGGTGAAGTGCAAAAACAGGCCGGACAGGCGGTGTGGGCTTGAAAGTGAAGCTTGTGCAGGTGAAGAAAGGAGTCTCCCAGTATTTATAAGCGCTGAGACTCACCTGTGCTGCTCAGTGACAGCCCACCTCCAGCAGAGGGCGCTCCAATTGCCATGTTGTTCTGAATTCCTGCCAAAGAAATACATTTGAATAATAGCATCTGTCACATTATAACGTCCAAATACTACAGAATGTCAAAAATATCAGAGTATTTTGTCTGTGTAGCCTTTAAAGTTTTTATGATTTTCCAGTTTTGACTTAATTTGGTGGAATAAAACCTATTGTGAACATAAATGACAGTTTTACACCAATCAAGAGTCGGTTTGTGAATAAAAGTTGGGGAAAGTGTTGAAATTTACGGGAAGTAGAGCAGGATTCCAAAACATGATGACCAAAAATAAAAATAAAGGTGTTCCCATATATTTTTGTTTGTTAAATAATAATTTCAGGTGAGATTAGAGGAGTTTTGGCCCAGAACATGGTTGCTAGGTAACAGTTGCAGAATTTCCTAGCGTGACGTCATCATTCACAACCAGGAAGTAAAAATTTAAACCTAAAAAAATGGCAGAACTTACACAAAAATAGTTAATACTTTAGAAGAATCTTTAATATAATGATCTTCACTGTATTTTAATAAAATGAGTACTTCAAACTGTCACTTTAAAAGAATTGTAAAATTATTTTCTCTCCGTTTCATCCAGCCCTAGAGACCACTTCATTGTTTCTAAAGAGATTCAGTGTTTTATCGTCTACCTCAGTGGTTCCCAAACTTTTCTGTCTCACTCAGAGTACCCCTTAACATGAGTTTCAGGCAAATAAATGGGTTTAGTTCTCACATTTTGTCAATTATTACAATTATATATTGTTTTTCATTATATCTATGGTCCAAGATACTCCAAAAAGATGCTAAATTTACAACTAATTACACTTTTTCACTCAGATAAAAGTACATTTCATCTTCTTTTTAAACCTGAAACCATTCCAAGTACCCCCTGGTATTTGCTCACGTACCCCTAGGGGTCCCCGTACCCCTAGTTTAAGAAACACTGGTCTACCTGAGTGGTACATGGTGGAGGTCGTGGACATGTTGTTGTTTGCCAGGTTAGCGTTGTAGCCGTAGCCTCCCCCCGCCGTGCCGGTCCATATGCTGCCGTACTGATCTGCACCGACACAAAAGACAAAAAACAAGACAAGAAATCTGTAAACAAATAACTTTAACATGATCTGGATGTTTAGCCTCAACAACCAGAACCAAAAGTGGAAAAAGCTGGATGGATTGTTATCTTTTTGAGTGAGTATTTTTTATTTATTTATTTATTTATTTTTTATTTTTTTTGAGCATACAAGTTCTGCCACATTTTACTGCTGTGCTGCATCCATGCTCAAAAAGGAGTAGGAAAAAGTGTGAACTTATAAACTCCTACCCCTCATTTCATTTCATCAAGTGTTGATAGCCTTGATACGACAGTGTTAATATTTGACATCAATCCTGAGCATTACATGACAATATGTATATTGACAATATACATGAGAATGTTTTACAATCATAGTATCGTAGATGATCTCCTAAATGTAGCTGTAGCTTTGGCTATATTTGATTATTTAATAGTTTGCCTGTTTTTCACAAAAAAATTTATGACAATATTGTAATTAGTTATTTAACCATATCAGATTAAAATATTTTTTTAACTTTTACTCAACCTTCTTCTGCATATTTTTTAAATAAGTTTTAAATAAGTTGTATTTGTACCGCTTTTTGAAGCAGTATATACTTGGGCAGCTCTTTGTTTCCTCATTTAAACTGTTCCATAGATCCACTCTGCATCTTGAGACGCACATTTTTTTGGTTGCTGTGCGGTAAAATAATTTCTTGAAGTTGAACTGATTCCTTAGATTATAATTTCCTTCTCTGTCACTGAACATGATTTGAATATTTTCTGGTAGTTGTTTATGTCTGGCTTTATAAATAGTTAGTAGTGTTTTAAATGTAACTAAATCCTGATCTGAAGCTTTTATACAATTAAGGATTTAAAGTCTTGTTTCATGTTTTTCTAATTATGACTTAGTTTGATGGGAGCGCAACTGTGGTAAATGTTTATCATAGTTTTACGTCCGTGAAGAAGAAGACATTTTGAAAATAAAAGTTTAAAATTACAGGAAGTAGTGCTGAGTTTCCCTCTGTGATGTCATCAAAACGCGACGTGCCGTTGAAAATAAAGAAACAGTTAAGACTCAACACACACATTTTTCTGACAGTTTAAACGGTCTTTCAACAAAATAAAGGTGTAATCTGGAATTATTATTTGTCAAATCATAACTATTTTGTCATTTACATGGATTTTGATCGTTGTTTTCAAAATGGTTGCTGTGGTAACAGGTGTGGAATTACCTCTAATCATGACATATTTGTTGCTTATGTTCCACCAGGAAGTGACATAAACATTACAAAAACTGTCAAACTGAGACAAATAGACAAAATGTTTAGTAAATCTTAAATATGATCATGTTCACAACGTCTAACCTGTCTAAGACTTTAAGGCAGGCATGTCCAAACTCAGGCCCGGGGGCCAAATGCAGCCCTCAAACCAATTTTTCTTGGCCCTTAGGCTTCCTGGTGAACTGGCCCACATTGTCCTGATAAGTACTATTTACAGCACATTTCAGATTTTCTACAATTCTAACCTAAATAACTAACATTTTGGTGCAATACAGACCTGATGTTAAGGCACTGAGACTGAATGTAGATGTGGTGGTGCTTAAAACATCAGATAAATGCAGCTTTCACGATTGATTTGTGGCCCTCCGCTTTGTCTGTATTTCAATAGGCGGCCCTCGATGGAAAAAGTTTGGACACCACTGGTTTAAGGTTGACAAACTGAAACACTGCCCCCATTTGGAGTTTTTAAATCTAGACTCAAAACTTACTTATTCAGATTGGCTTTTACAGTTTTTATTTTGTACAGTTTGTTTTATTGTTCACACTGTTAAATGTATTGTTTTCGATGTTTTTGCTTCACCTTATTGTTTATTTATTGGAAAGCACTTTATTTATTCACCTTGAGTGTCGTAAAGCTTGATATGATGATGATGATGAGTATTTTTTGCTGTTCAGACTGATAAATTCCAATTATTTGATGGAAGCTCTGAACACTTTACGTAAAGAAAAGCTGGACATGTGAAGTCATGTCTGAACTCTGCGCTTGAACATACAGAATAAAATGACTCGGGTTGCCAAATGTTACATAACCAACTGAATTAGGGTATTTTTCGGTGTTGCGATTGGGATTTACGCAACAGGATTAGAGAAAGGAAGAAAAGTATTACTAGCCTGGGTATGTTTTTATGACAAAACGTGGCACTTTTTCAATTAAAAATCATCTGGAATTGAACAAATGCCACCTGGACATGTGGATAGAAGCTGGGGATGGACTTGTCACCAAATAGTTACAGCGTGCACCTAGTACTGGAGTGTTGTGAGCGCACAGACCTCCTGCGGTGCTCTCAGACAGGGTCCTGGTCTCCACACTGGCCTTCTTGGGGATGGGGAGGGTGTTGTTGGGGGAGCGAGGGGGGCTGATGCTGGTGGAGCGGTTTCCCCTCAGCAAACGCTTCACGTCGTCCAGTTCAGTCCCTGCTCAGTCACAACAGCATCATGAAATAGACGAATACTCACTGCTGCGTGACTTATGGTACCATGATTCTAAAGCTCCGTGATGTTAAAGTGCCTATGACAGGTTGGACCACTCATGTACCAAAAATACAGGTAAGATAAATGTATTCAAAGTTTTGCTAAAAATAATTATACATTTCATCATTTTTAGCTGTTTTTTTAGTTTTGTAATATCACTTCCTGGTTGTAAACGATGACATCACACTAGGAAATTACTCTGTACACTGGGCTAAAACTCAGCTAATGTCACAGATTTTTTTGCCCGACAAATCAAAATACATGTCAACACCTTTATTTTGTTGAATTCATGTTTTATTGGTAATTTAAGTTGTTTATTTTGGGTAAATTATGCTTAATCTTTGAATGGAGTGAGTCTCCCTAGTGTGATGTCATCAGTTTATTACTTCCTGTAATTTCAAACAGATTTTTCCACTTTTCTCCACCAACTACAACTTGACTGGTGTAAAACAGGATTGTTTTATGTACAATACGTATTAATACACCAAATAAAATCAAAATTAGAAAATTGTTAAAACCTGTCATATGCACTTTAAGTTGGGACGGGGTGGACAAACTGGTCACGTTTAATTGCCGATTTGTACATGTAATCACGCGAGTGAAAGTGACACAAATGTATAACTTTTAAATGTATAAATGCCAAATGGTTGGACTCACATGTTCCTGGTGGAGAAGAACTCTGAAGCCTTGTCCTGATTTCACTTTCTAAAAAAAGATGAGTCAAAATCAACTTACAACAGAAGTGAACACTTCCAGAGACTGTACAGAACATACATTTTTCACATTTTTAAATTCATTCTCTAAGCGGTTATTTTTTCAGCATATCTTTACCAAATGACATTAAAATCGCAATAAAATCATTTGGTTTCATCTGTTTTCCGAACAGTGCATTTGACAATCAGCATATTAAGCTCTGAATTGGTTATTTTGCTGTGTTTCCTGTACCTCTGCTCTGAGACCTCCCTCTTGTGGTCGTAGTCGAGGTTGTGCTGGTCATGTCTGAAAAAGTTGCAGGTCAGAGGCAGATCATGAGAGTGAACTAAATCAAATATGTTTTACACTCACTGTAGTCTTTCCTGTTGTACTCAGGAGATGAATTCGTGCTTGAACTTTCTGTAACAAAACAAGACAAATTACAGTTTATATTTTAATTTGATAAATATCTAGCACTTTTAATTGCGTCAATGCTTGGATAAGTAAAACTGTGAGTTATTCCTTGATTAAATGGACAAAATAATCATTTGTTTTGATCTATAAATCATACAACCTGTAGAGTGATCTGAGTAATCTGAGATCAGCAAAACAGATGTGTAAAACAGGTAAATTAAGAGCATCCCATGGGAGCAGAACAAGGGTATTAACCATATGGGATATATTGATGAGAACATGATAACTGTACATTATGCTCCATGTATCATACAATATCGATTGTGGCTGTAGTAACAGTATGATACAGTAAATACATGTGCACAACATAATGTACTTTCACATTATCATAAGAGGATATAAGTCATCTGACAGTTCAGTACATCACACGTGGCACAGGTCATTGCATTATCCTGTGCTTTGAAGCCGTGAAATAATGAATGACCTCTGACGTGTTACTAACCGTCAAACACGTCCGACACAGCAGCGGCCAAAGCACTCTTGCTCTCTTTGGCTGAAGTGGAGAACGCGCCCCCAGAGGAGGACAGGCTCCTGGTCTCAGCTCCAGCTCCAGAGCTGTAGCTGGTGGTGACTGAGGACCCTGTCACGGCCCCGAGGACCCCGAGGCCCCCGGAGCCCTCCCTCCTGCCCCCACTGCTGCTGCTGCTGCTGCTCACAAACCCGGAGGATGCATAGGAAGACCCCCCCGCGGCCCGTACACCTGCTGAAGCCCCGCCTCCTGAAGCAAACGAAGCCCCGCCCCCAGAGGAGCCCCCAGAGGAGATGGTGAGCACTCTGCCGCCCCCTGCTGCCCCCGCTGAGCCACTGCTGCTGCTGTTGGAGGAGGACGAGAGCAGGACAGAGCTGCTGCTGCTCGAGCCTCCGGACAGAAGACCAACTGAGGCTCCTGAAGCTCCTGAAGCTCCTGAAGCTCCTGCACCTGAGGAGGAGAACTCACCTGCAGAGACACGAGGACACACACTCCAGTCACAACAAGTACCACCTTTGCAGAATTACACACCACAACCAAGACTAAACTATAGCCAAAACAGAACTAATCAACAAACGACTAATAATGTATTTTGTTAGGTAATTTTTAAATGTTTATTGTAATAGATCCAGGTCTAACATAACATTGGTCTTCTGATGATGGCTAATTGTCAAAGCTAATACACAGCACCTGTTCCTGAAGAGCTTTTAACAGTCTGGGACAACAGGCGACAAACTGTAGACTGTATATAGTACAGTAGAAAGGTAGAAGTAGTAGGGACACCATCCTTCATACTTCATCCAATTGAAACCATTTGCGGCTAGCAGTTTTTGAAGCTAATGTGGAGCCCAGTTCCATATTTAGAAATCCGAGTGCGCATTTTAAGGCAACCACAGAGCCAATCAGGAGCGAGGTGGTCAAAGGTACACGCCCATTCCCACTCGCGTCGCTGGTTGTCACGAGACGGGCGCTTAGCATGCTGGCTGTCATTCAAACCTTCTACTAATGTGAGCCGGAGAGGACTTTTAAAGACGGCTTCTGATTGGTCAGTTATTACTTTACGATTTATGAGGACTAAGATCATGATCGTGTAGAGCAGGGCTATTTAACGTTATTTTACAGAGGGCCAGATTTTTCAGATGGTTTTGTCCTCGGGACCAGAAACGTGTCCGCTTTGAAATACGACATGTAATAAGAAAGGCTTTTACAACATCTGCAGAACTGAACCAGGACTAAACCAGGACTAAAACAGGTCTAAAACAGGTATAAAACTGGTGTAAACCCATTTTAAACCAGGACTAAAGCAAGTCATAAATCAGGACAAAACCAGGACTAAACCAGGTCTAAACCAGGACTAAACCAGGTCTAAACAACTAAACCAGGACTAAACCAGGACTAAACCAGGTCTAAACAACTAAACCAGGTCTAAACCAGGACTAAACCAGGTCTAAACCAGGTCTAAACAACTAAACCAGGTCTAAACCAGGTCTAAACCAGGTCTAAGCAATTAAATCAGGACTAAACCAGGTCTAAACCAGGATTAAACCAGGTTTAAGTAACTAAATCCGGTCTAAACCAGGTCTAAACCAGGACTAAACCAGGTTAAAGTAACTAAATCAGGTCTTAACCAGGTCTAAACCAGGTCTAAGTAACTAAACCAGGACTAAACCAATAAGAAGAGATAAAACATGTTTTTATATATTTGGAAGACGGTTTGAGGGCCAAATCATGTCCCTTGGAGGGCCTGAGTTGGCCCTCGGGCCTTATATTCAATAGCTCTGATGTAGAGTTTTTTAAAACAAACAGTTTAAGTCCAGAACGTCGAGTCTGAATGCAGCAGTTACAGAGAAAGAGATGCAGATGTTTCAATAGAAAGTGAGTGGGAGCCAAACTCGAAGTATCTGCTGGAGTTAGCGTGGTAGCTATGTCCGCTTCTAATCCAGGTCTAAACTATAAACAAAGACCAGCTAAGACGAAAGTGATGAGGCCCCTGAGAGCTGCCCACTTATTGCCAGTGGTACGTGTCCTACAGTTTGAGAACCGCCGGTGTAGAAGACATGAAGCTGACAGATTATGTTTTTATCAAGGTTGAAATCTCAGACAACTCAACAAGTAGAGAAGATTGACTGATTTTTATATCGACTCAAATCACATTTTTACTACAAGACCACACTGGTACTTGACATGCACTCCACTTTCCCCCCAATGCATTCCCCAAAACAGCCTCTGCCTCAACACGTTTAATTGGGCGAGTCAATGTAATGTGGTCCAGTATAGGAACTTAAAGGGTTTATTAGACAAGGAGAAAATCATTACGGGGCATATATGAGGCAGCTATTATTTATAATTTGAGTTAAGCTCCGCGGGGTTTGCACAGGAGAAGATTTACTCTGACAACACACTTTTATTAAATGATTAGTGCGTGTCCTTTAAAGGTCAAATGTCTTTATTGTCAAACAGTGACAGTGAAAAGTGGTTCAGGCTTCAAAAAGTACAAACATTAACGTGAAATACTTTACGGGGATCAGTTAAATTAATCTGCATCACTTTTTCCAATGAAAATGTAAACAATGGGTTCAGTAAGCTAAACGTTATGGCACTACAGTATATCATTTTTTTGTTTTAAATAATGTTTTTATCACAACAGAACTAAGATTTTTTATATATTTAAAGGGCAATGCATTTTGTAATGTTAGTCAAATAAGCTTTGAGGCAACTGCTGTAGTTTAACAAAATAATAATTTTAATTTTTAAGCTCACAATAGATGCTGAAATGTCTAGAGTTTACGTGTGTTTATGTAAAGATTTAGTAAACAAGCCATACCATATTAAATAGAGATGACACTTTTTTTTAATGGCCTAAGTCTCCAGCACAGGCCAATGTTTTGTTTGAGCCGACTAACTGCTTAAACGAAAGATATAAAGCTTTATTTTAACAGGGAACACTGGACAAACTGATTACACTGCTGCCTTATGAGTCAGTGCTAAAACAGGAGTGTGGATGTATATTTCTTTATATTATCTTTTTAATTATACTGTACGTTATCATGCTGAGCAGAGCACTGTATTGATGAAAATTAAATTAAAATACTTTGGGGGAAATTATGAAACTGCTGTAGGCGCTAAAATAATAACATACAATATAAGCCCCATATCGGTCGATCTCTTGTATTAAATGAGACAAACACGTGACACTTACTCTGTGTTACGACTTTGGTTGTTTTGACCACTGCAAAGAAATAAGATTTTAGTTTAGATTTTATTAACTACACGCAATAGCTCATAAATACTACTTAAAAGGTCCCATAACATGCAAAATCGACTTTTCAGAGGTTTTAACCTTCCTACAGTGCTATTTGGGCCTCGTATGTTGTGCCCAAAGTGGTTTTTTGATTGATTCCCGCATGTTTTCACTAGAGAACTGTCTTTTCCGTCCCCCTCGGCTGAGCAGCAGACGGGGGCTCCTCACTAAGATGACGCGCTTCACAAGGATGACACGGTGTTTAAGCCACGCCTCCAGGAAGCGCGCAGCCGCAAGAATAAAAACAGCTAATGCTAATGCTACACAGTAATTACACGATGGATACGACAGATCGAAGAGTTAGCTTGTTATTTACCAAACGGCAACGTCCGTCGTTGAGGTACTGAAGCACGTCAAACTCCAGGTCAGATCCAGGACGTAGGACTCAGCACGACGCACCGTCAGGACGGATAAAATGTTTATTCAGTGTTTACCGGAGCACACGGCGCATGCGCACCATCTCCGCTCTAGGCTTCGGCACGAGTTGGGCAGGGGAGGCGCACGGGTTGGGCGGGGGAGGCAGCCTGCTCTCTGTTCGGGGGGGTCAGATCTCAGAGTGAGCCGTTTGCTTTTGCAAGGAGGGGGGCCAGTCCAAGAAATGGGTGTTTTTTGGAAACTGTTATGTTATGGATATTGCACAACGCAAAATTTTATCAACAAAGCCCTTAGAATAGACTGTGTAAAGGGGAAAATAGTAGAATATGGGACCTTTAATATTATGAGCTACATTATATTTTATTTACCTTTGGTCCCTCCTCCTCCTCCGCTGGAGCTGACCGTTTTGGTGATGACTGTGCTGTCCATTCAGTCCGTCTGTGACACAAAGGCACATCATACATTTAGACTCTTGTAGTTTGAACAACAGAAGAGCCGAGTGAAGGCAGACTTTCTTTACTTCGTGGTGACAAATCGTTTAACCTCAAGGCAAACAAACCTCTGAATGCATTTCTTTTTTGGTTCTGTGTGATCGTATTTCTTTTCTTTCAGGCCTGTGTCTCTGAGCCTTTAGAAGTTACTGATTTAAAGAAGTCCCCTGAAGCTGTGTAGAAAAGGCGTGTCCCGCTTCAGAGCAAGAATGTGGAGTCCATTGTAAAGAGCAAAAATGTACAGTAACTCTAAAAGTGTCTCAGGGGAACAGGCAGGACTCCCAATAATATACATTTACAGCCAGAGCTATGGATGAAAGGTGAGCACAGGAGACACAGGCTGATGATGAACGAGCAGATAACACCCGCCTAGAACAGCAGGACGTCTACACGAGGGCACAGTGTGGAAGCCTGATTGTTGTTATAACACTGGAAAACAGTAATGGGGACAAAACACACCCCAACCACTATTAAATTGTCTGAAATAATTATGATGTATTATTTTTATTATTTGGGCAGCAAGTCTCTGGTTCAAGCACGGGGGACTTCAATTATTTCTATTATTAATTCTAACTCATATCTAACTTTTTTATGATAGTTCAAGTGCATTAAATAACAATTATCAATATTTTTTAATGCATCATCAAAAGCTTCTTCTGCATTTGTCTCTGTCTGAATGGTTTGTCAGAACATATATTTTATTAAACTTTGATGACAGGCCGTCTAATCCAGCTCTGACATTTGAGCAGACGTTCATTCCAGAGTTAAGTACCTGCAGGCGATATTTTTGTTAAAGATTGAATTAAAGCCATTGCTTCGCTGGAGATGCCTCCACTTTTTGATTAATCTTTCGTGTGAATGTAAGAGCAGGATGTGGCCTGCAGCACCAGCATTCATCACGAGCCTAAAGCACAGAAGCTCTGCGCTGTCAGCAGAATATGTCTTTAGACTGAATCAAAGTTTAATTTCTGGCCATCACGTGTGTATAACAATAATTCATGTATGCACTGTGTTTAAAATGTGTTGAAAAAATAACATCTCACTGTTTCATCTGTAAAGTTAAATTAACTTTTTCCAGACTTTTTTTTTTTATTGAAATACTTGAAATACTTGTACTCTTGGAGTCCCTGGAGTTACAGTCTCTCTGTTCAACGCCTTATTTGCCTTTTAATACATGACACTACTATTATTTGTATTATTTTGTACAGAATATATTTACATTGACTAAATACAGACTTGTTTTCACGCACTTTGGTTCAGTAGTTGTTGTTATAAAGCGCCATACAAACACACTTTGATTGATTGATTGATGATTGAGTTTCTAAATTCCCTCGACGTGAGAGATGACTTTTAGACCAGAACATGTGATGCATCTAAACACGTCTCTTTGTTGTAGTTCCTTTCTCTGCAGAAATATCACGACTAATTAAAACAGTTTGCCTGATCACAGAGAGTACAAGAAAATACTAACACCAAATATCAAATCTGACCAAAAATGTACCCGAATGGACACATATGTTTCTTACCTTTTGGTTCATTTGTTGTGATAATCCAGAGCGCCGTATTCCCAGAGGAACAGGCTTGGATGAGTGACAGCGGCTGCAGACTCCGGCTCACTTAAGTATTCACTCGAGTCTGAGTCAGACGCGGCGTGTCCCGACAGAGAGGGCTGTGACAGGTTCAGGGGCGCGCAGGTGAAAGACGCCCCCAGCCCAAACAGGAACAAACCACAACAGTAAAAGTGAGTGTACGACAGGCACCTATTTGTCTAATGGCTCGTTGTTTGGGTAATTATAGAGCTGTTTGTGGGACTGAACACACACAGAGAACAGGACAAGAACGATGTGAGGAATGTAAACTTGAACTTCTAAAAACACGGCCTAGAGCTGTGCAATGTTTTAAATTCTTCAAATGTAATACGATGTACAATGAATCTAACACCACACTTACAATGATTTGTCTGTGATGACTAATAATTTTATAATCTACAATTATTCAGAAAACTCATTATTATATTAACATTAACTTGACTAAAAATACAGCATATCATTACGTGAAAATGTATGCTATATTTGAGTCATTTTTTTGGTTTTTGAATAAACTTTGATGTCATTAAGGCAAGACACTACAGGCAAACATATTTATTTTTCCATTTTTTAGTTTTTTGGTTTGGTTTTGAGTTTGCTTTCTCAACAGATCGGCTTTCATGTGGAAACAACAAACTTGTCCAATCTGCTCCTAAAGATGTTTTATTCTTTCATTTAATCCACTTCCTCCATAGATTTCTCTGGGACGTTGTAACTTCAAAGGCCGTTTTCTTAAAGTGTGTTTTTCTCCCTCGAGACATAAAGATCAGCCTTAAAGTAGATCCCTCACACATCAAACTTTACAATCTTGGACTCAACAAGATTTTGACGAAACAGACCAAAGTATTTTTTAATATCTAATTCTAAAACTGATTTATTGAAGTTTTAAGTAAAAAAAAAATGAATTTTTAGCAAAATTTTCAGTTCAATCTAGTTTACTTAAAAACTAAATAAGAAATCCAAAATCCCCTCTGTAAAGTTTTTTATATAACTAATATGTGTACAAAATTAACCAAGAAAAGCCTGGTTCTGTCCATTTTTCAGGTTTAAATGTCCCAAATATGTGTATTTTTTGTGATTTTTACACATAAAATGTCTTATTTCTGCATGAAAACATGATGAAAAACTTGTAATATATTTTTTCTTACATTTTTGTAAGTAAACTACAGGAGAAGTTTACAATTGATATCTTTAAATTTAAGAAGATATTCCCCTGCAGTGTCTCACCTTAATTAAGCTTAAGAGTCGCAATGAGTTTGATGAATAAAGCTGCAGTTAAAGTTGTGTGGTGCACAGTGTTCCTTGGCAAAACACTTGACTCATATTGCACAATGTATTTAGCATATGTCATTTATTTTTATTATCTACAATTTTACTTGACAGAGTGAGAGCAAATACCACATAAATCTGTATAAAACACGATGCAGTGCAGATTTGTTTGTTTACTTTGCTGCAGTCTGTGCTTTGGCAGTGAGCCTTTACCTGAGCCCTGCAGATTTCTGTTCCTTTTCATTGGAGCGTTACACACCTGCCTCTGCAAAACACACATCACACAATCACACAGACAACACGAGGTACAACACACAGCATTTGACCTGTTTAGTGAGTAGTAAACCAAATATATATCTATTTATCTTGTTTAAATGCTGCACTCGAGCCTTAAACTTAAAATTAATCGTATTTACAGTGATTTGCTTTGACGATAATGTGTTTTCTGAGGTAAATATACAGTAATAATACTTCATTTGGTACCACTTTATAATAACTACACCTTATTTTGCCTTAACAAAGCATGAAGAAAGACTTATTTCATACTGAACAAAGAGTTTATTAAGCATGATTCAGGTTTAGTTACCATTTAATTAAGGTCAGGGTTAGGGTTAGAGCCAGGAATTTGGGTTAGAATATTAGTTAAGTAGTTAATAAGCCTGAATACTCTCTCTTAAATACTCTTAATAAATTCTTTGTTTACTATAAATTAAGTCTTTATTCATGCTTTATTAAGGTAGGAATAAGTGTTACCCTTCATTTTATTTATCAGAGCCCTTCTTGACACTCAAGTTCATTCATTTTCTACGGCTTGTTCCTGTTAGGGGTCGTGGGTGACTGGAGCCTGTCCCAGTGACCTTGGGCCTTAGGCGGGGCACACCCTGGACAGTGGACAACTCGTCGCAGGGCTGACACTTTACAAATGTTTAAAAGACGTTATAAGAGACGGTAAGTGAGGATTCAAGTTTAACTGCCGTGTGTTCATTTGTTTGAACGCTTGGGTGACCAGACGTCCCTGTTTACTCGGGACAGTCCCAGTTTTGAGCCCTGTGTCCCACGTCCCAGAAGATGTGTCCAAAACCATGTATATGTCCCAGTTTAAACAAGACACGTCCCAGTTGTCCCAGTTTTGGACCAATTTGATACTCGCCAACAACAAAGACAGGAAGAAATTGCCAAAATAGAGAGAACTGTTCTTGAAAATGACCAGAACACAAAAAATCAGAGCGCTATAATTAGACGTTTCTCATATTCTACTGTTTACTGAAGTCGTGAATGAGCCGTGAATGGACCAAGTGTATAATAATGTACTTAATTATCAATAATCAATCAGTCAAAGTTTATTTATAAAGCGCTTTTCATACATAGCATAGCATTCAGATACACCAGTTGAAGAAGCACCATCAGAGGAGCCGTCAGCACCAGGAGCAGAGCGTCGCCTGCAGCCAAAGGACACAGACTCAGACCCCCGAGGAGAGATGAGGCAAACACCAAACCTCCACCAGGGGCCCATGAGCCAGGGCCCAGCAGCCACAGGACAGAGACTCAGGGCCCAGAGGAGACGAGGCCCACACCAAACCTCCACCAGGGGCTGAACACCGCTCCTGGTACAGAGGGCCCCTCAGAGGGAACACTGGAGAGTCTAAAATGGATAAAAGAATAGATAAATAAATATGGGGAATTAATAAATAGAACTAGAGTAAAACTTGGAAGTAAATGGACATAAGTCTAAAGTTCGGGAGCAGGACCACACCTCATCCACGCCCCTCCGGTGACTACTCTATTTAAGCTTCCCGGTCACACACACCAGCGTTCGTTGTTTCGTGCCCCTCCCTCCCACCCTCTTCTAATTATTCTGTCTTATCCTTTAGTCGGGGGGTATCGAGGCCTGGGAGCCTGCAGCCCTCATCGCTAGAAGCCCCAAAACTGCATTTATCATCTACTCTCATGCATTTTATCGTTGTTCTCCTTCGCAATAAACTTTCTGCATCCAAGCTCGAGGTTGTGGTCCTTGCTAGTGAAATAAATATAAAATAGTACACCTAAAATAAGTAAACACAAAAAATAGGAAGGATAAATATAATAAATACATAAATTAAATATTAATCAAAAGCTAAGCTAAAAAGGTGGGTCTTAAGCCTGCTCTTAAAAACCTGAACGTTCTCTGCTCTATTTACAATTTTACTGTAACTCCCCGCTCCAAACCGGATGTGTCCCAGTTTTTAATTATGAAAATCTGGTCGAACTATTTAGAGAAGTAGTTCCGGACACGCGCATCATATCAGGGAAACTCAGGGGAAACTCTTCATTGATTTAACAGGAAACGCAACTTTTTCCCTCTTTTATTATTTCATTATGTCCTGGAATTATGTCTATTTTAAGGATAATAATTCAAATCAGAAAAGAAAAGTAAACGGACTGTTCTTGTAGGATAAAGATGACTTTTAAAATAACTTTATCGCTCAGTGTTTGCTTTAAAAGTGCATGACAGGTTTTTATTATTTTCTAATTTTGACTTTATTCAGTGTAGTAGTACCTCTTGTAAATATAAATTATAGTTTTACACCAGTCAGGCAGCTGTTGGTGGACAAAAGTAAAGAAGGAAGTAAACAAATCGATGACATCACACAAGGGAGACAAAGGTTATGCATAATTTACACAAAAGAAACTACTTTTTTGACGCTTTAAACATCGATTAAAACAAAATAAAGGTGTTCAGGTTCAAGGTTCAAGGTTCAAGGTTCAAAGTTCAAGGTTTATTTTTCTTTGTCAAATAAAAAAATCTGTGACATTTTTGGAGTTTTGGTGCAGTGCAGGATGGTTTATTGGTTATTTCCCAGTGTGATGTCATCATTTACAACCAGGAAGTAAAATTAAAAACCAAAAAAAAAAAAAAAAACAGCAAAAATTTGTAAAGACTTTTGCAGAATTTGAAATGTATTTATCTTAACTGCATTTTAGTTCAATGTGTAGTCCGACCTGTCAGAGAAACTTTAACGGGATCTTAAAACGACAAAAGCAAAAGAAAATCTGGGCCTGATCCACAAACAATGTTTTGGCAGATTATGATCTACAGTTTTTGGGAGATGCTGAAGTTACTAATTATCTGTGATTCTTTTCAACAGCATCATTGAAGTGACTTTCACTGGAGCATGACAAATGTTTTTATCCACGCACCTGTTTTTAAAATTGAAATCATGACCTTAAAGCTGTTTTGGTTCTGTTTGCTTTGCACAAAAGGCTGCGACACATTTTTAGAATAAAACACCTGATCTGGGTCATTCTCGCCCCTAATGACAAATCTAACTGTTTAATTTATTTTAATTGTTTTTTGTGAATAACTTTAACTTTTTACTTTTCTATAATTTTATTTTGTTATGTTTTATTCTGATTTTAAAGTTGATTTGACTGAAAACCACTGACTTTAAGTTGTCGTAAAGGGCCATAAAAAAAGTGTTGATTGATTGTTTGTTTAAGGAGAAATGTCCAAATAACTTTAACTTTGTACTTTTATATAATTTCATTTTGTTATGTTTTATTCTGAATTTAAAGTTGATTTGATATAATTTCATTTTGTTATGTTTTATTCTGATTTTAAAGTTGATTTGACTGAAAACCACTGACTTTAAGTTGTCGTAAAGGGCTGTTCAAAAAGTGTTGATTGATTGGTTGTTAAGGAGAAATGTCCAAATAACTTTAACTTTTTACTTTTATATAATTTCATTTTGTTATGTTTTATTCTGAATTTAAAGTTGATTTGATATAATTTCATTTTGTTAGGTTTTATTCTGATTTTAAAGTTGATTTGAATGAAAACCACAGACTTTAAGTTGTTGTAAAGGGCCGTACAAAAAGTATTGATTGTTTGTTCAAGTAGAAATGTCCAAATCACTTTAACTTTTATATAATTTTATTTTGTTATGTTTTATTCTGATTTTAAAGTTGATTGAAAACCACTGAAGTAGTTGTAAAGGGCCATAAAACAAGTGTTGATTGATTGTTTGTTCAAGGAGAAATGTCCAGAGGCTAAACACATCATGCACTCTTGACTTTAGCTCTTGCAGGCCACAGTGTTCGTGTCGTGTGCAGGTCCTTCATCTGTTTCTCTCTGAAATCATTAATGTCGTAATAAATTCATAATTAAAGATACCCTTTGCATGAGTCACTCCTCCGTCTTGTTCGGACAGCAGATTCACACTGACACCAAATTTCTGAAATGTTTTTGAAAGTTTGCGTGACTCATGGCGTCTCTGTCCGAAAAACGTTAAAAGAGGCACATTTTTCTGAGCTGAGTGTTTCAGGTTAACTACGAGTCAGTGAAAGTTATTAAGATCAAATCACTTCAAATTAAGCTTTTACTTTGATATTTTTCTGTCATTCTGACCTATTTGATTAATGAAAATGAAAATAATCTCACTTGTGGGTGCGTGTGTCGAGTCTCGGAGGGGCCTCGGTTTTATTTTCAGTTTAAGGTGGTTTGCTCCATGAAGTTTTCCAGTCTGTCTCCTCCATTTTCTCGACCTCAGTCTTTGTCTATCTGTAAAACAAAAAAAGAGATTGTTTTCTTCATCTTTACACCTATATTTAAGCCCCACAATGGTCAATTTGAACATTGAATTTATTTGTCACAACACTGGGACCAAGGACACAATTGTATTTGAAAATAAATGTTAAAGTGCGTATGACAGGTTTTTATGATTTTCTAATTTTGACTTTATTCAGTGTATTAATACTTGTTATAAATATATAAAATAGTTTCACACCAATCAGGTCGCTGTTTGTGGAGAAAAGTTGAAAAATAAGTTGAAAGTTACAGGAAGTAAACAAATTGATGACGTCACACAAGGGAGACAAACTTTATACACGATTTACATAAAATAAACTACTTTTGTGACCATTTAAACTTTAATTCAACTAAATAAATAAGTTCAAATATATTTGTATTTGTCTGGTAAAAGAATTGATGACATTAGATGAGTTTTAGCCCAGTTTACAGTGTGGTTGCTATGGTAATTTCCTAGTGTGATGTCATTATTTACAACCAGGAAGTGAAATTAAAACGTATAAAACTGCTAAACCGGGATAACATTTGTAAAGAATTTTAGCAAAACTTTAAATATATTTATCTTAACTGCATTTTAGGTAAATGAGCAGTCCGACCTGTCATGGGCCCTTTAATGATCTTCATCAAAAGCCGCCTCAATGTTATTAAAGCTGTAAATATATCTTTAAAGGTGCACTGTGTAACTTTAAAGAAAGCAGCAACTTCTCCATGGGGAAAGTTCCACAGTAGAACCTTAAACTTTGCTATCTCCATGGAGACACAGGGAGCAGGTGGCGGTCAGGTCAGGTCTGTGGAGAGGCGACACAGCTGTTTCAAAGGCCATGGGTGTAAAATATGTTAAAACACTGGAGAAAGTGCCAAAGTGCTTTTAAATCTGGGTTAAAAACATCACAGTTTACCACTGCATTTACATGAATCTGTCATTTAAACATTTCTATTTATTATTACCTTATGTGTTGAATTGTTGTAATTTATTTTAATCTGTTGTATTTGTCTTTTGTGAAGCAAAAGTGGGCTGCTTGTGCTCTATAAATAACTTTGCCTTGCCTTCTTTTTTTAAATTCAACTGTAACCTCTGGGGCTGCAACTCACAATTATTTTTGACTAATTAGCAATTATTTATTATTATCTATCTATCTATTATTCTATTCGATTATATTTTAACCATATAAAGATACTGACTGAAGGCTTTTTGATAGAGAATAGTTATAAATAAAGTGTAGAATATAAGAAAATTACAAATGATTAATTCCTATTTTGTCATTTTGCTTTAATAATACACTGTGTTTGTAATAAAATGGTCTTCTGATGTGCTTTTTACAGTTTGTATAATCAGATAACAATAAACAATTATTAAATCAAACACTTATTTCAGATGTTGATTGGTTGTCATTCCGATTATTCTGATTATTTCAAGTAATTGTTGCAGCCCTACTGTAAAAATGCAATTATATTTTAAAAAATCACAATGTCAACAACTCTAACCGTCTTGTTATTGTGCTGCTTTGTATTATTTTTGTCCTACTTTGCTGTGATTGGCTGAGGACTGCAGACTCATGACCTATTGAATTGAAATGTGCAATGTTTTAAAAAACTGATAGCAGGGCATCTGAACGATTGACAGATTCGAACATGTTTTTGTTCAGAGGAAAAGTGGCTCGGAGGCTCATCAGTTGTCAGTCCTGACCTTTATCTGAGCGAGCGCGAGGCTAATAACTGAGATCTGACTCATGTGCACCTGAAACACAGGCCTACAGCTGCAACCAGACACCGACCTGCCCTATAGATCTGTACAATAACGTGATCACGGGAGAACTCATGGAAATGTCAGGGGTTTTTTAAGGCATTTTTTTATCTGCAGAAATTGCCCCCAGGTAGCAGTTTTGAGACATGAGAACGTGGAATTTATGGGTTTATGGCTTCATGTCGGCAGAACGGGTTGTAAAAAAGAAGATAAAAAACAATATGTGTAGGTAATAAAACTAGAATCAACTAGATACACATTTGTTAAAGTATCGATACTGGAAAACAAAGTCAAAATAATGTTCAAATTGGACCTTTTCTGAATAGTTTTGGAATAGTTTTGAGCCAAATCAGAAGGGCACGTTTCTATTAATACTTTTTTTTTTCATTTTTTTTTTTCATTAATTGAGTGTGGTATTGGTGTCAAGTATCGAGGAGTCCCCTGAGTAAGTTATACAATTCCCGTGACCCCAGGAACGGGAATAAGCGATAGAAAATGAATGAATGAAGTGATACAATACAACAATTAGAATTTCAATGTCAAGTTTACTTTTCATAATATTTGATCTTTTTTGTGTGTCAAAGATGGCGTGGTAGAGTGGCTCACAGTTTTGCCTCACAGCAGCAGCGTTTTGTGTTCGACTTCTGGGTGGAGTTTGCTTGTAAAATCTTCTAGTTAAGGTCCTGACCAAAACAAGCTCAAGATCTGGTCCCGAGGTGCTGCAATGTGGCGCCGTCTGCTTGAAGGGTGGGTCAAACGTAGAGGACAGATTTTCCTACAGAGACAATAAAGTGTACATTAATCATAACCGTACACAGAATGATCTATACTGCACTCAAATCCAGGGGTCTTAAACTCTTGCTTGTCCAAATGCTTCGCCCCCAAATAACAAACACGGTTTACTAGTTCTGTCTACATACTTAATCTAATACTTAATTTGTTAACTTTGTTCATCAAGTGACGCATATACAAAAACAGAGGATACGATTGAGGGCCACGGACAGATGGTCAATAGAGAATCTCATTAGGACACAATACAATGGTTGGTTTTGGGTTTACAAAAGTATATTTTTGAAAATTGCTGTAAAAAAAGTCATTGGTCATTGGGGCCAATCCACAAAGAGGCCTGAGGGGCATTTTAGAGCTGAGCGATATGGTAAAAATGTATAATTTTTTTCCCTCTCATCTCGATTTTCAATTGTATTATTTCTTTTTTCTTTTTTTTTTTTAAGCAAAATAAAAATCTGTAGGCCTATCGATGTCATGCTCACAAACAACACAGACTTTAGACCAATGCCATTTAAAGGCCCTGTACCATATTTTTACTGGTTTGAAACGTGGAAAACAGAACTAGTTTCCGTTCAAGTCTTTACAGCAGTCAAATGCTCACTTACCTTATGCAGCCCCAGCATCCTAAATATTCATCGCGAGAGGTTTATAAGTACTTTTACGAGTTTCTGAGCCCATCACAGACCGTCACGGGTAAAGCTAACAAACATTAGCATGCTAACGGTACACTTCCTGCTTCTCTCATAATAAATTTAAAAAGGCTCTATAAATAGATGCAGAGTAAACGTTATGGTCTCATTTTCACCCGAACGCAAAAAACATGGTTTAGTTCTGTTTAAAAACCAGGTACAGGCCCTGTAACACACACAAAAACTGTCAAACTTCTTCTTCCAGAGTCTGAAGTCTGCTCCAAACCACATGCTTTTACTGAAGATTGTCTGAGATCTTGATTGTAAATACCAAAGCTGATCATTGATAATTAGGCCTGACTGAATCTCGATCAATATTCAATTAATTGTCCAACGCTACCCAAGGGACGAGAAAAATCAGTCTGAGGTTTAAGGCAGTTGATGTTTTGGTCATGTCTGTTTAAATACTACAAATGAATCTATAATTAAACGACTGGAAACCTTTAAACTTTTATCAATTTCATCAAATTCAAGCACCCATCCAATTCTTACCTGGTCTTGTTGATATATAGAGCCTTTTTAACCATATTTCAGCCAAGTTTCAAACCAGGCAATTGTATGTGAGTGACGTGAATCTGTGTTGTAAACTGTATGCAAGTTTAAAAAAAAAAAGATTAACTAACTAAATGATTAACTAACTATGTTTTTTTGTATTTTAATTCTTTATCACGTTATAAAAGGGACGTACTTTTCCCCCCTCTCATACCTTTTAAAAACATTAATCATGTACAGTACCGGAAGTTTTATTTTGGAACGCGCGCACTTCCGGTTAAACTGTCATGGCGGCGCCCTGAATGCACTCGCTGCGACATTTATCACAAAAACTGTCCCATTACAACCGTGAATGGACTGAGCTGAAGACAGTCGGAGATGGAGCCGAAGAAAGTGCTGCAGTGGAACACGAGGGCGTCCGCTGTGTACGCGCTGGGAGTGTGGACCATGGTCGGGTCGTACTTTTACTTCAAATACACCGGGAAATATGACACACCAGGTGAGCGAGACACAGAGGTTGGATTAAACCTACAGCTGCAACTAACGATCATTTTGATAATCGATTAGTCTAGTGGTTATTAGATTAGTTACAATTAATTAATGAACTTGTTGCGGCCCTGTTGGATTAGTACTTGAACTGTTTGAACATAACATGTATTGTCTGATGACCATATTTTCTTCATATATCCATACATCATAATTGAAACGTCCCAAGCTTGTGGTACATTAGTAAATAGTTAAATCGCTATCTTTTAAAAATAATGCGCTGATGTTCAAGGCCTATTATAATTATAACTGAACCTATGTCCAATTTTAATCCGTGACCGAGTTGTTGTTGCCACAATACGTTTTGATACTAAGGGAAAAGGCTTGATTCTTGATACCAATTTCCAAACCATAATAACAAAAATGAAAATAACTTCTTTTTTTTTTATCCAACAGTGTCTAATTTTCAACCCACACCTGTTGTAGTAGAGTCTGTTCTCAAGATATCAATAGTGTGATCTTAGCAATACATGTATTGACACAGAGATGTGTATCGTGTTACTTTCAAAAACATAAATTTATGATAAAATGCAGACAGTTGTTAACCAGATGCCTGCTGCGTTGAGTCTGAATCTGCTGCGTTGAGTCTGAATCTGCAGATGAAAGGGTAAATTACATTGTAAACATTAAATTCTAATGCATTTGTTATTCGACATAATCAAAACATCAACCTGAATGAATATCCATGTATCAGGACACAGGATTTACTTTGTAGTGGGGGTCTGTTGCCTCATTGTTATTTATTTTGGTTGTCCCAGCTTGAAAGGTTTGGGAATCTCTGACTGCTGCTGACCACAGTGTGTTATACTTTTATACATTCTCACTCTCTGTATTTCTTGTTTCAGAAAACGCACCAACCCCAACAACAGAAGAATCAAAGAATCCGAATGAAGTGGTTTATCAAACCCCTCACAGTAAATCTGTGATTGTTTATAAGAAAGACTTTGTTCCGTACAGAACACGCATCATGAACTTCATCGAGTCGTTCTCCGGCGGAACTGCTCCTGGAGACAGAGACAATGACAAAACACAGTCTGAAAAACTTGACTAAGAGAAATTAATGACAGGAATGCTTCGAGTGTGTTACGAGTTTGCTGCATCTTTGTGTTTAAATTATATCATCATTTAAATAATCAGATTCAAACATGCTTTCACCACCAAACAAATGACAAAATCAATGAAGTACGACATGCCCAATGACATTTTCATTTCATCTGACAAATAAAGCTTTTTAAAGAAGACATTATACTTTTATTATTGTACCGTCGTGGGTTTAACCCCAGCCATCATTTAACAAATGTCTATACCCTCTCTCTCTCCCCATGTCACACTTCAGCCGCCCTGTTCAGCAGAGCCTTCAGACCAGAAAAACCTTTAAAAATGGAAGAGAAATGGCTACACATTTTTGAACGAAGTTTTCTCAACACTCAAGCCCCAAATGCAGGATTACACAAACATACAAAATACAACTTTAAGGAGACTAACGATGAGGGAACACTGGGAAAAATGGGGAAATTGTTAAATGCGCATAGAAGTTAGTTCTGCATAAAATATATGGCCTTATCTTTGGTTTTGTAATCGATTTTCTATATTGCAACAAACTGCAATACATACACCATTTGAAAAGTTCTGTTTTTACAAGTAAAATACCCTTGATACACAATGAATGCACATATCTTAAATTGTACTTTGACAATTTAAAACACATCTTGCTAGAATATACACTTCATGTCTTTTATAACACAATGATATCACGCACAGTGGTTGTTTTTTCACCACCGACAAACAAAATCTCTTCACTTAAAAAATTGGCGCACTTCACTTTATGTCCACTAGAGGTCGACAACGGTCCACGCGTTTACGGAAGTTGTTTTGACAGCGCGTGCCTTTTCAGAAGCACAACACTGCTCCACAATGAAAGCCATAATCCAGCGGGTCACCAAGGCTTCTGTGACAGGTGAGCGACATGCATTTGTACCACTTTTACCTCGACTAATCCCCGAAAATATAACGAGATAAACTCATGTAACCGATCGTGCATGTTTGCTAACTCACTGAGCTAGCATGTTTAGCATTAGCCCTCATTCAAATACTGTATGAGCATTCACGATATAATAAAATAATATTGTACCAAGCATTTAATTCATGTTAAACAAAATTATTTAATTGTATTTCAACCTGTTGTTCTGTTAAATAAGGGAGTTTAAGATAAAATAGCCAGATTGTTGTTAATATCATGTCTGTCCAGGTTGTTTACATTTATGGAGTTCAAGTTCAGTTGCACGTGGCTAAATCTACTGTGTAAACATATTTTCTTGGAGTTTATGTGTTTGTACGTGCATAGTTCCTGTTAAATACATAAACAAACTTAACTTTCGCGTTCCCTTGCAGTGGGAGAGGAGCAGGTCAGTTCAATAGGTCGAGGGCTGTGTGTGCTGCTGGGGATATCTGTGGATGACACACAGAAGGATGCAGAATACCTGTAAGTATTGTTTTGTGTTGTTTGGTTGATCGACTTTTTGTGTTTGCTTAACCATGTTGTTATGCTCTTATTATTAAATGCATTTTTTCCCTTTGCAAATACTTGAATTGTGATGCAGTGCAACAAAAATGACATGAAGGATGATTACTTTTACCATCTGAAATTGATAATAAAAGGTATTCATTGTTTGTTTGTTTTTTTGGGTTTGGCCGTTTAACATTTCATTTCCTGATTTTCTCTGAAGCACATGACTAAACTTGCCTCCAGTTTCAATTGAAGCTGTTTTTTAAGCTCTTTGGAGTACAAACAAATAATAATAAACTCTGCTCAGAGGACAATACTGAGTAGTAAAGCTGCTGTTTCTGTTTATAGGTGTGGACTAACACAGTAGATTTACATTTATTTGGTCTTGACAATTACCATTTCAAAGCTTAAGACAGTATGACTAAAAATGAGATTTCTGGACTTGTAATGAAGCTTAAAAAATATAAACACATCCAGGCAGAACGTATATAATAAAATAATTTAAAATGTACGCAATTCAAGCCTTGTTTTTACTTATTTTGTTAGTTAATTATTTAATGTAGTTTTAGCGTACAAACAAAGAATCCCAGAAATATTGATTTGATTGGAAATGTGTCAAAACCGAGCTTTATTGTTGAGTTTTAGCAGGTGGTTGCCAAAAGGGAATAAATTAAGACAAAATAGTTAAGGGGTTAGATATGAACTGAGAAAAAATAGTTCACCACATGCCCCAGTTGTTTGTGCTATAAATAATTTCAAGCGCAGTGGCTGGGTTTCTTTTCTTATAACATTATATTGAAATAGTATGTAGTATTGTATTTGATTGCATGTTACAATGTTTGCACAATTTAAGGTTTTCAGGTACAATACAAATCATAAAATACATGCAGTGTCATGCTCTTTCAAATCAGTAGAACTAACTAGTGGCTTTAATCTATTTCTGAGTTGCTTGGACTATTTTAGTGTCTCTTCAGTCTAAAAATACGCGGTCAAACTGTGTTGTCTTTTAAATGGTGACAACAAGCATCTTTCTTGATCTATATTTAGTCATTTTTCATGTTGTCCTTTTTTAGTGTTCGCAAGATCCTCAACCTGCGCCTTTTTGAAGATGACAACGGCAAAATGTGGACTAAAAGTGTGATGGAGAAAGAGTTTGAGGTTCTTTGTGTGAGCCAGTTCACGCTGCAGTGCATCTTAAAGGGCAACAAGCCAGACTTCCACTCGGCCATGCCCGCAGAGCTCGCCCAGCCCTTCTACAACAGCATCCTCGAGAACATGAGGAGCTCCTACAAACCAGAGCTCATTAAAGGTGCGTTTTTTTGTCTCACCTGATGCTGCAGCAAAAACGTATCGAGTCTCCACAACTTTCTGTTTAGGAAGTAATTAAAGCGAAAGCATGCAGGTGACACTGGTCTACGCCTGTGGTTCTCAACCTTATTTGCTTGAAGCACCTCCTGTGTGAGCCGGAGACTTGCCAAACCCCCCCAGTCCAAACTGTGGCCCTAAAAATGCATCATATGATACAAAATATTTCTATCAAGCATTTATTTCAAACAAATAAACAGCAATTGTAGTATTTATGTTCCTACACCCAATTTCCAATCATTTATTTGCACAAATTATTACTTCGATGAACTAACCCCCTGACTAGACAAAACTCTGGCTACCACTTTACAGAAATAAAGAATCCGTGCTGATTAGTGCGACTTGAATGCACCGATACTGATGCTGGCAGATCCAGAGTATCGGCTACAAAATATTGGTTCAGGCAGTATCCTGGTTTGGTCTTTAAATTCATGTAATAAGACTGTAATTTACTGGCCCTTGTTAGTGCAGAACATCTCATTATGTTTGAGCTTTTAATTATTTATACAAAGCTGTTCTGCCGTTAGTGAAAGGATAAAGAGCAGTTACACAACCCATCTGGATCACTTTTGTTCACTTTTTTAGTTTTAAGAAAAAATAAATGCTGTTTTAAGTCTTAAAATCTAGTCTTAAATATCGGCAGATTATTTAAAACCCAAAATTGGTGTTGTATTTTAATAAGATGGATCAGAGCATCCCTAACTTTTCTGATGACGATTGTGTTTTTGAGTAAATTCACAGGACAGCTTTAAATAGATGTCGGCTCATTTTGGCTTTTTCATGACCAACGCCAGAACCAACAGATGATAAAAGACTGATATATTAACAACTGAAGTAATACAGGAATAACATACTTTCCAGAACATTCTATCAAGGTCTAACTAAAGGATTAGCAGGTTTTCTACAGAATAAGGCTCCGAGGAGACACAGGTTGTTCTATTCACTGAACATCATCTCTTAAATAATTGAAGCTTTTGTGATTTGCAAATGCAACCACCAAGTGTAATTTCGCTTTGATTCTGGGTTTTCTGTCGTATTTAATTGCCTCTTTTTCACGGCGAGGTTAGGCCAGTTCACCGAGTGGGAGGTGTGGGGCTCTTCCATTGTGACTCTGTGGTGGCGGCAGAGGCACTGAAGTGGGTCAGGCCACGAGGGAGGAAGTGTGGAGAACACCTAGTTCTAGTCTAATTAGACCTATCCACCCCAGAATAAAGAAAATATGATGACGCGGCGCCTTTGTATCGAAGCTCGTCCTGTGTTCAGAGAGTAGAGCTATTAATCTCATTGACTACGACGGCACTTAATTTAAAACCACTTGTCTTAAATTACATCCCCAGAATACAAGTCTATGTGTGTATTGTCGTCGTGTGTGTGTTTGTAGATGGACAGTTTGGGGCAAAGATGCAGGTGCACATTCAGAATGATGGACCTGTGACGATTGAGCTGAACTCGCCCTCTGGTCCCACAGACCCCAAACAGGTAAAAAAAACAGGTTTGATTCATTTATTTATTCACCTTATTCCTGAAGTTGCCGTACGCGCTGCCGCGCTGCCGCGCTGCCGCGCTGCCGCGCTGCCTTCTTGTTTCTGTTGTATTAGTTTACATGGAGCAGATGAGCTCAACAGAAAATAAGTTCTAAAAAGACATTTTCAGGCCTCAGGAAATCGTTGTGTTGTGACTTGTTGTTGCTCGTGTTCATTAAACATTTTACACAAATCAATCTACTTTATGTAACATTTTAGCGGTGAGACTTTTCCCTCGTTCGTCATTAGCTTCAACAGAGTTCTTGTCAAACGGAAGTGTGTTTACAACAAAAGTGCAAAAAACGGCAAAAGTGGGCGGGGCAGAATAAGGTGAATAGGGATGTAACATTAACCCGACATATTATGAAAGTGTATCATCAAAAGTGTCTCAATAATATTGTGGGTTTTCACAATATACCAAAGTTTCTTGCTTAATTGCTTTGTTTTGTTGCACAGTTCCGCAGTTTAAAAACAGCGGGAACTACATTGATTATGATTCTTTGCTCTGTCAGTGCAGACAACGTGAAGAAATAACTGTTACTAAGCACTTTTGTATCTCAAATTATATCACTGTAATGATTTGAACCAAAGGCTTTAATATTGTACTTTGAACTGATATGGCAAACATATTGTACCGTGAAATTTACATATTGTTACATCGCCATTTATTTCTGTAATTAGTGTTTTTCTCACTATGTTATAGGATCAGGCTCACATACTGATGCATACATTTAACTTTAAAGATGGATTTTGAGACTTTTCTGGTTGTGATTTCGCCTGCTTGTGGAATTAAACTTCTCTTTAGCTTTTATTGTATACATGATTTAATTGCTACAAAAATACCATGAAAAACAGGCATTTTAATTTACTTGTTTCCATGGAGATGGACAAGTTTAATGCCGTATTGTGGGAAATTCCTGGCAAAGCGACAACATTTCTTTGGTGACAAACAGGTTACATAGTGCACAGTGTTGTTATCATTATATTTGATTGTAAAATTGAAGCATTCTGACTAGAAAAGGAAAATTGCTTTCTTTTCTTTATTTATTTTTTCTTTTTTTCATTGCTTTCAGCTTCCTTGTTTTATAGAACATATTCACATTCACAAGAGCTAATATTTAGTTTTAAATTGTTTGTTATGGCAACAGTCCTCATTTCTGGACAGATGATAGAGGATAAAAGGAACATATCTAAGCAAAAATTAAATTAAATTAAATTAAATTAAATTAAATTAAATTAATTAAAAATTGTGCACCACACAATATGAGTGCACAATTAATTAACAATTAATTTTAAAAAAGAAATTGTATGTATCTATACGAGTTTGAGTGTTGTGTGAGCGGTTGTACAATAGTGATGTGATGGCAATAATGATAATAACAACAATTCTACAACTATCATGCATTATATATATATATATATATATACTTATTTTTTTTGTTTGTTTTGACTTCCTTTCTCTCTCTCCTTTCCTCGCTCACCTCTATCTAATTTATAGTAGATCTAGTTATATTCCCCCCCACCTATTACCTATTACAGCGATTCCAACTGGCTAATGTTCTCTTCACCTCAGTTCTTCTAAAACTAACCTATTTATCCATGCATGTACGACACACACCTCACACACACACGCACGCATGTACACACACGCACGCATGTACACACACGCACACACAAAATTAATAAATAAATAAATTTAACTGCAGCACGACGAAAACAAGCATCTTTAACAGCGCTTCTTAGAAAATCAACACCATACCATTCAATATTTCCACTGTAACTCTTTATACGTCGTCAATAAAAGTTGCTTACCCGTCGAAGCGAGCGACAGATTGCGTTCACCTTGGTTGTGTCTGTTGTTTGTCCTTTCCTAAGCTGTCAAAGCAGGAGAAGCAGCAGCAGAGGAAAGAGAAGACGCGCTCCAAAGGTCCTTCGGAGTCGGGCCGAGACAAAGGAGCGCTGAGGTCCAGACAAGACACCAACGCCAGCAGCGGAGCCGAGGGCGACGTGTCATCTGAGCGAGAGCCGTAGAGCGACCGAGAACGCAGAGGAAATGCATCAGGTGTGTGTTTGCGAGAGCGAGAACTAACGCTGCATGTTTATTTAAGATAAGATAAGATAAGAGATCCTTTATTTGTCCCACAATGGGGAAATTTCAATGTTGCAACACACAGTTTAGAACAGGAATGAGTGAAATAGGCGCATGCAATAAAAATAGGATAAATAAACATGGTAATAAATATACAATATAAAGTATAAAGTGCACACTCTTATTTACAGTAGGTGGCTGTCTGGGAATAAATAGTAAATGTATCAGGCGAGTTACTGAAGCACGTTTTGCAAAGGAACTTAGAAATGAATAACACAAATGTAGACGCGCAAACAATAACGACGATATCGACTCAATAATGGAACAATATTTTTTCATTATGGTGTTTACATAATCTTTAATTTCATAATTGTTTGTTAATTAATGATCTGAACTGTAGAGAGTAAGTAAGTAAGTCACAATTTATTATTTATACATTTAGAAAAGGTTTTATTTTTATTTTTTTATGACACATTTTTTTGATGATGAAAATAGCACGTATGCCTGTCGTGTTGGGCACCATTTACTGCATGTCATTCCCTGCTCTCATCCCCATTTCACTCGGTACTGTCCTGTCAAATAAAGCCTACGGGCCAAAAAATCCTTTAAAAAAGAGAAAAATAAGAATGTAATTATCAGATTTTACGTTTTTTTTTGTATCAGCGGCATAAAGTAGTTTCACTAACATCATTTATTGTGATCTTTTTTTGTATCGATACGTTGCTTCAAATTTGCTAACGTGACAGATCTACAGACAGCGCCTCTAAAGCCCATTACACAGGCAGTCTTACCTGGGAATTTACCTCGCATTTGGCCAGAGCAGGGACTTGTGTGAATTGGATTGAAGCCAGAACTGAATTCTCTGCATTTGTATCTGGCAGTTTCCCTGGTAAATTGCAATTGTGTTTTAAAAGCCAGAAAACTGTGAGCTGCACTGCTTGTTTCTTTGGTTACGAGCTTCGTTCCCCAGGTTTCACTGTGAATTTAAAGGTGCTGTACCTGATTTTTACTGTTGTGAAATGAGAAACACAGAACTAGTCCATGCTCCCACTTTTTTGCATGTAATAAAGTCAAATCTGTGTTGCCCCAGAACAGACATATTGTAAAAGCATCTATTCAGGTGAAAATGAGACCACAATGTTTTCTCTGTATCTATTTATAGAATGTTTTATCCTACTGGAGAAACAGGAAGTACCATGCTAATGTTTGAGCCCGTGATGCTCTGGGCTCAGAAACCTGCGCAAAAGTGCTTATAAACTTCTTGTGGTGAATATTTAGGTATTAGAACCTGATGTAATGACTTTAAAGGAAAAATATTGTGCATTTTTCATGAACATGCTCTAGTAGAGTAGTGGTTCTCAAACTTTTTGCACCAAGTACGACCAAAGAAAAGATTTAGCTTTGTGAGTATCACCAATTCTAAACTGGTCTATAACAGTCTTAAGTAGGAATACACCACAGTAGTTTTAGCTCGAAATTTACTAAAGGAAGAGCAAAAAATATGAATAAATTGTACTCTAAATGAAGTTAACATTACAATTGACGAGGTGTCCAAGGACCACCAGAAGAGGTTTGCGGTACACGTACCACAGTTTGAGAAATACTGCTCTTGAGTGCATTAATTTGCCATCTCATGTTTTAAAACAAAAAAAAGTTTCTTATTCATTCTATGACCTGTGTTATTAGTCTATGAAATTACGCTTACTGAGTGCATTAAGCCAGCAGATGGCGCCAGCCCTATACAATCTAGTTAACTTCTTCTCAGCTCTCAACTTATCTTTATCAGTTACCAGTTATCGTGTTTAGACGGCAGAAATGTTCAGAATTAGTTTAGCGATGATTTAAGGACTAAAAACAGTGACATAGATCCGAAAATACGTCCCGGATAGAAGTAGTTTGCTGGACGTGTGTTTGACGCTCGGAGGGGGCGGATTTTCTGATAAACATTCCTCAAAACGGCGTGAATGAAGCTGAATGCTACTTCAGGTATGTTTTTAATGACAGAACATTGTTAGAACATGGTTTAAAGCTCAAAAAAGTCACTGTAGAAAAATATGTGTCCCTGAAACATGAACTAGGTCTGTTTTTCATGTATCAAAACAGTAAAAATCCGGTGCAGGGCCTTTAAGTTCCATTTTCATTCCATTTAAATGATGGTGCACATTGATGTAGTGAAGCTTGTGCTCTAGAAATCTGTACGTTGCTATTTACTGGGCCCTATGTGTGACTGGGGCTTTAGAAAGTTTTACGTTTGTGATGAACTGACAGCTCTAGAAATAAATAAACCGTGTACTGCATAATTTAACATATTGTCGCTTTATCTCTTGTAGGTTTTTCAGGACGGCCATTTACCTCCAGGATGTTGACGCCTGCTCCGTGTCCTCCTTCAGGGAAAGCAAAAGGACTCTGTCAGCCCAACGCTGTCCTCTGGTGGCCTCCTTTAACCTGAATTAAATTGGACTGGACTTGTGTGGACAAAATGAGATTCGGCGTAGGGCGGACATTTGGGGATCTGGCATGAAACGGGAAATCACTGTGTCCCAGTTTTTCAAGTATTTTCGCTTTTTCAGGCTTTCTTTATGGCCTTGTTTGTTCTGTCTCTTATTTCGGACTTTGCTTAGAGAAAAACGCTGGTGACTTTGAAGCATAACGTCGCTGCATGTCTAGCGGGGAAAGGGTTGCTTGGTACAATTGGTATTTCATGGGAACAAATTGACAGTACTTTAATGCTTTTGTGTAATATTTAACTACATTTTGAGTTTTGAGTTGAGGGAGTGCAATGTATTATGAACTGATATCGATCGTTTGTGTTCTCAACTATTTTTTCCTTCAAAATACTGCAACTTTAAGAAAAAATAAATATGTTTGATGGATTGTGTAATAATAATAATTTAGAGAGAAACTGAGAAACTAGTTGTTCAGTCAGTTTGATAAATGATGCTGCACAATTAATCGAAAAGCAAATCAAAATCACAATTTTATGGACGTAATTAGCAAAGAGCAAAGCTGCAATTTTTGAAGTGCAATAACTTTCAACAAACAACTAAATATCCTGTTTTATTCTGCATTAAAAGTGTTGAACCTGTACTTAAGATTTGTTAAAACAACAAGCAGAGAAAAGCAACAAAAAAAGTGACTAAAAGTTACTAAAGCACAACTAAAAGTGACAAAACACGACTAGAAGGGACAAAAAAACGTGACAAAAAGCAAGAAAAACATTCCGAAACACTTTATTCTTTTATTAGTTTGTCGGTTCATATTTCAGTTTTTTTGCCAGTTCTCCTAGTTGTGTTTAAACATGTTTTTATTTTTAAAAATTAAGTCGTAAATCTCATCGAAATCGAAATACTCGTCAGAAAAATCACAATTTGATATTTTTCCCCAATCATGCAGCTCTTATACCAATTTACATTATGCATACTTTATGTAACATTGTTAAAGACCACCTTTTCCAGTTGGATATCCTTTTTTTTTTTTATTATTAATTAGCCATAATAATTAGGATTCTTCTTTCTAATGACAAACGGTTGTGTCCTGTGCCAAGTTTTGCTTCGTTGTCTCATCAATCATTTAACACTACTTTACAATAAGTATGGTATTTATGATCTTATTATATTCTTTCTTTTTGAATCACGCTGTCTTGTTTGCAACACTGATTGTAAAAAGATATTTATAAAGATGCTACAAAAATCCTCTACAGAACTCTCACAATAATTTATCAACTTGTGCAGTATGAAAGATGAACAATATTCGTTTATGTACATTTATTTTGTTAACCGCTATTCTTTTAACAGCATTAGCAGGTGCTAATTATGTTTTGCATTTTAAAACTTTAGATTCATGATTTAAAATTGCCTTGAAATTGTTTTTCTTTTTTTAGGTACTACTCTCTTTTTAGCACAAAATAGACACTCCTTACTAATAATTCAGCTCCCGCTCTTGGGCCCAATTAAACTCCCAGGTGGGCCAAATTTGGTCCGCGGGCCGCACTGCTGTTTTAACTAGTACAACAACATGTCGGCTGTAGACCAGAGCAGTGTTTTTCAACCTCTTTTGAGTCACTTATTTGGTTGAAAATATTCCGTGACACACCACCAACTAAAACTTTAACAAATCACATCATTTAGGGACAAAAAAAGTTTCATTTACGTTGCAAATATTGTCCGTTCCACTGTGTCTGGTTCTAAATTTGACACTGGTGGCTGTTTATCTTTGATTTTTTTGTTGCTCAGACACTAAAAATGGTAAGTTATTCATTTAAATCTATGGATCTGACATTTTCAAGGCACATAAGTGAAGTGGGACTAGAGCATCAAATAATGAAACATTATATACGGCTCTTAGTAATTGTTTTACTGTAAATCTGTATATTCTTTTTTATTTATTGGCTCTTAAGAGATAAGAATATGGGCGCTTTCATCATCTTCAATATGGCTGCGTCAAATTTGATTATTTTTGTCCAAATGTTACTAAATCGGATTCGAATCTGACCTTTTGCAAAGTGAAAGTCTGAACACACAGGTCACATTGATCCTACTTCAGCGATGAAATGAAACAGGAGCCACTTCTTTTAATGAAAAAAGACGAGATATAAACAGATTAAGCTAACTAACTTCTAGCTAATTGACCTTCAGAACCTTCAAGCACCGCCAGACAACAACAGTGAAGCCAAAGTGCAAAAAAGTGAAGTTTTAAACAGATAAAATAAAGATACAATGTCAACTAAGATAAACAATAAAGATGACTATAGGCTTGTATTGACAAATGGTGCTTCCTCATTATATTCTCTCTCATTTAGTGACAACAGCAGACTCTTGATTTTGTCCTGTTTTTCTCCACATCAGACACTTCGGAGCTGCTTGAGTTCACGGGAAAACTAATTTGAGTCACATTTTATTTGCAAAGTGAACGTCCTCTCCAAAAACATCTGATTTGGGGGGAAAAAAATCTGAACTGAGCGCCAAGACCTGCAGCGTCAACGTCGCCTGTTATTGTTTTATTTGTTGTCGCCTGTTATTGTTTATTGGCTCTGCGGTTAAAGCACTTGTCCACAAAAAGCGGTGGATCGATTTTCACAATGAGTACACTGAAAAATGTAGTTCTAGATGAGTTAAAATGTCTTGATTTCAGGATATTAATCTTAATTTCAGACGTTTTGACCTGTTAAGATTAGAAACTAGATTATTTTCGTTGTTTCAAGCTGTTTCTGACTTGTTTCAATACATTATTACTTACTTTAAGCCAAATGATCTGCCAGTGAGTTAAGATAATTTTACACTTTTTTATTTTAAGCTAAATTATTGCATGATCAATGAGAGATATCTTGAAACCTGTGAAATATTCTGCATCACATCAACAATTAAATCTCATCAAGTCAAAACGACTCAAATCCAGATAAAAATACTGAATTCAAGTTATTTTAAGCCCGGCTAGATATACCTTTTTTTTTTTGCAGTGTACATATTGTTGTGTCCTCAGGCAAGGCACTTCACCCAAGTCTCTATGAAGGGTCTCATGTTTTTCTAATTATGATTTAGTTAGTTTTCCTTTTCTTCTTAAATATAGTTTTACTTTTGTGAAGTTGTAGTTTGTGGAGAAGTTTAAATTACAGGAAGTAGAGCTGAATATCCCTTTGTGATGTCATCAAAAAGCGATGTACCATTGTAAGTACAGAGACAGTTTGCAGACAACTTTCACATTTTTCCGACTGCTTAAACAACCATTCAACAAAATCAAGGTGTTATCAGGTATTATTATTTGTCAAATCATAACTGTTGCGTAATTTATATGGATTTTAGCCTTCGTTTTCGAAAGAGTTGCTAGGTAACAAATGCAGAATCACCTCTGCTGACCATGTCCAACCAGGAAGTAACATTATAAACAAAACGAAAACTTATAATTTTTATTATTTAAAACAAGGACAGTGCACAGATAACATTAAACTCAATCAGAAGAGATGCTCTTTCCATCTGTAGTCCTTGGGCAGGTTTTAAATAGACAACAACAAACAAGATTTGTTTACAAAGTAGCACCCGTTATACACTGAATGAATAAACAATTCATCAGCAGAGATTCTACTAAAATACAATAGTTCATCATTATTAGCAGCACTTTAGAATACAATTCATAATTAATCAATAACAAAACCTTCCAAAATTGCAATTATCAAATTCATCATAAAACCTTTAAATTAAATAACCAATTCATAAATACAATTACCACACGAAATGCTAAAGATACGAATCTCATCCTTAACTGTCAAAATGTTGAGTAAAATCTTGATGTTCACTACTTTTTTTGTGTGAAAAGTGTCATCAAACCTGTCATATAGACTTTAAAAAGCTAACCATCAAGTAAAAATAAAGAACTTGTATCTGTTGAGCTTTACCTTTCACAGAGGAAGACTTAAAAAAAACAACAATAAAATACAAACTAACAACATGCAAACAGAATAAAACAACATCAGTAAAGTAAATGCCGTGTATTACATGAATAATGCAATACAAATCATCTTTTAGTGTTGAAAGATAGACATAGAAGTATAAATCAAACGCATTTTTCTCTTTTCCGTGGAAATACATCACACAGAATTTGTTGCTGTGACACATCTAATCCTCCTTCCTGTCATTTCGGTCCATAATGTTATTTCTCTCACTGTCAGACTCGACTAACATCAAAGTCAGCGTCTGATCCGCGCCGAATCCAGCCACGGGACCCTCCTCCATCACCCAGCGCTGTCCCTGCTCTCCAAATACCCACAGTTCATTCACCTGAGGCCCCTGGAAGCCCCTGGAGCCGGCTGCTTTTAGCACCTGCTGCCTGAACACCATTAACCCCGAGCCTCCGAGGACCCGGCCGCGCTCCTCTCACCTCCACCTGACAGATGCACACATGCTGTCCTCAAACGCTGATGGGACCACCAGCCGCAGAAACAGCCAGAGCCTGAAGGTAAACAAAACACAGGCGCTCCATAAATAATAGTGTGTGTCTGCTGCTGTCGGGGCGCCGTTGTTTTACTTAAAGGGCCCATGACAGGTTGGGCTACTCATTTAACCGAAATGTAGTTCAAATAAACATGTTTCAAAATTAGCTCAAATTCTTTACAAATTTAATGCCAGTTTCGCAATTTTTAGCTTTGCAATTTTACTTCCTGGTTGTAAATGATGACGTCATGCTAGGAAATTACCATAGCAACAACACTGTACACTGGGCCAAAACTCATCTAATGTCACATTTTTTTGATTTGACAAATAAAAATAAATGTGAACACCTTTATTTTGTTAAATTCATGTTTAAATGGTCAAAAAAGTAGTTTGTTTTGTGTAAATTCTGCATAACCTTTGTCTCCCCAGTGTGATGTCATCAGTGTGTTTACTTCCTGTATTTTTCAACCGATTTTTCAACTTTTCTCCACAAACAGCGACCTGATTGATGTAAAACTATAATTTCTATTTACAACAGATATGAATACACTAAATAAAGTCAAAATTATAAAATCATAGAAACCTGTAATACGCACTTTAAAAATGGATTATGCAGCTTTTCTGGCGGAGCGTTACATCGCCATCTGGGAAATGTTATCGATTTGTCTGGAATGTGTCGCAGCGTGGAATTAAATACAGGATCTCCGTGGAGACGAGCGGACGATCCGACGGGGCCGAGTCGCTGATCGAACCGAGTTGTCAGAGGTCGCACTGTGGAACATTCCAGGCAAAGCGTGAAACATTTCCACGGAGACAGGCGAGTGGTGGAGCCCAGTGAGTTATAATGTGAAGAGAGCGTCGCCATGGTAACGTATTCCGACCAGCTCCGTGTTGTGTTGGAAAATTCTACGAAAGAACACATACAGACGAATAGGAATCTGGACTTTTTGATCATAATTTCATAATTTTCACACATGAGAACTGATTTGAGATTAATTTTAGTTGCAATGTGAACGGCCCCTCTCCAAAAAAGAATCAGGTTCGGGAAAACTCGGTCTTTTACAAAATTATGATTAAAAAGTCCAGTTTATTAGTTTATATTTGTTCATTAGTAGAATTTTCCAACACAACATGCAGCTGGAGCTGGACATTGATCACTATAGGTTGCCATGGCGACTTTCTCTCTTGTCTCCATGGAGATGTTATATGCTTTGCCTGGAATTGGACTTTTTTGTGTTTGTACTTTATCTAATGCCCTTATTCTACCAAACTTTTGTGAATTTTTATTTTATTTTAGGTTGTGAATTATTTTTTTAGAGTAATGTCTGTGAATTAAACAGAATAATTATCAATGGTTGTGTCCATATGGGGTATTGACGCTCAAACATAGATCATTTATGAAATATTGACCGTAGGGGTACTGCAGTGCGTTTGGGGTGAATATTAATTTTCATAATTCAGAGAAAAAAAGGTCGAGTTCTCAGTTTCATTTTCACCCACTGAAACAACTGCTGCTGTGATTTTGGGCATTACAAAAATAAATGTAACCGAATCCTCGTGTTTTTACATTATTTTTTATTACAATTTTGCGCTTTCTCCACGCACAAGATGGCTGCCGTTGTGGACCATGGATGTATTAAAAGAACTGAATAAGGTACGCCCCCTCTGTCTGTGGTCCCAGATTGATTAGTGGCCGTGCGAGGTACTGCAGCCTCTTGGAACCAGCCTTTTTCTATAATTGCACATTATAATTGTAAACAGTACTGAATTATTATCGGTATTTAAATAAAATAGAAGGAAATGTTCTTTTCTACCGTTTCTAAAATCACCGAAATTACCGTTTTTATATGAAGTGGGGGATTGTCGTCACGTGGCGCCCTAAAGCAAAGATGGCAGCCTCCGTATCAGGAAGTAAAGCAAAGATGGCAGCCTCCGTATCAGGAAGTAAAACAAAGATGTCAGCCTCCATATCAGGAAGTAAAACAAAGATGGCCGCCTCCGTATCAGGAAGTAAATGTGGAAGTAAGAAACTTTTTTGGGGTCATGCGCCAATGAGCTCACTCCATAGGGATAAACAGGGCGGCCATTTTGGATTCATCTTCCAGGTTTTATTATAGTTCTATGTTGTGGACTTACCTCTGCCTGCATCTGCTGCTCATGTCCATCCAAGAAGTACAATTAAATTAAACTTAAATATAATCAAGTTCAGTACGTTTTAGGGAAATGTGTAGCCTAACCTGTCGTATGTACTTCGACTTTTTAACACTGCATTGGGATAAAGCTTTTACCTTTCTAGTGCTACAAAAAATAAAAAAGAAAGCAAGTGATTTTCCAGTCGAACAATGCAGTGGAAACAATTTCGTTGCAGGACTTGTGTTTGATCCAGGACGCTCCGCTCTTTAATTGGCTGTCTCCGCCTCCGTGATGGGTGAGGTCAGGCCGGACAATGGGTGGTGTCGGGGGGCAGAGGTGCTGATCCGGGGCGTCCCACCAGGAAATAACCTGAGCCCAGAACAGCCTGTCCCCTTCCGAGACATTGGGGTTTTTAATTAGACCCTCCCTCGCTCGGAGAAAGGTGATGATGCAGCGGTTTTGACTCCGGCTCCTCTGGCTGTGCAGATGCGGTCATTAATCTCACCGACTGAACAGAGGAAGGAACAGTTAAGGCCAAACTTCATGTTCTTCTTTGTTGGACGATAGTTTCTTGGACAAAGCTTTAGTCCCCTGTGTGTAGAGTATCACTTTAAAATGGCACCGTGTAGGTTTTTAGGTGCAGGGTCCGAAACCGTTTTTTTAAGTGAAGGAAATGTCGTTTTGCCTGAAATGTTTCACAAAAATGGCTTAAAACTCTGCAACGGAGGAGGATATTTGCTCAGTTACATTTACTTGAGTAACTTTTTAATAGTTTTTCGATTGAGTTTTACTTCTGCTTGAATAATATTTAGTTTGAAATAACAGAACTTGCATAAAAGTGTTGGTTCCTCTTCCCACCATCAGTAAATCTTCAAGTGACAAAAGCTTTACCTGATAATATTAAATTTGTTTTTATTGCAGCTTTTTAAAAATGATTTAGCTCAGTGTTTCTCAAACTGTGGTGCGCGTACGACTGGTGGTACGCAAACTTCTCCTGGTGTTACGTGAATACCTCTTCAATTATAATGTTTACTTACTTTAAAGTACATTTTATTCACATTTTCTGCTCTTTCTTTAGTAAATTTAGTTAAAACTACTGTGGCGATGGTGTATTCCTACTTAAGACCTGGTTTATCCCCAGTTTATTTTTCTTATTTATTTTATTTAAGGTAAAGGGGGAACAATGCATATTAATGAACAGTTAAACAAATGTAAATATGCCAGATTATAGCTCAAAGCTAATTTCCATCTGCAGACCCCTTTAGCCCTGGACTAGTCCTGTCACAGACAAGTAAAGCCACATGTTTTCTTTGATGGTATTCGGAGTAAAAAGTCTCAGAACCACTGATTTAGCTTCTCTCCTTTTTGTGTTTTGACCTTTGATAATACCATATATTGTGCATTATTTAAGATCTTACCTCAATACAAACAGGTACCTGATTGGTTTAAAATTATAATTGATATTTACAACAAGTATTATCCGACCAAAAAAAATCGAAACTAAAAAATCATAAAAACCATATGCACTTTCAATTAATACTATACTGTGGAATGTTCCAGGCAAGCAATAATATTTTCTTGAGACAAACTGGTGACCTCACACAAAAACATTGTTATTCTTTCTTTAATTATAGATTAAAAAAAATAAAAAAATAAATCAGTATCAAATTATTAATAATTTGTGCCACAAGGGGGTAATAGTGGACTTGTTTTGTATTCCTTGTTGTTCCTTGTAGAATAATATCAGGAGGTAACATCAGACGTATAATTTGAAGATCATAATAGGACAAACCATAAAATAAAAGCACAAAATTTGGTATTCTTCAAATATAGATTGCAAAAATGAGAACATTTTGATAATTTCTAAAGGAGCACTTCAAGAAACTCAGCTGTAAATCATTTAATCTTTGTCAACATAGACTTTGGCAAACACTTTTACTCAAACAGGAATAAAGTAAAGACATAAAGTGTCCGAAAACTACTCAGAAAAGTACAATTATATGGTTCAATTTCATAACAAACCTGCACCAGTGTTTTCACATTTTGTGGCGGCGTTTCTTCCTCACATTCATTGTAAACTCATCCAGGAGCATTATATTATGTCTTGCCCAGCTTGATTTTTAAAACCTTGTCCGTGTTTTTCTACGATTGATTACTCCTGGACAAATGATGGATTACGCCGACAGAGTTTGTTCATTGTGCACTGCAGCATTTGTCAAGAGTGTCTGCTGCTTTGTGGGTGAGTAGTTAAAGCATACGCCAGGCCAAAACCTTTACTACATAAGGAAAAAAGTCTGATGTCTGAAAACTACTCTACAATTTTCTGTTTTTTTGTTTTAAGGCAAGACATTACAGACAAAACACTTTATTGGGAGAGTCAGTTTGCTTACTCAACTTAAAGTGCGTATGACAGGTTTTTAACATTTTCTAATTTTAACTTTATTTGGTGTATTAATAGCTGTTGTAAATATAAATTATAGTTTTACATCAATCAAGTAGCTGTTTGTAGAGAAAAATGGAAAAATATGTTGAAAATTACAGGAAGTAAACAAATCGATGACATCACACTGGGGAGACAAAGGTTATGCATAATTTACGTAAAAGAGACTACTTTTTTGACCCTTTAAACATTAATTCAACAAAATAAAGGCGTTCATGTGTATTTTTATTTGTCAAATAAAAAAAATCTCTAACATTAGATCAGTTTTTGCCCAATGTACTTTCTAATTTCCCAGTGTGATGTCATCATTCACAACCAGGAATAAAATTTGAACAGTATTTTAGCAAACATTGAAATATATTTATCTTAACTGCATTTTAGTCAAATGAGTAGTCCAACCTGTCATAGGCCCTTTAAATGGAAACAACAAACATGTCTAATCTGCTCCTAGAGATGTTTTATTATTTCATTTAATCCACTTCATCTATAGATTTCTTTTGCAAATTGTAACTTCAAAGGATGTTTTCCTAAAATGCATTTTTCTCCCACAGAGACATTAAAATAAGCCCTTAAAGTAGCTCCTACACACCAAACTTTACAATCTTGTACAGATTTTTACGGATATTACTGAAGGATTTGTTGATATCTAATTCTTAACCTGAAGTTTTAGGTTAAAAACAGATCTAATTTACTCAAAAACTAAATAAGAAATCTAAAATCCCCTCTGTAAAACAAATATGTGTACAAAATAAACAAAAAATCTAAACCTGGTTCTGTCGCTTTTACACATAAATGCCTTATTTCTATATGAGAACAATACATCATGAAAAACATGTAATACATTCTTTACTTACATTTATGTGACTAAACTGCAGGAGAAGTTTCACATTTATGTATTTAAATTTAATATTTTTTCCTATTCACCTGCAGCGCCTCGCCTCAATTTTGTTTTTACATAGAACAAGACTCAGAGAGAGAACAATACAGAAAAAAAAAAAAAAAAACACTAATGAATAAATAAATACATTGTCCAACATTTAAGTCCCATTTCGTCCAAAGTCTGTGAAATAAGTACAATTTTAATAAGAGTTGCTCAAGACAGTGTTTCAGAGTAAACGTAGCTCTCTGCACAAATCCCCAAACATGTTTTCTTTGGTGGTAAAAAGTCTCACAACCACTGATTTAGCTTTTCTCCTTTTTGTGTTTTGACCTTTGATAATACCATATTTTGTGTATTATTTATGATCTTGCCTGAACACAAACAGGTACCTGATTGGTTTAAAATTATAATTGATATTTACAACAAGTATTATTCCACCAAAAAAAATCTAAACTAGAAAATCATAAAAACCATATGCATTCAGTTAATACTATACTGTGGAATGTAGAACAATACAGAAAAAACAAACAAAACACTAACGAATAAATAAATAAATTGTCCAACATTTAAAGTGCCCATGACAGGTTGAAGTACTCATTTTACTAAAACACTGTGAAGATCATTATATTTAACATTTTTCTAAAGAATTAACAATTTTTATCTAGGTTTGGCAATTTTTTTAGGTTTACATTTTTACTTCCTGGTTGTTAATGATGACTTCACGCTAGGGAATTCTGCAACTGTTACCTAGCAACCATGTTTTACACTGGGCCAAAACTGCTCTAATCTCACATAAATTATTATTTGACAAATAAAAATATATGGGAACACCTTTATTTTGTTGAATTAATGTTTAAAGGGTCAGGAAAATGTGTTTCTTGGTTGTAAATCGTCCCTGGTGTGTCTCCCTAGTGTGACGTCATCATGTTTTGGAATTCTGCTCTACTTCCTGTAAATTTCAACATATTTTTCAACTTTTCTTCACAAACTGTCTCTTGATTGGTGTAAAACTGTCATTTATGTTCACAACAGGTTATTTTTCCACCAAATATGTGAAAATCTTACTTACATCATTTATTTATTCTATTTATCTATTTATTTATTGTGTTTACCTATGTTAGGTTAACTATTGTACATATATTTATTTAGTTTTACTCTCTTTCCACCCATTTATTTATTTCCCCATATTTATTTATTTATTTATTTATTCTTTTATTCATTTTAGGTTCTCCAGTGTTTCCTCTGAGGGGCCCTCTGTACCAGGAGCGGCAGTCGTCTGTGGCTGCTGGGCACTGGCTCATGGGCCCCTGGGGGAGGTTTGGTATGAGCCTCGTCTCCTCTGGGCCCTGAGTCTGTGTCCTGTCGCCGTGTCCTCTGCTCCTGGTGCAGACGGCTCCTCTGATGGTGCTTCCTCAACTGGTTTATCTGTACTCAGCCTCCTCCTGTTTGTCAGCGTGTGTGTGTGTGTATGTGTGTATGTGTGTGTGAGCATGTGCACGCTTGTCTTTGTGTGTGTGACTATCTAGATGGGTTGTTTGGTCATGTGGGTTGTTTGGTCATGTGGCAGTTTTTATGGACTGTAAACCACTTTGTGTTTGTGTTTTTATGTATGAAAAGCGCTTTATAAATAAAATTTGATTTGATTTGATTTGAAAAGTAGAAAATCATAAAAACCTGTCATACGCACTTTAAGTCCCATTTAGTCCAAAGTCTGTGAAATAAGTACGTTTTCTCCAAAGTACAATTTTAATAAGAGTTGCTCAAGACAGTGTTTCAGAGTAAACGTAGCTCTCTGCACAAATCCCCAAACTTGACTTGACTTACACTGTTGTGACATAATAACGTCATTAATATTCCTCCCTGTTGCTGGCCCTTTTCTCTCAGCGGTGCATGTTTGTCCCGCTCCATGGCTCTGGTCACTTCATCCCCCTCTCCTCCCGCTTTGGCCGCCGTCCCTGCGCTTTTGGCTCCGCTCTCCGCAGGGAACGTTACGCAGTCCTCCGAATTTTAATCTCGTCCGTTCGGGATGTGTTGCGGCGGGGGCCGAGGGGTCGCTGCCAACGCCGAACAAGTCGAACGGAAGGCCGGCCAAGGGGCTAAAGCTTGGCACGGCGCGGGACGTGAGGCAATATCCAACAGACACTGCGCCTTTTCAGGGATTTGGGCCTCGGAGGGGTCAAGCGCACCGCAAACAATGGCCTTATCCAAAGCAATGAAAGCGATCTTGTGGCGTTGTTTGTGTTTGTTTGCCGCGCCAAGCAAACCGGGACGCAGCAGATAGAGCCGCGGGAGATTTGGGCCGTTTTGCAGCCAGCTCTGATCCCAAAAAACTGTATGTGCGACGTGTTATGTAATGTTTAATCACGAGGACGGTGAGCGGCGGAGCTGGGAATATGAGGGGGAAAAAGCGAAATTGAAGTCTATATGACAAGTTCTCGTGTTTTTCTAGTTCTGGCTTGGTTTGGAGGGAGGGAATCTGTGGTAAATAGTGTTTTACGTCTGTGAAGTTGCAGTTTGTGAAGAAATTTCGATAAATAAAAGTTGAAAATGACAGGAAGTAGAGACGAATCCCTCTGTGATGTCATCAAAATGCGACGAGCCGTTGTGAATACGGTTTATACAGACAACTGATACATTTTTCTGACAGTTTAAATGACTATTCAACAAAATAAAGGTGTTATCAGGTATTATTATTCGTCAAATCATAACTATTGTGTAATTTATATGGATTTTGGCCCTTTTTTCAACACGGTTGCTAGGTAACAGGTGTGGAATTACCTCTATTATATTTACTGCTCAGGTTCAACCAGGAAGTCACATAATAAACATTTAAAAAAACTGTTAAACGGGGGACAAATAGGCAAAATGTTGAGTAAAATCTTAGATATAATCATGTTCATTACATTTTAGTGAAAGGTGTGTTCAGGACAGTAAAGTACAGGCCCCTCCTCACCAGCTTTTGGTTTTTGTTGTTTATACAGGTTTTTTTTTTACATGTGGTGGTCGGACAGGTTCATGCATTTTGGACGGTTAAAGAACTATTGGAAAATTCAAATGTATATGTGCAATAGCTTATGTTCTTAACAGCTTTAAACAAGAAGGTTTGGAGGTCCTTTCAGAAGAATATTTAAGAAATCAGATCATATTTCTTGTACGTTGGTGCATTTTAACACATGTTCAACTGATTTAATACACTGTATTCAATTCAAATTTTATAATGTTATACTTTATTTACTATTTATCTTCATTATCATTATCAAATCATTCCTGCCCGTCGCCATCAAACTACTGAACTCTGTGCTGTAAAAATCCTCTTGTAAAGTTATTGTGCAATATTAAGCCCACTGTGCAATATTAGTCCACTTATAAACTGTCCATGATCATGTGAATATGTAAATAGACAAGGGTAGTATAGTTAAAGGTGGAATGGAGGATTTCTCGCAGATTTGAAAATCTGCGACTGTTAGTCCTTTTTTTGAAAAAGCGCATGCGCAGGTTCCCCCTCCCTCCCGCCCCGTTTCTCCTGACTGAACGCCTACCAAACCTCGTGAACGAGCACGCCCAGCAGCACTGCTCCATGTGCATTTGTTTACAAGACGATTGGTGTCGCTTTCTCACGACAACCTCCGCGAAGAAGATTTAATAATACACTCCACATACAATAAGCTAAAAAAAGAGTCAGATAAACAGTTACCTGTCCAGCAGAAAGTTTGCAGCGGAGGCATCAGCCTGTTTTGCGCCTTCAATGCTCGCCAGCGCGTAAACGATTCCCCCAGAATAACACGCGTTTTGTTTCTTTCCTCTGCAGACTTTCGTCTCTTCTGTGAAAGCTCCAAAACAGTCTTTCTCTTTCGTCCCTCAGCCATTTCGGTACTTCGTGGATGAAAGTTTAGACCTAATGACGGAACTCGCCGCTAACCTCCTGCTACATAAACACATAGCATATCAACCACGCATGCGCGGCCAGGGGAGCGAGCGTTTCCCCTGGACGAGCCTGCCGGCGTGCACTAGCACACACAGAATGATTGACACCTGAGCGGACCAGTTATTTGTGCTACCCACGAGGAAATGAGATTCTGATTTGTTGCCCGAAATCCTCCATTCCACCTTTAAGCTTATTGTAAATTGTTCATATCGGGGGTTTAGTTGATTAATATAGATACTTTATAAGTTAAGTTAAATGGGGTTGATCATTATAGATCTACTGTATTTTATTTTTATTTTATATATATCTTATTTTGTTTATAATACTTTACTGTCTCTACTGGTCGGTGGCACATGTAACAAAAACAATTTCCCCTTGGGGATAAATAAAAGTGATTCTGACTAGGTTGAATGGCTTGGGCAGAATTAATAAATTTGACAATCCCTGCAGACTATTTTATTGATCTTTTTCTTCCCTTCAGTTTAGGGCCCAAGGCAATTGTGGCCAGTTGCCTAATCTGAAGTCTGCCACTGTCAGAATCAGAATCAGAATCAGAATCGGTTTATTGCTGTTGTCAGTGATCAAAATTCACAAACATAGGAACTTTCTTTGGTGTGGTTGAGATACTGTAACACATCTAGTTTCCTGTTGCTGCAAACCGTTGATGGTTCATTTTCATGACGTTTGCATTTTTGACTCGATTCTAAAAACCTGAAGTGCGTAGTACTTTGTTAGTCGGTTACATTTACTTGAGTTACTTTTTAACAAATCATATTTTCTGAGTAGTTTCCTGGCACTCTTTACTTCTACTTGAGTAATATTGGTATAAAGTAACAAACGTTTGGTTATTCTCACGGCAGCGAATAAGTCTACAAGACACAAAAGCTTTACGTTTGCAATAAATGATTCAAACATTTGAATTTCTTGCACCTTTTATTCTCATAAAATAAATAATCGTCATAATTTATATCCAAAGAATCATATTTTTTGTTGTTTTTGTTGTTACTTTAATAAATGCAGCCTTAAAGGGCCTCTGACAGGTTTAACTACTCATTTAACATAAATACAGTTAAGACAAATATATTTCAATTTATACTATAATCTTTACACATTTTACTGCAGTTTAGTTATTCTTTTAGATTTTTAATTTTACTTCCTGGTTGTAAAGTATGACATCACGCTAGGAAATTACCATAGCAACCACACTGTACACTGCACCAAAACTCCTCTAATGTCACAGATTTTGTTCATTTGACAAAGAGAAATGCATGTGAACATCTTTATTTTGTTGAATTAATATTTAAAGGTCAAAAAAGTAGTTTCTTTTGTGTAAATTATGCATGTCCTTTGTCTCCCCAGCGTGATGTCATCAATTGGTTTACTTCCTGTAATTTTCAACTGATTTTTCAACTTTTCTCCACAAATAGCGACCTGATTGGTGTAAAACTAACACTGAATAAAGTCAAAATTGGAAAATCCTAAAAACCTGTCATACGCATTAAATATTTGCTTATAGCGATGATTCAAATTGCAATTTCAATTCAAATGCGATTAGTCTTCCATTGTCTCTTGTCGTTAAGGTGGAGTATAAATGTAACTCTGATGTGCAAATTAGTTTAAATCGAGTCAAATGGAAACGAATGAGCTCAAAATACTAGTTGTCCTCTGTGTCTGGATTTAAAAATAGCTTGTTTAAAATAGAAACTGGTTTAATTTGATCAATAGGGTGGAAAAATGCTTGCGCTTTGAGCAATTACTTTAAATACATTTCATGCTTAATCTCATTGCTGACTGAATCTAATCGACATAGACTGTGTAATCAAACACAATCAAATTACACCGATCGCTGGGTTTACTCTAAAAATACGAGAAAGATGGTTTACTATTGCAGTCACAAACCCACAACATTAACTGTAACTGCACCGCTTTTGACTCCGGCCTAAATATAGTAAATATGACGACGCTTTTAACAATCGCAAACACTGACTTCTTGACGTCTCAACTTCCTGCTGTTTGAATAATGTAATGTCTTATGTAATGTGCAGCTTTTTTTTTTCCTTTTCAGTTTATAAATATTTACCCCGAAGCCATTAAACTTTCAGCGTGTGTGTTTTCAGGAGCGTGTCTTCTGTTGTACTCTACTGTTAGAGAAGTGGGTCGTACAATAAGATACTCCTCACAAAATTAACTCTGAAACGGCACTTGAGAAGTATTTTGAAATTCTCTTATTTGAGGTGAATAAATGTACTCCTTCTATGCCTTTGTGCTAGAACAGGCATGTCCAAACTAAGGCCCGCGGGCTAAAAGCGGCCCGCAGACAAATTTTTCTCGGTCCTGATTTGTCCTAAGACATACTTTTTATGGCAAATTTCAGATTTTCTACGATTATAACCTAAATAACTAACATTTTGGAGTGAGACAGACCTGATATTAAGGCACTGAGACTGAATTTAGGTGTGGTGGCGCTTTAAAAATCAGATTAATGCAACTTTTTTGAACGTTTCACGATTTAATTGTGGTCTAAATTTCAGTATGTGGCCCTAGATGGAAAAAGTTTGGACACCCCTGTGCTAAAACTCTTACAATATATGAATCTCAAGGTACGATGTCGCAAAGTTAATTTCACCCTGCGATATTTTGTGTGAGATTGTTAAGAGGCGACAGAATTGTAGAAATTGCATTGATTTATTTGATGGAACTAGATTATTTTGCTTATTTTGAACCGTTTCTGAAGAATATACTCTTATACATTCATACTTTTTACTTCAAGCCAAATTTAGTAGAGTTAAACTACTTTTACTTACCTCATTGGCATATTCATTTTCTTATTTCGAGCTAAATAATCACAAATCAGTCAGAAATACCTTGAAAACAGTGAAACATTCTGCATCATATAAACAATTCAATCTCACTGAGTCAAAACTTCTCGAATCCAGATGAAAAAAACATAAATCGAAGTCATTTTAAGCGCTGATAGATGTGCATGTTTGCTGTGTGAATGAGCCATTTCAAGCACAACACAAACATCGCATCGTCTGACTGTATCTTCGTGTCGAGTGGCAGTGGGCGGGGCCAGTTTGAGGCATGATGGGACGTCGTGGGCCGCTCGGTCGCAACAATAGATTCATTGAAGTGATCATATGATGTCCCAGAATAGCTCAGATGGAGGAGAAAATAGACGGCGTTGTGGACAGGGCCATTGTAGACGCTCGAGTGTTCCACGGCGACGCGTTTGGAAACCACGGGCTGAACACAATGTAAAGGTCGTCATCTGCAAGTCGCCTCCGAGTGCGGTCACGACGAACATCAGAGCTCGTCATGGAGAGAGAGTGTTAAAAAGGCAGCGTCAGTGGAAGAAGACATACTCTATATCGGTGTTTTTCAACCTTTTTTAGTTTAGTTTAGTTTCGTCTTTATTTGAAGGGACAGTGTACAGAGACATTATGCTCGTAAGACAGAGATGATCTGCACCAGATTCTAGCTAAACAGCTCATTTCCATCTGCAGTCCCTGGGGTACAAAAATAAGTTACACAGTGCAAAGTAATATAAAACAGTTATTCATATTTCAATAGCAGTCACAGTGCAGTTTGATAATTAAACGTAGTAATTAATATAGAACAATTTCTCACACACATCCCTCACTCAGTATCTCACACACACATTAGTAAAAAGCACAGGCTCAGTTCAAACATATCCACACAGTCATTGAGAACAGAAGCAAGTATATTAATGTTCACAGGTTTGATTGGTCAGTAGCCATTGTTTGAGTTCTTTGGAAAATGAAACATAGTTCGCTTAATTTTTTATTTCACTTGGGAGACTTTTGAGTCGCGGCACACGTTTTGGGTTTAAAAGCCACTACGGCACGCCACCTACCACTAAAACATCACCAAATCAGACCATTTAGTTCAAAATATTGTATATAATGAGGCAAATAATGTCTGTGTCTCTTTAAATGTGGTAATAGTGATGGTTTTGCGTTCTTTTTTTGGTATAAATGTTGCTCAGGACACTCCAAAAAGGTCTGTTAGTTCATTAAATCCGCATTTTGTGAATCTGTTAACTCAAACTGGACATTTTCTCAAGGCAAACCTGGCAACACCTCAAGGCGCACTAGTGTTCTCCGGCGCATTGGTTGAAAATCAAGGCGAAATATGAGAAAAAATACAGATACAAGAGCAAAATGTTTAGTCAAGTAAAAGTATCAAACAAAATCACTCCAAAGAACACACTTTTTTCACCGGGTTTTAACTCTGAGCCAAATGTTTCCTAGATTTCTTGCTTTTAATAATGACTTGTGTCTTATAGAGCTGGGGATAGAACATAAAAAACAGCTGTTACCGTGGAAACCCGCCATGTTTGCTGTTGATGTGTTCAACTTAAATAAGAAAACATTAGGCAAAACAATCTCACAATAATATCACAAAATTCATTTCACCCTGCGACATTTTTTGTGAGATTGTTAAAAGGCGATAGAATTGTACAGATTATATTTTTTATTCGGTTGAGATGATTACTTGATGGAACTAGATTATTTTGCTTGTTTCAAACCGTTTCTGAAGAACACACTCTTATACATTCATACATATTTTTTACTTCAAGAGAAATTTTCTGAACAAAGAAGCTGATATGCTTTAGTATTATTTGCTCTGTCATTGCTCTTTGTCTGTTGTATTTACTTTATTCAGCTGAGAAGAGCTTTATAAATAAAGGTGGTATGGTGTACAAAAGATGTCCAAAAAGTCCAAAGTACAGGTTTAAAATTGTACTTTTAGAGTAAACAGTAGAAGTAAACATTCATAAAACGTGATGATCTTGATAAAGAATTGTCCGGATTTCTTTTGATAAATCAATTTCTCAACGTTTGCAGACTTTTTATCCGCATATTTTTATTTGTTTAGCTGTTATTTTTGTTTGCTCAAAGCCAAGACCTCAACTCAAAACCATTAACAAGATGTCTCCATAAACCACAGATTGTAAATGCCATTTTTACAGGCTTTTAACTCTGAGCGAAATGTAGATCTAGATTTCTTGCTTTTAATAATGACTTCTTATTGTTCACGTGTTTAAGTATTATTTTCTCTGTCATTGCACTTGCTTTATAAATAAATGTGGTATATGGTATGGTATAAAAATGGTAAAAGTAGGAAGTACATGAGTAAAATTGTACCTTTAGAGTGAAAAGTAAACACATTAATCAGCTGTGGTGATCTTGATAAAGAATTGTCCTGGAGTTTTTAGTAAATCAGTTTCTCAATGTTTGCAGACTTTTTATACTTTTGTAATTTGTTGTTACTTTTGTTGCTCAAAGTCAAAACTCAAACCTTGAACAGGATGTCACCATAAACCACAGACTGCTATGAACGAGCTTTAAATAACACCTCAAACCAACCAAAAAGTGTCGTAAAATCTACTCGAGTGAAGAACAAACACCAAATCATTTTAAATAAGCGCAGTACTTTCACTTTTGTACTTCATCATGTTCTACTGGAGGGCAGGGGACAATAAAACTGGGAGATTCACTGTTTTGTGTAAAATTCCCAAATGCTGAAGGAGATTATTATTTGAGATTGGCTCCAGAATCCACCTCAGTTTGATATGAGACTTTGTGCCAGTGTTTAGATTAACCAGCATTTATAGGTGGAAGTATTATATCACAATAGTTGTTTTGAAAATATACAATATTAGACCATAATCTGTAATTAAAACTAGAAAAATGTATGAAAAATAGACAGAAACATCTTGTAATCTCCGAAACAAGCATTTAAAGTCATAATTCTGCACTTTAGTGGATCATTTTATGATCAATTTCACATTTTAGTGATAGTTAAACCTCAACCAAGACACATTTTAGCACATTTTTGAAGTTTTGTGAAAATATAATCGAAATAACACAAAAATGAACAAGAAATACATGTTTGTCAATATCGCTCACCTTAATTTGTTATGAACCATAAATCAGGACAAAACATCTGCCTTTTTACTGTTGAAAGTGGAATTCTTGTCAGCCATCTTAATTGCAATGCTACTTTACAAGATGTTGCAAAAAGCTTTCCTCTCTGCTGTTAGACTCTCGAGCACTTCATGACACTTTAATGTCACTTTAATATTGAAGTGTCACTTTAATATAGTGAAGACAAGATTATTCTCAGTGAACACTTCACGTCTGGTGTTCATAAAACCTATAAGCCCACAATATTGCGAAGACCATTTTGTTTACTGCTGGGCTTCTGATAATATCGCAATTCAACACTAAAGGAAGGTAAACTTAATATAAACTTAATATGAAAGTGCAGATTTTTGGTGGTACATTGAGATCACGCTGGATTTGAACAATAATAATATAAAATAATAAATAGTTTGGGATCTAATTACCACATCCAGTTCATTTAGTTTCTGTGGCACATTTCATAAGCAAGAACAGTATCCAAAGTTTAAAGGAGACATGTTGTAATTTTTTCAGGTACTTTGTTTTAATCTATAACATAAATAGGTCATCATTTTACATTTTGTTCATTTTAAACCTCAATATTGATCTAAAACGGCTTTGTAAAAGAAACAGGTCCATTGACTTCCTGTTCAAAACGGCAGAACTGATAAGCCCCGCCTCTTTATGGTGACATTTCACTGTAACGAGCAGCGGATTGTCGTTTGTATTTTTTAAAAAGTGGCTACATGACAGTAAAGAATGCCTGTTGAGTCTTTTTCAAATAATTGAAGCTAAAGACAGGGATGGGGCGGGGATAGGGGGTAGGTGAAGCAGAAATTTTCTCGAGCTTTAGTTGCCGGAAAGTGCAGGATTGACGCAAATGTTCTGCAATCAATCAAAACACAACGTTAAAGTGCGTATGACAGGTTTTCACGATTTTCTAATTTTGACTTTATTCAGTGTATTAATACTTGTTGTAAATATAAATGATAGTTTTACACCAATCAGGTCGCTGTTTGTGGAGAAAAGTTGAAAAATATGTTGAAAATTACAGGAAGTAAACAAACTGATGACATCACACCGGGGAGACAAACTTTATACATAATTTACACAAAATAAACTACTTTTTTGACCATTTAAACATGAATTCAACTAAATAAATAAGTTCAAATATAGTTTTATGTGTCAGGTAAAAGAATTGATGACATTAGATGAGTTTTAGCCCGGTGTACAGTGTGGTTGCTATGGTAATTTCCTAGTGTGATGTCATTATTTACAACCAGGAAGTGAAGTTAAAAAGTATAAAACTGCTAAACCGGGATAACATTTGTAAAGAATTTTAGTAAAACTTGAAATATATTTATCTTAACTGCATTTTAGGTAAATGAGTGGTCCAACCTGTCATGGGCACTTTAAACACAGCAATGATGAGGAAACACTTTTGTAACAAGGTTGAAAGCTCATTAAAGTTGATTTATTCATAATTATGCAAAAATGTGACCTTTGGATACTGTTCAGTCCGTGGGAGTAGGATCTCTCCTTCACTGTGGTTCTCCCGATGTTTCTACTTTTCCCCACTGTTTTGTTTTGTTTTCTTTTCTTTTAGTGGACATTTATCCAGTGCTAAAGTCTATTGAACATTGTTTATTTGAACTGCTTTCTACCTGTGGCCCATCGAGGCAACTGTTGTGATTAAGAACAACTGTATCAAACATAAAAATACAAATACATACAAAAAACAACCCGACATCATCAGTTCACAGCTGCAGCGACTCTTGACGTGTTTAGAAGAGTTGCGTGTTCAGCCTTTTATTGTTATTATTATCCTCAGTCTAATCCAGTTTTGTCTGTAGAGCACATTTTATGAACAAGTTTCAACAAGTGCTGCACATGATGGCAAAATAAAACAAAAAGTCAGCAAAATAAAGTAAGTCGATCATAATTTCAAATAAATGCAACAAGGCCTAATAAAATCAATCAGAAAAAAAAACTAATTAAAAAACAATAAATTAGAAAAACAAAATCACATAAATAAAAAAGTACAAAAATAAAGTGTGTGCACAGGTGCACGGTGGCAGAGCGGCTAGAGCTTCCCACAGGGAGATCGTGGGTTCGATTCCCGGACCACCCCAACATCACACGATCTCTCTGGGTGGAGTCTGCATGTCCTCCCCGTGTTACCGTGGGTTCTCTCCGGGTTCTCCGGCTCCTCCCACCGTCCAAACACATGACTGTGTAGGTTAATTAAGAACTCTAAATTGTCCCTAGTGAATGAATGTGAGAGTGAATGATCTTGTCTCTGTCTCTCTGTGTTTGCTGCGACGAGTTGGCCACTGTCCAGGGTGTACCCCGCCTAAGGCCCAAAGTCACTGGGATAGGCTCCAGTCACCTGTGACCCCGGGAACGGGAATAAGCGATAAAAAATGAATGAAAAATAAAGTAGGTGAAAATAATATATATATAAATAATAACTAAAATGAAATTAAATCCAATTTCATCCAGTTTTGATGAAACCACAACGTGAAAACACAACTTGTGACATTTGCAGATTATAGTAACAAATAAATGGTAAATGGTCACATTTATATAGCGCTTTTCTACCTTTTTTTTTTAAGGCACTCAAAGCGCTTTACATCAAGGAACCAGTCACCCATCCACTCACACATTCACTCACCAGTGTATGCAGACACTGAGGGGGAGGTGGGTAAGTGTCTTGCCCAAGGACACAACGGCATGTATTCATCTGAAGGAGCTGAAATCGCACCACCAACCTGCAGGTCAGAGGATCTAACCACTCAACTACTCCATGTCTGGAGTGGGATTCGAACTGCCGACCTTCGGATCAGAAGGCGCCCACTCTACCTACTGAGCTATTGCTCACATTTTTGTTTAAAGGTCCCATAACATGCAAAATCGACTTTTCAGATGTTTTAACCTTCCTCCAGTGCTATTTGGGCCTCGTATGTTGTGCCCAAAGTGGTTTTTTGATTGATTCCCGCATGTTTTCGCTAGAGAACTGTCTTTTCCGTCCCCCTCGGGTGAGCAGCAGACGGGGGCTCCTCACCAGGATGAGGCGGCTTCACCAGGATGACGCGGTGTTTAAGCCACGCCTCCGGGAAGCGCGCAGCCGCAAGAATAAAAACAGCTAATGCTAATGCTACACAGTAATTACACGATGGATACGACAGATCGAAGAGTTAGCTTGTTATTTACCAAACGGCAACGTCCGTCGTCGAGGTACTGGAGCACGTCAAACTCCAGGTCAGATCCAGGACGTAGGACTCAGCACGACGCACCGTCAGGACGGATAAAAGGTTTATTCCTGTGTTTGTGTATCGCTGTTTACCGGAGCACACGGCGCATGCGCACTATCTCCGCTCTAGGCTTCGTCGCGGGTTGGGCGGGGGAGGCGCACGGGTTGGGCGGGGGAGGCAGCCTGCTCTCTGTTCGGGGGGGTCAGATCTCAGAGTGAGCCGTTTGCTTTTGCAAGGAGGGGGGCCAGTCCAAGAAATGGGTGTTTTTTGGAAACTGTTATGTTATGGATATTGCACAACGCAAAAATGTATCAACAAAGCCCTTAGAATAGACTGTGTAAAGGGCAAAATAGCAGAATATGGGACCTTTAAGTGAAAATATCAGGCTTTTTATCTTATTATAGTGTTTTTTTTTTTGTTTTTTTTCAATCAAGATCTAAAGTAATTGATCATTTATCATTTGACTATACATTTTCGATGTATAACCCACAGTTACTTAAACATTCTCAAACAGATGCGTTTGTTCACAATATAAACGTGTACATTCATGCCACAGCGCACAGTTCAAATGACAATCCTCCAAACCTCCTCAAAGCAAAATAATTAAATCAAAATAAGACCTTTTTTTTTCCAAGTCTAGTATTTTATTCATTGTTGTTATCTAACACGCCAACCAAATGTTCTGACTCTCTCTTAATGAACATGTGCGGGGCAAATTAGGAGCCAGAAATAATAGATGAGGGCTCGTTTCTGCTCGATGTGATTGCTCAGCAGATCGACACGAGAAGCAGAGGGAGAAAGCCACTTAGTTCTCAGTGAATAAACACACATTATACAGTATATAAATGGCGGTTTTGCGTGCAGCGAGCTTGTCCCGCGAACCCGAGAGAGGAGCATTTAAGGACCGTACAGCTGCGCCTCTTACAGGAAAATGTGCACAATCATATATTTTCTGCACCATCAACAAATACAGCTGCCCCCAAAAAAGAAAATTACGTGAGCACATTGCGTCATCCTCAATATGGCACCTTGCATCTTCACATAAATGAGGTATATTTAGTCCTCTGCATTTAGCTGAGTGCGTTTGAGACGGTTTCGGAACGATTTGCACTTTGTTTGTGTGTTTCGTAAAACTTAAAGGGGCGCTGTTGTGTAAGTTTTCCAGTGACGTCATCGGGCCCAGTACTTTATGAAAACACTGTAGGTGCAATGACATAATGTGGAACTGTCCAGGCAAAGTATATCCATGAGACAAGCAGATGGTGAAATGTACGTAGTGCGCCTTTAACAGCCTTTTACGATCTGACTAATATTCTGTGAAGATGAGACTCAGTGGAGACACTAATTTGTTATGGCAGCTTTTAAAACACAGTAAGGGCAGATGATAAAAAACATGTGTGCAATATAAATCAAGATTAAAGATAATATAATAACTATCAATCAATCAAACTTTATTTGTATAGCACTTTTCATACATTTAAAATGTAGCTCAAAGTGCTTCACATATACAACAATTAGCAACAGACAAACAGAGAAGACTCCTTAGGGTTATAGAGAACATAAAAGTTAGAATGTGAGAATATGCATAGAAATACAAATTAGAGTGTTGTGAATAGACAAAAAGGAAGAATTAAAAACATAACACAAAGGAACCTGACTAAAAGTGATTTAACTCATATTTAAATTTTAATCATAGGCCAATTTAAAAAGATATGTTTTAAGTTTACTTTTAAAAATATGAACACTGGCAGCAGACCTCAGTTCCTCAGGTCGACTGTTCCATAAACGGGGGCCGTAAAAACTGAACGAGGCCTCACCGTGCATTTTAGTCTTAACTCTTGGTACAGTTAAAAGATTACTACCTGATGACCTGTGGGTCCGAGAGGCTCGTACGGTAAAAGCAGATCAGTTAAATAGATTGGATTGAGACCATTAAGAGCTTTAAAAACCAATAAAAGTACTTTAAAATCTATCCTGTGACAAAAACACAAAATTACATGTACAATATACCTACATTTTTAGGTCAGGACAAGAATATAGTGCATGTTTCAATTGAAGTTGATCCTCTAATGCAGGCATGTCCAAACTAAGGCCCGGGGGCCAAATGCGGCCCTCAGACCAATTTTTCTTGGCCCTTCGGCTTCCTGGTGAATTGGCCCACATTGTCCTGATAAGTACTATTTACAGCACATTTCAATCTACAATTCTAACCTAAATAACTAACATTTTGCTGCAACACAGACCTGATATTAAGACATTGAGACTGAATGTAGATGTGGTGGCTCTTCAAACATCACATAAATGCTGCTTTTTTGAACGTTTCGCGATTGATTTGTGGCCCTCCGCTTGGTCTATATTTCAATATGCGGCCCTCGATGGAAAACGTTTGGACACCCCTGCTCTAATGATTTAACGTGCAGAATGTCATGATGAATATTTGAAGCTGATCGGTCACAACAACTGAACAAGAAACCAAACTTTTGTTAATCACTTGAGAGAGAAGCACAGGCATCTTTCCCATTCACAAATGTATGTTTTACAAAAAGTCTGTTTTTCAGCTAAAAAGGCCCAGGTAACTTTGTCGGTGTCACCGCATTTGTACCTTTGGCTCAACACTGGCTCAATCACACCAAAGAGCTGAGCAGACTCCAGAGCTTTTGAACTCACTAACATCATGAAAATTAAAGGGCCTATGACAGGTTAGACTACTCCTGTAACTAATACAAGTAAGATAAATATATTCCAACTTTTGCTAAGAATAATTATACATTTCATCATTTTTAGCTGTTTTTTTAGGTTTGTAACATCACTTCCTGGTTGTAAACGATGACATCACACTAGGGAATTACTTCGAACACTGGGCTAAAACTCTGCTAGGGTCACAGATTTTTTTGTACAACAAATCAAAATGTATGTGAACACCTTCATTTTGTTGAATTAATGTTTCAAGGGTAATTTAAGTTGTTGATTTTGGGTAAATTATGCAGAACCTTTGGATGGAATCAGTTTCACAGTGTGATGTCATCAGTTTATTACTTCCTGTAATTTTAAACAGATTTTTCAACTTTTCTCCACCAACTACAACTTGACTGGTGTAAAACAGGAATTTTTATGTACAATACGTATTAATACACCAAATAAAATCAAAATTAGAAAATCATTAAAACCTGTCATACGCACTTTAATCTTGCAAATAACTGTTCAACACAAAATCTTCTAATTTCAAAAGTCCTAAAAATGGCACACAGAACATGAAACTACACGAAACGTTTTTTTTTTTAAACAACTAACCAATCAACTTTTATTTAGACTTTGCGAATATGTGCGTTAATATTTAAGATTCATATCAATTGAATTAAATGCACCATTGCAGCCACCTGTATCTGGTTTCTACCTCCCTGCAGGTGACAGCAGTGATATCACAGAACAGACTAGAGGTTACCGCATAAGCCTTGAAGTAAATAGCTTGTACTTTTGTCTGTTTTGCTCAGAAAGTTGTGTTGTTGGGAGATAAAAAAGCAGTGAGTCAGCTCCTGGTTTGTCCTTGCTGCTGGTCCCAAAGGTCCTCAGTTCCTCTGGTGCATCATGGTCTGGTGGAAGTGAACTCTGGGACCTCGTGAGTCTTCGGTTCTTCTCATTCAGCGGGAGCGAGGCCGGTGCAGAGGGTCTAATTCAGTGTGCCAGTCAAACACGGTCATATTTTTAGCAAAGTAAAGTGTGGGCAGGTATTCATCATCGCTGCGACAGTGAAATGTGTGTACTTTACTCACTTCTCTGGGGACATGTTACTTTGTATGAACCATAACTCAAATAAATCATTCAATATTAGATCATCGGCATGTTTTAAATTTATAATAAGGTCTATTTTGGTTGAAATTACGGCCTTTCTCCAGGAAATAAACGTAAAGTCGGCTGTCACTGCACAAATTCATCCGCGTGTGATCAAAGATTTGAACATCGTGCGGAAAATCTTGTGCTGTTTCTCAAAAATATAAGTCGTGGCAGGTCTTACATTACGAGACATGGACAGAGATTAAACGCACGACTAAAGACGCGCCGTGACACATGTGAAACATGTCTCTTGCTGTATTTACAATCACAATTTTGGTCGATGTAAACCCTCATTCGTCCAGGTGTGGTCCATCGTAGAAAGGGGTTCAGAGGTTGTCATCCGGACGCCGTTTAAAGATCGAGACGTTTCGACTTTTATCCAAAAGTCATTGTCAATCAGAGAGCTGGTATGGGAACCTGGGCCTTATATGCTACTCTAAGTAGTGGGAGTCCAGCCCCCAGGGAGGAGTCAAAGCACTCCTGTCTTTGTTATAAGATTGTTTGTTTGTCACCTGGGATTTAATTAATTGGTCTATCTTGTTGATTAATGGTTGGCCTCACCTAGTTTCACCTGTGTCTAAAGGTCTATTGTTATCTTGATAGCTGGCTGATGCTCCCTCCTCACTACTGATTGCCTCATTAGCATTTGACTGGTCTATTGATCTGGACCAAGGTGTTAGAATGCTGTCATAAATTTTGGCTAAATTAAATCTTAAGCCCCCATTCCTGTTCAGGGAAGGATTTTCTCTTTTTACAAAAATGGCCTCCTTTACTCCTCTTTCAAACCAGTTCTTCTCTCTGCTCAATATCTTCACCTCACTGTCCTCAAACGAGTGATTTGTAGCTTTTAGGTGCAGATGGACTGCACTCTGCGGTCCTGTGGAGGCCGCTCCACAGGACCGCAATAGACCAATTAATTAAATCCCAGGTGACAAACAAACAATCTTATAACAAAGACAGGAGTGCAGTGACTCCTCCCTGGGGGCTGGACTCCCACTACTTAGAGTAGCATATAAGGCCCAGGTTCCCATACCAGCTCTCTGATTGACAATGACTTTTGGATAAAAGTCGAAACGTCTCGATCTTCAAACGGCGTCCGGATGACAACCTCTGAACCCCTTTCTACAATCACAATTTTGTCAAAATAAAAGCAGAAAAAATTCACTATGTAGTATTAGTCAAACCAATTCTATTTTTTTGTTGTTTTATTGACATGCAAAACTGTTTACCTTCCCACAGTAACTTAAATATAGTCAGCAAAACTAACATTACGATGAAAGTTGCATGAATATTGTGTGATTTGTTAGCTTTAGTGCCTCATCCAGGGCCGGTCTGTAGCATAAACAATCTAACGTTTAGGGCCACCAACAATAGGGGGCCAAATACTCTGGTAAAAGACATAAATAAGTTAAAATGTAAAACTAATATGTACAAATATGCTCCACTCTAAAACTCTAGCTCAGGGGTGTCCAAACTTTTTCCATCGAGGGCCACATATTGAAATATGTACCAAGCGGAGGGCCACAAATCAATCGTGAAACGTTAAAAAAAGCTGCATTTATCTGATGTTTTAAGCGCCACCACATCTACATTCAGTCTCATTGCCTTTATATCAGGTCTGTATTGCACCAAAATGTTAGTTATTTGGGTTAGAATTGTAGAAAATCTGAAATGTGCTGTAAATAGTACTTATCAGGACAATGTGGGCCAATTCACCAGGAAGCCTAAGGGCCAAGAAAAATTGGTCTGAGGGCCGCATTTGGCCCCCGGGCCTGAGTTTGGACATGCCTGCTCTAGCTTATCTCTCAATACAGCATACAGATTTATTCATAATTTCCTGGGGGAGAACCCTCAACTCCCCCTGTACATTTGCCTATCTCTAACTTTAAAAGTGCTGATGAATATGGCCTGCTCCTCTAGAGATCCACTTTTTCTCCCCAGTGCACTCCTGATTTCTTGCCTTTATTTTGTTTTACATTCTATTGTTGTGATTAAACAGTGTGTGTTTAGTGAGTCACAAACAAAGTCTCGTTTAAGGCCTCCAAAAGCCTTGAGCCGGCCCTGCTCTCATCACCTCCTGTGGTTTTCCTTCCTTCCTGAGCTCTGCACAGAGTCTGATACAAACCGCTGAAGGGATTTTTCTAATCAGACTGTTTTAGTTTGAAATCTTCTCTCATTTATTTAGTTCATGGAAAGGAGACAGTGTTACAGAAATGAATAAAAAAGCAAGTGTTAGATCAAGTAAAAGTATAACACAGTATTTTCTTAGATCATGACATTTCTAGGCTGTAAAAAGCTGTCACTGTTGAACATATTTTGAGTGTTTTCAGGTTGCATTGGTCTGTCTGCACTAGAGCTGCACAATTTGCAAAAAGTGAAGATAATTGCAATTTTTCTGACCAGTTTTGCGATTGTGTTTAGATTTGCAATTTATGTTTTAATAATGGGATTCTGTTTTCCTATTTTAAACACAACCAGGAGAACTGACAAAAAGACTTAAAAACTGACAAACTGAAGAAAGAATCTTGGTTTTGAAGCATTTTTATCACTTTTTGTCACATTTTTTGTTGCTTTCAGTAGCGTTTTTATAGCGCTTTTATCAATTATAGTTGCATTTTTCTCACTTTTCAGTTGCATTTTTCTCACTTCGTCATGTTTTTGATACTATAAGTCTTGTCACTTAGTTGTGTTTTGTTGCTTTAGTCACGTTTTTGCTGCTTTTTAGTCGCTTTATGTTGGGTTTAGTCATTTAGTCGCGTTGTTGTCGCATTTTTAAGCTTTTATTCACAAGTTTGTCACTTTTAGATGCATATTTTGTTGTTTGTGGAAGAAATTATCGCACTTCAATTTGATTTCAATAAATTATGCAGCCCTTATCCTTCTGTTATCCTTCTGCTTGTATTTGCGATGTAACAGCTTGGCCTTGTTTCTCCTTTGAGCATCACCACCACCTGGCCCATCTACACTGTCCCAACTTTAACACTTTGGACTTTTTTTTAGTTCATGGAGCTATTTCGGGTCCTCCATAGACTTTTCAGTGTCCCTTATAGGCTTGGTGCTTCAGCTTCCTCCAATGCAGCGGTGATGGAGGAGGAACAGGGAGAGAATTGGCTCGAAAACCCAGACTTTGGAGCTCGTGGAGAGGCAAGACATGACCCAAATATGTCTCCTGCTTGGCCCTGGTATAGTACGGATACAAAGTGGGCTAAAGCTGCATTTCCCCTCCGCAATGACTGCAGTGCGAGCTGTGGGGAGGGTGAGGGAGAAAGTCTAGTGGATTATTGATGTCCTGAATCAGATGTGAGCTAAAGTGGCGCCAATCAGGTTTGGGGAAGATACAGTGGGGCGATTAGTCAAGTTACTGAAGTGACAGTACAAGTGGCATAATATTAAAAAGGGCATTACGTCTTAAAATACAGGTGTTTACATATGAGTGGATCTTAAACCCTCTACATTTAGTTTTTTTCTGTTGTCTTAAATGTGCACTATGTAAATCAACTTGTCTTTTATTGATTACTTTTTCATTCTTTGATTTTTTAACTCTCTGTAGGTTACATTTCTGTTGGTGCATGTCTTCGTCTTAAACATTCTAGTCTTACTCTAAATTATATTGGTTCAGATGCTAAGTCACTTACTTAAAGGGGCTGTGTCTGATTTTTACTGTTTTGAAAAGTTAAAAACAGAACTAGTTCAATTTTTTGTACGTAATAAAGTAAAATCTGTTTTGCTCCAGTACAGTTATATTGTAAAAGCATCTGTTCAGGGGAAAATGAGACCACATGCTTTCTTTGCATCTCTTTATAGAGCGTTTTATTCTACGAGAAGCAGGAAGTGCATTGTTTGCATGTTAATGTTTGTTAGCTTTACCCAGAATGGCAAACGGCTCGGAAACTCATGAAAAGTTTTTTTAAATTGTATTTATTTATTTATTTATTTGATAGGGACAATGCACATCAATGAACATCAGTATAAAACAGATGTAAATATGCCGGATTATAGCTACAAAGCTAGTTTTCATCCGTAGTGCTTATAAACTTATCGTGATGAATATTTTGGATGCTGGACTGCATTAATAAAATGAGGATACATGTGACTGATGTGAAAACTTTAACATGAACTAGTTCTGTTTTTCATGTTTGTGTTTAAAACAGATATACAACCCCTTTAAAATACAAGTGTTAGGTTGAGAAGTGGATCTTGAACCCTGTATTTTTCTCCTCTGCACTGTATAAATCAGCTTGTTTAGTTTAGTTTAGTTTAGTTTAGTCTTTATTTGAAGGGACAATGTACAGAGACATTAAGCTCATAAAAAACAGAGATGTTCCGCACCAGATTATAGCTAAATAGCTAGTTTCCATCTGCAGTCTCTGGTCTTTTAGGTTTTTATTGACCTCTGCCTTTTTCATTTTTTGATTTTCCATCTACAAAAGCAAGTTGAATTGATTTGAACATGTGACTTTTCTTCTCATTGTTTTGCCTGGAACGTTCCTCAGTGACAGCAACAGTAACATCTCCATGGAGACAAGCAGGTGGCGGGAAAGTTACATGGTGCATTTTTTAGTCTTACTGTAAATGACTTTTTTAGAGGCTCAAAGTCACTTAACATTTCTTGTATTATTCATTCAGCTCGGACTGATGGAGCTGCTGATCTGATGTGATGGATCTGAGAGTCCACCTCCATCACCTTTTTGTTTACTTACATCCATGCGCTTGTTTGATTCTATCAGTTTCATCGTTTTAAATGAGCAATGATACAGTTTAATATTTTTAAATCTGTATTGGTTAGCGCCAGTGTCAATTTTGTCGACGTTATAGTCAATGTGATATTTTTGCTGAATAAAACTAAATAAAAACTCGATCATAATGACTAAAAAGATTACTAAAATTGCGTAGATTTTTGTCGACTAAAAAGTAGATATTTTTGTTGACCAAAAGGACTGATATTTTCATAGAACACTAAAAACTAAACTAAAGAATGAAAAGAACAATCCCAGAGCTCAAACAAACTACATCCAAAGCACACAGCTGAACAAGTCCCATGATGCAATGCAATACATTTTATTAGATATTGAAATGCAATACATTAAAATCAAAGATATATTTTCTGGTGACCAAAACAATCATGGATGTATTGTAATAAATTAGCAGAACCTTTTCATCGACTAAGACCAGACTAAAACTGAAAAGAATTGTTTGATTAAATCCCGACTAAAACTAATAATCATTTTAGACAAAACACTAATAACTGTAATAATACTCAAGAAGAGACAGAGCAGGCGTTCTTTGGGGCTTGGGTATGACCTTGAGGTACAGTAATCGGTCAGACGAGCTGATAATAAATAAATGTGTTTCTGCGACGGGGAAAAGGGTGGACTCTGTGGGAGCTGTGGTTAAGAGAAGGACGAGGACTCTGATGCACAACAGCAGCTCAGATGAGTAACCGCAGCAACCGGCTCCTCTCAGCGCGATGCAGAACAGACCGTTTTAAGAGATTGTTTGTCCCGTCTGCTTTGAGACTGCAACGACAGCCGAGTCTGAACTGGAATGAACCTCAGCACTTTATTTCCATTGGGAGTCACTTTTATCAGTCTTATTTCTGTATTTATGGATGTATTTGTGGGGTTTTGCATGTTTGCTTGTTAACGGATGCCTGAATTTCTCCTAAAGGGGATCAATGAAGTATTTATCCATCATCTATCATCTATCTACACCCCACTGAACACTGTCCTTCACGCTCACGTCACATTGTAGGCAAGATTGGTGAAGTGTCTTGCTCAATAATCACACCAAATGACCTTTGTTCTTGACCAAATACAGTATATCTATTTTATTTTTTGTATGCACTGAAAATTCTGATCAGCAATCAAAACGCAGACTCTGAAATGGAAAGGAAAGCAAGTTTTCTATCCAGTTTTGACCTTCGAAACCTTTTGAAACTACGACGGACCACTCCACAAATTAGGAATTACACCGACTTATATCCAGAAAAGTAAATCACACATAAGCTCACACAGACATTTATTTCTCCTTTGCCTCTTTTTTTAACTTTACAGCATGACAAGAAACTCCCTCCAAACCCTAAAGTCAATATTATAACCCTAATATGACCCTAATATTTATAAATGTAACAATTGGCGTTACATCAGCAGAAACTGATGCTTCTACAACAGAAAAAAGAAGGCATAGATTGAGTTAGTTTACGATTTGAGAGTTAATCATGAGTTTTATCTTATTTTGTATTCCTTCCTTTTGTATATACACTGTTTTTGCACAAACTCCCCTGTGAACTGTCCTGCAAGTGCAGTTTGGGTCTGATAAAGTTTGGAGCTAATGCCAGTTTTACGCCACTCTTTCTTCGACAATACTCTACTACAGCCCTGGTTGTATTTGGAAGACAAAGTACACGGAATTCTAAAATATCTCTATCATTCTTTCACTTTTTCTCTTTCATTTTTGTCTTAGCTACACTAGTTGGCCCTTTTTTAATAGTAATTTTCCTCGTCAACATTGATAAATCAGCTTCAATCAGATGTAACCGTCAGTGTTTACATGACATTTCAACAATCTGATGACTCCAGAAATCAGATAATGATCGGGTTTTTCGTGTAAACAACGCCGCTCTCTCCTCGTGTCCATCCGTTTTCCGTCCCGTTCAGCGCAGGGGGCAGTCATTCAGTCGGACATGGGAAAATGGGTTAAATTCCTCACATACTCTGACATCAGAAGCCACAGTCTTTCTGCTCTGTCTTCTCCACAACTTATCGTACATCTTGTGTGTGTGAGAGAGTCCCTTGCCAAGCCCACTGGCTATGGAAAAACAATTTAACTGCATTTAATTTGCCGCCCCTCCTTCCTCTTCCCTCTTGCAGTTTTCTTTTGTGTGTGCCTTTTCGAGAGGTTGGGAATTTGTTTTGTTTAGTAACTTCATGCCCACTGCAAGCTCTCGTTCTGTGCTTCAGTTTCACAGCAGAGAGAGGTTTCATCGTCAAATCCTGCTGCTTTATGACAGAAAACATGTTACTAACTAGAGAAAGCATCTAAAACTGCGTTCAGTTACTTCATCGAATGGCAATTCTGAGAGAAAATTAAGTGTAATCAAATATTAACATTTTGAAATGTAGATAGATGTATGATTTGTTATTATAAAGATATACAAGTGCAAAAAGAAAACTAATTGTGTTCCCAAAATGGAGTTTGAAAACAAAATATACAGCTTTTGAAAGAAACACTTGATTATTTACAGAACAATCTTACTCAAAGAGAAGTAAAATGTACAAAAATACTTTCACTTTGAAGCACAAAATGAAGTATAATTTACTCAACTTTACAATGTACCCGTATATTTTGTTGTAAAAACAATCTATAACATTTAAAGACTACAAATATTACACAAAGTGAACTCTTTCATCTCATCCTCCTCTCTCTACATGAAAGGGTTAAATCCGAACAATGAAACCAGTTGCCTAGAGCCTTGACCACTTTTTCCATTCTCGTTGGAAAGTTTCCAGAGCTATTTAAATAAAACCTCGGGCCTAGCAATCAAGAAACCCGCTTAGCTGGTAATATTCATTATCTGAAGGTTGTGTTGCGCTCGTTTGGACTGACGGGAAATGGCAGGCTGGAGACAGACAAGAAATCTGCTGTGCATCTGTGCAATGTGGACTCAGAGGCGGAACAAGCACAAACAGGCAGCAGAGAGGAGCAGGACGCAGGCTTCACTGAGGGGTGTTGTGAAACGGCAACTAATCTACAACCCAGTCTCATCATGTGCAATTGTGAAATGAATTGTCCTGTTCTGTACATATTTTACATCGTTCAGAACAGAGCAGAGAAACAATGGTGGTAGAACAGAACAGAAACATTTATTTGTGTTCCTCATTTGAAACTGCTGATCATGTGGGCGTGGCTTCCATAGGGTTAAAAAATAAATGAAGTTATATTAGATACTGTGCAATTCAGGGGCGTCGGACTGGGAGGTAAAAGGTGCTGGTGTCCCCTGGGCCCAGAGCAGAGAAGGGGCCTCAAAAGCATGTGATTGTTAAGTTCTCAGTTGCATTTTTCTACGCTTTAATCTATTTTTGTTGTAATAAAATGCATTGTGGTTGTTCTGAGGCTTTTTACGATCATGCATGAGATCTGAGGGACTTGTCAAACCTTTAAATAGGATATGATAAAGAAGAAAAGTTATGTTGTCAACAAATGGTCAAAAGGAGACTCCCGCACACTGGCTACTTGCAAAAAGGTGTAGTTTTATTTACAGGTGAGCAGCAACGTTTCGGCAACTAGGCCTTCGTCAGGCAAAATACCGTCTTAACTTCATGTTGTCAACAAATAAAAATGGTGATTATAATAATAATACGTTCCAAGATCTTTATTAGAAATTAGTCTGGTACATAGTATATATTGTAGCAATAGCGGATGAAACAACAATAATAACTGAATTTGCAGGAATTAATAAATCATATACAAAATTATGTATTGGGAGCCCACTGAGAAGGTTTGTACACGGGGCCCATAATTAGGTGCTACGTACCTGGCACAATTAACGGTATATAATCATGATTATAACGCTATTCAGTTACAAAAATGTTGCAATCGAAAATGTAATGAATTGCTTTCTGTTCAGAGTTATAAGTGCACTCCTTTTGTCGCTCAAAACTAAAACAATACTAATCAAATCCATTCCGTCTTTACGTTCTCAACAGAAAAATGTTCACAATGTATAGATTTAATTGTTCGAAATAATTGTGTTAATAACCATAATCAAGCAGCACTACTAGATACTACTCGATGCCAAGACTAGTGAAAATATCAACAAAATCATGTAAAGATGGACACTTCTTGAATAGGTTTAGGGTGCATTTACACTTATACATTTATCACGTCAAAATTGGGAATAACCAGGACTAAATCTAAAACTACACTTGGATTATATCAGGATCAAACCAAGTCCACATCAGGGCTTAAAAGAGTGAGCGCACCCTTCGTTTTGAGAGACTATTTATGTGTTAAAAATGACATAACATTCTATTGTAGAAAAGAAAAGACAAATGATCATTATTGAAGTTTTTCCCATACTTTCAAAATTTGGTTTGCAATTTTAGTATCGACCGCTGACACAATTGAAAAACACAATTAATTCAGTGACATAATCTGTGGCAGAGTGGTTATCCTGGTCACCTGCAGACGTGGACAGTGTGGGATCTTTGTGGAGTAAGTTTCTTGTGTTTTGGTGGTTTTACTTTAGCTGCTATTCACTTTATTCCTGAAGTTGCCGTACGCGCCGCCGTCTTGTTTCCGTTGTAGTTTACATGGAGCAGACGAGCACAACGGAAAATAAGTTCTACATGGACTAAAAAGCCGTTTTCAGACTGACCAGGAAATCGGTGCGTTGTTGACTTGTTGTTGCTCGTGTTCATTAAACATTTTACACAAATCAATCTACTTTATGTAACATTTTAGCGGCGAGACATTTCCCTCGTTCGTCATTAGCTTTAACAGAGTTCTCGTCCAACAGAAGTGCGTTTACAACAAAAGTGCAAAAGTGGGCGGGGCAGAATAAGGTCAATAGTTTGTCGCGTTTAAAACAAGCACATCAATAGATCTGGCTCAAGTGCTGGAGAAGAGAGCAATGAAAATCACCCGACATAACGCTCCAATATTCAAGATTAACATACGACAAATTAATGTAAATTTTCTGGTTTTGGATACGTCCCTTGCTTGTCTTCATAGCAGACGCATATCAAAGTGCTTCGATGAAATCCAAAGCATCAGTCTGATATTGCTCATCGTCAACAAACATCTTCCTTTCAACATTCTGCTCTTGACCTTTTTCAGCCGAACAAACATGGATGTCCTGCTGCAGTTTCCATTCGGTCGGTGTTATGAGGCCGAGGTCATTCCCCGAAGAGGCCGTGGAAAGCACTTCAGATTAACCAACCTGCAGTATTGATCCAAGGAGCGTCTTTAATATGATTGCAGCGCAACAATAAAGTCCTTTCTGAATTTATGACCAAGATATTCTACACTGGAGACGGGACTGGAGGTAAGACTGTAGATACACGACAGGACTAGAGGACAGAAGCTGAACAGAGAATGCAAAGTTGGATTCAAAACGGTTTAATTCTTCATTTTAATATATAAAATCGAGAGTACATCCTCAAAAATCAAGTCAGAATCACACTGTTTATTCAAGAACAACATCAAAAAGGAGTATGCACTATCCTATTTATACAGTGTACGATAAAAGGTGCAAAATGCAGCTTTTCTGGTGGAGAATCCATACTGTCGATGGAGAGGTCCTTGCTGTCTGCGTTATTCCACAGTATAGTATTATTTATCTTTTCTATGTTGCATTTAATGAATTACAAGTTTTAATTGCTGAAAAAATACCTTGAAAAATGTACATTCTTACTGTGGGCCGGGTCACATCTCTATAGATCTGACCTGTAACTTGTTTGAAGAAAAAAACAAAACAAAAAACAACTCTTTATTCACAATTGCCTTTAATACATAACTATCTTATAATTGTATATTTATTGTAAAGAATTTTTAGTTGCTTTTATATCTTGAATACCTTGATTTTCGTGCTGAACCTTGAATGCAAAGTTGAATTCAAATCAGTTTAAATCCTCACTTTAATACATAACATGAAGAGTACCTCCTCGGAAATCAAGGCAGGACAGTATCAAAGAAGAAGGAATTTTCTACTTATTCATTTCACACTAACACTAAAAGATGCAACATGTAACTTTTGGTGTGAGGTCCATAACTTGCTCGTTTCCATGGAGTCGTTATTACTTTATGTGAGGCATAATCAGCCTTGTATTTATTCAATTACAGGTTTTTATATCTATAAAAATGTCTTAAAAACATGCAGTGAGCAGGGTTGCCTCTCCGTAGAGCTGATCTGTAACTGCCTTTAATATTGTACAGTAATTGTAATTTTCATTGGTTTGTTCAGAATTTTGACTTGTTTTTACATCTTTTAAAACATTCATTGGAAGCACTTCGGTTCAGGGCTGTACAAGGCTTAAAGATAGAGAATCTGATTTTCACACCACAATTTTTTAATTTAATTTAATTTATTTATTTAAAGGACAGTGTGCAGTTACATTTAAAAGATGGCTGCATCAGATTTAGCAAAAATGCTCATTTCCATCTGTAGTCCTGTAGCAAACAACATAAAGATACATATTTACAACATTTAAAGACAAACAATATAAAATACATATTTACAACATTACAGTACCTGGTATAATTGAAGTGCAGCGTGCAATGGTATTTAAAGTGCGGAAATACAGCTATCAGATGATACCCACGAGGGTAACATCTGATAGCTCTGTATCTGATGGTATTGTCAATGAACGAGGTAATAACAAACAAAAAAACAAAAACAAATAACAAACAAACGTAGACAGCCTGTTAAAATCTGTTTAGCAAGATCCTGACTCTCACAAACCCTTAGGCACATCATTAATATTAAATTTTAAGTCCCATGCACGGCTTTAGAACAGCTTTTTTCAGAAGCGAAATGTAACTGGGGTGGTCCGTCCAAGCACAGCCAATCAGAGCGCTGCTGTCTGCTCTCACTTTCAGGTTGACAAGGAATAAAATGCTTTGATATCAGCCGTAGACAACGCACAGCGGTCTGATTGTGTCACAAAGTGCTGTTTTTACAAGATGACCTTTGGGGGAAAACAAATCATGTCCAAATTTACCACAAAAAAAAAAAAAGTACAGTTGAGTAAAACCTACAAAATGATCTTGTTCAGTTCACCATCTTAATATTAATAGACCACGTATGATTGTGATTCACTAAACTAGAGAGTCACAGCATCCCAGACCTTCAAACTATCTCTATCTCTATCTAGCTGTAGTAACCTTTTTACGCAGCCGTTTCCAGCCTGTACCGGGCGCTCTCTGTTAATTCGTCATTTGCCTTTTACGTCGTCACTCACTGTATGCGCGTGCGTGCCCTCCCTCGTGCGCTCCCCCCCCTCTCTCTCTCTCCCTCGCGCTCTCTCACTCTCAAGCCCGTGGCCATGGAGAGCTCGCGCAGCAGCGGCACTCCTCCTGCGCGTCCTGCCACTTCTTTGAGACGCGCACTTTAACATGACGCACGGAGACGCACGGCACCTTTCCGCTCTCGACGCGCAGCGCGCACCGTAGTGTTTCTCAACTTCTAAAACCTCGCTCATTCTTACCCCATCCCCCCCGTTTTCCCCCCACTTTTCGAACCGGCTCCTCGGGAATTGGGGATTTGTTTCCATCTGTCCGGGGGATCTGCATATGGATGTTGCCGCGTTACAAGAAGAAGCGATGTTTGCCGCTGGACACGAGGACGCGCCGACGCGAATGATGCTCAGCCAGAGGAAAGTCAAGGCGCGGCGGAAACGGAGGAAGGAGTTGGTCTTGATCCAGATATGCTTGTTCTGCGGATTGCTCCTGGTCGTGAAGGGCTTTTCCTTCTTGGCGGGCGATTCAGGTGGGTTTTTGGACACTTCGGTCAACCGGCACGGCCTCGACAGCGCGCGGTTTGCGGTTCGTTTGCGCTTTTCCTGTTGTTTGTGCATTGTTTTTGCCCCCGAAGCGTGCGATCACCATGAGAAGCCACATTAACACCCGTGCGAGGAGAGCTGTGTCGCGCCGCCGTGATGTTCTGGTCTTGCGTCTTTGCTAAATTTCACTCACCTGTGCCAAGCTACTTACGGCGTTGCCAAGTCGCCGTATTTATGAAAATACAGTGTTCGCGGTTCGCTTTCATTTTCAGACCGACGTTGTGGCAGCTATGGTTTCAACTTTTTGCAGTAGAAAACTTTATTACGCGTTACCAAGTCTGAGGGATGCTGGGGCTTGACGTGTTTTACGCAGAGCAGCGAAATCAGAGAAACAAGGCTCTGGTTAAAGCACAAACGCTGACAGGTTACACCTCCTCCTCCTCCTCCTGTCAGGGGTCTCACTTTTCCCTCTGATATACTTGTTCAAAATGACAATGGTGGAGAGCAACTACTTCTAAATGTAGATGTAATAGAAAGGGATATGACAGGGACAACACTTGGGGCACAGTTAGATGCTTAAATGAAAGCAATTATCTCTTTTTGGTGCTCTAGAATCTAAAGTATGCCGTGTTTACATTGGTGGGGAATCAGATTTGAATGATTCAGTGTCATCTGTAGCATTCATAAATCCTGAGCGTGAAGAGTGTGGAGAGATACTGTAGTCCTCGAGCTACAGGTTAGAGACCCTTGTCCCATAGACCAGTGTTTCCCAACCAGGGGTACGGGGACCCCTTGGGGTACGTGAGCAATTGCCAGGGGGTACTTGAAATGATTTCAGGTTTTAAGATTTTTTTAAGATCAAATGTACTTTTATCTGAATAAAAAAGTGTCATTAGTTGTAAGTTTGGAATAATTTGTAAGTATCTTGGACCATATTTAATTCTAACAAAAAATATAATAGTAATAATTACAATATGCAACTAATAAACTCATTTATTTGTCTGAAACTCAAGTTAAGGGGTACTCCAAGCGTGAGACAAAGCTTAGGGGGTACGGGAGACAAAAAAGGTTGAAAAACACTGCCATAGACCATAGTTCCCAAAGTGGGGGTCGCGAGGGGTAAGCTGGGGGTCGCGTGATGACTTCAAGATCTCATTTTAATTAATATGACACTGTATTTGCTCTATTTTTTTTATTTAAACCAGTATCTTTTTGTGAAATAGGGTCTAATAAGACAGTAAACTATTCAAATAACCAATATTAAACCTGAATTAACAGGCTTTGACACTTAAAATTATTGCTACTGTCATTTTACTTTTGCTTTGGGGGTCCCGAGTCAATTGCGTGGCTAATTTGGGGGTCCCAGGCAGAAAAGTTTGAGAACCCCTGCCACAGACCAGGGGTTCTCAATCTATTGGTCGGAACCCCCAAGAGGGTCACAAAAGGATTTCTGTGCGTCCGCAGATGATATTGGAAATTGAGATTGCAGTCTTCAGCAGCTGTCCTTCAAATGTTTGCACGGCTCATACCAAAGTAATTTATCTAGGTCTAAAATAAAATCAAACATAAGACAGAAGGCTACTCTATCACTTTGTGGGAAGAATATTTTTTCTGTTAACATTTGACTGATAAAGAAGATAGAGAATATAGAGAATCACTGCTATAGAGTGTGTGGAAATATATCTAAATAACAAGAATATTACAAAATCTTGCAGCAAGTCAAAGCAAAACTGGGAGTAAATCATGTCGGCCCAGGGGCTGCGACAGGGGGAGGCTTGGGGGGACTCCAGCACTTCCCCCTGAGGCCAACGCACAGCCATAACTCGCCAAATAGTATTGCTTCTTTTTCATGGGACGTCCAGTGTCACCTGAAAATGTCCAAATGCCTCTCAATTTAGAAATATGGGTAACGCTTTAGATTAAGGTTCCTTAGTAAACTATTTATAATGCATTAATAAGCGCTTGTTATGTGTTTAGAAGCACTTATAAGGCATTTACAAGCATTTATTAGTGTGATAATTGAAAATAATATAATATGCAGCTCATCAATGCTCTGTACATGTGGTTTATTCACTCAAACATGTTTGGGCTGATGGATTATAAACATGTATAAGGCGTTATAAGTGCATAAACAAACTATTAGTGCTTATTAACATCTTATAAAGAGTTAACTAAGGAACCTTAATCTAAAGCGTTACCTCTATATGTAATTGTAACATAGAAAGCGATGTTCAGATCTTAAAAAAAGGTAAATGCTGTTATGTGATATATATATATGTGAGTATTCAGTATGGAAGACATTACCCCCCTTACCCATTCCTCCCCCTCCTCCAAAAATGTGTGGAGCCGCCCCTGTGCAGGCCTAATGTTTAATAACCACTGATTCAAAACCCGCATGTTTCCTTGTACAGTAGTATTTAAAATTATAAGGGTCAAATTAATTTCTACTTAAAGTGCGTATGACAAGTTTTTAAGATTTTCTAAGGTTGACTTTATTCAGTGTATTAATACCTCTTGTAAATATAAATTATAGCTTTACACCAATCAGGAGACTGTTTATAGAGAAAAGTTGAAAAATCTGTTGAAAATTAAGGAAGTAAACACAATGATGACAAAAGTTATGCATATTTTACACAAAAAAACCACTTTTTTGACCCTTTAAACATTAATTCAATAGACAATCACGTGTATTTTTATTTGTCAAGTAAAAAAAATCCACATTAGATGAGTTTTGTGTACAGTACAGTACAGTGTGGTTGCTTCTTAATTTCCTAGTGTGACGTCATCATTTACAACCGGGAAGTAAAATTGGAAACGTAAAAAGTGCTAAACAGGGATACGATTTGTGAAGAATTTTAGCAAAATTTGAAATATATTTATCTTAGTTGCATTTTAGTTCAATGAGTAGTCCAACCTGTCAGAGGCACTTTAACATTTCATTTTTTCATTTATTTATTCATTTCATTCATAGCAACAGAACAAAACAAATACATCTTGAATCTTTTCAGTACAAAGATGACATGAATTGAATGTAGTGCCACTCCGTTTGACGTATTGCTGTTTGGGTTCTGCTTTATATGTTATACTTCTGAACTTCTTGAACTGTTGTAAACTATGCACATTTGACCCACACTGCAGATAAACTGATAAAGTGTTAATAAATAAATAAATAAAAGCCACAAAACCATAAAAACAACAGAAATATCACTTTTCACTGCAAAAAGGGATTATCTAATTTAGTTAAATTTACTTGAATTAAGCAAATTAATCTTAAAAGTCCAATTTTAAGATTTTTTCACTTGGCAGGACTACATCAAACTGACATTATTTGACTTGTTTTAAGTAAACTTGATAAGTAAAATAATCTTATTCCACTGTCAGATAATTTCACTTAAATTAAGGTAAAAAGATCTTATTTTGAGTTTATTTTTCTTGTTTTTTGATAGGCCTTTTTTGCAGTGTTTACATCTGTTTGGAAGATCAGTCTAGACCTTTTTTGTCCGGAGTATCCCCTAAGCTTTGTCTGACAGGCAGAGAACCCCTTAACTTCAGTTTCAGGTAAATAAATGGGTTTAGTCATCGCATATTGTCAATTATTACAATTATATATTTTAGTTTTCATTATATTTATGGTCCAATATAGTCCAAAGTATGCTAAATTTACAACTAATGGCACTTTTTTATTCAGACAAAAGTACATTTTATTAATTTAAAACCTGAAACCATTCCAAGTACCCCCTGGAAACAGCTCACGTACCCCTGGTTGGGAAACACTGGTCTAGACCTTTTATTTCTCTTCAGGGAGGCATTTTAAGAAACATTTAAAGTCATACACATAATACTCTCTCTGCTAATTACTGTCTAATTGTGCGTATTTTCAAAACAGCAACTATGACATTATCCCTGAGGGTTTTTTGACAAATGTAAGACACTGTGGAGCATTCCTGGCAACTCAGCGCCATCTTCACGGTCACAAGCAGGTGGCGCACCCTCTACCTGGAAAGTTCTGGACTTGTTTACACGTTTGGCGGTGCGTTTCTGAGTCAGCGCAGCTTAAGTGACACGTCTCCGTCACGTTCCACAGACATCAGCAGCAGAAGACTGGCATGAATATTCAGAGCGGTGCATCACCAGAGGGACGCTCTTCTCCTCCCGCTGTGTATCCTGGTTACGCACGGAAACGCCACCTCGCTCTCTCTCTCTCTCTCTCTTTGTCTTTCTCTCTCTCTCTTTGTCTTTCTCTCTCTCTTTGTCTTTCTCTCTCTCTCTTTGTCTTTCGCTCTCTCTTTGTCTTTCTATCTCTTTCTGCCTCTGAAGCTTTCTCTCTCGCTCTTTTTGTTTCTCACTTTGTCTCGGTTTGTCTCTCCACTGCTCTCTCCCTTTCTCCGTTTTGCTCCCTTTTCCCAGTTCTCTTTACTCTCTCTCCTTGCTCTCTCTACCCATTCTCCATCACTGATTCTCTCCACTTTCTTTCTTTCTCTCTCTGCTTTTCTCCCCCTCGTTTCTTTCTCGACTTTCTTTGCTCCGCTCTCCTTCTCTCCCTCAGTTTTCCTCACTTTTTCTTTTCTGTTTGTCTTTCTCTCTCACTGCTTCCTCTCTATCTGTCTCACTCTCTCTCTTTGTCTTTCCCTCTTTCTTAGTCTTTCTCTCCGTCATTGTCTTTCTTCTTTCTCTTTCTGCCTCTGTAGCTTTCTCTTTCACTGTGTCTCTTTTTGTTTCTCACTTTGTCTCGGTTTGTCTCTCCACTGCTATCTCCCTTTCTCCATTTTGCTCCCTTTTCCCAGTTGTCTTTATTCTCTCTCCTTGCTCTCTCTTTTCTCTCTTTCTTTCTCTTTTTCTACCCATTCTCTATCACTGATTCTCTCCACTTTCTTTCTCTCTCTTTCTCTTTTCCTCCTTTTCTCCCCCTTGTTTTTCTCTGGACTTTCTTTGCTTCGCTCTCCTTCTCTCCCTCAGTTTTCCTTACTTTTTCTTTTCTGTTTGTCTTTCTCTCTCACTGCCTCCTCTCTGTCTGTCTCTCTCTCTCTCTCTCTTTGTCTCTCTCTCTCTCTTAGTCTTTCAATCCGTCTTTGTCTTTCTTCTCTCTCTTTCTGCCTCTGAAGCTTTCTCTCTCACTCTTTTTGTTTCTCACTTTGTTTCGGTTTGTCTCTCCACTGCTCTCGCTCTTTCTCCGTTTTGCTCCCTTTTCCCAGTTCTCTTTACTCTCTCTCCTTGCTCTCTCTATCCATTCTCTATCGCTGATTCTCTCCACTTTCTTTCTTTCTCTCTCTCCTTTTCTCCCCCTCGTTTCTCTCTTGACTTTCTTTGATTTGCTCTCCTCACCCTCACTTTTCCTCAGTTTTTCTTTTCTGTTTCTCTTTCTCTCTCACTGCCTCCTCTCTGTCTCTCGCTCTCTGTCTCTTTGTCTTTCTCTCTCTTTCTGCCTCTGTAGCTTTCTCTCTCACTCTTTTTGTTTCTCACTTTGTTTCGGTTTGTCTCTCCACTGCTCTCGCTCTTTCTCTGTTTTGCTCCCTTTTCCCAGTTCTCTTTACTCTCTCTCCTTGCTCTCTCTACCCATTCTCCATCACTGATTCTCTCCACTTTCTTTCTTTCTCTCTCTGCTTTTCTCCCCCTCGTTTCTTTCTCGACTTTCTTTGCTTCGATCGCCTTCTCTCCCTCAGTTTTCCTCACTTTTTCTTTTCTGTTTGTCTTTCTCTGTCACTGCCTCCTCTCTGTCTGTCTGTCTCTCTCTCTCTTTGTCTTTCTCTCTCTCTTTGTCTTTCTTTCTCTTTCTGCCTCTGCCTTTTTGTTTGTCACTTTGTCGGCTTGTCTCTCCACTGCTCTCTCTCTTTCTCCAATTTGCTCCCTTTTTCCCCCTTCTCTTTACATTCTCTATCACTGATTCTCTCCTCTTTCTTTCTTTCTTTCTTTCTTTCTTTCTTTCTTTCTTTCTTTCTTTCTTTCTTTCTTTCTTTCTTTCTTTCTTTCTTTCTTTCTTTCTTTCTTTCTTTCTTTCTCTCTCACTGCCTCCTCTCTGTATGTCTGTTTGTCTCTCTCTCTCTCTCTCTCTCTCTTATTTCCTCCCTCAATTTTCCTTCCTCTTTTCTTCCCCTTTCTCTATTTCTCTTTCCTTTTTCCAACCTTTATTCTCTCTCCTTGCTCTCTCTCCCTCTCTCTCTCTTGGCTTCTCTCACCTGCGCTCTCTTTTACCTTCAGTTTCTCTCTCTCTCTCTGTCTCTCTCCCTCTCTGTTATCCTTTCTGTCTCTCTTTCTTTCTTTCCTTCCCTCCCACCTGCTTTCTCTTTCTTACCTTTCGTCTCTCTTTCTTTCTCTTTCCACCCACCTCCCTCTCACTCTCTCTCTCTCTCTCTCTCGTCGTAAATTAAAGACAACACCAGTAACTTTAATGTGTTTCCCTCGTCCCCTTTGTGCTCTTATTAACTCTTCATCAGCGCACACCGGAATATCAATTAAACTCTATTATTTATGACGCCGCGGCTAATGAAGCCGGGCTAAATAGAGCCTGATGTTTGGAGCCGCGCACTCAACGCCTCCTCCACGCCGCGACGCTTAATTTATGCTCGTGTTTCTGCGTGTGCTTAACGGTAAAACGACACACAGATCCCACTGGAGCGGTGCGTGTGGTGCAGTGGAGAAGGTGAAGTCAGGTGAAGAGTTCAGACCGGCTCCAGGGACAGTAAATAACACTGGGTTTTCATTAGACGGTGACTTTTGGGGAAAACCTGTTGCTGGTCGAGTGGAGACCGCACAGGGATCTTGTAATGCCGAGAATATGTTGTCGCTGTGGAAAAACGTCAAGATGGGGATCTGATAATGGCAAAAAATGGACTCAGAACCTGATAAAAAGTGGTATTCCATGTAAAGGTGGGCAATACATCAACATTTAGGGAATATATATGCAAAAGTTGAGTATTGAGTACATCGTTTAAAGTCAAAAAGTCTATAAAAAAGCTGATTAAATATAAAAAAGTGATGCTGCAAAGTTTCAAATAAGGGTATAATGTGATATTCTTGCTATTTTATGATGATTTTTGCTGATATTTTACACTTGTTTGATCATTTAAACCAGGGGTGTCCAAACTTTATCCACCGAGGGCCACATATTGAAATACAGACCAAGCGGAGGGCCACAAATCAATCGCGAAACGTTAAAAAAGCTGTATTTATCTGATGTTTTAAGCGCCGCCACATCTACATTCAGTCTCATTGCCTTAATATCAGGTCTGTACTGCACCAAAATGTTAGTTATTTAGGTTGGAATTGTAGAAAATCTGAAATGTGCTGTAAATAGTACTTATCAGGACAATGTGGGCCAGTTCACCAGGAAGTCTAAGGGCCAAGAAAAATTGGTCAGAGGGCCACATTTGGCCCCCGGGCCTGAGTTTGGACATGCCTGATTTAAAGTCAACTAATACGTTTAACAATATGTTTTAATACATTTTTGTTGGATTGACGGGTAAATTAATATATGGATTGTATCTGGATAACAGTAGTCAAACGATGTGATGTCAATCCAACAGAAATGTGTCAAAATATGTCTTTAAACTAGGGAAACTAATCGAGAAGTGAAATCAAATAATCGTTAAGTTGTTTATATATGTCCAAAACATGGCATGAGCTGAAAAAATATGTTGCATGTTGCATGAAAATTGCGTGGGAAATGTGTACATTTTGTGTATTTGTTGAAAACTGTCTTTTATTCATAATTATATGACTTCACAGCAGCTTCATTCGGGTCAAATTTAGTAAAATAAATCTCTTTTATCATATAACTTTTGAGTTCTAAACAACTAATCGAAGGAATAATCGCTCGCCTGATTGATTGACAAAATTATATACTTTAAATGTATTAGTTGAGGTTTAAGAATCAGACAAAAATGAAATATTTGTAAAAGATAATCACAAAAGTGCAGAAATATCACTTTTTTTCCTTTTTCATAACTTTATGTTGCAATTTCACTATAAACGATATACTCAATATTAACATTTTGCATATTTTCAAAACAACATTCACTAAATATCTAAATTTTGATATTATTTTCACCTCCACGATGACATAATATTGTCTGAATATTATTAATACATAAGAAATATTCATCTTCACTTTTGTCGATATTGCCCACATCTAATTACATGAACACTAATTGCAAATAGGGTTGAAAAAAGTTGAAATATCTAGTTGCAATTCTTCTAATAGAATTTTTATTAAAGATAAATAAATCATAGCAGTTCACAGTGCATTATTTAAACACACCCAAGAGCATTTACATTTGAGAGAAGATTGAGACGCAAAAATCTGATTTTATCTTCATCGGGAAGGTCTCGAACCAAACCAGACGCCTCAGACGACCGCTCCAGTTTAACATGTTCTAATTACAGACATTATTTTGTATTGTGTGTCTGAAATGAGGAAAACATCTCTCACATACTGTATCCTCGAGACAACCAGAACAGAATCTGTAACTTCGCCCTGTCTCTCTCTCTGTCTCTCTCTGTTTTTCTTTCTTCCTATTTCTTCCACGTTCTCTATTTCTCTCTCTCTCTCCCTCCCTTCCTCTCTCTCTCTTACCTTCAGTTCCTCTCTCTCTCTGTCTCTCTTTCTTTAATTCTGTCTCTCTCTCTCTCTCTCTCTGTGTGTGTGTCTTTCTCTCTGTTTCCTTCTCTCTTTCTCACTCTCTCTGTGTCTCTGTCTCTCTTTTTCTCTAGCCCTGTCTCTCTCTCAGAGGTTCTCTCTGTTTCTGTCTGTCTCTCTCGCTCTCTGCCTCTCTTTTTCTCTTTCACTCTCTGTTTCTCTCTCTCTGTACCTCTCTCTCTCTCTCTTACCTTCAGTTCCTCTCTCTCTCTCTCTCTCTCTCTCTGTCTCTTTTATTCTCTTTCTCTCTGTGTCTTTCTCTCTGTTTCCTTCTCTCTTTCTCACTCTCTCTGTGTCTCTGTCTCTCTTTTTCTCTAGCCCTGTCTCTCTCTCAGAGGTTCTCTCTGTTTCTGTCTGTCTCTCTCGCTCTCTGCCTCTCTTTTTCTCTTTCACTCTCTGTTTCTCTCTCTCTGTACCTCTCTCTCTCTCTCTCTTACCTTCAGTTCCTCTCTCTCTCTCTCTCTCTCTCTCTGTCTCTTTTATTCTCTTTCTCTCTGTGTCTTTCTCTCTGTTTCCTTCTCTCTTTCTCACTCTGTCTGTGTCTCTGTCTCTCTTTTTCTCTAGCCCTGTCTCTCTCTCAGAGGTTCTCTCTGTTTCTGTCTGTCTCTCTCACTCTCTGCCTCTCTTTTTCTCTTTCACTCTCTGTTTCTCTCTCTCTGTAACTCTCTCTCTCTCTCTTACCTTCAATTCCTCTCTCTCTCTCTCTTTTATTCTCTCTCTCTCTCTGTCTGTGTCTTTCTCTCTGTTTCCTTCTCTCTTTCTCTTTCTCTCTGTGTCTCTGTCTCTCTTTTTCTCTGGCCCTGTCTCTCTCTCAGTGGTTCTCTCTGTTTTTCCTTCTTCCCATTTCTTCCACGTTCTCTATTTCGCTGTCTCCCTCCCTTCCTCTCTCTCTCTCTCATCTTCAGTCCCCCCCCTCTCTGTCTCTCTCTCGCTCTCTCTGTGTTATCCTTTCTCTTTCCTCCACCTTCCATATTTCTCTCTCTTTCCCTTCCACTCTCTCTGCCTCTCTCACCCTCCCTCCTATTTACTCTTTCTTACCTTTCGTCTCTTGCTCTCTCATTCTCCCTCCCTTTCTCTCTCTTGGCTTCTCTCACCTGCGCTCTCTTTTACCTTCAGTTTCTCTCTCTCTCTCTGTCTGTCAGATTTACAGTTTAATCCTTCAATCATTCATTAACCAGAAGTCTTTGTTTCTCTGTTGCTTGTGTTGTTTTTTCCTTTTCTTTCTTATTTACTCGTGAGCAGCCAAGTTTGTTTTGAGACAAACAAACAAACGGTGAAATCATTAACGGTTCTAAACTATACAAGTCTGTCTATCTTCTTATACTGTATCTAAGCACTGAAAATGTTTTGTCTGGTCAGTGTTTTATCCACATTAAGACGCCGTTCTGTGTGCAGGGGGTAGATTTTATTACCTAAATAATTGCAGCCCTGTCCTTTACTAATTGCAACCATTCAAATTGTAATTTTGATTTGATTGCGATTAGCCTCACTTTAGCTCCACTTGTAATTAGAGCGGCACGATTTGGGAAAAAAATCCAATCGCGATTTTTCTGACCAGTTTTGCGATTGTGATTAGATGTGATTTGTGTTTTAATAATGGGATTCTGTTCAAAGTTCACATTTTTTCAAATTTTTTTCCACTTTTGATGTTTTTTGTCACATTTTTGTCACTTTCTGTCACATTTTTGTCACTTTTAGCCATAGATTTGTCACTTAGTCTCCTTTTTGTTGATTATAGTTGCGTTCTTGGCGCTTTTAGTCATGTTTTTGTCACTCTTAGACACGTTTTTGGTGCTTTTGTCACATTTTTGTCACTTTTAGCCATAGATTCGTCACTTAGTCTCCTTTTTGTTGATTATAGTTGCATTCTTGGTGCTTTTAGTCATGTTTTTGTCACTCTTAGACACGTTTTTGGTGCTTTTAGTCATGTTTTTGTCACTTTTAGCCGCGTTTTTGTCTCGTTTTTGTCTCTTTTAGAAACGTTTTTGCCACTTTTAGTCATGTGTTTGTTGCTTTTCGATAGGTTTTTGGTGTTTTTATTCACCTTTTTTAAAATTTTATTTCCACTTTTGATGCTTTTTGTCACATTTTTGTCACTTTTAGTCACATTTTTGTCACTTTTAGCCACAAATTTGTCGCTCAGTCTTGTTTTTGATGATTATAGTTGCGTTTTTGGTGCTTTTAGTCATGTTTTTGTCACTCTTAGACACGTTTTTGGTGCTTTTTGTCATCTTTTGTCACTTTTAGCCGCGTTTTAATCTAGTTTTTGTCACTTTTAGTAACGTTTTTGCCACTTTTAGCCATGTTTTTGTTGCTTTTCGATAGGTTTTTGGTGTTTTTATTCACATTTTTTCACATTTTTTTCCACTTTTGACGCTTTTTGTCACATTTTTCTCACTTTTAGCCATAGATTTGTCACTTAGTCTCGTTTTTGTTGATTATAGTTGCGTTTTTGGCGCTTGTAGTCATGTTTTTGTCACTCTTAGACACTTTTTTTGTGTTTTTTTTGTCAGGTTTTTCTCACTTGTTTCCAAACATGTTTCAACAAATCTAAACTACAGGGTTTGCAGATTTTATACAGAATAAAACAAAACATTTAGCTGTTTGTTGAGAAAATTATTGCACATCAAAAATTTCAGCCTTTGCTATTTGCTAATGGCGTCCATTCAAATTGCAATTTTGTTTCTACTTCGATTAATTGTGGAGCCCCACTTCTAGTTATTTTTAATGAACATTGGGTATTTTCTGCAGATTTTGAAGTTACAGAGCGTAAATAAAGATTCACGTTTCGAGGCAATGACATTTTAACAAACGATTCCCAAAGCTGGTGGAGCAGAATACGAGTTTACTGTATGTGCTCCACCCCAGAGAAGATTTCATGTCGGAAAGTGAGAAGATACACAAATAAATCCCTCAAATTCCCTGTAATGTTTGAGTAAGAGGTGTGGCCTGCTTTGACACATCTGTAGCCGACTCCTGCAGCTGCTCACTCGCTCGCTCGCTCCTGTTACGTAACGATTCACACTTTTTACGCAACCCGGGGACAACCTCTCCTCTCTGTCCCGACGTGGAGCCGACCGCCCGACACGCACCTTGTTACCTGGGCCAGAGTTCACACACCATTACGTAATCCCAGCCAAAAAGCAGAGATATTAAAATGTAGGAGATTTATCTAATGAAAAGTGACATGGCGATACTAACTGATACTGTTATGACACTGCAGAAATATTAAAAGAGCATTAGGGGGATTACACGAGTGAGAGCGAGACATTTTAGGACAAGCGTTATCCTCAGATCTTTGGGCTGTGAAAATCAGATCAATACAGCAAGACACGGATTACATTCACGGATGCGTTTTTATGTTATGTAAATCATCTTTTTAGTGACTTAAAGTGTGACTGTGACAAAGCATGATGCATTCAAACAAAGGACAAAAGATGCCATTACAATTTATTGAGCTGCAGTAAAATAAAAAAAAAACGTAAAAAGATAAAAAACGAAACACAAAAATGGGTCAGCAAGATCATTTCTGTACTCAGTCTTTGTGCTCAGATCGTCGGTCGTGTTTTTGCCGACCAAATTTTGTATTCCTCGGCTAATAAAGCTATTTACTTTCGGTTACAAAGATTTGGTCGTGAATCATGAGTTCAGTCTGCTTTAATGCACTGTTTTCTGGTACTTTTGTGGATAAACAGTGAGGTTGTAGTCTTGTGAGTGCAGTTTGGGTCAGAAATGACTCTAAATTGTTTTGAAAGCTGGGTGGACGATGGCAGAGCGGCTAGAGCTTCTGCCTCTCAATAAGGAGATCGTGGGCTCGAATCCCGGACCACCCCAACATCGTGGGTTCGGATCCTGGACCACCCCAACATCACACGATCTCTCTGGGTGGAGTCTGCATGTCCTCCCCGTGTTACCGTGGGTTCTCTCCGGGTTCTCCGGCTCCTCCCACCGTCCAAACACATGACTGTGATCAGATTAATTGAGAACTCTAAAAATTGTCCCTAGTGAATGAATGTGAGAGTGAATGGTTGTCTGTCCTTGTCTGTCTCTCTGTGTTAGCCCTGCGACGAGTTGGCCACTGTCCAGGGTGTACCCCGCCTAAGGCCCAAAGTCACTGGGATAGGCTCCAGTCACCCGCGACCCCTAACGGGAATAAGCGGTAGAAAATGTATGAATGAATGAATGTTTTGAAAGCTTTTTATTGTGCAAAGTCACACCTTCTGTTTAGTCGACTGATCAATTGACAGAGCATGTCTTTAGTCGACCAAGAGTTTCTTTGATCGACTGCAGCTCTGTTACTCAGAAAAGGACAACATGGATTCCGGCACTTTCAATCGAATGCAATTTCCAACACAAAATAAGCATCCGGTCTTTTACTAGTTTGATATCGATTGGTTTCAGAATTATGAAAAATTTGGTTCGTTGTCATGGCAATTGACAATAATAGACTATTTTTTAAAATGGCCAGCTCATTGTGATACTGAGTACTTCCTGTCCAATTCTATCCCTGTGGGTTTTTTGCAGAGTCACAATAAAATGAATAAATGCTTAAAGATCAGGCTGTGAACAGTGAGCTGCAGGTGCAACATGTTAAAGACTTCACAAATGAGATGAAAGCTTCCCTGATGACACGAAACTGAGGTGTTTGTGGGTCAATGCTAACGCTATTGCTCATTTTGAAACATAACAAAGATTTTGTCCATTTTGGGCAGAGTTTAATGTGTTTGGTGCAGACTGTATTTGGCCCTGTCCTTGTCCTGGTTGAGTTCTGGGTTTAGTCCTAGTTTAGCCCCAATTTTAATGTGGTACAATTGTAAAAGCACCCAAACTGTCACCTTTAACGTGGAGCTGAAACCCAAAGATCAAGACCGTTCGAAAGGTTTAATTGTAAAGCGCTTTGGGTGCCTATTAGGTAGAAAAGCGCTCTATAAATAAAAATTCTTCTTCTTCTTCTTCTTCTTCTTCTTCTTCTTCTTCTTCTTCTTCTTCTTCTTCTTCTTCTTCTTCTTCTTCTTCTTCTTCTTCTTCTTCTTCTTCTTCTTCTTCTTCTTCTTCTTCTTCTTCTTCTTCTTCTTCTTCTTCTTCTAATTTGGTCCCATTATTTGTTGTGATTTTTGGCTTTATTGATACTTTTTTAAGTGAGTATCAAGTTATGATTTAGTTTTTGCATAGACTAATTAATATATGGGTATGTTTTGTCATTTTAATGCGATTTTTTCCTGTTGTATAAAGCACTTTGAATTGCCTTGTGTATGATTTGTGCTCCACTGATATCTGACAAATGCACCTATATCTTCAAGAATAATACGCTCCTTTAAATTATAGTTATAGCTAAGTTTGTTGCTTTATTATGATCACACAGACTGCATTTATTACCATTAATGCTGACAAGAAAGTCGGTTGATAGTTTAGCGTTAACCACGACAAAAACCAACACAAAACACTTTAAAATTCAGAAACAGTTTTAGTTTTGGTGGTGCATGACAAACAAGTGCCACTGTATGCTGTCACTGCAGCACCAAACCCAAATGCAGCAGAGGTTCAGCGGGTTTTACTTGGTCCTGGGAACAGTCTCTGCACTTTGAGTCCCAGTTTGGCACATTTATGGTTATTTGGCATCGGTGCGCTCTCCTCACTCTCTCGCTCTCCTCTTTCTCGCTGTGAACAGGAATGAGGCTGCATTTCGTTACTGAACATTTCGAAGTCTGAAGTTTTGGAACGAAATATGCAATCAGCAACATTCTTTGAGGTTAAAGTTATGTTGTGTTTATAATGATGTGCCGTTACTCTTTCCCCGTCTCGCAATCACACCATCTGTCCATGCCAAACCCTATGAATGTTTATCTAATCAGAGCTTCTTCCTTAAAGGACACATATCATGCTAAATGTACTTTTTTAACTGCGTTGTAACACTGTTCCCCCATAAAAAACACACCTGGAATTGTATTTATTCACGCTAATTTGTTGAATGCTGGATCAGATGAGCATTATGAGCATTTCTGCCGTCAAATCATGATCATTACAACTGTTCGGCTGCATTAGCATGTTTCCCTTCCGCCGATATTTCTTTATGTCAAATATGTAATTCCCTTTGCTGCCAGTAGATGGAGCTCAGTTCCCAGCGAGTGTAAAGCCAGATAAAGTGGAAGTTTTTTTTTGTTTGTTTTGTTTTTTAAACATGAGATGTCAAAGTAAAGATACTCAAGAACATGTTTAAAGGACAGTAACAAACAAATAATGCATAATATTTGTCCTTTAACCTGTTAAGCCCATGCGTTTTTAGAGGGTGCATAAGCCTTAACAACCTATCCAAAATAAATTCAGACTTACTCCAAAATTTATGAACTTTATGATAATCTTTATTATTTATGATCTTGGTCTCAATAGATAGCCAGGGTCTGAATCAACACATTTCCATTCTCAGTTACATGGTCGGGACCGCAGTGGGGGTCGCGAAATGATTTCCAGGGGTCTCTAGATGATGGGGAAAAACTGATACAATAGTCTTAAACAAGGCTTGACACCATTCAAATGCAGTGGTAAATGAAGATTCCTATTTGTCAGGTAAGTTAGTCCCAGGCAGTGACGCGCTGTCCATGTCGGCCAATCAAAGTCGCCTATTTTTTGTGTTTGGGGGTCGCGAATGTGAACTAATTTTTATTTTCGAGGTCGTAACTGAAAAAGTTTAAGAGTCACTATTACCACAGTAACTTAATGAATAAATGTATTATTAGTATATGACTTAACAAGACTTAAATCAGCATTAAATCAGGCATTCCCAAACTTTTCAGACTGTTTTTTCAAGTTTATTCATTCATTTTCTTTCATTCATTTTCTACCGCTTATTCCCGTTAGGGGTCGCGGGTGACTGGAGCCTATCCCAGTGACTTTGGGCCTTAGGCGGGGTACACCCTGGACAGTGGCCAACTCGTCGCAGGGCTGAAGTTTATTAGGTTCATAAATGTTTACTTTTGTGTTACTGGGCCTAATTACAATTAAATCATATATTAAACAGAGTACCAGAGATATTTTGTTTATTATATCTTTATAATTTGTCCCCCACTTTGAGAACCACTGCATTAAACAACATTTATTTATTTACAAAGGCATCATATGTCTTTGTATTGTCTTTGTACACCTGTAATTGAATAAATGCAAGATCAATACATGTAATGCCGTACTGTGGAACATTCCAGGCAAACCAATCTTTGTCAGTGGACACAAGAAGGTGGAGGGTCGAACCCCACCTGAAAAGTTACCTCGTTTATCCAAATAATATGGTAAAATGAAACAGTTATTATTAATCTTTATTGTATGGTTTGGAATACTGTATAAACCTTTTCCTCAAATAAACCTGAAACATAATTAACAAAACAGCACTGTGCAATACAGATGCTCCACTTGCTAAATTACCAATATATTCATGTGCAGCCCAAGCTTTTAAACACTGAAACACATCCTGGCAAAGGACATTGAACACAGAAGGCACAAATGTATTTACACTCACTCTGTAGTTTCTTGCTGTAGTCAGAATTCATAAAAAATAAATAAATAATAAATAAGTATACATATTGCCCCGCACAACTTCGTAAAATAAATAACTAAGTTCGTCTTGTTGCATTCAGTGGAAGACTTGTTAAAGGAATTTACAGCTGTATGTACGGCTGTGTGCGACGGCGATTACTGGACTAAACCAAGATCAGTGTTGGATAGAAAACTTTGAAAATGTATTTAGTTACAGCAAACTTAATACCTGTATTAAAACAAATTGTGTAACGTATTCTGTTACTTGGTTTAATACCTATATCACCTTTATCACAAATTATAGAAGGAAAAACTGCACATGCACTCTCTATAACTTGAAGCATAAATTTCATGATCAAATATTTTCCAACTTTTTGGAAAGTAACTGTATTTTGAACATCATCAAATGAAAAGCAACTGTACCTGAAAACAGTTACTCAGAATTAGTTTCTCAGAAGTATTTTGATTTTCGGTACAAGTTTCTTCCCAACACTGACCAAGATTAATGTTGATATAACACTGGAGGATCTGCCATCTGCTTGTCTTCATGGAGATACTATTGACAATTTTCCACAGTGTGGCATTACATTTAAACATTGATATTTTTATTATCTTGGCTCAATGTGACTGCACAAACAAAACAAAAAAAATCATAGTTTAATACACATTTAAGAATAAAAATGAGAGAGAAATAAAAAATACATAAAATACATAAAAAAACATGATGACTCATTTTTTGTTGGGGGGTGGGGGTGGGGGGTGGGGTGGGGGGGGGTTCTTTTTTTTTTTTTTTTTTTTTTTTTTTTGCAAGGTTCTCTCCTTGCATTCTTTTCAATGCAAGGTGAGAACCTTGTGTAGCTGCTGTCTAATAGGCAGCCTTCATGGGCTTGTCCCATTTTGAAAAGAAGCGTGCGAGTCCAGTTCTGGGCCGGTTCATGAAGGCGCTGAGGCGGATGTTCAGATGTTTCATGGAGTCGTTCTGGAACTGCATGGACTCTGTTCCCAAAGCCATGACCAGGAGCTTGGAGGCGGATCCATATTCAGATAACAGGTCTCGTGCTGCGGCTTTGCCCAGCTTCTTGATGTTCTTGGGTTTGAGATGAACTCCATCTGGAACTCTGAACTGGTCCAGGGCACTCTTTTCCAGAACTTCTACCACTAATTTGTGGCACTTTTTGGCTGGCAGCTTTTTGAGCAGTTTTTTCACAAAAGCCTGGATTACCAAGCTCTCGACTGAGCTCAGGGCCCGAGGTGAGGTTTGAGGAGCTGAGGCAGGAGTTTTGATGTCCTCTGGAGAAGCAATGTCCTGGGGACTAGGAATGTCCTCAGGACTCGCAACTTCCTCGGGTCTACCAACATCCTCGAGAATAACAACTTCCTCTGGACTGGCAATGTCCTCGGGACTTGCAAAATCCTCGGGATCAGCAACATCCTCTGGACTAGCAACTTCCTCGGGACTCAAAACGTCCTCGGGACTCGCAACCTCCTCGGGACTCGCAACCTCCTCGGGACTCGCAACCTCCTCGGGACTCGCAACCTCCTCGGGACTCGCAACCTCCTCGGGACTCGCAACCTCCTCGGGACTCGCAACGTCCTCGGGACTCGCAACGTCCTCGGGACTCGCAACGTCCTCGGGACTCGCAACCTCCTCTGGATTCGCAACCTCCTCTGGACTCGCAACCTCCTCTGTTTTCGCAACGTCTTCTGGATTTGCAACGTCTTCTGGATTTGCAACGTCTTCTGGACTCGCAACCTCCTCTGTTTTCGCAACGTCTTCTGGATTTGCAACGTCTTCTGGACTCGCAACCTCCTCTGTTTTCGCAACGTCTTCTGGATTTGCAACATCTTCTGGACTCGCAACCTCCTCTGTTTTCGCAACGTCTTCTGGATTTGCAACATCTTCTGGACTCGCAACCTCCTCTGTTTTCGCAACGTCTTCTGGATTTGCAACGTCTTCTGGACTCGCAACCTCCTCTGTTTTCGCAACGTCTTCTGGATTTGCAACGTCTTCTGGACTCGCAACCTCCTCGGGACTCGCAACGGCATCGGGACCCACAACGTCCTCGGGACTCGCAGAGGAATCGGGACCCGCAACATCCTCGGGACTCGCATCGGCATCTGGACCCGCAGTTGCAATGACATTGGGATCTGCAACCTCCTCAGGACTCACTGCTTCCTCGGGACTCACAACAGCATCGGAATCTGCAACATCCTCGGGACTCGCATCGGCATCTGGACCCGCAGTGTCCTCGGAACTCGCAATGGCATCAGGACTCGTCACGTCCTCGGGACTCGCCGCGTTCTCGGGACTCGTTACGTTCTCGGGACTCTTAACGTTCTCGGGACTCTTAACGTTCTCGGGACTCTTCACGTCCTCGGGACTTGTCTCTGGGGTCTCAGTTTCTTCTTTTGAAATCAAGTGGACAGTGTTCTCTCCAAGCAGGTCCTCCTCTGGGACAGTGAAGCCCATCATGTGGAGGAGTGCTGTGGCCGCTCTTCTTTTAGCCTCCTTACTTGAGGCACCGGTGCCAGATGTGGTGTACTGACCCAGTGACACCTCCATGGTGAACACCCAGGAGCCATTCACCAGATTTCCACCCAGTGCGTGGTACTGGGGGAACTCTTCTTTCCGGATCATCTGCAGCTCAGACAGGCGAGTGCAGGGATTCTTTCCCAGACCGAAGTCCAGTGGGATGTGAGACGGTGGAGCACGTTTGTGTGTTTTGGCTGTTGTCAAAGGTCTTTGGTTTGGAGCCTGCTTCTCCAGGGACACAGGTTCCTCTTTGGTCTGGGCCAGAGCAGGTTGGACCAGGTCCTCCTCTGGGACTGTGTAGCACATCATCTGGAGCAGAGTGCTGGCTGCTCTCCTCCTGGCCTCTTTCTTTGTGGTGCCTTTGCCCACCGCGGTGTACTCGTGCACGGTGACCTCCACAGAGAAGGTCCAGTGGGCGCCGTTCACTGTTCCCTCTAGCATGCGGTACTGGGCAGGCGGTTGTCTGCACCCCATCAACAGCTCGGACAAGCGAGTGCAGGGGTGTTTGCCCAGACCGAAGTCCGGATTGCTGTAATCTACGGGCGGCTCCTGGCTTGGGGCGCGGATGTAGCGGCGTTGCACGGCGCCCGTGTGGTTGTGAACAGACATGTCTGAGTGAGTAGACATGGCTGTGTAAGGCTTTGGATATGTTCTCTCTAGAGTGATGCTTGTCTATCGAAGGTTTGTTTTGAAGTGAAGAAATGTGCTCTGCTGCTGGCTTTTATACTCTGTAGAGTGATGTCACGGTTCTGAACGATGACATCACATAGTGACGTGACATCGTCACGGCGATGAGATTTCTGATCAGCCTGCTTGTAATTTAAATAAAAACATACATGTAATTAAAGACTTAGAAATATATAAAGAAATATAGAAATCAGGATTCAGTTGACAGGTCATTCATTTAGCAGCAATAAGATTTGAGAGAAGCCTGGAATCTGAATTTTAAACTAATCCAAGAATCCACGCATTTCATGTTTGTAAATGTCTAAACTATGGAGTTCGTAGCTTTTAGACAGAACAAGACAGTCTTGTTGTTAAGAGAATATTCTAATACTTGCAATGGATGTGATTTCAGTTTAATTCAATTTTAAGTCCTGAAAATGTCACCTACTGTATAAACAGTACAGGAAGCTGAAACGAGGAATAGCAGCCTACAAGCTTTAAACTCTGAGTCAAATACCCCAAAACGTGTGAAAAGTAAACAGAAAATGTAGTAATTACCTCTTCACTTGCAGTTTTACACAAAGTTATTGAAGCAGATTAAAAAAACAAACAAATAAACATTGTGATTGACCTCAAAGCAGTTCTGATCAGATGTACATATGGCTGAAATCATTTTATCTGCACTCTTACTTTTTAAAGCTAATTTTATAAGGGTTTGTGGTTTTATTTGTTGTTTGTATTATGATTTTAATAATCTTTTCCTGTTCTGTAAAGTACTTTAAAATACTTTCTGTATGGATTGTGCAAATAAACTTACTTACTTCAAAATCTGTACAATTTGGGGAAAATTTCTAATTGCAATTTTCTGCGTTTGCAATTAGATTTGTGATTTATGTTTTAATAATGGGATTCTGTTCAAAGTTCACATTTTAAACACAACCAGGAGGATTGACAAAATATATTACTATCATGTGTTTTGGAATGTTTTTTTTCACTTTTAGTCATGGTTTTGTCAATTTTAGTAATGTTTTTGTCACGTTTGCCGCGTTTACTCATGTTTTTTTCACTTTTAATCAGGTTTTTGTTAATTTTAGTTGCGTTTTTTTGTCACTTTCTGTCCTATGCTTGTCACTTCTAGTCATTTTTTTCACTTTTTAATTGGGTTTTTGTCACTTTGTCATGTGTTTGTCGCTTTTGGTCATGTACTTGTTGCTTTTAGTCCTATTTTTGTCACTTTTAATCTTTTTTTTTCCACTTTTTTTTGTCATTTTGTCACTTTTAACCGTGTTTTTGTCGCTTTTGTTGTGTTTTTGTCACTTTCAGTCATGGGTTTGTCGCTTTTAGTCATGTTTTTGTCACTTATTGTCATGCTTTTGTCACTTTTAGCCACTTTTGTTGCTTTAGTCAGACGTCTCTTTAGTCTCGTTGCTTCGTGTCATGTGTTTATTGCTTTATGTCACGTTATTGTCACTTTTAGTCAGTCACACTTTTAACAGATCAAAGCTACAGGGTTAGAAGTGAGCAGAATAAAACAGTTTGTGGAGTAAGTTACTGCCCTACAAAGACTGCTTTGCGATTTGCTAATTGCGTCCAATCAAACCGCGATTTCGATTCGATTCCGATTAATTGTGCTTAATTCCCTCTCGCCCTCACTCACTACAAATGCCTCCACACCTCAATGTTCACATCTTGTCCTAAATATTAAAAGTCAGCGTGTCTTTTCCAGGTTTGTCCGTGTTTGTCCAGGTTTTGTCAATTTTAGTAATGTTTTTGTCACGTTTGCCGCGTTTAATCATGTTTTTTTCACTTTTAATCAGGTTTGTGTTAATTTTAGTTGCGTTTTTGTCACTTTTGGGCCTATGCTTGTCACTTCTAGTCATTTTTTTTCACTTTTTAATTGGGTTTTTGTCACTTTGTCATGTGTTTGTCGCTTTTTGCCATGTACTTGTTGCTTTTAGTCCTATTTTTGTTACTTTTAATCGTGTGTTTGTCACTTTAAATCTTTTTTTTTCTCACTTTTTTTTGTCATTTTGTCACTTTTATTGACATTATTAATGCCTCCACACCTCAATGTTCACATCTTGTTCACATCTTGTCCTAAATAGTAAAAGTCAGCGTGTCTTTTCCAGGTTTGTCCGTGTCCAGTCGTGGGACGGAGGAGGAGGAGGAGGAGCAGCGATGGGGCGTCAGGAGACTACTGCAGGAAGCGGACAACACCAGCCTGGATTCTCTGGAGGACGAGGGGTCTAAAAACTGCACCGCTCCAGGTAAAGAAACCACGAGCGCGCCCCGGTTTCCTCTCCCTGACCCCAAACCCACCGCCCCGTCCCACATGCAACACACAGCGGACCTGACAACGGCAACGCTCGCTAACAAATGAACACCGCGCATACGTTTTAGTCCCGTTTCTCCGTCTCTTTTATGGGGTAACCTAGATTTTGTCCGAGGTCAGGTCGATCCCATGATGCAACAGTGTGTCCTGGCGTCCTGGCTGCGTCAGCAACTCTCACTCGTTGTTTTTTAGGGTCTTGCAGTTTCTTTCAGTTAAGTTTCTGCCTCGAAGTGTCAAACGTGGAAAGATTTCTCAAATGCAAATGCAGATAATGAGTCTTTACTTAGAGTTGATTCATTTGTGTTAAATAAATAGATCTAGATATCAAGGCTTTTTGTAAAACTAAGATAAGAGTTTAACCTGCTTTAGTCCTGATTTAGTCCTGGAATATTCATGGTTTACACAGCAAAAATATATATATCTAGTCTCGCTTAAAATGACTTGAATTAAATGTTTTTTTAATCTGGATTTAAGGAGTTATGACTCAATCAGATTCAACTGCTTATGTGATGCAGAATATTTTACTGGTTCGAGGTGTTTCTGGCTCATTATGTGATAATTTATCTTAAAAATAAGAAAATAAATTTGCCAGTGGGGTAAGGAAAATGATCTTAACCCATTGGTAGATAATTTGGCTTTAAGTAAGAAGTAATGTATTGTAATAAGTCAGAAATGGTTTGAAACAAATAAAATAATCTAGTTTCAACAAATAAATAGTCTGAACTGGTCAAAATGTCTGAAATTAAGATTAATACCACTGAAATCAAGACATTTTAACTCATCTAGAAATTATATTTTTGCATTGCAGTCTTGATTCTAAGAGCTGAAGTCAACTAAAGAAATTATATGTCTACTAAAGTCATGTCTTGTGCCTCGATTATAAGACGTAGTATCTTTATTAATGTCCACACAGACGGAGCATTGAAGAAGACGCTCTCATCAACTGTGTGTCTGCGTCTGTTTAGTTATTTGCACTGTGCTGGCAAAATATTTCAAAACTACAAAGTATCTTGACGATTGGACCATGTATCCGACCCAAACTGAACTGACGCACCACAAGATCACAGGAGTTCACACAATTCGACATATTTTTTACAGAAAACTACTAGTAAACAGTGTAAAACAATTAATTAAACTCACAATTCAGTCCCAAATCTCAAACTAAGTAACGTCAAACTTTTTCCTTCCATAAATCTTTTTAATCCCAATAAAATAAATAGTCAATGAATACAATCAATTCCATCAACTAAATGACTAAAGGTCTATAACCCTACTTTTGTTTTGTCAGATTTGTTCAGTGCGTTGGACACTCAGACTTTTTACGTTATTATGAATGAATAAAAGGAAACAGTGACAATGACAGATTATAGAAATCCAAGTTTGAACAGCTTTGCTATTGTGTTATTGTTTTATTTATGGTTTAACGGCTTAGACATGTGACCTGATTCAAATGTGTCTGTTTGTTTGGTCCTGATTTTAAACCTGTTCTTGTCAAATCTTTAGACTGTTTTACCCAGTGGGATTGAATTACTCCAGTTTTACCTCAATTCGGGTCAGGTTTTGTTTTGTTTTTTTGCAGATTCCTTGTCATATCAACCACAGAACTTCCTCTGTTTTGAAATAGTCCAAAACTGAATCAGATTCTGTTGCTTTAGTCACACTTTAAGCCCATCGTCAATTTTTCTTTTATTGGGATGATTCTCTGTTACCAACAAGGGGTACATGATATGCTTTTTAAAAAAAATCTAAAATTAGGAAAGATACAATTTTCCACACAAGGGAATACTTCTACTTTTTATAAACAACCGAATCCTTTAAAGAAAGTGTCTTGTTTCTCCAGCATCAACTTAATAGTGACATTTGCAGTGAACAATTTTGGCAAAATGTCTGTGATATTTCAGGCAAGCTCTGTGTTTGTGATCTTTGTAGTATTCTGTTCACGTTCAGATGTCCTGGAGCATACATTTTCCAGAAAAGACTGAAATATGAACTTATCAAAGAATCACATTTCAGAACATGTTTGCACAGGTCTAAACTTCAGCGTTAGCAGCTTTTAGACAGAATAAAACAAGGTATTTTGTTAAGAAGTTTTGTCACTTAAATCATTGCAGCTTTCATGATTTGCTAAGCTTTAAGTCTACTACCTGTACATCTGCTTTTCCTGTCTTCTGGTGTATTTTGTTGTCTTGTGTTGTTGGTTAACTCCATTTAATGTTTTTCCTGTTTTTCTGTCCGTTCAGTTGTTTGATCCTCTTTTTCTTTATTGATAATTGTACTATTGTTATGGATATTATGTTGCTGTCTTTATCATAAAAGGTCTTTTTACACGTGTTTTAGAGCAGGGGTTCCCAAACTTTTCTGGCTGGGACCCTTATAATAGCAACTGACTCAGGTCCCCCAAAGCCAAATGAAAATGAATATAGTAAATTAGTATAGTAAATTTAGTAGTAAGTATAGTAATTTGAAGTGTCCAAGCGTGTTAAATCAGGTTTAATATTGGTTATTTGAATAGTTTATTGTCTTACTGGACCTTATTTCACAAAAAATTAAAGTTTTTAATTTAAAAAATCTTTAAAATTACATCTTGAAATCATCTCGCGACCCCCAAGTTGTCCCTCGTGACCTCCCGGGGAGTCCCGACCCCCACTTTGGGAACCACTGTTTTAGAGTCTGCATAGTCCAGTTCATAATTTCGATTATCAAATATTATAGTCGATTATTTTTTATACAACTAGTCATGATTAGTCGATAAATCATTGCAGCCACAGAGCTTGTGTCCGGTTTGAATGCTTTACACACGATTTTGTGTTATTGATTTATTTTTTTGTCCTGATTCAGACTTGTTTAGTTCTGTTTTAGTTCTGTTTTAGTCCTGGGTTAGTCCTGGATTAGACCTGGTTTATACCTGGTTCAGTGCTGGTTTAGTTCTGGTTTAGGCCTGACTTAGACCTGGTTTAGTCCAAGGATATGGTTTATACCTGGTTAAGTCCTGGGTTAGACCTGGTTTATACCTGGTTCAGTCCTGGTTTAGTTCTGGTTTAGGCCTGACTTAGACCTGATTTAGTCCAAGGATATGGTTTATACCTGGTTAAGTCCTGGCTTAGTCCTGGTTTAGACCTGGTTTAGATACGGTTCATACCTGGTTTAGTCCTGGTTTAGACATGGTTTAGGCCTGGTTTGGGCCTGGTTTAGTCCTGGTTTAGACCTGGTTTAGATACGCTTCATACCTGGTTAAGTCCTGGTTTAGTCCTGGTTTAAACCTGGTTTAGGCCTGGTTTGGGCCTGGTTTAGTCCTGATTTGGTCGTGGCTTAGATCTGTCTTAGTCCTGGTTTAGTTCTTGTTTAGTGAGCCAGTCCAAATTGAAAAGTTGCTCTATAAAGTCCTAAATGGTTGATTTAGTGGCTCCTGGTTTTAAATCACGTGGAGTCTAGACCTGGTTTTGTCCAGCTTTAACTCCAGTCGCGCACAAACCCAGGAGATAGTTTGGTGCTACTTGGTCATGGGCTTTGGAGAAAAAAAAAAAACAATCCTCTGTTCCCATGGCGACCTTTTATTCTATAACGCTGGAGCTTTAGAGAGTTAGAAAAATGCTTGAAGACATTTTGTCCAACACCGTTTTTGTGAACTGCTGTGAAAAGTCTGGAGCCATTATGTTGAGTCCTAAAAGTGTGTGCTGCTAAAAAGTGTGGTGGCACGAGTGACTGTCTATTCTTAGAGCGGCAGAAGAGCTCATGTTTTGTTTGTTTTTTTCTCAAATCAAGTGCTCAATGGTAAACATAGGCTAGATATGATTTTTATTCCAACAAATGAAATATTCGGAATATTTGACGTAACTTTACACCGACGTAAAATACAAAAACAGCACAAACACAAAAACCTTACTCAATAAACCTCCTTTAAAACTGTCAGAGTGAAATATACTGTTGAGGAAAACATAGACGATAAATAATAATCAGTGGCGGACCTAGGAATTTGGGGGCCCAAGGCAAAATTAAGTCTAGGCCCCTCCTCCTCAAGTGTGATTTTCTATAACTTTTCTGCCGTGTCTCTTGAATTGTACTTGAAGGAAGCTTTTGTTGTTGTTGTTGTTTTTTACTATTTTAAAGCTTGTATGTTTAAACAGTTTTAAAAAGGGGGATTTGGGGGTCGTTCCCCAGAAAAATATTTAAGAAATCAGACCATATTTTCTGTTTGTTGGTGCATTTTAACACATATTCAGCTGATTTAAATACATTATGTTTATTTGAATTTTGATAATGTCATATTTTATTTACTATTTAGTTTGAATTCAACATATTTGACAAATTCCAAACTGTTTTATTGGTCTTTTTCTTGTTTAAAAATACACTGCACTACTTTACTGTGAGAAAAGCAACTGTTTCCTTGTGTCTATGATGATCAGGGGCATCTGATTGGGGGCCCCTTCAGGTTGAGGGCCCAAGGCAATTGTGGCCTGTTGCCTAATGGTAAGTCCGCCCCTGATAATAATATAGGAATTAATTTATGACAATGGCACAGTAATCCTAAAGCAAGATTATCCTCTAAAATGTGAAATATTGTAAAAAAAAAAAAAACCCACAAAAAACAGCAGAATGAAACACTTTGGTAGAGCTTTTATTTATAATGTGTCATACAAGTTATTTATTCATACGTCTATAACTCAAATCTTACCGTAGTTCAGAAAAATAACCAAAAGTTGCCCACTTGTACAAAGAAAAAGTACTCACGATAAATATTGATCCTCAAGAATTATAGTTCCATCTCTTATTCATTGGACGATAAGTACTAATTAGCATGACTGGCCTAATGACAACAACAAAACTGAACTTTGTGCCTGTTTTGTTTTGTTCCAGTAATCAATCAATCACATTTACTTGTGTAGCACATTTCATACAAAAGTAATTCAAAGTGCTTTTACAAATATTGATAATGTTGTGAATGTTGTTCTCAAGATTTGTAAAAATTGCATATCAAGTTTTTAATAAAAAAACAGCAGAAAGAGTTGTTAAAAATGTAAATGAAAACGTGATAAACTTCCAAATAAGAGTAATAAGTGATCATTTTACTATCATCTCACTGTTTCATAAATGTAAACTCAACTAATACATTTAGGAATATTTGTTCACACATTTATATCACAATATCATCATATCACCCCGTGTTTATGAGAAGAAAACAGAACCCTGGTTTGGTCATGGTTGGAGCCCGGTTTGTCCCTGATGTAGACTTGGTTTGGTCCCGTTCTACTCCTTTAGTCCTGGTTTAGTCCCAGCTTTATGTGGTGTGTCGTGTCTGAGCCAAGTGTGAACGCATCCTTAAAATACAAGCTCTTTATGACATCTTTGTGACAGTTTACAAGGACTAAACCAGGGCAAAACCAGGGCAAAACCCGATCTAAACCAAACCATTTTTAACAGACTAATGCATATAAAAATAGAATCTAAAATCAGCATTAAGTCAAGTGTAAACCAGGCCCAAAAGTTCGAATCTAAACCTGAACAAAACCAAGACTAAAGAGGGTCTAAACCTCCAGTAGCACTGTATGACATTTTACAAGGACTAAACCAGGGCAAAACCAGGACTAAACCAGGGCAAAACCAGGTCTAAACCCAATCTAAACCAAACCATTTTTATCTACATCTCAACAGACTGATGCATTTAAAATTTTATCTAAAATCTGCTTTAATTCAAGCATAAACCAGGCCCAAAGTTTGACTCTAAATTCCAGCTAAACCAGAACAAAACTGAGACTAAACCAGGTCTAAACCTCCAGTAGCACTGTATGACATTTTACAAGGACTAAACCAGGGCAAAACCAGGTCTAAACCAGATCTAAACTAAAGCATTTTTAACAGACTAATGCATATAAATAGAATCTAAAATCTGCTTTAATTCAAGTGTAAACCAGGCCCAAAGTTCGACTCTAAACCCCATCTAAACCTGAACAAAACCAAGACTAAACCAGGTCTAAACCTCCAGAAGCACTCTGTGACATTTTACCAGGACTAAATCAGGGCAAACCCAGGTCTAAACCCAATCTAAACCAAACCATTTTTATCTACATCTCAACAGACTTAATGCATATAAAATCAGCTTTAATTCAACTGTAAACCAGGCCCAAAGTTCGACTCTAAACCCTATCTAAACCTGAACAAAACTGAGACTAAAGCAGGTCTAAACCTCCAGTAGCACTCTGTGACATTTTACAAGGACTAAACCAGGTCTAAACCCGATCTAAACCAAATCGTTTTTATCTACATCTCAACAGACTAATGCATAAAAAATTGAATCTAAAATCTGCTTTAATTCAAACATAAACCAGGCCCAAAGCTCGACATCTAAACCTGAACAAAACCAAGCCTAAACCAGATCTAAACCACCAGTAGCACAAGCGCACGTACGAGACTCACTGACATCCATCTTTCTACCTGAGCCGGCCTCCGATTGGCTGCTCCTCACAAACAGGGGGCGGGACAATCCTCTGGTGATCTCATTAAGTAAAATGACTGTCATCAATCTCCCTCCCAAGGTCGCTCCGTCGTCTATAAAAGGCTCCGGGGTCAAAGTGCAACCCATCTCCTCATCTGCTGCTTATTATACAGTACCTGCCCCCCTTTTGTGTCCTGCTAAATTTAAAACTCCGGCCCCTGAAGCCGCCGCGCTCTTGAGATTTCCACGGTTTGTGCAAAATAATGTATTAAAACTCGACGATATTTTAGCGGGAAGAAGAATATATGCGATCGTTATTATTGACTTTGGGGGTTTGTCGTCTAAATGTCATGGGGGTGTTATTGCATTGGCTTTCATGTTCTACCGCATGGCATTAAACTTGTCTGTTTCCGTGGCGACAGTAGCAGGTTACAGTCCAGATCTGCGGAGAAGCGGCGCCGCGCTCAGGAACAGCACGTGTTTTTCAAGGAGCCATAAAACACCTGTAATTGAGTATAAACACGATAAATAAGTTCGGTGACATCTCCGTGGAGACAAGCAGGTGGCAAACCCTCCACCAGGAAAGTTACACAGTGCCTCTTTAGCTCAAATGTTATATTTTTCGAAATTTCTTATAATTACTACAATATAGTGTTGCCACATAACGATATTACAATGTAAAACTCGAAACTAAGGTATAGGCTCGATACTCTAGTCTAAACCAATTTCGAAACCACACAGTCTCTTTTTTCTTCACTCTTTTTTTAGACGATAGAATTGTACAGATAAGAATATTCATCTTGTCTTCTTATTTTAAAGGGCCCATGACAGGTTGGGCTACTCATTTAACCAAAATGTAGTTCAGATTAACATTTCAAAATTAGCTAAAATTATTTACACATTTTACACAGTTTTCGCAATTTTTAGCTTTTTAATTTTACATCCTGGTTGTAAAAGATGACATCACGCTAGGAAATTACCATAGCAACCACACTGTAAACTGGGCCAAAACTCATCTAATGTCACATTTTTTTGATTTGACAAATAAAAATAAATGTGAACAACTTTAATTTTGTTGAATTAATGTTTAAATGGTCAAAAAAGTAGTGTATTTTGTGTAAATTCTGCATAACCTTTGTCTCCCCAGTGTGATGTCATCAGTTTGTTTACTTCCTGTATTTTTCAACAGGTTTTTCAACTTTTTTCCACAAACAGTCACCTGATTGGTGTAAAACTATAATTTCTATTTACAACAAGTATTAATACACTAAATAAAGCCAAAATTAGAAAATCATAGAAACCCGTCATACGCACTTTAAGTCGTTTTTGTTGTTTGGGTAAGACGTGTTGTATTGTCTGTGATAGAAAAAACAACAATAACGAATAGAATTATATAAAATTTACACAAATGAATAGTCCTTTCATTATGTTACCATGTGGTCTTAAACTAGTTCAGATAAAGCTCAAGGTCAATCTACAACTGTTCAGGAAAGTCAGTCCTGTTTCTGTTTTCCTGTCTCTATACTTCCAATGAGTGTTGATACTTCGATGAGTATCTAATTTTTTCCAATACTTTTGACAATGCTCCTAAATACTATGTTGACTTGGGATGTCACAAGTATATATTTTGGTGAAGAACATTTACAATTGTCATAATAAATTCACTTTCATTCTAAAAGTGCACGATGAAACTTTGATCGGAGGAGCGACACTTTCACTTTTACTGAAATAAGGAAGTACAATCACACACAAAAACATTTCATGTCACCAAATATAAAAAAGAGAGCCAGGGTTTATCAGGAGAGTTGTCTTCGAGTCGACGTCAGGAAAGTTAGTTTTCCGCTCCAAGACAGCAGGGGACGACAACGTGAGCTTCAAACGCCCCAAAAATACATTTACAACCACCACACGGACTTACAAAGAACGTTTAATAAGGTAAAATGTTACTTAGTTCTACTTTAAACTTGCATTTTTTAATTGCTTCCTGCTGTGTAGATCTAACCTGCTTGTCTCCATGACGACAGATACGTTTAATGCCATACTTCCGAACATTCCTGGCAAAGCAGCAACATCTCAATGAAAAAATTAAGAAAAATTATATATACAATGCAACTTTTAACTGAACGTTTTGTGGGGAAGTAGGCGAAAGTGATCAAAAGCAGGAGGCAGACTCAGAAATTTCCATTTTTCCCATTTATTCCCGTGGCAAAAAGTGCAGGAAATTATACATATTTACAAAAAATAACTGTGCTTAACTGAAATCAAAAGCAACAGAACTTAAGCAAACTGAAGAAAAACCCCTACAAAGGTTATAAAAATGGCCGCCATGAGGCCGTCCTCCTCTTTGACCAGACCATGTGGTGGACAAGGTTTGTTGAATTGAAGTTAACAGAAATACAAATTTAAACAAATAAACATATTAAAAAGGAACTTATGTGTTGTGTAATAATTAACTAAAAAGACTAAACAAAACAAACCCGGGATAGTCATGTTTAGCAGTTTAGTTGTATATGGGAAATTGAAAATACAAATTAAAGGTGATTAAAGGGACAAAGACCCACTTTGTCACACATTCAAATACACTTCATTTCTGCGCAACTTAATTCAGTCAAACTTTCTGATTAAACAAGAATACAGTACAATGGGAGCCTTTTCTTTGTGCGTAGAGTTTAATTATAGTTTGCTTCTGCGTCTCCATTAGAAATAATTACACATCCTGCTGTGAAATCCCAACCACGACTCGCTCTAAAGTTGGATCAGACTCGTCGTGTTTATAACCCGGTGAAACTTTGCTCGGAGACATGTAAAAAGTGTGACTCTGGAGATTTGGTGCGTCGTGCTCTCGCTGGCCTTTGTGAAATGTTTTAATCAGGTGTGAGAGTGAAGTGAGACGGGACATCTGCGCCGCGGGAAGCTTCTAAGTTTAGTCCAGTCTGTTTGCTCCTATTTATAACCACAGAAAAGAAGAAGAAGATGAAGATACCTAAAGTTCCTCCCTGGTGTCTGACAAACAAAATGTCAAAGCCCTACAGGAAAGCCGACGTATGTGACATTTACTTTCAAATAATGTTGTTATTTTGATACTTGCAAAACCAAAATGTCTTCTTTTTTCTTACTCTAACTGCCTTCTCCTGGATGTTGAATTCATATTTCTCTCACAAATAAGATTCACATTGGAAATAAGGCAATAAAAGATGAGAAAACCTTTATTTTTTTGTCACGCAAATTACAAGGACTTAAATCAGTTTTTTGTGTGAACTAAACAGCCCTGTCACATTTAGGCACGGGACGATATTGAAATTTTATGTCACGATTATAATGGCCAAAATAATCGCGATTAACGATAATATCACGATGGTTATCAAAAATTGTTTGAAATGTGACATACAAAGACCTAACTTTCTCATAATAAATAACTTCTGACATATTTGTATTTTATTATAAGTGAAAATAAAAACGATCTAGAAGAAAACGTAATGGATAAGTTGCTCTTTTTCTGCACAATCTGCTGACAAAATGGCGATTATCTTTGTTGGCGATTACAACGATTATTGTCTTCTCTTTTTATCACGATAAACAATATTATTGTTTATTGTCCCATCCCTGGTCACATTATGAGACGATCGAGCCCATTCGTCAATATATACTTATCAAAAAGGATAAGTTATTGTACTTTTGTCATACTTTCTTTCCTAAAATACACATTAAAGCGTTCATAACAGGTTAAACTACACATTTCACTAGAGTTGGGCACCGAAAAGGTCAGAAAAGAACAATATTTGTATAATGTGGGCCATTAATTTACACTTTAAATACATGCAAGAGTGTAGAAACCGAAAAAAAAGAATTGTTCAGGAACCGGAATCGAAAAGCAGCAAAAAAACGTAACGGTACCCATCCCTACATTTCACTAAAACGTAGTGATTATATTTAAGATTTTACTAAACAGTACTTGACATTTTTCGTAATGTTTATAATGTTAAAAATGAGCAGCAAATATGACATAGTTAGAGGTGATTCAACCCAGTCTCCAGAAAAATACAAACACAATTTACGTTTTTGTATTTACATTGTACACTTTTATTGTCAAAATATGTTCAGAAAGTTCGTCTGTGAAAAACATACACATTTAAGGGTTTATTATTGATAAATATGTGTTGATGTGACATTCTTATGTAATTTAATTTGCAGAAAGTGATTGTACATTTTCCGTTGAGACTCTTGCAGCATCATTTCCAAAAACGTAAAATGTGTTAATTTTCATAGACGCATTTATTCTACGTACTTTGACAACAGAAACGCACAATAGCTACGTAAATGGATTCACAAAAACGTAAAGTATGTGTGTACGTATTTTTCTGGACATTGGACTGAAGTAATTACAACTAAAACTGTTACCTAGCAACCATACTGCAAAGCCAAAATCTACAGAAATTAAACAATAGTTAGGAATTGACAATAAATATACTAGATATTACTAGAAACGCCTTTATTTTGTTGAATGATCATTTAAAGTGGAAATTGTCCCTTGGTATTAATGGTACGTCGCCTATTGATGACATCACAAAGGGATTGTGTTTTAGCTCCACTTCCTGTAATTTTCATCTTTTATTTCTCAGTTTTTCTTTACTAGCTGATGTGAAACTATGATCATTATTTACCACAGGTTCTATCCCAACAAACTAAGTCATAATTTAAAACAAAAACATGAAAACCTGTCATATGTGCTTAAGGTTTTTCACTGCTTTTGTCTGACGGGTGACAGTACAGTTTATAGTTTAATTGTGATTCATTCCTGCCTTTTCCAGTGACAAAAATACGGCACGGCGCTGTCAAAGTCAGATTAATGTGACCTGTTCAGACTAGAGTGACTTTGCAAAAGGTAAGATTTGAATCAGATTTAGTACCGAGCTTGGGGCGCATTCAAAATAGAAAATCTTATTCGGGATATTCACGCTGGTTAGTCATTTATTTATCTATTTAGGTGAGAACCCAGTGAGATCGAGGCGTCTTTTTCAAGGGAGAACTGGGGCAAGTGAAAATACAGCAGTGCACAAATAGAAAAGTTCACACGATTAACAGAAGGAAAAGAAAGATTGGTGAAAGAAATTGTTTTTTGTTGCAACTATAGATGTGGCAGTTGCGCCCAGTGCCACAATACGTTTAAGACGTCTCATTTTTGTCACCCTTCCACCGGAAAAAAGTTCCCGATCAGGAGCGTCAGAACTTGCGCCTCTACTCATGACTGTCCTTGTGGACTCGCGTATGTCGGGAAAACAACACGAAAACTCAACCAGCGTTTAAAGGGCCCATGACAGGTTGAAATACACGTTTAACTAAAATGCAGTTAAGATTAATATATTCAAATTTCTACTGAAATCTGTACACATTTTACCCCCGTTTAGCTATTTTTAAAGTTTGCAATTTTACTTCTTGGTTGTAAAGTATGACATCACGCTAGGAAATTACCATAGCAACCACACTGTACACTGGCCAAAACTCATCTAATGTCACAGATTTATTTCATTTGGCAAAGAAAAACGCATGTGACGCTTTTATTTTGTTGAATCAATGTTTAAAGGGTCAAAAAGGTTGTTTATTTTGTGTAAATTATGCATAACATTTGTCTCCCCAGTGTGATGTCATCGGTTTGTTTACTTCCTGTAATTGTCAACAGATTTTTCAACTTTTCTCCACAAACAGCGACCTGATTGGTGTAAAACTACAATTTATATTTACAAGAGGCATTAATACACTGAATAAAGTCAAAATTAGAAAATCGTAAAAACCCGTCATACGCCCTTTAAGTGAACACAAAAGCGCCATAAGACGCCAAGATCCTGACTCCCCGGTGGCGGTTCATTTTAACCAACTCAAACACGACGTATCATCCCTTCGTTTTAATGGGATTGAACAGGTATGTGCAGCACCCAGAGGGGGCGACCACGACCTTGTGTTAAAAAGACGCGAAGCCTATTGGATTTCCACTTTACAAACGCTCAGCCCGTGAGGCTTAAACGATGAACTATTATTTAATGTAATGCTATGATGTTTGAAAAAAACACAATTGTCTGTGGTTCTCCCCCCTCCAAGTTGGAAGGGATAATCAACACAAACTGTGACACACTATTTCTTCTTTGAATTGAAATTGAAATTGAAATAATAAAAAATATATATGCACAATATCATTAAAATTATTGTAATTATTATTAATGTAGTTTTATGTATAATGTGATGATGGAACAAGACTTACACACTTATAATTGTGATTGGGTCTGGTCCACCTTTGTGATTGGTTGATTCTATTTTTGGGGGGCAGTCCCTTAACTCAGTGTTTCCCAACCAGGGGTACGGGGACCCCAAGGGGTACGTGAGGAATTACTAGGGGGTACTTGGAATGGTTTCAGGCTTTAAATGGAGATGAAATCTACTTTTATTTGACTGAAAATGTGTAATTAGTTTTAAATTTAGTATCTTTTTGGAGTATCTTGGACCATAAACAGAATTAAAACAACAAATATAATGTCATAATTAACTGTATTCAACCAGTAAACCCATTTATTCGCCCAAAACTCAAGTTAGGGGGTACTCCGAGTGTGAGACATAGCTTAGGGGGTACTCCAGACAAAAAAAGTTGGGAATCACTGCCTTAACTTATAAAAAGGGAGCTGAAGGGGCTGTCCTCGTACCTGAAGAAGGTCAGAGGGACCGAAACATTGCACGAATAAATTCATGAAGAGTGAGACAGTGTGCGGGAGTCTTCTTAAACGTCTTGAAATAAATAGTTTAAAATGACAAACAACGCAACAAATCTGACGTGACTGATCATACAGAGGGACATGATCAGAAAGAAATCAGATCATTTTGACGTTTACATGTCATTTTTTCTATCTTCTAAGTCCAAATCTCTCCTAATAATCCGATTTTGTCACACGTTCACCCAGTGGCGGACTTAGGTATTTGGGGGTCCAAGGCAAAATTACGTACAGACCCCTCCTCATCAGGTGTGATTTTTCATAACTTCATGTCATGAACAACAACAATTTTGTTTTACATTTTAAAGCTTATTTTAAAGAATATTTAAGAAATCAGACTATAGTTCTTGTTTGTTGGTGCATTTTAACACATTTGCACCTGATGCTTACATGCCTTTCATTAGAAATGTAATAATTTTATATTTTATTTACTATTTAGTTTTATTTTGTTGGTCTTTTTCTTGTCTAAAAGTAAACTGCACTACTTTACTTACTTTACTGTGATATTTAAAAGCAACTGGTGTCTTGTGTCTATGATGATCAGGGGCATCTGATTGGGGGCCCCTTCAGGTTGGAGGCCCAAGGCAATTGTGGCCTGTTGCCTAACGGTAAATCCGCCACTGCGTTCACCTTTAAAGCGAGTTGTACAGGCTTTCTCCTTTTCTTTATCAGTTTCTTTTGTTTGCTGAAGTCATGTCGAAGCCTCTGACATGTGGCTAATGAAAGCGCTGCGTATCTGCTCCTCTGCCGCCGTGAATTATCCGCCGCATGAATCACGTCAATCTATGAGTCACTTTTAATGGGCAAACACTTTCAAAACACTTTCAGCTTGGTGCATCTCCAAAAAGCGCGTTTCAAAAATTGATTCGGCCGCAGCCAGCTTCTGCATCTCTATTTGCAAAGATTACTCACTCCCCTTTGGTTTGCGCAATTAATTAATATTGTCGATGATTAATTGTCTAATCTAACAATCAACCGCGCAGTGCTGTCGCCGGTGGAGACGAGGGAAATTGCGCTGGTGTTTCTCCGTGTGAAAATGCGTGGTTATTTGATGAGGAAGTGGACTATTATGTGCGCTGTTGTGGGGGTTTTGGGGTTGAAATTAGCTGCCTGCTGATCTGGAAAAGGAGAGAGGAGAAAGAGCCTTGTTTGCTCGTTTGTGTTTTCTCGTAACGCAATTTGAATGTGAAGGGGCCGGCTGTGTTTGGTTTAGTTTACGTTTTGTCATTAGTCGTTTCTATCAGCGACAGTGAAAGGTGCGTAATAAAGTGGTGAGGGTTTAAGTGTTGGGTAAAAGGAGGAAGGAGGAGCAGAAGTGAAGAGAGTGAGAAACGCTGAATGATTTGGGGAAATAATTGAATTGCATTTTTTTCTGATGTGCGTTTACTTTGCATTTGAATGGAAAACGTTTTCTTATTTGTTTGTAGTAGAGTTGAAAGATTTGGAAAAAATATCTAAGTGTGATTGAAGTATTGAGATTGTGGAGTATCAGAATATCATTACTTAAAGTTCAATTTTTAATTTTGACAAATGGACTGAAATATATAGACCAGGGGTGTCCAAACTTTTTCCATCGAGGGCCACATATTGAAATATAGACCAAGCAGAGGGCCTCAAATCAATCATGAAACGTTCAAAAAAGCTGCATTTATCTGATGTTTTAAGCACCACCACATCTACATTCAGTCTCATTGCCTTAATATCAGGTCTGTATTGCACCAAAATGTTAGTTATTTAGGTTAGAATTGTAGAAAATCTGAAATGTGCTGTAAATAGTACTTATCAGGACAATGTAGGCCGGTTCACCAGGAAGCCTAAGGGCCAAGAAAAATTGGTTTGAGGGCCGCATTTGGCCCCCGGACATGCCTGACATAGACCAATGAACTGACAAAATAATAATAATCCCACACTGCAAAAAAGGCCTATCAAAAAATAAGAAAAATAAACTCAAAATAAGATCTTTTTACCCTAATTTAAGTGAAATTATCTGACAGTGGAATAAGATTATTTTACTTATCAAGTTTACTTAAAACAAGTCAAATAATGTCAATTTGACGTAGTCCTGTCAAGTGAAAAAATCTTAAAATTGGACTTTTAAGATTAATTTGCTTAATTCAAGTAAATTTAACTAAGTTAGATAATCCCCTTACCCTATACAAGATTGTATAGATCTAAACTACAGTTTTGGCAGATTTTAGACAGACTAAAACAGATGGTTCTTCAAAAATTGCAGACTTTCTAATTTGGAAATTGCAGTTCTGTTTTGATTGTGTTTAATCTTGTATATATATAATATAACACTGGGCTGTAGAGGAGTCAAATAAGTAACTCATATGACTCATTACTAACATGTTTCTTTCCATTTATTTATTGCATGGGATGTTTTGTGTATTTGATTATGTATATTTTATTTAGAATCATGTACGATTATTTTGCTAATCAATGAATCTAGTCATTTTTCTTTCGATGAATTGATTAGTTGTTTAGAACCCAATTCACCTTATTCTGCCCCGCCCACTTTTGCCGTTTTTGCCACAGATACGCACTTTTGTTGTAAACGCACTTCCATTTGACGAGAACTCTGTTAAAGCTAATGACGAACGAGGGAAAAGTCTCACCGCTAAAATGTTACATAAAGTAGATTGATTTGTGTAAAATGTTTAATGAACACGAGCAACAACAAGTCACAACGCTCCGATTTCCTGAGGCCTGAAAACGTCTTTTTAGTCCATGTAGAACTTATTTTCTGTTGAGCTCGTCTGCTCCGTGTAAACAAATACAACGGAAACAAGACGGCGGCGCGTACGGCAACTTCAGGAATAAGGTGGATAGCCCTGTGAATTAGAGACGGGCAATATATCAAAATATAGTTTGGTTAAATTTGTTTTGAAGATGCATAACATTTGAGTTTCAAGTTTATCGTTTGTAGTGAAAAGTGCTACAAAAAGAGCTGATTAAAACAAAATAAACGGATTAAAAGCAGTTGTCTTTCAAATAAGACTAAAATATGATATTTCTGCACTTTTGTGATGAATGTTAGTCGAGTTAAGACAATTCTTTGCATATCATTTGTTTGAGCAGGTGCGTAGGAGAAGCCGTGCATAACGCTCGACAAAATCTGAAAGAGAAAAAATCCTGCACTGGCTGCTCGCAAAAAAAGTGAAGTTTTATTTACAGCAGGGCAACGTTTCAGCAGGTAGTTGACCATCTGTAAATAAAACTTCAGTCGAGCTTTAACATTTCACATATGTCTGATAATTAAACCTCAATTAACACATTTCTGTTGGATCGAGATAATAAAGTCTGACTATCATTATTGTCTTCATCTCTCATCATAATTTCCGATTGATTTATTTCAGCAAAATGTGATTGTGACAAACAGGGCTTTGCATACAGGGTTGTGTCACTCGATCTGTACATTTTCAACAACACTCCACAATGCCAGCAAAGCACCTGCTCTTCGCACCCGAAAACCCCCATCTCCTCGCGTTTCGATCCGTCGTGAGGTGATTCTGCAAAGACAAAAATATTCCGCTCAGCACACAAATTTTGCAACCCAAATTTGCTGAGAGGGGCTTTGATCCGGCATCACTGGCACCACTTCAAGCCAAAGCACAGAGCCCTGGAGCAGAGTTAATAAAGCGCTCCTGCAGCTCGGAGCGGAGTGGAGCGTGGGCGTGCCAGGCCGGGTTCCCCCCTCTCTCTCTCTCTCTCTCTCTCTCTCTCGCTCCACGTGCCTCGCTCTCCAGGGGCTGCCCCCGCACGCCCGCCCCTCCAGCTCTGCCCCACCAGCACCACGCGGCGCTCCATTTTAGGGCAGGAGGCTGGGATGACATAACCAGGGCTTTCCTCGGAGAGACGTGCGCGGCAAACGGCGATTGTTTACAGATAATGCAGATGTGTCGGGAAGATTGTGCCGGATTCACGACGATTTGAGGTTTTAAAGAGTTTGTGCCTGGATTGAAGTTGACAAAAAATCAAAAGGCAGACACTGATTGGCAAGAAAACTAGAATTGAAATTAGTTTAACTTTATAAGGAGTATGAATAATGACAAAAATCATATACATAGAGCAAAATCTGGCTTTTTCTTAATAGTTTTAGAATTTGAACAGAATTAGTAAATGACCACTTGATAATATTTTAAGAAAATGTCATAGTTTTGTGTTAAAAATTACATTCTCTTGTCTAAAAAAAGTGCATGAAAGTATCAGAATTAGTATCATGTATCCAGCGTTTCCCTGAGTATCGACATTGAGTTTGAAATCGTTGTATCATGACCAGGATTGTCAAAAGTATCATCAATCAGCATCAAATCTAGACTCATTTGAGCAAGTATAAATACTAATAAAAATGAAAATCAGGCAGGGCAAAAGTGGACCTTTCAGTTTTAGAATTATCTTGAACTTTATCAAGGTTTGAAAAGAAAAACACAAATTATCAGTAAATCACAAATGTATAGTGTTGTTGTTGTTGTTGTTGTTGTTGTTATAATGGAATTCAATGGGGGAAAATGGCGCTAACAAAAAAATGGGAGAAAATACAAAAACCTGTTTTTTGCACAAAAATCTAAAAAACATCAGAGCTGTTTTGTTACTGACCTTTGACATTGTCCAATAAATGTAATAAAAGGTAATGACAAACTCAGCTTAACATTTAGATCAACATTTTATTTGGAAAATTGACAATTATTTTCACCAACTGTGATTTTGGTTTTTCATTTCAATATTAAATGATTTCTTTTTCAAACTTTTTTTGCTTAAATCTGTAAATCCACTTACATTCTGACAAAAATAAGACAATATTAGACAAACAAAATGGTAAAATCTTGTGGGGAAATTCCACTTTAGTTAAGTGGATTCACAGATTTAATCAAAAACGTTTGAAAAATAAATAATTTAATCAGAACTTGTTAAAGACCAAAGAAAGTATTCTGTGTTGGAAATGGCCTTTTTTGTCCAGCTGTTGTATCAAAACCACTATCGTAATCAAGTTTGAAATGTTACCATCGACAACACCTGCAAAAAACATCTTTCACTTTGTTCAATGTAAAACAAACAGTTATTTGTGGAAAAAGAGACTCAAAATTACCTGCGCATTTGAAAAGGAACTGTGTTGGATGAGAATTACCCCAAATACCAAAGAAAGTCAGTTTTAGAGAGAAGAACCAACCTGTGACTGAACCTCAGACCGTTGTTTCTCTGTCATGGTTCAACATCAGACGAGGGACAGTTCACTCTGAAACCTGCTCATCGCCTTTGAGTTGTCGCTTGTAAAATGCTTTATTTCAATTTATTTTAGTCATGAATCACATTTTATGAACAAGTGTAGTATAAAAACACAACAGTCTGCCAAATGTGAATGCTGTTTACTTCAGCAGCAGAAAGTAGTCCCAGTGAAATGTATAAAAGCCCACAGTACTAGTATATTGTCTTTAAATTGGATCAGATGTCTCACAGTTTTATAATCTGGAGTTGTGGATGACTCATACCAGTTCTATAGTGTAGTTGTGCTATTTATTTTTTTGTATTTGATCTAGATAATAAGATCAGAATAAAATCAGATTTAGTCCTGTTTAAATTTCAGTTTAGACCATTTTCTTCGAGTCTACGGAGCTCAACTGTGACTAAAACCATTCTAAAACTTTACAAACGGCTAAGCGATTAAAGCATTTTGTCAAATTTAAGTTTTACATGTGATTTTGGACTGAAAGCAACCACATTCGTTAGTAGTTAGTCAAACGTTTACCCAAATCAAGGAATTCTCATGTAAACTCCAAGCTTAAAATAACAAAACATTGTAAATACGACCAATTTTTTCACCCAAATGGCAGATAATTCAACGTAAAATAAGAGGCGAGGCATTGAAACCAGTTATATATCGAATAACGCAGATAGTTTAGCTCTAACAGGTTCAATAAATGTACATAATCTGCTCGAATCAAGAGGAAGGATGTGGTATTCGCTTTGTGCACAGTATGGAGGCAAAGTTGTTTCATAAGTGCCTAAAGCGCACATTGGCAAAGTCATCCGCTGTGTTATTGCTGTGGCAGGAGCGCCGTGCTCCAGGGAATAGACCGATCCATCACTGCAATTAGCCCGGCCCAAGGTTTCCCCGTGCATCGGCCACCGTCTCCCTCACTCTTCTCTGGCAATTTATCAAGCGCTGAATATCCTCCGCTGTGTTTTATCTCCGTGACTTTAACGTGGGTTTGCTCTTCTTAAAGGACAGTGGAAGTGCTTTGTGGTCCTTTTCAAATATAGAGCCGGCGAGGAGGAGGTTCAGCTCGGTTGAGACAAATGTTGGAAGTCTGCGTGTGTTTTAGTTTTGGTCCGAAGCTGAACTCGGCATCAAACTAACTTCAGAGGTGTGGATTTGTGAGCCGTGACTTAGACTCGACTTCATAAAACACACTACGACTTCGGACTTGACTTCGACTCTGAACCCTTTAACTTCAAACAATTTCTCATTAAAAATGTTTGAGGATAAAACAGACAGAAATGATGGTTATTGTCAACAAATTCACAAACTATAAAGCTTCGGCGAGATGCTGCAACACAAAACAATGAATGATGATGCTGATTGTTAGATGGATGGAGATCAGTGCTTGATTTTAACAAACTGGGACCATTTACAAAATCCATATAAACTGCAAAAACAGTTAATTAAAAAAAGTTAAAAAAAAGTTAATTTCGTATTTAGTATAAAGACTTAATGGTCTCATATTTTGTTTGTTGTGTTTCCCGTTTCACAATCTACATTTTTGCACTGGTGAAAGTACTCAATTTTGTTACTCAAATAAAAGTGCAAATACATGTGCAAAGAATTACTCAAGTAAAAGTAAAAGAATCACATTTAAAAATCTATTTAAGTAAACGTGTTGAAGTACCTGTTCGAAAATGTAGTTGAAGAGTAAAAAGTAAAAGTATTTCATGCAGATTATGACCAGTTTTACTTATTAAATTGCCTAATTTTGGTAAAGAATTGTGCTTAATTTCTGTGTGTATATTGTTTGTTTGCTTATTGTTGAGCTTGAAATCAAAACCTTCAGGCAGAACGTCACCATCAACGAGCTAAAAATAACCCTCGAACAAAATTAAAAGTACTTTCTACTTCTTTTCAGTCCAGTTAAAGAATATAGTAGAGTAAAAAGTACAGATAGTTGGTCTCAAATGTAGTGAAGTAAAAGTAAAAACTATTCACTGTAAAAACGACTTAATTAAAGTACAGATACCTAAAACATTTACTTAAGTACAGTGCTTTTACTTTTGTACTTCGTTACTTTCCACCAGTGCATGTTTGATAATATTTTTCGTTAATATTCATCACATAAGTGCATTTCTGAGGTAAACCGTTGAAGTATAATAAGATCAGAGACAGAACACGTCCTGGAGCAGAGTCACCTCAGCGTCGTGTCACATTGTCACACGGTGCTGACTCTCAGAAAACCCTGCCTCCCGTTTTAAATTATTAAAGCTAATAAATGCACGAATGAAAGAAATAACCCCTTTTTGAGGTACAAGTAAGACTAATTGAAGGTTAAAAGGTTACAAATGTTGATTTTTAATAATATGGGACCTTTAAAAAGCACATGACTTGACATGACTTAAAGGGCCTGTACCTGATTTTGAACAGTGAGACAGAGCGGTTAGCCCCGCCCACATAGTCCTTCTTTTCACCCAATATTGCACCATGACTCAGAAAAGACAGTCTGGGATAGTCTTTTGCAGTTGTTTCCATACAGTTCTTCTAACTCTTTTAACAATTTTAGCACTTTTGAAACTGACAGAGAATCTAGCAGTTATTTTCCCATGATTCATAGTGTACAATGTGCCTGATTGGCTGAAAAGAGGTGACCCTGGCAAATAAAGTGTGTTTATAAAATGCACAGATTATACATTACAAACTCAATGTCTTTCCATAAAGTTGCTTCTATCAAACAGAGGATTTTTCTTAACTGGAGTAAATAGAAAACAGGCACAGGCCCTTTAACTTGTGGGCCATAAACTTAGGACTTGACTTGAGATCAAAGAACAAGAAGGTCTCGACTCTGATTAATTGTATTTTATTGTATTTAGATTCTATTTTCAAAGGATAGACCACACAAATTGGAAAAAACAATTCATACGTAGGAAGCAGATTTTCTTTATTTCTCTTTAAATGTATTTTCTGGCACAAGTCAATCATGGACTTAGCTTGTACGGATTGTATTACATCGCCTTTTGTACCAGTTTATGTTTGTCTTACATATGCAGCTCGAAATAAATAAATAAAAATGTATCTATATCTGAAGAAGCAACGCAAGGAAACCCAAATGTTTCAATAATTTAGTTTTGTCAACATAAATAAAGCTTTTGTCACTTGTGGAGTAACCAAAACTTTTACTCAAGCTATATTGTTATATTAAATTCACTCTTCAAAGTACAATTATATCAAAAAAGTGAATGTTTTGGATGCATTCTTCCTCACAAGAGCCGTCTAATGTTGCAGAGTCACCCAAAACATGACAAGTTATGAGGAACACATGAATAAAAGAACATTTTTGAAGTCTATTTGAGTAGATGTTATTGGTTTATTCAACGACAAGTCTCAAAACGTCTGAATCTTTCAATTGGAGTTGTTGAAGTAATTTCGTTGTACAGTTTAAAACAACGTGTAAAGATCCGCTTCATTGCTCTCACTCGGTGTTTATTGCACAGTTGTTGTTATTTGAGAGTCACCAGCTAATCCCATTTTAATGCAGCGAGCTCTGAAAAAGCAGCAGCAATAAAGGTCCAGAGATGTCCGTGGGCGGGAATCGAACAGCCTCTCGTCCACAAAGAAAACAATGACAAACTGCTGTGATTTATTACCGATCAAAGTGTACAATACAGAAGACAAAAACATGCTTAAACAGTATAAACGTGCATGTAGAAGTGACAAAATCCTGGATACTCATTCCAGAATCTCAGACCAATACGTGTTTTTTAAGATCTGTGTTGTCACAATAAGTTACACCATTATTTCCCGATACAAATAGTCGAAATGACCGTACTTTCTACTGCAAGCCAAGATGTTCTCTTAGAGCTTAGTCGCTGGGAGGAGCTCGGAGTTGAGTCAATGCTCCTCCACATCGAAAGGCTCTTATGAAAGGAGGCGGTTTGGACATCTGCTCCTCCTGAAAACCTTCCAGGATTGTTGTTTTCCAGACGTGTCTCAGCAGGATGAACCCCTGAAGAAGACCATGGACGTGTCAGCAGTAACCATAATCACGCCTGAAATAACATAAGATACATAAGCTGTGGTTGAAAGTGCTCGACTTACTTGAAAACATCACTGTAGTGTGTCAGTATTGGTCAAAATATATATTTTTTAAACTTTTTTTCTTCACTGTCCCCAGACTGTGGCTGCTTGTGTGTTACAGTTTGTCCTCTGTGCATCAAAATAGTCTTTTATAATAGACAAATGTATGAAAATGCAAATACAAAAGCAATTAAGCTAAAGAATTTGTCTGGCGGTATGGTTACATAATCATGGAACAAGTACATTCTGATATTAGTTTTTTGTAAAAGACAAAAGTTAATTTGTGGTCTTTACTTTAACTTACAGGAAAAAATATCCTGCATTTTTGTATTGCTATTAACCTTTAAACTCTTGAGTGCCTTAAATTTGCCATCTGATATTTTAAAACAAAAAAAAAGTTTCTTTTTCATTCTGTCGTGTCATCACTCACTATGAAATGACACTTACTGAGTGCATCCAGCCAGCAGATGGCGCCAGCACTAAATACATTCTACTGACGTGAGCGTTGAAAAGACGTTATGTTGCGGATTTGCTGCAGCAGTTATCGTGTTTAGACAACAGAAATGCTCAGAACGAGTTTAGCGATGATTTAAGGACTTAAAACAGTGACATAGATGATCCGAAAATACGCCACAGATAGAAGGAGTTCGCAAGAAGTGTGTTTGACACTCGGAGGGGGGAGGGTTTTCTGATAAACATTCCTCAAAACAGCGTGAATGAAGCTGAATGCTACTTCAGGTATGTTTTTGATGACAGAACATTGTTAGAACATGGTTTAAAGCTCAAAAAAGTCACTGAAGCAGAATATTTGTCCTTTAAAGCAGAAAAAAAGGTAACTTTGGCGACAGAGCTCCCCCTGCAGGTTTTTTTGTGAAACTACACTGCTTGTAAAAAGATGCAAAATGTTTTTCTTTTTTTTTTTTATAAGGAAGTATAATCACAACATTTCACGTTGCCAAATATAAAAAGAAGAGCCAGGGTTTGTCTTCAGGTCGATATCGGCAGGCTGGTTTTCCACCCAGAGACAGCAGGGGGCGACAACGTACACTTCAAATGCCCCAAAAATACACAAATGCAACCACCACACGGACTTATTCACCTTATTCCGGAAGTTGCCGTACGCGCTGCCGTCTTGTTTCTGTTGTATTAGTTTACACGGAGCAGACGAGCTCAACAGAAAATAAGTTCTACATGGACTAAAAAGACGTTTTCAGGAAATCGTTGCGTTGTTGACTTGTTGTTGCTCGTGTTCATTAAACATTTTACACAAATCAACCTACTTTATGTAACATTTTAGCGGCCAGACTTTTCCCTCGTTCGTCATTAGCTTTAACGGAGTTCTCGTCAAACGAAAGTGCGTTTACAACAAAAGTGCAAAAAGTGGCAAAAGTGGGCGGGGCAGAATAAGGTCAATAAAGACGTTTAATAAGGTAAAACTGTGATTTAGTTCTGCTTTAACACAAGGCTTTGCATGATTTTAAATGTGAAATATCGGGTTTGCCACAGCAGCAAGCCAAGCATCGTATATCAATAACGGCTCAAAAAAAAAAAAGTAATATCAGACCATTCCTAAATTGAACTGCTTGATGTACGAGGTAAAACGTGCACGGACTCTGCTTCTCTCACAGTTGGTCCCACATGTTACACAGTTTGAGTGAGAGCGAAGAGAGCGATGCGTGTTCATTCAGTCAGATTACCTGCCTCGCTCTCTTCATAATCCCCTCGCATTACCACGGGACACCGACAGCATGATTGACAGCTCTGCTCCTCCCTCACGCTGCGGCGCCCCCTGTGGGACATGCGCACCGGGACGTCCTGACAGCCGAGCAACAAGACGATCTGTCACACTAATTAGACTCGGTGCGCTGGACACAGGCTATTCAAATATATAGTTATTAGTACAATGTATTCATGAGGTCCGGCTGGAGAGAAATGATGGTTCTCAATATGTGGTACTGGTCTCCCCTGGAGGTTTGTGAGCGTCTTCTCTTTGCTGTTCAAGTCCTAATTAATTCTGTACTTCTAGATCAGAGCTTCAGCCCCGGGTTACAGTTCATTAAGGCTCAAATTAGTTCCTTTTCAGTCCTTCTGTTTGGGTTTGTCCTCGTGAAGGTCTGACAAGATTATTGGGTTAATTGGTAATTGTGATTATTAAGGACGCAATACAATCACAAGAACGAGAAATAATAATCATGAGAATCGTAGGCAGCAGCAGTGAGTCATTTCTGTTCAGTCTGCGCTCCAGTAAAGTAAAACATGTACTGTAGTGCTTTTTTAATCTGGTTGTTTACATGCCATTGTCAGTACTTTTTCATTCAGAAAGTTTGATTTAATAAAGACAGCGAATTAAGGATTTCACTATTCACCTTATTCTGCCCCGCCCACTTTTGCCGTTTTTTGCCACAGATACACACTTTTGTTGTAAACGCACTTCTGTTTGACGAGAACTCCGTTAAAGCTAATGACGAACGAGGGAAAAGTCTCGCCGCTAAAATGTTACATAAAGTAGGTTGATTTGTGTAAAATGTTTAATGAACACGAGCAACAACGAGTCACAACGCAACGATTTCCTGGAACCTGAAAACGGCTTTTTAGTCCATGTAGAACTTATTTTCTGTTGAGCTCGTCTGCTCCATGTAAACTAATACGACGGAAACAAGACGGCGGCGCGTACGGCAACTTCTAGAATAAGGTGAATAGTTTGGTCCCTAAAAATGTGAACTGTAAAAACCTTGACGTTTGTAATTTGTAACATTAAAATGTGATATTGTGGCTAGTCCTGACTTTTGTTTAGTCCAGATTTGTAGGTCTTCTACTTCTGGTTCCTTTTGGTGGATTAACTTTAGTATTTGCGAAAGGTTAGTGAGTAAGGGGGAAAAAATACAAAATGCTGTGATATATAAAACCTGAAAATGACTCAGTGGTCATACCTGCTCGTCAGTGCCTGATCCCGTCAGATCTTGAAGGCTGAGCAGGACAGGGCCTGGTCAGTACTTGGACGTGAGACCGTTGGAACACCAGGAGCCACAGGGGGGCGCCGGAGGAAATGCCGTTATGTCCTTAGGCAAGACAGTTCACCCACATTGCCTTGTTTCAATCTGGTGTGTGCGTGAGTGATTGGTAGTGGTTGGAAGAGCCGATGGTGCAGATTGGCAGCCTCACTTCCATCAGTCTGTGGGCCGTCCCAGGGCAGCTGTGGCTACAATAACAGCATCCCACCATCGACTGTGGAGTGAGAGAATAACGCGATGTGAAGCGTCTTTGAGTGTCCAGAAAGCGCTGGATGCATTATTATTATCCAGTCTCATTTTCTTTCACTATATTGTTTGGATTAAAAGTTTTTTTCTCTGAAGTAAAATAAATAAATTAGAGACAGGCTCTTTCAATTTGTTTGAAAAGATTGCTGTGCACTTTCCCGGAATATGCCACTGTATCACATCTATCTCGCAATCAACTTGGCCTGGCGTCCCCAGCTTGTCTCCATGGAGATACGATAAATGTCACGCTCTACGCGAAGCAGCGACATTTCGGGAAAGTTCCATAGCGCACCTTTAACACACAAGCATGAATAAATAAAAAAACAAATTAACACGAATGTGCGAGGAAAGCCTGTAGTTCTCATTCACAGCTTTCTCGTCTCTGATCCGTGCAGCTGATTCCGTTCGGCTGCTGCACGCTGAGCTAATCACGCCGCTCTCTATTGCCTCCGTCACTGCCATGAAAAACATCAGAGCTTCATTCATTATTCATATTCAAATAATGTACTGTAAGGTGAATGCCGGTCCCTTTGAGGAGGCCAAGTATCCCAGAAACGCCGCGATTAAGTTTCTCCTGTCTCGTTAATCTCGAGGAGCGGAGAAAAACAGCGCAGGTGCTTTGTGGACCCTCGTGTTTTCCCGTCAGGTTGTAAAGAAGTGGGCATCTGGAGCTGGTTTGTCCCGAGCCCTGAAGAGAGAGCGCCTTAAATCCAGGAAATGCATGGAATGAATGAGAGAGAACAAAAGTAAAAGGGCTTATTAAAGGTGCTCTGTGCAACCTTTTTGTCTGTCTGCAGTGAGATGTTATCCTTGTTTTGCCTGGAGTCTTTCACAGGGCGCAATTAAACATATTTATCTTTTTTATACTGAAGAAACAAAAGAAAGAACATGACACAGAGAGAGAACAAACAAGCACATGTGGCACTAGACCAGGGGTGTCCAAACTTTTTCCATCGAGGGCCGCATATTGAAATATAGACCAATCGGAGGGCCACAAATCAATCATGAAACGTTAAAAAAGCTGTATTTATCTGATGTTTTAAGCACCACCGCATCTACATTCAGTCTTAGTGCCTTAATATCAGCTCTGTCTCGCACCAAAATGTTAGTTATTTCGGTTAAAATTGTAGAAAATGTTAAATTTGCTGTAAAAAGTACTTCTCAGGACAATGTGGGCCAATCACCAGGAAGTCTAAGGGCCAAGAAAAAATGTTCTGAGGGCCGCATTTGGCCCCCGGGCCTTAGTTTGGACATGCCTGCACTAGACAGTCCAGTGTCTTGTTCATTTTTAAATTGCGTGTGAAAGAAGTTGAGTTGGTTGGTTTAGTCTTTGCCGGAACGTGTTTGCAGAGCTCTAAAGGCACAGGTGCAGGATTTTCTCCATAAAAGGACAGAATACGTTGTTCTTTGCAGAGGACATCTATTAGCTAAATATGTGCAGTCTTTGAAATTTGGTAATTGTGCCGACTCAAAGTGCTAGTTCGGTTTGATTGCAGCGCTCACGGCCCAAACTTTGAGCCGAGTTTAGTCCTGGTTATTGTTTTAGTCTAGTCTAGTCCATAGTAGTGTAGACGTTAATCACACGTTTGATAGATTGGGATTGCATCGTTTAATTGGATTGGCTAATTAGTTGGGTGGGGTTTCTTAATTGAGACAGTGATACCTCTGTCTGTCTATATTGTTATTGTTTTGTCTTTAATGGCACAGATTGTAAATATGTATCATTTATGTTCATTTAATCATTACGAAAAATAATTCTTACTTTGTTTTTGAAAGATTAATCGATAATCAATCAACATGAAGTTTAAAAAAAACATCAAATACAGATGATTATTTGTGTTCCTGCATCGCCCAGCTCTAAATCCAGGTTTAGTTCTGGGTTAAAAGTGCGAAGAAAGTGTGACTTTCTTCAGTGTATTTATACCTCTTGTAAATATAAATTGTAGTTTTACACCAATCAAGTCACTGTTTGTGGAGAAAAGTTGAAAAATCTGTTGACAATTACAGGAAGTAAACAAATTGATGACATCACACTGGGGAGACAAAGGTTATGCATTATTTACACCAAAAGAACTACTTTTTTGACCTTTAAACATTAATTCAACAAAATAAAGACGTTCACATGTGTTTCTCTTTGTCAAATGAACAAAATCTGTGACATTAGATGAGTTTTGGCCAATGTACAGTGTGGTTGCTATGGTAATTTCCTGGTGTGATGTCATACTTTGCAACCAGGAAGTAAAATTTAAAACCTAAAAAACAGCTAAAATGGGGTAAAATTTGTAAAGATTTGAGTAGAAATTTGATTATGTGTATCTTTACTGCATTTTAGTTAAATGTGTATTACAACCTGTCGTAGGCACTTTAAGTCCAAGTTTGTGCAAGTGAACGCAGCCGTTGTTTCACTAACTTTAAAATGATAATGCAGCAAACTGAAGATAATTCCCTAATACGTTTTTTTTTTAGATATATATTTATTCTAATTCAAAGCCATCAAAAAGCTTAATGAACATGACATTTATTGTATTTCCAAAACTGCAAAGATAACAGCACCACACACGTTTCTTCTTTAGCTTAACTGAATATTTCTGACAGGCACAATCACATTTATAGCTTATATTTTTAGTCTTGAATTGAATGGCCTTAAGTTAACGCGCTCAGGACTCGGTGGTGCGGCAGCGTTACTATGGCGATGTGCGCTGGTTAAAAATGACTCACCGACCGTTTACCGAAAGCTCTGTCGAAACCCTCCGCGCCTGTACCTGCTGTGACGCGGCGGCTGATGGGTTGCCACGGAAACGCTTTAGATTTACATTACATCTGAATGGGTTTTCACATCACGCGTTCGGTAAATATGGATGAGTTTCTGTCTCAGTGATATCAACGTCTTGAGTAAAGTTGAGTTGAAAAGCATTCTCTTTTCTGCTCATTTTGACAGATATTGAACAAAGAGTTATGTCCAATGGTGATTCACTGTATTTGTGAGCGATAACCAAACGAAACTTTATATTTGTTTGGGATTGGGTTTAGATATTTGCACTTTTTAGCACATTGGCTGTCGGCCATAAATCTTTAGCACAAGTCGGTATTTTGTTTTGGCCGAGTCGCTGCCTAAAGAATACACATAAAGCTGTATTTTTATACTTTATTCTCTAACTAACCCCTCTGTTCTCTTATTAGGCTTATTCCTGAAGTTGCCGTACACGCCGCCGTCTTGTTTCCGTTGTAGTTTACATGGAGCAGACGAGCTCAACAGAAAATAAGTTCTACATGGACTAAAAAGCCGTTTTCAGACGTCCAGGAAATCGTTGCGTTGTTGACTTGTTGTTGCTCGTGTTCATTAAACATTTTACACAAATCAATCTACTTTATGTAACATTTTAGCGGCGAGACTTTTCCCTCGTTCGTCATTAGCTTTAACGGAGTTCTCGTCAAACGGAAGTGCGTTTACAACAAAAGTGCAAAAAACAGCAAAAGTGGGCGGGTCAGAATAAGTCAAGTCAAGTCAAATTTATTTATAAAGCACATTTAAAAACAACCACAATGGCCCAAAGTGCTGTACAGAAGCAATATAAAATACAATAAGACAAAACAAAGCATGCAGACACGAGCTAAAATAAAATAATGCAATACAAATGTTCTGCTCAGCTTGTGTTAAAAGCCTGTGCAAACAAATGGGTTTTCAACAAAGTCTTAAAAATATTCAGAGATTGGGCTGTTCTAATGTCCAGAGGAAGACTGTTCCAGAGTCTGGGACCTGCCACAGAATAAGGTGAATAGACCTTATTCTGCCCCGCCCACTTTTGCCTCTTTTTGCCACTGATCCGCTCTCCTGTAGTAAACGCACTTCCTGTTTGACGAGAATCCCGAACGACTAACGAGGGAAAAGTCTCGCCACTAAAACGTTACATAAAGTAGATTGATTTGTGTAAAATGTTTAACGTGCGCGTGCAACAAGTCAACAATGCAGAGATTTCCTGGGCAGCCTGAAAACAGCTGGGAAAAAAATGACGGCGCCCACGGCAACTTCCGGAATAAGGTCAATAGGTTTGTAGTAAAACAGGGCTGTGGGTGAGTTTATAGTCAGTTTAAATGGTATAATTTGGGCAAATAGATCAAAATCTGCCCTACATGTCGGCCCAAAAAGAGCTTATCGACCATCAGAACAAGGCCATGTAAAAAAAGAACAGTTTGGTTGATCTCTAAAACTTATATTAAGATGCAGAGCTTAAGGTAATTTCAACTGCAATCACATCTTTGTCATTCAATAAAGACGCCACATTCTGAAACTGATGTAAAAAACAAATCAACTTTAGTCAGGTTCTTTTTGTTTGTTGTTCCCTCAAGTTTTGGCACTGTTTAACTTTCAATAGAGGCAGGACAACAGCGCCACCCGCAGTCCGACTTCTTCAGGACAGTATCCCAAAGTGTGTGAGAGTAAAAAGGCCCCCTCGTCCCGGTTTATCGCTCTGTGGGCAAACTGTCAGGTAAACAAACAAACTCTGCTCGATAAAAAGGTCAAATAAATGATTGAGAAGACCAAATGAACCTAATCTGACAAAAAATAACTAACTTATTTGTACTCACACAGAAAACATTAAACTTTTTGTCACTGTCTCATGTTGTTTGGCTCAGTAATTACAGAGAAATGAATAAGGCCATGAGTGACAAAATAGCGTTTTGATTTGGACCATAGTTCAAAGGTGCATTCTTGGTTTCATCCTGTTTTGAGCCCAGTCCTGATGTAGACTTGGTTTGGTTCTGTTATTCACCTTATTCCGGAAGTTGCCTTACGCACCGCCATCTTGTTTCTGTTGTATTAATTAACATGGAGCAGATGAGCTCAACAGAAAATAAGTTCTACTTGGACTAAAACGCCGTTTTCAGACTGACCAGGAAATCGTTGTGTTGTTGACTTGTTGTTGCTCGTGTTCATTAAACATTTTACACAAATCAATCTACTTTATGTAACATTTTAGCGGCAAGACTTTTCCCTCGTTCGTCATTAGCTTTAACGGAGTTCTCGTCAAACAGAAGTGCGTTTACAACAAAAGTGCAAAAAATGGCAAAAGTGGGCGGGGCAGAATAAGGTCAGTAGTCCTGGTTTGGTGCTGGTCTAGCTCCAGTTTGGTCTCAATATTGATGTGATTTCTTTGAATGCATTCTTTGCTATGAAAACCAATTATTTTATGAGATGCAATTTCAACAATCCATGAGCCTGACATCCAATTGCCAAAGTTTTCAAATTGTATATTCAATCTAATATCTTTTACACATTTAAAGGTGCTGTACCTGATTTTTACTGTTTTGAAACATGAAAAACACTTCATGTATCCAATTTTTTGCATGCAATGAAGTAAATTCTGTTTTGCCCCTTTACAGATAAATTGTAAAAGCACTTTGACCACAGCACTTTCTCTGTATCTATTTGTACTGCATTTTATTCTACGAGAAGCAGGAAGTGTGCATGCTAATGTTTGTTAGCTTTTACCAGGATTGCGGTGAATATTTAGGAAGCTGGGACTAGGCCTGTCATGATAATAACAATACCATCTTATCGTTCAATATATGATCGAGAGAACAATATATTTGGGGCTCAGTATTTATCGTGTGCATTTTCTTTGCCTTTCTGAACCTTTTCTTTGTCTTTTTGTTACAATTTGAGCTGTAGAGAGTGCAATAAGCAACTTTAATGACTCGTTATCGACACCAATGAACTACAAAAGTGTTTCATTGTGCTATTTGTTCATCGCAACTGATGTCTTTTGACAAAATTGCAGTGTTTTTTGGTGGATTCTCATGCAGTCAGTGACATAAAGTAGCCTCAGTATTATCGTTTATCATGATATTGTCTGCAGCAAGTGGTCGCACTTCAAAAAGTTGTCATTGTGACAGGCGTATGGACTTAAGGTTCCAAGATTAATCGTTACCAAATCGAAATTACAATTTGTATGGACGCAATTATCAATTTTTGAAGTCCCACAACAAACAAAAGCCCCTTGTTCTGCATAAATACGGCTAAACCTGTGCGAATATGTTGTATTTGTTCAGTCTTTTTGTCAATTCTCCTTGTGTTTAAAATGTGAACTTTCAACAGAACACCATTATTAAAACATAAATCGCAAAGAGAAATCACATTTAGATATTTTTCCCAACTCGTGCAGTAGGTAAGTGAGCACAAAGTAGTTCTGTGAAAATCAGTGAGGCTGTCGTCCTTTAGTCGTTTAGTCGATTAATCGGTCGTTGGTGTCTTAGTCGACCAAGATTTTTATGGCAAAAACAAGAAGAGATGAAGTGAATTAGCTGAAGATTTTGGAGTCTTAATGTATAAACACACCCATAAATACTCTCCTAGTGCTTTTCTGTATAAATAGGTGTTTTTGTATGAATTCCTCTGAGTTGTTTTGAGTGCAGTTTGGTTCAGATACATGGAAATACTTCACAGTTTTGATATATTTTTGCCACACCCTCTTTCAGTCGGTCGATAGGCCTGGACCAAGAATTTCTTAAGTCCTAAAAATCAACTTAAAATGAATACATCGTGACAGCGTTTCATTATCATCCTACAGTGTCTTCCTCGTTTACAGAAAGGAGACGACGAAACTATACACGAGTGTCGGAGTCATGAACTTTTATACCTCCTCTTCGCTCCGGGGCCTTGGACTATTTATGACACATGTGGCTTTCTGCGTGTTATACTGTCCACGCGGTAACCCAATCCACTGACTGTAGGAGCAGAGGAAAACGCAGGAGTCCTTAAATGTCACATTACTCAGCACGGTAACTCGGCGCTCGACATGCGATCTGTCAGGGCGCATCACCGTCCCGCTCTGAGCATGTGCAGTGCAGGCCCCGGCTCTGCACGTGCACCCCCCGACGCACGAGAGCCAGCTCAACCTCCGGGCGACCGAATGCAACTTTAATCAACTTTTTTTTTCTTTTGTGGATGTGCAGAGTGCATTCTTTCCCTTCGGTGGCTCTGCTGTTGTTCGTCTGGTCATGTTCAGGGGTAATGACGACCTGTGAACGGTGAGGGGTTGTTCTGATTTTGTAATTATTCACGATTACTGAAGCCAAAATGCAGTGGAATCTGGAATTTTCTTTCATTGTCTGACATGTTATTCATCAAGTTTGTGACTAAAGACGGGCAAAATATCAAGTTTTGAAGTTTTGAAGATGAAGTATATTGTTTCTTGTTAAAATACAAAAAATAAAACGTTGATTACTTATAAAAAATGTCAAATTATGTTGTAAACTTTCAAATAAGGTGAAACAAATAAGCACACTAATGCTTTGATTCAAAATATCTTCATTTACTTTGACTTATTGTAAAATATTCAATAAATATACTGCAAAAAATGTATTTCTAGATGAGTTAAAATGTCTTATTTTCAGGATATTAATCTTAATTTCAGATATTTTAACTATTTAAGAGATATTTATTTGATGGAACTAGATTATTTTACTTGTTTCAGACCGTTTCTGACTTGTTTTAATAAATTTCTTTCTTAATTCAAGCCAAATCGTCTGCCAGTGGTTTAAGATTATTTTACTTACCGCATTGGCACATTTTATTTTCTTATTTCAAGCTAAATTATCACATAAACAGGCAACAGAAATATCTTAAAACCAGTGAAATATTCTGCATCGCGTAAGAAATTAAATGTCATTGAAGCAAATCTACTCAAATCCACATAAAAATAGTAAATTCAAGTAATTTATTCAAGTCAGATAATAAGAAAACAAGGAAAGCAATACATCAATCCATGTTTTTCAGCCCCAACATGGATAAACAAGTATCTGACAATACTCTATAACGACTAAGAAAGTGCAGACAGACTGAAAATATCATGTTTTTCCTTAAAATAAAATGAACACATGTGAAAACTGGTCCAAATGCATCAACTGTTATACACCTTTGTATGAGATGAGCAGTAAATCCTCTCATTATATCATTATATCATGTTACAGAATGAACTTACTATGAGTCTGATAAGTAAATTCAAGCTCATTTAAACATTTATTACAAAAGTACAGCTGAAAAGGCAGAATGTACTTCAGTCGGATTCAAATATTGACCTTTAATGCCTTTTCGTGTAGCTTTTGTGAGTGAAACAGTGTGTGTAATGCCTCTGGATGAGTTTATCTCTCAGCTTTGAAGAATCTAACATCACAGAAGGAAATGCCCCTTTATCATTCAGCGCTGCTTCGGTGAACACAATGCAGCGCCTGGATATGGTCTGTGATTGAGGATAGCTGCGCCGCGTCTCGGCTTCAACTTTCTGAATATTTTCTTCCAAACTGTCACGAAACGCCTCGCGCTTTTGATATAAATGCTAAGAAGATCCGTCGTCGTTATCTACAGCGCGCCGTGCATTTTTTGACGCTTTTCAAGAACAAAACCCGTCGTAATCAGCTGCGCCGCGGCCCATCTGTCACATTAGCCTTCACATATTGTTTATCTCCGTCACTTAAACCTAATCACAATTGGACGCTAATAAGAAAAGCGGCCGTGCTCGTCGCTTTGGGAGTTTTGTGTTGTTTTCCGGCGCGCACGGTGACTACGCTCGCACTCAGAGAAATGATTTCCCATTGTGCATAATTAGGCAGAATAGTAAGATGCCGAATCATTGCTTTTATAATCAGCTGGATAACGTCCAATTGCCGCTGTTTTGACAAGGATGAGCCAAGGGAGGCGTATTGTTAATCCATTGTGCTTCGGTCCATTGTGGGAGACGGAGAGCCATTAACGGGGAATATTAACAGTGTATTTAACGATTATATTTACGATTATCGGCGAATGAGTACGGCCTTTCCTCGTGGACACATAGTACTCGGTTATGATGTTGTGTATTAGAGCCTATTGAATGTTTACTGTGTTTCGTTCATTCTCCTGAGCTGTAATTAGAGGCCAAATGAGAGCCAAAACTCAAGGCAGCAGAACTTATTTGACATTTTCAAGAGCGAGTCAATTGAATAACTCAATTATTCATTCATTCATTCATTTTCTACCGCTTGTTCCCGTTGGGGGTCGCGGGTGACTGGAAAAATGTCTTGATTTCAGGATATTAATCTTAATTTCAGACGTTTAGACCAGTTAAGATTAGTTAAGACTGTTTATTTGATGGAGCTAGATTAATGTTGTTGTTTCAAACCGTTTCTGATCTGCTTCAATACATTGCTTTCTTACTTCGAGACAATTTATCTGCCATTGTCTTCAAATATTTCAGATTTTGCTAAAATCTTTTACAATTTTTACCCCAGTTTAGCCATTTTTTAGGTTTTTAATTTCACCTCCTGGTTGTTAATGATGACATCACACTAGGAAATTACCAAGAAACCATCCTGTACACTGGGCCAAAACTTGTTTGACAAATAAAAATACATGTGAACACCTTTATTTCATTGAATCAATGTTTAAAGGGTCAAAAAAGTAGTTTCTTCTGTGTAAATTATGCATAACCATTGACTCCATTGTGTGACGTCATCAATTACTTTAGTTTAGTTTATTTTCTGTAATTTTCAACAGATTTTTTCTCCACAAACAGTGACCTGATGGTGTAAAACTATTATTTACATTTATAAGAGCTCTGTAGCACTGTAACTTACTATTTCTTACCCCACTAATGTATTTTCTTATTTTAAGACAAATTATCACATGATATGTCAGAAATACCTTGACATCTGTGAAATATTTTCTATCACAGAAGAAAGTTATTAGGGTTTGGCAAAGTACTTTTAAGCTTTTCAAAGCTTTAAAAACTTTCAAGCATTTTAGCAAGGTAAGTTGATAAAATGGGACAAAATATTATTCACAATTTTTATTCTTGTCATTAAAATGTTTGGGTTTACAGCGGCACTTAAAATGGCTACTATTAAATATATTCAACATATTGTTTACTTCAGTAGAAGTATTTACATGAACATAAAATTAGTACTACTTTGAATTTGAACACTTTGAACACTACTACAAAATTATTTGTACTACTACCACTATATTTACTATAACGTGCTTCTTCCCAAATAATCTTAGGAAACTATATTTACTAAACTATTTTGCACTTGAACAGTGATTCAGGCTGCCTTTGGTGGTACGCGAGGTCCTCTGCAGTTTGATTATTGGTTTTATTTTGAGACAAATTTGGTAACGTTTTTCCCTTTTGGGTTAAATATTATTAAGAAGTACCTTGTCTACTACGTAAGTCTCATTTTCGACCTGGTTTAGCCCAAATTTAGACCTGATAAAAGTCCAGGTTTAGATCTGACGGTACTCAGAAAGCCAAAAGTATCTCAGGTGATGTATGAAACTTTTTAGAACCACTGCACTGAAAAAAACCCGAGTCAAGTGGTTCTGCAGCCTCAGCGTCTGAACAATTAACTGAATGTCCTCTCTGCTCTTTCCCCCTTTCCCATTGTGCTTCTCATCCAATTAAGCCCATGGGCAAGAAAGAAAATAGACTTCTCGTTTTTTTTTCTCATCCTTTCCAAGCTGCACTGGTGTCTTCATGAAGTGTGTTTGAACAGCCACATGCAGCGTAAGAATGGCAAAATAGTTGCACGCACTTCAGCGTTTGTGTATAACGGTATAATGAATCATCTCATTAGTCTAATTAGTGTTTGTGGTCCTCAAGTCACGGTCTAACTGCCTCAGAGGACACACCATTGTTTCCTGTTGTTTTCCCATTAAACTCAATCATTCGGCTCCGACTACAACAACTACATGTAACACTTTAACACAGCGAAGAGTCTCCTGTGACCTGTGCCTGCTGTACACCTGGAGCTACAGTTATTCATCTTAATTTCAGACATTTTGACCAGTTAAGGTTACTATTTATTTGATGAGACTAGATTATTTTATTTGTTTCAAACCGTTTCTGACTTCTTTCAATACATTACTTCATACTTTAAACCAAATTATCTGTCAGTGGGTCTTATTTTAAGCTAAATTACAACAAGAAATACATTGAAATCAGTCAAATATTCTGTATCATGAGTCAAATCTACGCAAATCTAGATAAAAAATGTAAATTCAAGTCATTTTGAGCTTGGCTGGATACACATTTTTACTGTGCACCACTAACTTTTCGCAAATTAAGTTGATAAAATGTGACAAATTAGTATTATTTACAATATACATGATGTGTAATACTTTTAATACAGCGAATAGTCTCCTGTAGCTGCTGTATTTCTGGTCCTACAGTTGTGTTAAAGGCTACGGAGCTTTAGTAAATGGAAAGGACCTGATTCTCAATGGAAACAGTACAGTTCTCCAATCATTCTACATCCGGGTTGTGCAGTCATTGATATTGTCATTAACATTGTGTAGTTTTAAAACAGCTAAATACTGTAAATAAGTTTAAGTCCACACTAGTCCAACGAGGTTCATTTGGTCTTTTGAAAATGTACAGTTCTTTTTTTTCAGACCAGTGTTTCTTTAGTTTACCTGACAGTTTCGACTGATGAAGATTGTCGAAACTGTCAGATAAACTAAACACACAGTGGTCTCAAATGAGAACCGTTAGATTTAATGCCATACTGTGGGATATTCTAGGGAAAGCAATAACATCTCCAGGTGAGAGAGGCACGTGATCCTCTAGAACAGTGTTTTTCAACCTTTTCTTGGTTGAAAAACACTGTTCTAGAGCAGTGGTTCCCAACCTTTTGTCTCGAGGACCCCCTAAGGTCTGTTTTACACTCAGAGTACCCCTTAACTTGACTTTCAGGCAAATAAATGGGTTTACTAGTCGAAAAATAGTCAATTATTGCTATTAAATGTATTGTTTTATTATATGTATGACCCAAGATCCTCCAAAAATATTAAATTTACAACTAATAACACTTTTTTATTCAGACAAAAGCACATTTCATCTTATTTTAAAACCTGAAACCATTCCAAGTACCCCCAGGTAATTCCTCATGTACCCCTTGGGGTCCCCGTACCCCTGGTTGGGAAACACTGTTCTAGAGGATCACGTTTTACCTGACAGTTTGGTCTGAAAAAAAGAACAGCGTTTTGGGTTTAAAAGCCACCACGGCACGTGGCACCTATCACTAAAACATCACCAAATCAGACCATTTAGTTCAAAATGTTGTATATAATGAGGCAAATAATGTCTGTGGCACTGTCTAGTTCTTAAAATGTGGTAATAGTGATGGTTTTGTGTTCTTTTTGGTGCAAATGTTGCTCAGGACACTCCGAAAAGGTACATTTGTTCATTACATCCGCATTTTGTGAATCTGTTAAATCAAACTGGACATTTTCTCAAGGCACACCTGGCAACACCTCAAGGCGCACTAGTGTTCCCCGGCGCACTGGTTGAAAATCAAGGCTCTAGAAAAGTAACTCGACGCGTTTGAATATAGATGTTTTTGGGGCCGTTTTGTGGTTGGTACAGTATCATTCTGTGTCTGTCCTTCTCCTCCTGTTTAATGGAGCTGAAGTAGATCCACTGTGATCCTGGAGAAAAACGGGCCGTCACGAGTCACGCTCTGCCTCGGCGCTCAGTCCCTCCGAGGCTCAGCGCGACGCCGTCAAATCGCTGTGTAAATGATGCAGGCTGCCCCCCTATACGCACACACACACACAGAGAACACACACAGAACACACACAGACACACACACGACTCATGTGCCTTTTTAGGGACTTCACACAGACGTACATCCGTTTTCAGGAGCTTAACCCGAACCTTAGTGGAGTATTAACGCAGATTAGAGCTGTTTGTTCACAATTATTTGAGTTATAAATTAAATTGCCATGATTTCAGAGATTGTAGAAATTCCTCTGTTGAAGCTACAGCGCCTCGAAACCAAAGATAAGAACAAAAAACGTGTGGAAACTTGTGGAAAAAATGCTTTACCTGCTAAAATTTCAATGCCAATTTCAATACAATACATAACAGAATTCTCAGTTCGCCCAATGTTAAGTCAATGGAGATTTTAAGACGCTGAATACTAAACTTAGCGTTAATTCTAAAGTATTTTAACACTAAATATTGATAAATGTGTTTACCAAAAGTGACCCAGCGGTTTATCAGGTTCTTCCATGGATTTTCCGTTCACTTTTTTACATCTAATCTTTTTCTATGCAACAAAAATGGCAGGTTTCCATGGTAACGGACAATTTCTGACCCAAAAAACACTCTTTCATAGACAACAGAGTAGGCACGGGACGATATTGAAATTTTGTGTCACGATTATCGTGGCCTAAATAATTGCGATAATGTCACGATAGTTGTTAAAATTGCTGACAGTTTAAAAATGTGACTAATAAAGACATAACTTAAGTTCTGACTTACGTACTTTATTATGAGTGGAAAACAAAAACAGTCTTGAAGAGAACATATTGGCTTTTTTTCTGCACAATCTGGTGACAAAATGGCGATTATCAGGATTATACAAAATAGAGCACCAAGGATTATTATTGTCTTTCCTTTTTAATCACGATAAACGATATTATTGTTTATTGTCCCATCCCTACAATAGAGTGTTGTTGTTGTTTTTTACATTAAATTCTAGTACTTTCCTTACACTACAAATAATTAAGTTCTAGATGAGTTAAAATGTCTTGATTTTAGGATATTAATCTGAATTTCAGATGCTTTGACTGGTTAAAGCGTCTGAAATTGGTTAAGAACAGTGGAGACGATTTATTTGATGGAACTAGATTATTTCACTTGTTTCAAACCGTTTCTGACTTGTTTCAATACATTATTTCTTACTTCAATCCAAATTATCTGCCAGTGGGTCAAGATTATTTTACTTACCCCACGGACAAATTTATTTTAAGCAAAACTATCACAGGATCAGTCAGAAATACCTTGAAACCAGTGAAATATTCTGCATCACATCAACAATTAAATCTCATCGAGTCAAAACTTCTCAAATCCAGATAAAAATGATAAATTCAAGCCATTTTAAGCTTGGATAGATATACATTTTTTACTGATTACTATTTCATGTTGTGTTGTGTTAGATCAAGACTTTTTTATGTAAGAAATGTCAGATTTTGTCCTGTTTATTGCGTTATTTTTAAGTATCCATTCGGTTCAAATGAGTGTCTAGTGTAGTATTGATTATCTGTTTTGTTTTTTGTTTAGTTTTTGTTGCAACATTTGTTATTCTTTTATTAATATTAATAATCACACACTCTTAACACAAGCTTTCTTTTTTCTCATAATACTGTGCTTTTAGAAGTCAAATTTTTCTCTAACATATTCCATTGATTATTAGGAAAGTAACTGTATTTTGAACACAAACAAATGAAAAACTTTATCAAAACACGTTAATGAAAATGAGTGTTCTGAATATGTACTTTTGGTGCACATATTTAGTTACTTACCAACACTGAAAATGCCCGAAATCTTTAATTCTGCTCGTGTCATTTACAGTTTTCATATTTTTGGAAGCATTTGTTTGTTTGTTAACAAGTCAAAGTCGACAAACATGTCTTAACAGAAAGAGAACAAAACAGAAATATAACAAAAACAGTGAGGTACAACGTCAAAAATTCACAAAACACGAAAAAAAACCTTACATTTACACTGACAAAACCTGTCCCGATGTTCTGTTTGATTATTTCAATGATACTTTTGACAATTCTGGCTCCTCGAGGTCATGTCTGGGACCCCTTTTCTTCTTTTTGGTTGACGTTGAACCAAAAGTAAGTCCAGAGTGATGCTTTAATACGTGATGAAGTCTGAGTCCCACATGCACAGCTCCAGTCTGATTAGTGATTGTGCCGTGAGGCGATTACACCGAGGGAGAAACGACAGGCGCCTCGGAGTCCGTGTCACTCTCCATCAGCTCGTACTGGAGAGCTGCTGTTGGGCCAGGGGTCATGTGAGGTCATGTGAGGTCATGTGAGGTCATCTGAGGTCATTCGGGGTCATCTGTGTCATTTTATGTGTTATGTTTTGATGAAGTTTCGAAGTTTTTTGTTTGTTTTTTTGTTTGTTTTACAGTTTAAACAGTGACAAGCAAGAGCAAATTTAACTCATTGAACAAGATTTACCCAAAAAGAGGAAATATTAACCCTATTTTCATATAGTTTGACACATTTTTCCATTTTAATACAATGTTTTTGTTAGATTAAAGTGTTTATAGATACGTGTGAAGTATTTCTTTTAGGTTAGGGCTGCAACGGTTAATTATTTCAGAGTCAATTGTGACTTGACTCTGAAATAATTATATTTTGATCATCATCATAATAATGATACAATAATAGAATAATACAAACTCTTAAACACAAAAAGAGACTTCATAAGGCTGTTAAATCAAAGGGTCAAAATAGAAATGATCTGTTTCCGATTTGCATCAAAGAGACACTTCATTCATAAATGATTCTCTAGAAGTCTGCAGTCTCCATAATTCAACATTATTTTGTCATAAATGTCTTCAGAAATTCTCAGTAACTAATTTAACTAGTCGTCTAATCAGAAAAATAACTGATGACTAGTTAATAACTGATTGGGTAACGCTTTAGATTAAGGTTCCATAGTAAACTATTTATAATGCATTAATAAGCACTTGTTATGTGTTTATGAGCACTTATAAGGCATTTACAAGCATTTATTAGCGTGATAATTGAAAATAATGTAATATGCAGCTCATTGATGCTCTGTACATGTGGTTTATTCACTCAAACATGTTTCACTGATGGATTATAAACATGTATAAGGCGTTATAAGTGCATAAACAAACTATTAGTGCTTATTAACATCTTATAAATAGTTAACTAAGGAACCTTAATCTAAAGCGTTACCAATAATTGTTAAATTGAAGGCTTAATCACACGGGAAAAGAGAGTCAACATTTAATTTAGTGACTGTATGTTATGAGGGTAATTCTGTAAATCAAGTGTCAACAAGAAGAGCTAAAGCTTTAAAGTGCAGTTGATGTTGACTAAAAAGTTGAAAAGGAATATAATCATTTTTTTGAATTTGAAGTTTCCAGCCGAGGCAGCTTGTTTTGGCTGATTAACTGCTTTAAATTGTATTTGGACACTTTAGGGCTCTGTATAAAATGGGATTATGCTGCTCTCTTGCGAGCTATAGGATAAACAGGGTGGTGAACTTCTATTGATATAATTTATAATGTGATTTCAATGGAGAAACTGGGATTAACCTCAGAATAAAGAAAGAAGTGGAAGTTTTGTTAAATGAAAAACCCTCAGACACATTTGAGTGACATCAGAGCCTGGTTTAAACACATTTACCATTGTGTTTTACATTATTTGTTCGTTTAATAGTGAGATTAAGCACATTTACTGTTGTGTTTTACATTATTTGTTCGTTTAATAGTGAGATTAAGCACATTTACTATTGTGTTTTACATTATTTGTTCGTTTAATAGTCAGATTAAACACATTTACTGTTGTGTTTTACATTATTTGTTCGTTTAATAGTGAGATTAAACACATTTACTATTGTGTTTTTACATTATTTGTTCTGCTTTAATAGTGAGATTAAACACATTTACTATTGTGTTTTACATTATTTGTTCGTTTAATAGTGAGATTAAACACATTTACTATTGTGTTTTACATTATTTGTTCGTTTAATAGTCAGATTAAACACATTTACTGTTGTGTTTTACATTATTTGTTCGTTTAATAGTGAGATTAAACACATTTACTATTGTGTTTTACATTATTTGTTCGTTTAATAGTGAGCTAAAGCACATTTACTATTGTGTTTTACATTAATTGTTCGTTTAATAGTCAGATTAAACACATTTACTGTTGTGTTTTACATTATTTGTTCGTTTAATAGTCAGATTAAACACATTTACTGTTGTGTTTTTACATTATTTGTTCCTTTAATAGTCAGATTAAACACATTTACTGTTGTGTTTTACATTATTTGTTCGTTTAATAGTGAGATTAAACACATTTACTATTGTGTTTTACATTATTTGTTCGTTTAATAGTGAGATTAAACACATTTACTGTTGTGTTTTACATTATTTGTTCGTTTAATAGTGAGATTAAACACATTTACTATTGTGTTTTACATTATTTGTTCCTTTAATAGTCAGATTAAACACATTTACTGTTGTGTTTACATTATTTGTTCGTTTAATAGTGAGATTAAACACATTTACTATTGTGTTTTACATTATTTGTTCGTTTAATAGTGAGATTAAACACATTTACTATTGTGTTTTACATTATTTGTTCCTTTAATAGTCAGATTAAACACATTTACTGTTGTGTTTTACATTATTTGTTCGTTTAATAGTGAGATTAAACACATTTACTATTGTGTTTTACATTATTTGTTCCTTTAATAGTCAGATTAAACACATTTACTGTTGTGTTTTACATTATTTGTTCGTTTAATAGTGAGATTAAACACATTTACTATTGTGTTTTACATTATTTGTTCGTTTAATAGTGAGATTATGACTGACACTTGACATTTTTGTTGAAGTATTGAAGTATTATGACTAGAAAATAGATTTTTTCGTATGTTGTAATAGAAAAAACAAACTAATTGACATTTATACACTGGAAATTGTGATTCGATTTGCAATTTACGCTTTAATAATCCTCTCGGATGGAAATATGAACTGACAAACTAATAACAGAATCGCATGTGTTCGGAACAAGCTTTTACAGATCTAACCTACAGGGTTCAGCAGTTTTTACGACATTTATTATTCGTGCAGGAAACGATGACACTTCAAAAACGGCAGCCTTTGTGATTTGCTAACTGCGTCCATGGAATTGCGATTTTGATTCATTGCGCTCTGGAAACTCAAAATCGTTCCTTATTTTAGTTTCAAAGACTTAAAATCATGAGTATTTAGATCAGATGTCTGTGAATTTGAATGAATTTGTCAGGATCCACTTCACTTTTGCCTCATTTTTTGGACTTTTGAACATTCTGACCTCAAAGCGTTTTATTATTTAGCTTCTTTTACGTGTCGTTTACCTGTTTCTCGTCTTTTAAATGCACAGATTTCCTCACAATCATACGTTTCGAGAGTGGAAAACGTAACGACTTGTGCTATTTGTATTGCATGTTGTCATTTTTATGTGTCTGCCTGCCTAGGGACTACAGATGAAAACTAGCTTTGTAGCTATTGACCTTATTCTGCCCCGCCCACTTTTGCCATTTTTGCACTTTTGTTGTAAACGCACTTCCGTTTGACGAGAACTCCGTTAAAGCTAATGATGAACGAGGGAAAAGTCTCTCCGCTAAAATGTTACATAAAGTAGATTGATTTGTGTAAAATGTTTAATGAACACGAGCAACAACAAGTCAACAACGCACGATTTCCTGAAAACGTCTTTTTAGTCCATGTAGAATTTATTTTCTGTTGAGCTCGTCTGCTCCGTGTAAACTACAACGGAAACAAGACGGCGGCGCGTACGGCAACTTCCAGAATAAGGTGAATAGGCTTCTTAAACATGTGTTGAATTAACATCAGTGCATCAGATTAGATTTTTTAAACAGACATTTGAGTGAAAATGGAAAAAAAAATATCTCTGTTCGTTTGTCTTTGTCACTTTAAGTTAAGTTTTTGTGTCCTTTAGTTGCATTTTGTCGCTTTAAGTTGCTTTTTTATCACTTACAGTCAAGCTTTTGACACTTTAAGTCTCTTCAAATTGCAATTTCAATTCTATTTTGATTTTGATTCTTCTGCAGCCCTTGTGAAAAGTGACAATTCAATGGAGAAAAGACCAGCTAAGCCATAAATTACACATTATGGTAACACTTTCTGGTATTTACTTTATTCTGCCCCGCCCACTTTTGCAGTTTTTTGCACTTTTGTTGTAAACGCACTTCTGTTTGACGAGAACTCCGTTAAAGCTAATGACGAACGAGGGAAAAGTCTCGCCGCTAAAATGTTACATAAAGTAGATTGATTTGTGTAAAATGTTTAATGAACACGAGCAACAACAAGTCACAACGCAACGATTTCCTGGGCGTCTGAAAACGTCTTTTTAGTCCATGTGGAACTTATTTTCTGTTGAGCTCGTCTGCTCCATGTAAACTACAACGGAAACAAGACGGCGGTGTACGGCAACTTCAGGAATAAGGTGAATAATCCGCCATATTTACATCTGTTTTATACTGATGTTCATTGAGGCATT